>OY756424.1:13321411-14020194 GCA_963576905.1 Mystacides longicornis
ACGGATGAGCACCAAATTGGATTCAGTAGAAAGGTAATAAAGCGAAGATGGGACCACTATCCATGTATATAAAACACAAAAAAAATTCTACCTCCGTCCAATTTTGACATCATCTAACCGACATACCCTCAACCAGTCTCAATTGAAAAACAATAATGAGAACATTGTTTTAAAACACTAAAACTTATTTTAACAGCATTTGTTTGAGACTTTTAACACAAAAACACTGATCTATCATTTTTGGTTATTACATTGGTCATATCAAACAATCGTAATAGCACAGCTAGGTCAGGCCCCCCACATTATTTCCTGGGCCCCGTTGCTAAAAGTCATGATAGCCCCCCCTCCAGGGTTGCCAGGTTTTTTCCAAAAATATACAAGTTCCAAAAAAAAAAAAAAAAAGGTCATTCTCAAAATTTGCTATCCGGAAAGTTGAAATTTCACCTAAAAAAAAAAAAAAAAAAAGGTCATTCCCAAAATTATTCTTTCTCGCCTTGCGGGCCCCCTTGATCCACGGGCCCCGTTGCTGTAGCATCGGTAGCACCGGGTATGTGGGGGCCCTGAGCTAGGTATCCACTTGTTCGACATTAATTTTTGACATTTTTGTTAATGCTGCTTTTAGTATGTAGTGCACAATAATACGATGGTTATTTAGACAGTACCTTAACTCGGGCACCACTTAGTTTCCCATTAGTTTTGTGCAGTTTAAGACATGAAACATGATTGGTCACAACAGCTCCGTGTCTTGCGGCTGTCAGGGCTATGGCTAAATTCATGCGGGCATCATCTTGCTGTCCTAAAAATAAACAATTTTGAAATTTCAAATAATAAGTATTTTTTAAAGAACTTTATAATAACAGAAAAAATAACAACTAATGACTCTAACAATTCATTACTAATGTTCGATTTTTAAATGGAACAAACCACTACGGGCTTACGACCGTCTTCTACTGTTATTTCGAAGGCTGGCTTAGTGTGATCACTTTACGTTAACAACGTTCGCCATTAGGTGGTAATGTTTGTCTCCGAAACTCCTAATCATGAGAATTCTCAACATGTTCAACATGTCGAAAAATCTCATGTATGCAACAAGTAGAAATTTAATAATAAAATGAAAAATAGAGATAAAAGTTGGAAATTGTTGAGAACAAGAGAGCAACCAAATTTAAAGACTGCGACTGCTGTCATGTATTTGGCGCCAGGATATGACTATATCCATTTTTGTTAACTTTATAATAACACTCGAAATTCTTACCATCATAATACACAATTGCACCACACAACTTGTCTCCTTTCAACATGGGAAATAATTCCAGGGCGTTCTTTCTTGAAAGGTAATAGGAACTTTTAACATTTCTATCTCCAGCTACTAAATCATACATTTTTATACCAAACCAGAAATATGGGATCTGCCACCAACTGAAAAATAGAAGAATCCATTAAATAACCATTGAAAAGATTCTTTCAGTAAACAAAGTGAGATAGACTAGTGAACTAAGTACAAAAATGAATAATTACTGACTTACGTATAGACTGGTAACATGATGGGCAGAGGGTGAGTGAGATGTGGGGCAGAGGCCAGCATGTTGGCTCTCTCGTGCAGGGCCTCCTTCACCATCCTGTACTGCTCGATGTCCAACTGCATGATGGCTTTCTGAAGATATCTCACACCTCCGTGGATGAGTTTTGTGCTACGACTACTTGTGCCACTGGCAAAATCATCGGCTTCTACCAAGGCTGTCTTCAATCCTACAAGATTTCATTTTTCATACAAAACCAATCCACAACTACAGGAAAAAACGTTCATAATTATAGTTTTTGTTGGTAGGTCGATGGTGTCTATTACAATTAATATTAACATGTATATGCGGAAAATATTATATCGAAGAAATAGGTAATACTTGATCAGAGGTTCCTACATACAACTTTGCTATGGGAAAAATGTCAAATTGTCCACAGCTGTCAAACATGGTGAAGTGAAATTGGTAACCTTTAAAGGACTATACATCTAACTGACGAATAGGACAATCAAACAATCAACGACCTTTTTCTATGCCTGTGTCCAATAGGTTTAGCTGCTAGTTATATAATAATAAGCAAACATTACTAAAGAGTATGTGAGAAGTGAGGCCAAGGGTGAGGGATAGGAATAAGGGACGTGGAATGAGAAAGAGTAGTTTATTACTATATGTACCTACCTACTTTAATGGTGTTTTTATTGTCCATACCTTTATTATCTAGGAATTTTTGTATTAAAATAAAATAATGATGGAAGTGCTAAATCATTACCTCTGGTGACAGCATCAAGAGCACAGCCGGCGCCAGAAGCACCTCCGCCTATGATGAGGACATCATACTCCTCGCCAGACTGTAGAGCTTTGATTTGGTCTGTACGGGATGGTAAAGGACGTTTGGGAGGTATTCCAGTTTGGGCTTTTGCATGAACAACACTGCTGTTCTGAAACATTATAATGTTATATACAACTGCCGAGACTGCGGAAGACCTGCAACATCAGGGACGCACCAACTTTCAATACCTTGGAATGGCTTGTGTTGGCAGACCCATCTACCAACTGAAATAATTGGTCAAATCATATCTTAGGATGCCTCCAAAACTCTTTTTTGGAGACATCCTGACATGAGAATTAGCAGCAAAATAAAAATTTACAGAATTTTTAGGCGTACACGGAGACATCCTGACATGAGAATTAGCAGCAAAATAAAAATTTACAGAATTTTTAGGCGTACACGGACTGATAATATTACTGCGAAAAAAATTGTGCTTAGAGTCTCAAAAATAAAAACTCTGCGGAGCATAACTGGGAAGACCCTCAGAGATATAGTAAAAAATACAAGGGTAAGGGAAATTACTTAGGAAAAAAAATAAGATAGGGTTAATAAGAAGGTTCTGGTATGCACATGTTAGGAGAACTGTCTCATCCAGACTTCCTCACACGGCATTGCATGGCTCCCAGGCAGTCCACCAAAGAGGTGAAGGGTTGACCTTGCAGGAGGCAAATCCCATCTCTTGATATTATATTTTTTAATATAAATTTTTAAAAATCATAAAAAGAATCTTCCTTAAAATGATTAGAAACTAACTTTGACATTGTCATCTCCGGCAAAGAGATGGGTCACCAAGGCAGCGGCCCCTACTGCACCGGCTCCTCCCACAGCCAATCTTCGCCAGCGCCCTGACATGGTTTATCTGAAACAATCAACAATCATTTTAATTACACAGGGAATATAAACTAAATACTGCTGGATAGGTGGTTTTGTATGACCAACAATTTAGTGGATTTAGGGCAATAAAATACTTAAATCTAAACTTTTCTATACAAAAGTGTAAGTTTAGCCGGCGGATCTTTTATCTGAGACTTTTTTTGTCCAATCTGAAACAGGGCAACCACGTGTAGAAATTTCAAGTGAAATGCGTGTAGAAATTTCAAGTGAAATGCGTCTAGAGAAATTCGGACCCAACCGAGATCGAACCCGGGGGACTTCTTAATCCGAAGCAGACACCTATAGCAATATACGTGTGTAAAGTGTGACGTCATTTGACAGCTTTGATCTCCACTCTTCCATACATTTTGTATGGAATCAGTTCCAGAAAAAAAAATTGTTCCTTAGAGAAACAAAAAAAATAGTATTATTGCTAATCATTGTACTGAAAACAAACAGGGGTAAAAACATCTTAAAAACGTCGTTTATGGTTAAAAAAAAATTAAACAAAAAACCCAATTTCACTAGTATGGGATTTAAAACGTCAGATAGCTTCGTGGAGCGCGGCTGTAGATGTCTCTATACATTGACTTTACACCCGTATAGACTAGCGAGCTCGAAAATCATACCTTCAAAAGGTTTTTTTTTAAACAGTAATTACTCCAAAAATATGAATAAAATAAAGTAGCCTCATTAAAATCATAATGCCTATTATATTGCCTATGCTTATAAGAATCTTGTATGAATCAACGTTCAAAATTTGTATTCACATTATCACGACGCGGCGTACCCAGGGATAATAATTTTAGCAATGGCAGTAAACTCTATATCCGTAAGGTATTATATTCTCTTTGCTATAGTCCACAGAGACATACACATATCACTGATAGTCCACTATTTTATTTTATTCAACTTTCATCATTTTCGAGTTTGATAATTCTTACGAAAATTCTTTTTTTACGAAAATTGCGGGATATTCAAACTCATTGCGTCAAATTGAGAATATTAATATTGTTTTTGAAAAAACTTTATACATATGTAATATCAACATTTAAAATTTGACGTATCCAATATCCATGTCATTGTTTGGGAAAGAAAATTGTAAAATAATAGCACTCGCTCAGTCTAATGTTCAAACTTATAATCTAAATTAGTTATGGTCGACCACTAGTTAAAAGTAAACGTGCATATCAATCTATAAGCTCGTATAGGAATTATTTCATTATAATGTGGGTGTTGTATACCGTTCAGAATATAAAAATACAATAATACGTATTAAGTAAGTACCTATGCCTACCATACGAAGCATCATGTACCATTCAACTATTGGCCTTGTACAACAGCTGAGGAGAAGCCACCATCACACCAACAAAATAATTTAGGTATCATTACTTTATGGCTAATTTGTACATGGCTATCAACCATTTAACATTTGACACAGGATTATCTCAATTATTATCTATGGCTATGAACTTTTCAATGAAAGCATTCTGTACATTTTCAAATATAGAACAACTTTATTATTAGGTAGGTATGTTAGTTCATTGGCTAGGCACGCAGACTAATAAACAAACATCTTTCCTATGACGCATCAAAGCCGGAAGATAGCTTCAAGGTCATTGAGCCTTTACTATGGTGGACCTAGTAAATATTATATTGTATTTGTATGGAAAACTATTCGTGTTAGGGAAATGATGGAAATCAGTACAAAATGTTTGTGATGTGAAATAATTACACGCAAAGATTAAATCCCTCATAATGTAAGAGTATGACCACATCGTAGCCACGACCGCGGTCAGTATGCCGGTGTATCGCGGGTGTTGAATATTTGATAATATATGAAGTTACGTCATCATTAACTTCCAAAATTGTGCATCACCAACTTATCGATATATTATAAAAATGGACAGCTATTTTTCGATGTCATCGCTAATTCTTTTTTTGTCGTGTTACCATCAGGAGAAGGTTCTTATGAAAAAATTAAGAAAGTTACATGGATAGTTAGAAAATTAAATAAAACTCTAAGTAATGCCCCTACCACACGCTCCGTCTTACCTGTGGTCTTGCCTGCGCAAGCCTGGCTTGTCAGGTAAGACGGAGCGTGTGGTTGGTATAAAACAGTACACCGCACGCTCCGTCTTACCTGACAAGCCAGGCTTGCGCAGGCAAGACCACAGGTAAGACGGAGCGTGTGGTAGGGGCATAAGAAACCATTTTAGTACCCCACTTTTAACAATATAGATTTTATTCCAAATTTGAAAAATTGAAATTAAATTAATGTTTGACAGGAATTGTCAGTTGTTTGATAGTTGGTGCGATTGACAGAATTTCGATGGAAAATGTATGGTTTGAAACACATGCATCGATCTAAATTACATTGGTTAAAAGTTTTGAATCTTATCCTTATACAAATTCGAATTTAATATTCATACCCAGGAACACAGAACAACGTCTGTCGGGAAAGCTAGTTATTTATAACTAACAACAAACTGTGCTAGTTATTTATAACTAACAACAAAGCGTGTCGGACGACATGCATAAAAATACTTCTACAATTTGAAATTTCTTCCCACAAAAACCTGTGATATAATAAATAATTATCACATAATATTTCGTTGATAATGTAATATTTCCCGCGGACAGTTATTATAGTCATAGCAACGATAATATCGACGTACAGGATAGGCGAATCTATACATAAAAATTCAGAAATGTTTGTATATTTGCTTTTTACGTATGTCGGAGCATCACGCTCAAAATACAAATAATGCTATGTCAGATATGAATCTGCGCAGAGCCGTGCAAAATGCCGGAGAAGGTTCTTAAATACAATTTGCTGCATTAACTTTAATATATTTAGAGCTATTTAAAAAACTCTATTTTTTAGGATCTTCATACAAAATTTTTCAAAAAAAGACAAGATTACTCATGTAAACGTTGAATGGAATCTTGGTATTAAGGTATGAAAATGTAATAAAATAATTGGAGATTGATTTGTTATACATATAAATGTTATTCAAATCTTATTATTCTCAATAATTAAAGATTTAATGGAAAAATTGCAAAATAATTCCTCCATTTTGAAGTTTAACATATTTTAGTGACATTTGAGGTCGGTAAAACAGCTGCCTTTATCACACGTAGAGGGTGTAGGGAATGTAGCTAAGATTCAAACCATGGAGAGAGTAAAACTTGCAAATTATGTAGGTAGGTTCGTATAATATTATTTGAGGTCGGTAAAACAGCTGCCTTCATCATTAGTCAATCACCTAAAGTTTGTACCATTTCACACATAGAGGGATGTAGCTAAGATTCAAACCATAGAGAGAGTAAAACTAAAAACCATAGAGTAGGTAGGTTCGATTGAACAGTGAAATTGAATCAAGTGTGAGATGTATATAACATATTATGAGACATGCAGTTTTTTTCCACGTGAGTGGCAAACTATAATAATTTTTCTTCTTTCTTTTTAATAAACATTAAAAGTGTCATTCTTCTCTCTTTTTATGAATTGTGAAAGTGTCATTCTTCTTTTTCTGTGCATATGTCAGTTATAGAGGTCTGTTAAGCAATGGGAAGCTATACTAGAACCTGTTTAATTACCTACCGATCAAGCCTGACAATCGGAATCAAAAACGTAAAGAAAGACGGGTATAAGCTAGTAATAATAGAATTATGAAAATATTTCCTATAGTTGCGTTGGTTTTGACATAACAATGTACCTAATTATGCAAAGTATTTCACGAGGGGTTAAGTTAGAGTCTTTCTTCTAAGAAAATACCGAGTAACAGACGAACTTAACCAATTATAATAGGTATATGATATTTCATTGGAGATTTAAAAAATAGATAGGTATAGTTTTAGCTACGAAATTATTATTCAAAATATTAAGTAGGTACCTATATTATGATACTGGATATTAAAAAAGTGCAGTCCCTGTATGAAAAATAAGTGTGTAATCGTGTTAAAACGGCAAGTGGTACCTATACTATACCTACTGAAGCTTTTAGGATGACCATGGGAGTCAGACAGGGCTGCGTATTGGATCCACTCATATTCATAATTGTCGTGAACTTCCTTTTGAGAAAGTCCTTGCAAGGAGCAAGAAGTAAACCATCAGTGCCAATGACACAAAGATGTGCGGACGACTTGGCGCTGTTCTGTATGACAGGGAAAAATAATTACGGCGTAGAGTTTCAAGAAAACTTTTCTTTTGAGTGGAGGTCGTGGGATCGATCCCAGGTGCCGAACCGATGGCCAGTCCTCTTTCACGACACAAGCTTTATGTAGCTTACTGTGAAAGAGTCAGAGTGTATTTGTTTAGAAAAAATGGTGTAACAGCATCATGAACGACGCTATTAGCGAGCACACCTGTAGGTATTTCATCTAGGTACCATAATGGTGAATACACTGTAAACTCTAATTCCGGATGTTGGAAGAAAAATCGAAATTAATAAATAACACGAAAATGATTTGAGTAGGATAGAATTTACCAGGGACTCATCGTAGCGAAGTAAGTATAGGTATACGTAAAGCATTATCTTAAGCTTCCAAACACATTATAAAATATAAACCAAATGGGAGTTGCATTCGGCCGGAACTGACAAACTGTCTGTACTCTGTGGTATGTCGCAACGGATATTTTTCTCAGATTTCAAACGAAGTGGCAATTTCTTCAGACTGACAGTAGACAAAAAATAAGTAAAATATTCGTGTGCTATTGATATACTAATAATATCCTCGTTCTAAAGATATTTACAGTTATGAGTGGTTGGTAGTCTAGCGGTTTCGACGTTGGCTGTTTCGTATTTGGCGGTCGTTGGTTGGGTCCCAGGTACCACCCATCTTCCTCTTTCACGAAACAAGGTTTACGTAGCTTACTGTGAAAGAGTCAGAGTATATTTGCGTTCACTTTGAGTGAGCACAGATTCATTTTTATTTTTTTTAAATACACAGCTTGGGTAAGTATGTAAGTTTCAGTGTTTGCAAATTTTTTCTTTTTTTATTCCTTTTTTCCACCTCATCTGAAAACGAAATTGAGTATGAAATATGTAAGGCTTATTGTGTGGATAGGTGAAATATATAATCAAGTGGTTGGAGTGCTGATAATAGCCAAACATTTCATACAAAATAATAAAAGGAAACGCAATGTTTTATGTATGTTCTCTGATATGAGATATTATTATCATCAAACACTGGTATGGGTGCCAACAAGTGGTCAATATGAAAATAATAATTATCCAATGAAACAACGAACATTACCCACGTTTGTAAAAAAGCTGTCAAGGTGTTAAATACTCAGAGGATCTCCAAAATTTCAAAAGAAGGGTAATTCACGAAAAAATTTAAGTTTAGAACTATTCAACTATTTGAAACTTAAGAGCTCTTTGCACCAAAACACCCATATTTGTCACTTTTACTTCGATTGCTGATGCACATGCACAAGTCCTTATTAACATCCGAAACAGAAATTTTAGTTTTATCGTAGAATGAACTTTATTCAAACGGCTTAGCTTTTTGCGTAATTTTCTTTTGTCTTGAACGTCTCTCAAATTTTTATCAATCTTCCCATGCAGAAGTCATCGATGCCAAACCAATGCCAAACATAGATAACTTGGACAAACTACAAATAACGCAGGCAGGTGCGGGGAAAGAAACAAATGGATCAAAAATATACCACAAACTAAACAACTATGGTAGTTCAGACTTACATTCATGCATGGATTAAAAGGTTTTGGATTAAAAGTAGCTAAATATATTGATGGATTAAAGTTGAACAGAATGGGTAATTCAATGGAGTCCTTGGAATTTCAAAGGAGGCAAAGGTAGGTTACAGTTGAGATAGAAAGAGGACATTTGGAGACCGCTATGTCTGAATCAAGGATGAAAAAGGCACAGTAGAGGCGTGTATAAGTAGAAGAGGAAAGTAGAAGTACGGATGCAAGACGAAGAAATACAAAGTCATTTTGTCAAGAACTGAAAAATTTGCGTTTTGAGAGATTGAGAACTAACCTAACACTGATCCTAGCAGACTAAATTGTGGAAAATAATCTAGAAGTGAGTATATTGAAAATCTAAGACAGTACCTAAAAGAAACAAATTTTGCAGAGGAAGGATGGTTTAGAGTTGGCAACCCTAGTGTGAAAGTTCAATAAAAATCCGACATTGGAAATAGAGTTGCCTATCTGTGGAGCCTTCGTGGTGTTATTTTATACCAGGTTGTTACTTAATTACACTCGGGAAGTTTATTAGTATATGGAGGTATATTACGGATTTAAAAGCGATTAGCGATGAGTCTTGTATGGAACGTTTTTCTGCAGAAATATTACGTCATGCCGATCTGTCTCTGGGCAACACGGTGCATGTAACCTGCTATGGCTGTGCACGGATACATACTGCTACTGCTACTACATAGAGTGGAGACGCCGCATTCTTGTCGCTGACTCGACCTATACCTACACGCTGCCAGCAGCATGGGTGCTATCCCGAACACATATTACTCCACAACCCGTAAACAATCCACGGTTTGATAAATCGCTTTCATACTTGACTTATCCAAACGCGTTCAATATTGCGGACGGAAAAGCTTCAGTATTTTCTAACAGCCATTCAGAATCGTATATCAAAACACTCTGCTCAAGTTCATGATTTGATTCATCACGATGCTATAGCTAATTATTCTGTATAAATGTGCGTTACAGCACGTTTCCGAGCAAATTTATTTATTCTTTGGATTTTTTGTTGACTTCTCGAGAAAATGCGCATGCGCCTTCTATGCGTTTAAGTAAGAATTGATTGAGAATAAGATGAATCAATATGATACATCATTAGCAAAACTACGATGACTAAGAAACTGATATGGGAAACAAAACTCCGAAGGCAGTTGAAGACATTTTAAGGATAAATAAGAGACTTTGAGGCTTAAAGAAACAGCATCGCCCACTCCAAAAGATGGAAGGAGTATACCTATACGTATTAGGAGTCAAGAGCACAGAGGAAGTAACCAGCCATAATGCCAGGGAAACAAGATGAAGAGGTTATGATAACATTATTATATTATGATATTATCAATCATGATAACTGATTTGAAGATGATAGGGTTTGGGTTACTTTATCAAAAAACAGAAATTAACAATATTCTATCGAAAAGGTAATGAGCCAAAATTTCACAAAATCAACCTAACACATAAATCAACGTTAAACACCATAGTCAAAAATATATTATGTAGGTGCTAGGTAGGTACTTAAGTCTTACAAAATGATGCAACTTTCTTGACCTAAGCTTCTTATTTACGGCTTAATAAAGTCCTACAGCTGTTTTGTAGACTAAACAACGTTGGTTATGACCACAATAATGCAATATGCTTCACTAAGAAATAAAATGCACAGTGCTTCTATATCTGAATTGACACGAAAATAATAAAAGTTTTCTCTGAATTTTTAGATACATAGGTGAGTATATATAGGTAATTCGTAGCGCCGCGCTTTGCGAATCAACGCTCATATTTTGAACGTCTTAAATAATATTTTTGTAAATTTTTTGCCATGAATGGTTTTGATGAATTATAGCATTGTTGAAATATTGCGATTGTACCTATTAGGAAAGACAAGAAAAACTGCAGTTTTGAGCTCTTAACTTAATTATTAGGTACTAATAGTTGATTCCCTTCTTGCTTTACCGTCTCTCCGATGGATCTCTTTTACTGAAAATGTATTATTAAAATCCTTTTAGCAATTTATTAAACACCAGATGACTCGTTAAAGGTCGTACTATAGTATTTATTTATTTATTTATTTATATACCTACATAATGTACCTACTTGTATTTTTATATTTTCATCGCAATTTTTCCATAATTTCTAACCGTTTAAAAATACCCTGAGATTATACAAATATGTATTTTAAAACCAAAATTATAGCTAAATCGGTCCAGCAGCGCGGTACCTTCTTGAGTTATAGCAAGACAGACGCACAAATTATTATTTTTTATAAAAGAATATTTGAGAGTTCGAAATTGATTGGATACAAATTTTGTATCCAACATTGCCTAACTTATTATTGCAAGGATCAGCGATTTCTAAAATCCAACGTCTGAGATTACCTACATAACTGAATTTCTTATGTACAGTACAACCAAACGATGTTCTTTCAGTAATGCCGATTACTGTTGAGTACACAAGAGTTACAATGGAATAAAGAGGTTCGATAGTCAACAAAATCCACCTTTCTACATAGTTTGAATTCGGCAATTCCGTTAATGTAGGAGAGCCGTAATGTGTTGGGACCACGTCCAAGTACAGTAGAGTCAAAACCAACACAGTTAACCGTGTGGATGGCTAGGAATAGACTTGGCAAACAAAAGTTACGTGGTTCTCTTTATCAACATTACTCCCTATAGAATTACATTGTCTTCTTCACGTGACAACTCCACTGTCTTTCAACCAAGCGTGCATTACACTCAGCACAATGATGATAATATACAAAACACCACTCTGACATGACAATATTTATCACCTCTATTACGTATTCGGTATTAGGTATAAAATGCAGCGCATAGAAGCGTTTGAAATATGGCCTTATGCTTTGTTTTCCCTGAAAATAAAAGCGGCCGTAGCACTATACGAACGCAGTATCCTTCGGTCGGGTAAGGAATTTTCAATGTGTTTTTTCACTTGAACTTTCTACTCGGGGTTGGAATCCTGTCTCAGATTGGACGGGACCGGTTGACTGGTAGAGAATGCTTCAAGCATTAAGTTTCGCCGGCTATACAGACACAAATGTATAGAAGAGTGTTATTTATTTATTATTTATTATGTATTATTCTTTGAGACAAGTATGTATGAGGTGGTTGGTAGTCCAGTGGTATCAATCGGCGGCTTTCGTCCGTACAGCGTATTGGAGGTCGTTGGTTCGATTCCCGGCGATGCTGACCATTTCCACTTTCACGACACATGCATTTGGTTAGTGTGAAAGATGTCAAAAGTGTATTTGTGTTCACTTCCGAGTGAGCACAGATTTATTTAAAAAAGCATTCTATATCTATCTCTTTCACTGCCAGTACAGTAAAATAATGAAAGCGCGAAAGAAACAGTGTAAGCTTGAAGTTTATAACCTATATCTTAGACACCATAATAAGCAAGAAGTTAAATTCTAAAACTTTTGCAATACAAGTTATATAGTAGGTATGTTGAAAATTAGATTTTTCTTTGTATAACGGCTGTTTAATTGTGGATCTACTTTTCTAGAAAACCATTTCATTACCGGCGTAGAATGGTCCGCATTTCCTGAACGGTTAGGCAGGGCCGTCGCGTGGTTTTCAGGCGCCCAAGGCGAGGGTTTAATCGACGCCCCTCCCCCCATAATTTTGTTCATTTCAGTTTTGGTTCGGGAGGATCATAATCATCCCCCCCCCCCCCCCCCGCAAAACTTGTACCTAATTTTGTTCATTCCAGTTTTGGTTAGGGAGGATGATTAGCTCTTTAGAGCCACTCCATTTTCCACCACCTAATGACCCGCCGTGTTTCGGGTTGGAAAAACCGGCAACTATTATATTATGTAAAAAACAGCATCACGGACTATCCACCCTCCACTAAATATTTTATACTAGCTGATGCCCGTCTTGCTTTTCGTCGTTGTTTCGGATAGTCAGGCTTGATCAGTAGCTATTTGAACAGATTCAAGCCTATAGTTTCTCTCCGCGATGATTTAGGTAGGTAGGTATGTACCTCTAACAAAATACCACATATTTGAAGATAGGTACTTTTTCGCATAAAACTATTTGAATTTTTTAGTCATAAAAAAAATTGCAAAAATAAGCGTAATAAGTTTGCAGGTATATTGCTGCTATTTCATAGTCAATAAAACGAACACAATAATAATAATAATATGCATTCTATTGAAAGAATTTTATTAAAATCACATTATGTTAACACAGCGAAATAATTGTTTAACAGGCTTTTATATTGTAATAATATAATCAAATATCGGTTAATGTTTACATGTGAACAGACTATAAAATATTTTATGAGTATCATAAACGTCTCGTCTGATTGTTATGTTGAGGATGTCAAATATCCAAGAGTGTATATAGTCGCGGAAAATTTATATATTAGATTCGCAGATTAACCGTATTAATAAATAAATCTTCCCTTTGAATATATTATTATACAGACAGCAATAAAGCTTTATTTAGGCTCATTTTTTTAATCATATCTTGAAAAAAAAAATTCTTTTAAACTGTCAAAGCATTTGAGTGGAGATGGGGAGAAAGCAATTCTTGCCTTCTGGCCTTGCATGTTTCCATAGGAGTACAATGCTAATAAGCCCCCACATGATGCAACCCGGGTATCGCAAAATGAGTAGGTATAGGCAGCCATAAAATATACGTATAGGCAAGGGCGTCGCCAAGGGGGGGGGGGGGGGCAGGGGGAGATTGAAAAAAATTTGCCAATTCATATTTTTCTCATCCTCCATAATATAGGGTATACGGAGAATAGCCTATGAATGGGTTAAATTGCCCCCCCCCCCCTGGGCCTTGGGCTGGCGACGCCCTTGCGTATAGTTCTAATTCCGAGGAAGACCCTCTCGTATTGTGTCCCTTCCCTTCGAAACAGAACTGAGGGAGACAATTTAATGATTTATTGATCAAAATTGTGTACTTTAAAAGGAGAGTTTAAGCAACAAGTGGGTTTTCCGCAGTACCTACGTACCTAGTATATTATATCATAACCACTGAAAAACATGCTGGCAGGCAGTTTGTGCGGATCGTATAAGAGAATTTTCATATTTTATGGAGCTATTAACTGTTGCCTACTTGGCACGTTTTTACGTGCATAGAGAAAATACGTAAGCGAAGGTTTTGGGAAAGCATACCAAAATATAGGTATACCTACAAATAAAACTCAAAACACCAGTGATGACGAATGTAACCATGGCGGCGCACCGTGGTCCCACAGAGAAATTTAGGGCGCCAAAATTTGAAAAAACGAAATGTACCATAGAGCCAAACTAGCTATGATCTGATGTACTGTGACCTTGAAGGCTTCTAGTACCGCATATGACAACTCGAGGTAGGTACGTCTCGTTGCTATGGAGACGCTATAAGATGGTGGTTATCTACAGCAACAGGTATTGTCAATTTGTGTGTGTTTTTCAAGCGCGTTTTACAATGACTTGTTCCGGTATTTTAAAATTAATAAACATGGTGTTTTATTTAATTTTTCTCGCTGAATACGAATCTGTGCTCGTTCATTACTGTAATTTTATCGGTAGTCTGTAAATTTGCATTTGAAGAAAGTACTTTTTAGTCACTTTTAACTGGCTATATGTAGTGTTACAAAATTTTCCCATCCTTTTCCATAAAAACTTTTCAAATAAAAGATTTTCCTTAAAGCCAGTACTATCACCTACATCACGTACATTTCCCCCGTTTTCCCCCTAAATCCTTAAAATGTGATTTACATATACCACTAAGTTAGTGATTACTATTGTGTAAATTTTAGTTCAAGCAATCGTGTTTTTTATTATTGAAATTTAATTTGAATGCTCAGGAGACGTTGGTTGTACCTACCTCACTATGCACAATAGCCATGCGGGAGATACCTGTTATTGGAGCACTGGAGATTATATGTTTTTGTTTCATGATTTCATTTTTTTTGTGTTGTTCAGTGCTCTGTTGTGTGTGTATAAGTATATAAATAAATAAATTCAGTTGCTAAAAGAATAATTTGATCCTTTTTTGTATTTTGATTTTACCTATCAGGAAAATTGTCCATCATAAATAGGGGTGCTATCCTTTCAAATGTGTCACCTGATAACAGAATACAACAGTTTACTCTCCATCTCTTTTACTTGCATGTGTCTTATACTATTTGTCTCTTCCACTTAGGAATAACATGAACAATAGAATAGTATAACTGTATCTTTCACCCCAAAAACAATAATACGTATGCATTTATTAGATAAATCAATACTACTCAAAGATCTTATTTCTACACGAACGAAATTAAATGACCCTTTTTAGTAGTGGACTTCATTTAACAAATTTTGTCCCGTAAAGTCTTGATGTTATGGTAGGGCAAAACCGACAACAACGAAGGTTCGTGATAATATTTCGCCATAGACTACATAACGTAATACAGAGACCTACCCGCTAGTCCAAAAATGGACTCGGCAGCGATTCAAAAAATGGATAACCCACACGAAAAATATGAATTTGCCCCCCTCCCCCTGGCACCCCATTTGGTTTTTTTGCAAAAATAAGTCCCAAAATGGACTCAGCGCCTCAAAAAACCCCAATACACCAAAAATCTGAATTTTGGCGCCCTAAAATTCTTTGTGGGACCACTGTGCGGCGTCAAGTGTCTTTAGGGGCGCACTCAGTGTTACTGCTTTTATCTTTCTTTTTATTAAACAAATTATATTATTATTGCAGCGTTAGTAAATAGCATTTCGCAGAAAAAAGTAGTTGGCTCAATCATAAAAAAATGAACATAAAACACGCAATCAAACACAGGCTTGAAATCAGAATGTCAATATAAGGTGTGTTAATTTAAGTGAAGTGACGCATCTATTTGAAGTTCATGCATTTTATGGGATCTTACAAATTGACTTTCAAAGACTGAAGCCATTGGATAGCGACATCCTTCAGATCAAGCAAGTTCGGCAGTTTCTTTTTTTGATGTTCTGGGCTATCAGATTCAAACAGGTGAAAGTTTTTAGTGACTCAACAGTGAGTGTATATCTAGACTCGGAGAACAAAACAAAGATTGAGATGGCATGGTACAAAATACAAAATGAAGAAACTCTTGTGTAATCGTGACCTGAGCATGTACACAAGATGAAGACCCTTAACTGTAGAAGGTAAAATAGAGGGTAGGCGAGGTATGGGGCGTATAAAAGAGCCTTGCGGCTTAAGAATCCGAGACAGCAATGGTTTGCTCGTTGGCATCAATATGGCAGAAATGTAAATGGTGTGAGCATAATATTATTTACAACATGATGACGTTGCCAAAACTATGCTGATTCATTCATTTTTTTTTTTCATATTACAATACTCATTAAGCGTTTTAAAATAAACACAACTAAAAATTCCAACAATAATAATCAGTGTTACAATGAAGCAACAAAACGTTCAACTCCAGAGACAAAAATAATTTAGAACGCTCTGCAATCAATGATCTTGAATCTGCCCTCCGTCTACCCATGCATAGATTCACAAGTAGTATGGGCATGCCAAGGTTGCCAGGGGCAATGGTTGACACAGATACTAGAACTAGATGGTAGAATGTGCTACACGTAGCTACCTCAACGCTAAAGACTGTTAATACGAAGGTTTGAGATACATGCATACATGAATGAGTCGCCGGTAATCTAGAAAAAGAAGAAGAAGAGATACATACATGGCATATGCCCCTACCACACGCTCCGTCTTACCTGTGGTCTTGCCTGCGCAGGCAAGACCACAGGTAAGACGGAACACGGACGCTGCTACCACACGACGCAGGTAAGACGGACGCAAGCCTCATTTTCTCCTCGCAACCGTGCAGCGAGGACAATACTTTCTACTGCAAACCGTTGGCGTCGAAATAATGTTTCCAAACAAATATTTTTTTCTGCTGTGTTTTTATAATATCTTTATATTTAGAACAAGGCGTAAACGAACAATGTGGGAAAAAAATGTTGTTTTATAGTACATATTTTTAAATAATTGGCGGAATTATTTACGGATAAATGTAAATATCGGTGTATATTTAAGTAAAAATATCAAGATATTTTTTTAAATAATTGATACAAATTGTTGATATTTTTTATTATGTAAATATCGATATTCTATATTTATTTCTTAATATCTTAATAGGTAATTGCACTTTTGGGTATAAATATAATCGATATTTTTTAGTCTACATGCATCGATAATTTGTGAAAATATCGATAGATATATTTTTTCCTATAATTCATCCATAGGATATTTTTATCTCTAATTCAATGACATGATATGCGATTAAAATATATAAAACAAAAATAATAAAATATTATCTATATTATATCTTTCCCTTTCAACTCCTCATATGCAGTATTCTGTATATTTCTGTCAATAGTACTTATATTTGATTATCTATAGATCAGGTAGATATTTTTTAAATTAAATAATTCGATAGCATATTCGCGATTATAATAACGCAGGTCTGCCATTTCCGAATGTTCAACGTCGACTGCAATATATTATATTATCTATGGTCGACTGATCATTGATCAATTGCGGCAGTACTGCGGCTGGCGTGGCATGTCAGGTAAGACGGAACTCCCAACCACACGCTCCGTCTTACCTGACATGCCAGGCTTGCGCAGGTAAAATTTCAAACAAGACGAAAAGCCGTCAAGCCGCGCCATCGAGTTTGTGCGGTGTACAGTTTTACCAACCACACGCTCCGTCTTACCTGACAAGCCAGGCTTGCGCAGGCACGACCACAGGTAAGACGGAGCGTGTGGTAGGGGCATTAGTGGAGATATTCGTATGTATGTAGGGGGCCGTTTTAACTTCACAACATATTTTTTCTTCTTTTTATGGTTGCATCATAATTTGACCTAAGCAATTTGGATCGCGTCATCCGTCAGTGCATGTAAGACCCGTAGTCCCTCTTTAAATGCATACATGAACCACTAGCTTATCATGCATAATATGATCGATTGTTTGTGTTATCCCTCATGTCAGCGCATGCTGGTGATTTCATGCATCCATCTCCATTTATATAAGTTTGAAACGGTACAGCCTACATCCTACATCACAAGACATCTAACTCGATTGATTTAACACCATATAATCGTATTTTTATTGGTTCTGTTGATCCATGCAGTTCTTTCGATGAGGTCCATTATTGTCGAGCTATCTGCACTTGTAGTAGAAGCTATAACCAGTAAGTAAAGAAGTCGAGATTTGGGTGAGAATCTGGGCTCACCCAAATACCTACGCTATTGACATCTTTCACAGACGGCAATGCTTGCGCTGGGAGAGAGGAGGATGGTCGGTACTGATGGCGATCGAACCCACGACCTTCAGAACGAAAGTCGGCAACTCGACCGCTAAGCTACCAAACACTTCTATAGGTAGCTACTTATTATTTCGCACACAGCGAACTCTGGACGCGTAATGTAGGAATTGAGTATGTTATAGTCATAGCATGGGTATTGATTCTTAAGAGGTGTTCACAAGATAGTATCGCTAAGTGGAAACTCCGTCATATAGGTATAAGTATAGTATAGGTACCTACTTATTATTTCGCACACAGCGAACTCTGGACGCGTAATGTAGGAATTGAGTATGTTATAGTCATAGCATGGGTATTGATTCTTAAGAGGTGTTCACAAGATAGTATCGCTAAGTGGAAACTCCGTCATATAGGTATAAGTATAGTATAGGTACCTACTTATTATTTCGCACACAGCGAACTCTGGACGCGTAATGTAGGAATTGAGTATGTTATAGTCATAGCATGGGTATTGATTCTTAAGAGGTGTTCACAAGATAGTATCGCTAAGTGGAAACTCCGTCATATAGGTATAAGTATAGTATAGGTACCATCTAACTCGTGTTAATCCCTCTCAAGATTGCACATCGGAAGCTAAGTTATGTATCTCGCATGCAGTGTTCACGACTTACATCATCTCTACATATAAATAAAGAATTAAGTAGGTAGGTGCCCTTAGTACCTACTTATTGACGGAAATCAAGCATCGTCTCAATATTCAAAAAGCGGAATCTTTTGAATGATTGAGGATCGTGTGTAAAGTAGGTACCTATACCTATTATCTATCACAGATTTTACTATAGGTAGGTAGAGCTGTCACGGCTTTCCTGAGAGAACAATATATCTATACCTAATTATTATTTTTTTCCTGAGAATAGGTAAGTAAAGTATACCTACATCGTATCTTATATGATAATACTTTAATTATGACAATATGCAATAAAAACAATAATAATTACCTATAATCTTTTTAGGAAATAAAGGTGTTTTATTTATTTACGTACCTACATAATTATATAATATAAACGTTTCTGTCACTGACTCACTGCCTGCCTGACCGACTGATGCCATTAATGCTAGTTCCTGAATTTCCCAGAAGATGGCGCCACTCGCAAATAAAGAGAAATTTTGTTCTACTAATGTGGCTGACAGCTGATAGTAACATATTATTACTGGTGGCTGGGCACTTTTTTGAAGGTCTTGATGTAGAGAAAAACAATTTTACGGAGTATTTAAAGACTCACGTGCGAATTCAGCCATAAGAAGGAAAATTTGCATGATAAAGTTTACCCAATCAGGAAACTGTAACGCACACGCGCGACATCATAGCGGAGAAAAGCCTTGCGATTGCGAATGCAATGTTTGCAATAGAAAGTTTACGCACTCAAGTAATTTAAAGATTTACTTGCGAACTCATAGCGGAGAGAAACCATACGAATAGGTACAATAATTGCAATAAAAAGTTTAATCAATCAAATAATTAAACACCCTCTTGCTAAAAGCCATTTTGAATGCAATATTTGCAATAAAAGGTTTAATCAATCATATAATTAAACACCCTCATGCCATTTGAATGCAAAGCTTGTTATAAAAAGTTGTTTTTTGAGTTTTCATAAAGAGTTCAATCAACCAAGTGATTTAATATCTTACATGTGAATTCAGCCATAAGAAAGCAAAGTTTGTAAGAGAAGGCCAAAAGTGGGCGCCTTATAAAAACTAGTTATGTCATAATTAATTAATTTGTACTTAGTAAGAATTGCATCGCATAAAAAAGAAAAAAGAAAAAAGTTCTTTTTTGTTGATAGGACGGAGGTAGGTATTCTTGTTTTTTTTTTCAAAACTATAAGCACCTCAATATTCTGCCGAATGCAAAACATATGCCAAATACAAGCTCAACATTAATTGGTCAGATCGCGAACTGCAAAGTGTTGAGTGGTCATTATATTATTATAGGGATTGGTCAGGGGCAGTAGTACAAAATATTGCTAAAGAAAAATCTACATGGACCAGGCAATCTGTGAGGAAAGGAAGATATTTAATATTATCATTATTATCAGAAATATGCAACACCATAATAGTGCTTCGTAAACGTCGCGGATGTAGGTACATAATAATTATTATTAGTATGTACATGGATTACCGAAACAAAAATAGGTATCTATAAACTAAACACCTAGGTAGGTACATATCCAGCTGGCCAGAATACAATTTAGTAGAAGCCCGTTACCATAAAAATAGATAAATATAATGTGCCGTAAAAATAGTAGGTATCTCCCTCGCGAGAGGAAATCTGTTGTACATTTTAAAATTAGAATAAATTAGTTAATACCGACATTACAGATGAAATGACAGATGAACCGAATATAAACACACCTATACAAAATGTATAATATTACGTATCTAGTTTTAGTCTGCAAGTTATATCACGGCGCTATTTAGGTCGCTTTAGGTCACACAAAACGAAACTGCATTTTATAATCGATTGCAGTCAATGAAGATATCTATCTAATCCATCTTAAAAGTAATAACTCGCTATCTTAAAATAATAATAAAATATTATCCTATGAATGCTCCTTAAATAATATAAAATTTATTCAAAAAGTAATCATAGTAATTTATAAGGTATTACGCTAAAAATGCAAGAGTCTAAAAATAAAGTAAAGGTATAGGTACACCGGGTTAGTGGAATGTAAACACAATAGCAAAAAAATACAAAAATAATTAATTATGCGAATTTAAAATAATATTGTATTATTTCGATGCTAAATACTGTAAAGTTGTAGTTGTTTAGAAAATAGCATAAAATAAACGTTGCGCAAAAAATTATTACAGTTCTTACCCGAAAAATATATTTTGGTTTCATACACTATGTTTACATACATAAAATTAGTAAACTATTGATGATTTACCTGGTAAAACAAGAGAAAAGGGCGCCACAACACACACACACGAACGAACCTCCCGCGCCCGCGCTCTGACTGATGGAACACGGAGTTGCCAACTTAACGTGCTTACAGAATTATTATTGCCAGGTTGACGTAATTTTCAATCCAATGCATTATTTTGAAATTTTCTTGAATAAAGTGCATATTATGTTCTATTTCGAATAGCATAATCTCGTAGAAAAATAAGCATAACTTTGACTTGGCGTAGATCCTTAACCTATGAAGTAACCTTTATAATGATAATTGTATTTCAGCAGTGATAGATATATGATTTTTTCTATTTTGCCAAGTCGGTTCTTAGAACTTTCAGATGTTTTATACCATATTTCGAGCGAATTAGATCTGATAATCTAAGCAAGAAAATTGCCCTAACACTAATATTAAATTTACTCTAACCCAAGATTATTGTTTTAACTTATTTTTTCATGTCATGTGATTTCTATTCGAAAGCTTTTTAACAAAAAAGAACGAATAAAAGGTAGATAAAAAAAACATAAATAAAAATATTGTAGGTTTCTTATTACTTTGATGTGAATATCACCTAGTTCCCAAGGGCGTCGCTAGGAGGGGCAGCTGCCCCACCCCTAGAGAGTAAAAAACGTGGCTTTCCCGATAATAGGGTATTTGACTAATTTCCAGAAACCGTTTTAAATTATTCTACGATACATTATAAGCACATGCTCTTTATATTTTCTGAAGATATGCCATATTTTATATGAAAATCATGTTTAAAGTTTAAATATCCAAAAACGCGCGTAAAACGCTGTCTTGTATAATGGCGCTGGTCACGTGGTGCGTTTTACGTCACACTTTAGTATTGGTATGAGTTCGCTAACGTGTTGACGACTGTCATTTACAGACGTGTGACGTCACAGGGAACACTAATCACAAGGCGTTTTCATCGGTGACTAGTTCCATAGAAATATTTGGATTTTTATTACGTGTTTTTATAATAAATAAGCCTGTTTAAGTTGTAAAATAAAAGAAATAAGCTTTCTTGGGCCATTTTCAAACAGGATGACCACAATCTGTAGCTTATTTTTCATAGTGTCAAATACCCTATTCCTAATAACTCTTCATACTCTCGACTATACCTAAAATTCATATTTTTCTCATCCTCCATAATATAGGGTATACGGAGAATAGCCTATGAATGAGTTAAATTGCCCCCCCCCCCCCCCCCCACCTGAGCCTTGGGCTGGCGACGCCCTTGCTAGTTTCTGTGTATTATTTTTATATAACAAAATAATCTGTCAAACCTGGCAACAAACCAACGCTACCAAACTTGTATTGCGTAGTAAAAACGTTGTTCTGGGAATCCGGGAGTATTCTATAATGGTAATAAACAAAAAGGGCTGCAAATGAGCTTTCTACTCGATTTCAGAAAACAGTATATCCTTTTTTATAATAAGCCTGTCGAAAATACTACTTGTGAATCATTTTTCCCAATTAGGTATTAAGTGTTGTTTAAGAATTGGAATCTTAAAATTCAATGAAAAGAATAAAGCATTCTGCACATAAAGGGTAGGAAATTATGCTATTATATTGAAGAATAACATACCTTCCACAATTCAATTAAAGAAAGTATAATAGGTGGAAAAAAAATAAGGGTTTTCTTTCATACATTATTCTGATTGGATTCTTATAGTACAACTTTACAAAGATATTTCACTTCTCTGTTCCAGTTTTATAAATAAAATGAATGGGTTAGAGGCCTTTGAGATGTGGTTTCACAAAAAAAGTTTAGCGTCTCAGGGAGGGAGAGTTAAAAACCAATAAATCTTTGAATCACCGACCTCAGTAGCCTAGTTGTACTGGCATGGACTTCAGATCACGAGGTCCCGGGTTCGATTCCCAGTCGGGTCAGAGTTTTTCTAAGTGTTTTTTTCATTTTAAATTTCTACCCAGGGTTGGCCTGTCTCAGATTGGACAGGACCGATTGACTGGAAAAAATTGCCTCAGGCAATAAGTTCCGCTGGCTATACTGACACCTTTGTATAGAAAAGTGTTATATTATTTTTGAGCAGATTACATAGTTACTTAAAAAAAAACTTTAAAGCACACTCCCACAATTTTATTTCTCCTGACATGTTTCGTAGGTACATAGCCACAAGAAACTTTCTAAAGTCATGGTGCTGCCCATTCCCATTTGTCTTGAGTCGTGTCCGATTATGGATGGGTTGCTCTGGTGGAGAACATTTTATATGAGGCTGTTCACACCTGATAGTTAATATGCTTCCACCAAGTAGGTAAGTGTGCGTCAGGTATGATAGTCCTTTTTTCTCACGATAGTAAGGGACCATTCTATTTTTTGTTAACAGCCACTGACACGCCAATCACAATGGACCGTCTAGGGACAAGGGACAGGATGGAAGAAGGGGTACAGAGGGGGGTCGCATGCACTCACTCGGTGGAAGCACTATGAAGGGTAAGTGTAAATGGCTCCATGCAAAATTTTCTGCCACCAGAACGCCCGATAATTGGACCCGATACATGACAAATGGACAGCAGCAATGGTGGAATTGTTACTCAGTGCATTGATTACAACCACAAAAACTCTATTTTTAGTGAATAAAATACCACTTTTTCTGATTATTTGGTAAAGCTATGAAGAATTCACTGTTACTGGATGTATAACAGCTACTGACAAAATAATTAAACATCTTTATTTTGATGATATTCTATTATTTTTTCCATTTGTGTTTTGTTTTTATACAATGAGATATTATGCTTTTTCTTGTAGATAATATTAACGTTTGGCATCAGCCACCAAGAGGTGGCATCACAGGCTCTTTAGAAACACTAGTGAAGATGTGGTGCGGTTGGTAGCAAGAAATTAAGACGGGGTATTTTTGTGTTGATTTCAAGTATACGAAGTAGATCAATTATTTTGGAAATAATTTTATCAAGATCAGTGTGTCTTGCAGTCCATAAAATACAGTTATCATCATACACATGATAATGAATTAAAGGCAAGTAGATATTCTTTAAAAGATCCAAAAAAAAAAACAGAATTTTTAAAGAAACAATATGAAATGGAAATATTTTATTAAATTAAAATTAGCAGTAAATGTCCCATTTGATGTTAACAGTTGGTTTGATCCTTACAGACTATGTTCTTAACATTCATTTTTCTTTCTTCTCCTGCGACAATCCATTGTACAACCTCATCACTTCAGATTCTAAGATCCCTTGAACTATGACCCCATCGGAGTCTATGAAATTAGCCACAGACTTTACGAATGAGGATTCTCTGAAACTTGATGTCTTGGCGTCCTTCACACTTAAAATCAACTGATACTTGTCATCATACCTGTAATGTAAACAGAGCTTGTATTAGTTTTGTTTGAAGTAGTAAATAAGAACTTGAAATTTCATTTGGCATTTTTATCAGGATTTGTTATGAGCATACATCTGATTTTACGCAAATGCGTATAACTTTATAATTACGCCATTACTACATAATGCCATATGCCTTTTTACCCAATCGTACATAATTCATGCACATTGAAACAATGATCCAACCGGCTAATACTCTTCGCAATTCAATATCAGATAAATTTGCTTAAAAATCCAAATCATAAATGCCTAAATCAACATTACAGCCTAATCAATTTCATAAAACCTAAGTTAGTTTGTCATTTTATCTACATAATATAGTAGGTACTCACTTCTTCATATAGGAACTTGCTTCCCACATTTTGTTTCCGGAAGGTGTTGTTTCTTTAAGTGCAACGAATATTCCTTTCTCTTTGAAGGTGGTGTACAAAGTGAGAAAGCCCATCAGTATGAAATAGGAGGACACGCACATTATGAGAACAAATCTGAAAATTAATTGATAGAATGTAATTTTCATTTGAAACGAGTGATAACTGAGACCTTGATTTTTTTTAAAACAGTCCCAGATAATGTTAACTCTATATCCACTAGTTGAGGATTAATGATTCTTTCTATTTATATTTTATGACTGCTATAACCGTTAATTTCTTATATAGGAAATGACAGTCATAGGCATTAAGGCAAAGATGTTTTACAATTTAAATGACAGATTCACTTATTGAAACTAAAAAAATAATAGGTATTTTAAGAGAGAAGAAAAGTAGGTAAGTGCCGTTATTAGATTATCCTATCAAAAACCATGGGGTTGAAAAAATCATTATATTTTTTGATACATTCAGTGGAAGATCTATGGCAAGTAATTTCTTCTTTTTATAAAAATATTCTATTAAGTAGGTATATATATTCAGCGTTCACAATAAACATTGGCAATTGTTGAACTGTGAAAATTTGGGTATGACAAAGCATACGAAAAAATAAAAGATTTGTACAGAGCAAAATTTGAACCAACGTGTATTGAATACCAACAAGAACGGAGGATTGACAGTAAGTAAAGACGATTATGAGTCATATTTTCATTTCTTAGCACCATACATACCCAATATTTGCCTAAAACTAACCTTGATTGTGGAAATGGATAGAGGTAATCCCATAAGAGAGCATAAAATGCAACACTAACTGCAAGACCACACAGCAACAGCCTGCCATCCATCAATCCAAAGTTTTCTTTGCAATTCAGTTCTGTTTTAAGGATCTGAAAGTACCTTAGTGTTAATCTATCTTTACAATGAATCAAAACATGGTAACTGATGAAAATAGAGTAATATTAGGTAACAAGCAACCAATACAAGTATACATTATGGGAGATGTGCGGAATTCTTCCACAAATGTGGTTGGCTGGACTCCCCTGAGTGCGACCGCGGGGCGGAGAGACAGACAGTGCGACACATTGTAACTGAATGCAGCCTTCGAGCATATGATCGAGACCCAGAAGACTTTTCCACCTTCAATGACCCAGCGACCGAATATATTATAAGAAACCTTTTAAACATTTGACAAGCAAGCCTGTTGCTTGCGCTCATCCAAACATTTTTATTATTTTACTAAATGACTATTATTTTGAATAACTTATGATGTGATATACTGTATACCATTAAGAAAAATAAATAAGTATACATTTAAATTTCAAGAACACTATAAAATAATATTATTGATACATACATCCTTAATGGCATCATCCATAGCATTTTTCACTGCTGATCCATCCCATTTGTTGACTTTGACTATGGGCTGCTGAAAGCCAAATTTATTTTGCTATAAGATCATTAAACGTGTCGATTTGTAATAAAAAAAAAACAAGTAACTTCAATAAAACCCATAGAAATGGTTGAATGATGGTAGTCACATATTGCAAGCAATTAAAAAAATTGTAGGTCTTAAAAATGGGTACAAAAAACTTGGAATGGAGGTGGGATTCCGATAACTATATCTCATCCCTGCCTTATCTCAGAACTCGAAAAGTATTTAAAGCTTAAAGGAACTTAACAGTGACGTGTCACAACAAAACACACGCACTAACGTTCCGTCTCATCAGTTTAGACTCTTCAAATTAACACAATACATACCTCTCCAGAAGTTTCGTCTTTTTTTACATCGGCTGAACCTTTTTTAGAAGCCATTTTAATTTCTAGACAAATTTAACAGTAAGTAAAATTAGAAAAGCCGGCCAAATAAAATGACGAAACGTCAACCAACCTCAGTATATTTATTATAATTTTCTTTAATCCATGAGCTGAGCAATGAGCATAGACAATAATATAGATACATTTTTGAACAACAAACTCATTTCTCACTATGAAGGCCTACTTACAAAAAGTTTTTTTTTTAAATTTCCAAACATTCCGCGCAATTTTCTCAATTTTTCTTTCATAAAAACCTTCTCCTGACAATAATAAACACGGCAAAAAATAATTAACCAATTTGGTTCAGCTGTTCAGGCGTGATGACCAAGGGAAATAGAGCTATTTTGTAGGCCGCTTATTGAGTTATTTTGAAAATAATGTTTCGTATCTGCTTGAAGTTTTTAATTCGATATGATGAAGGAACCGAATTTTAATAACAACGAATAATTATTGGCCCTGCCATTAAAAAATCTTCCAATGTGATTATTTATTTTTGTTTTTAGAATATTGTGGACACCTATAGTTTATTCTAAAATAATTAATTATTATTCATCTGGGATGGGATATATAGACCTAATATAATTATTATCTAGATATATTATGCCTATGGGATGAGATGGGATGCTGCTTTTATTATATAGTATTCATGGACGTATATAAGGGGGGGGGGGGGTTCTGGGGGTCCGGACCCCCCCCCCCCCTTAGCATACGACTATGATTTGTGCGGTTAGATTTTACCCTTGGAACTCCTCCATATGAAAGCTATTTCTACGTCCATGCCATGAACGTATATAAGGGGGGGGGGGTTCTGGGAGACCGCCCCCCCCCCCTTAGCATACGGCTATGATTTTTGCGGTTAGATTTTACCCTTGGACCCCGTCCATGTGAAAGCTATTGCTACGTCCGTGATAGTATTTATAGAGGTGTTGCTTTCAAGTATGAAATAAAAATAAATTAGGTACTTATTTTCACATTTTTTATTTTTTGACACGTATTTTTTATCTATGGACTTACGGCATTTTGGTACAATTATCTTTGACTTCATTGAGTCTGCAAAAAAGAGTAAAACTGACACATTTGTCGATTGTTAATTTTTCATTTATTATTTTTGTGTTGACGGGGCGGGTATGATTTAGAAACATGTCTGATTCAGAAGGAAGTAATTATTCTGGGAGCGGTTCGGAAGCGGGGAGCGTGGTTTCTAATCGTTCCAGAGGAAGTGTCAGATCCAATAGGTCAGTTCAATCGAACAGATCTCGTTCAGCATCTGTTTCACGTTCGAGATCTCGTTCTAGATCAGCAAGCCGGTCTGTTTCTCGAAGCCCCTCAAGATCGCGATCAGTCTCTCGTAGTCGATCTAGGTAACAGATTTTTTTTTTATACTTACACATTTGCTTTTTTGTAGCTTGAATTTATTCAATAATTCAGACTTTGACGCCTTTGAGCATAGAAGCAACCACAGGCATAAATTGAGCTCTAGTGGCGTGATTAACCTCTTTGTATACTTAAATATTTTCTTTAATTATTTGCCTTCTCTGACAGGTGATTGATGATGAGATGAGAATTTTGGGTATTCATTGTAAGAATGCTTATCAAATATGCATTTCTTCAGTGTAAATAATGACTATTTTGATTTAAAAAAAAAACATCCTACATTTCATACTAAAAGAACCAATAATTTGTTTTAGGTCTAGGTCAGTGGAATCCGATCGCAGTGTAAGGAATGACGAAGCCAAAGAAGGTTCAGCAGAAGAAGTTGAGGTATGAGATTATTAGTCTTAAATTAAATACATGTAATCAATGTCAGATTAGTATTTTTGTTAATAAGGACATAAGTATTTTTGCTGTGGATGTTATTGCCATAAAATTATTATACATTATTAAAATTATTGTAGGATGAACAAGAACCAGAAGGAGAAGATATAGTTGATTCTGAGTATGATGAAGAGGAAGAAGAAGATGATGACAGGCCCAGAAAGAAGAAAAAAAATGATAGATTTGGTGGATTCATTATTGACGAAGCCGAGGTATGAACATATCCTACTTTTACACTTGTGTTTTGTAGTTTTTTTATATCAGGTATCTAATATGTAAATACATTTGTCAGGTGGATGACGAAGTGGACGAAGATGAAGAATGGGAAGAAGGCGCACAAGAAATGGGGATAGTGGGAAATGAAGTTGACGAGTTGGGGCCCACTGCCAGAGAAATTGAAGGAAGAAGGAGAGGAACATCATTATGGGACTCACAACGTGAGGAAGAAATTGAAGAATATTTAAAGAACAAATATGCAGATGTATCAGCACCAACACGCCATTTTGGAGATGGAGGTGAAGAAATGTCCGATGAAATCACACAGCAGACACTTTTGCCCGGAATCAAAGATCCCAATCTGTGGATGGTGAAATGCAGAATAGGGGAAGAACGAAGCACGGTTTTACTGTTGATGAGGAAATTTATTGCTTTTCAATCATCTGATGAGCCTTTGAAGATTAAATCAGTCATAGCCCCCGAAGGTGTTAAAGGCTACGTTTACATAGAATCGTATAAGCAAACTTACGTAAAGGCTGCAATAAATAATGTTGGTAACTTAAAAATGGGCTACTGGAAGCAAGAGATGGTGCCCATTAAAGAAATGACAGATGTATTGAGAGTGGTGAAAGAACAATCTGGATTGAAGCCAAAACAATGGGTTAGGCTTAAACGTGGTCTATACAAAGATGACATAGCACAGGTTGACTATGTGGATTTAGCTCAAAATCATGTTCACTTGAAGTTGCTGCCTCGTATAGATTATACACGACTTCGAGGTGCCCTACGCACCACCCAAAGTGAAGCAGATGCTGCCAAAAGAAAGAAGAAAAGAAGACCTGTAGCAAAACCTTTTGATCCAGAAGCTATTCGCTCCATTGGTGGTGAAGTGACATCTGATGGTGATTTCCTTATTTTTGAAGGAAACAGGTACTCTCGTAAAGGTTTTCTCTACAAGAATTTCACTATGTCAGCGATATTATCTGAAGGTGTCAAACCCACTTTAACAGAGCTGGAAAGATTTGAAGAGCAGCCGGAAGGCATTGATATTGAGTTAGCCGTGCCCACTAAAGACGACCCTGCTACGGGACATTCTTTTTCAATGGGTGATAATGTGGAAGTTGCCTCTGGTGACTTAGCTAACCTGCAAGCGAGAATCATAGCAATTGACGGCTCAATGATAACTGTTATGCCAAAACATGAAGCTCTAAAAGATGCCTTAGTATTTAAAGCAAATGAAATAAGAAAATACTTTAAGCAAGGAGACCATGTAAAGGTTTTATCTGGAAGATACGAAGGAGACACGGGTCTCATTGTGAGAGTTGAACCACATAGAGCTGTACTTGTATCAGATCTTACTATGCACGAATTAGAAGTGCTGCCTAGAGATCTACAATTGTGTTCAGATATGGCTACTGGTGTAGACTCTTTAGGGCAATTCCAATGGGGAGACATGGTGCAGCTGGATCCTCAAACTGTTGGAGTGATTGTTAGACTTGAAAAAGAAAATTTTCATGTCCTTGGAATGCAAGGGAAAGTTATCGAATGCAAACCTCAAGCTCTACAAAAGAAACGAGAAAATCGCTTTACTGTTGCTCTTGACTCTGATGAGAACACTATTCAGAAAAAAGACATCGTGAAGGTTATTGATGGCCCTCATGCTGGAAGACATGGTGAGATCAAACATCTTTATAGGAACTTTGCCTTTCTACAATCAAGACTTTATTTAGACAATGGTGGTATATTTGTGTGTAAAACAAGACATTTGCAATTGGCTGGTGGTAACAGAACTGCAGCCCCTGGTACTATTGGCAGCTTGGGTTTCATGTCACCTAGGATCCAGTCTCCAATGCATCCTTCAAGAGGCGGTGGAAGGGGCAGGGGTGGTAGAGGAGGCGGAGGAAGAGTCACACGAGACAGAGATATCATTGGCACCACCATCAAGATAACAGGTGGACCATACAAAGGAAATGTTGGCATAGTGAAGGATGCCACAGAAAGTACAGCGAGAGTTGAGTTACATACCCAATGCCAGACTATTTCTGTCAACCGGGATCACATAGCCGGGGCTGGTGTTGGAGGTAGGGAGGGTGGCATCATCTCCTACCGCACTCCCGGCAGGACGCCTGCCATGGGATCAACCACTCCTCACTACAGGGACACTGGTAATAAGACCCCCATGCACGGAGCACAGACTCCTCTCTACGACGGCTCACGCACTCCCCATTATGGCTCTGCTACGCCTTTGCACGATGGAAGTCGTACACCTAATGCTGGAAATGTATGGGACCCTAGTATCACAAATACACCAGCTCGCATATCTGATCACGATGGTTACAGTCTGGATGAAACTTCTCCCAGTCCAGGTTACAATCCTAGCACTCCGGGATACCAAGCAGGAGGGCCGTATACTCCACAGACTCCCGGCACCATGTATGGCTCAGACCCATCTTATAGTCCCTATCAGCAGAGTCCAAGTCCAACTGGCTACCCTGCAGGTTATTTGAGTACTCCTAGTCCAGTTGGCTATTCACCCACGGGAGCTCCTCCTTCTCCCTATAACCTGGCTACTCCTGGAAATGCTTCAGAACCTCTTGGTGATTGGCATACCACTGATATTGAGGTAAGAATCAAGGATACTCAGGAAGACAAAGGATTAATTGGTCAAACTGTAGTCATAAGAAGTGTCAATGGAAATATGTGCGCAGTATTTTTGCCATTAGAAGGCAGAGTTGTAAATGTTGGGTGCGAGCATTTGGAACCAATTGTACCACAAAGAGGCGACACAGTTAAGGTGATATCTGGAGAAAACAGAGAAGCTGTTGGCCAACTAATTTCATTGGATAATCAGGACGGTGTGGTCAAGTTTAACTATGAAGAAGTTACTATGATACAGTTGAAGTGTCTGTGCAAAATGAGCTCCAGTTCAGGCAGCATGGAATCTTAGCTTGATTTCCATAACACATAGACTATATTATGCCTGGAATAAACATAGTGTACTTTTTCCTGAATGAAAATTTGGTTTTATGAAATGTAGGAGAGACACATTTTTTTCCATTAATAATGCGAAGATAAAAATTAATTGAATTTCACAAATATTAATTATTTCTTCACAAATTGTGTGAATAAATCCAAGTAGAATTAAAATCTATCGATAACAATTATTTGGCCATTTTTATTTCAATAACTCAGTCCCATAATTTACCATATTTTCTCTATATCTCATATCCTTGCCTCACATAATGGTTTTTTTGAATAACACTTTAAACGACAGCAGTAAAACTTCGTAAATTTCAATTTTTTTTCCATCCTCCAATCTTTCTAATGAAGATGATCTGAAAGGGTGTAAAACTTTTTAGAAATAATGTTTAAATTCATTGAAACTGCTTTCATTTAGAAGTGTTAGTTAGAATTCTTTGGAACTCCTAAGTAGAAGAAAAATGCAGAACATGATAGATTTATGGTTGATAGCCTAGTGGTTCAGTCGCCGACTTTCGTAGCGGAGGTCGTAGGTTCGATCCCGAGTGCCGACCATCTTCCTCTTTAAGAACACAACTTTTGCTCTGTGAAAAATTTCAAAAGTGTATTTGTGTTCACTTTGGGAGAGCACAGGTTCATTTTCATAAATGTGTAGAATGGTACTAAGCTTTTCGATTATAAATTCAAAAATTAAATAATTTAAATGAAACATTTAATTACTTATTCTTCAAATTATTTAATACCCTGACTAGTTTCTCGGTCACCTGTGACCATGCAGGACCTGTGCCTGCGAAACTAGTTAGAGTATTAAATTTGTGGAATAACAATTTTTTCATTTAAATTAGGTATGTACCTACTTTGTTTAAATAATTCCATCATAAATACATACATACATCTGCGGCGCTACAACCCTGAGTGGGTCTCGGCCTCCCTCAGCAAACTTCTCCAAGCCACCCTGTCCGCCGCCACTGCGCGCCAGTCACCAACCCCCAAAAGCCCCAGATCCTTCTCAGCGCCATCAGCTATGGTAGCTTCTCCTCTATACTCCTCCTTCCCTCTGGTCTCATGCGGAAGATCCTGTTTAGCACCGAGTCTTGATCTGCTTGCGATACATGTCCCAGCCAACGGAGCCGGCTTATCTTTACGAATGTGGACACTTTAATGTCATTGTACATTTCATAAATCTCACGGTTGTAAAATGCATGTTCAATTCATTAATTTTATGAAGGAAAATAAGTCGATTAAACAATAATTGCTCACCATCTCAAGTGAACAGAAGGATAACTTATCTTCTTCATGTGTCTTGTTGGATGCCCCAACCTCTACTACCACCAGAGATGTGCAAAATGGGTACCCAAAACCATTTGAAATGCAAAATGGAAATGGGTCAAAACTTTTCCATTTGAAAATGTAAAATGGTTTTTAGAAAAGCATTTCAAATGGAAAATACCTATTTTCAAAATGCATTAAAAATGCAAAATGGTTTTTTAGGTCAAACATGAAAAGAGTAAAACAACAACCTCAATAATAATGAAATGTTTTATTATTGATGCAAAAAAAAATATACAAAAATGAATCATTGAAATAATGTTATACAGACGTGGAATCTCACCATCTTCCCATGTTAATAAAATAACATAACTAAACAAGCAAAATAAATAAAACATTGCGATATAAAAGTAATGCCTGCCCCGATAAACAGCTACCGATAACCATCGACGGTCACCAGGTCTCCCGGGTGGATAAATTTAAATACCTGGGAGCAACCATTACCACCTCTGGTGACCTCGGGGCTGAGCTCCCGATACGTATCGGTATGGCAAGTGGCCCCTTTAACAACATGACCAAGATTTGGAAAGCGTCGGCGTTTAGTGTCGAGATGAAATGTAAACTGTTTGATGCGTGTGTGTTGCCCATTCTCTTGTATGGGTGTGAGTCCTGGCACCTGACTAAGGCCCAGGCACAAAAAGTCTCAGCCTTTGAGATGAAGCGCCTAAGGAGAATTCTGGGCGTAAGATGGTACCACCGCATCACGAACGACGCTATACGCCGGCGCACCCAGCGTGAGCCCATCACCTCCACCATTGTGGGGAGGAGATGGACTTGGCTGGGACATGTGTTAAGGATGCCGAATGACAGTTGGCCGAGGAGAGCGCTGTTCTTCCTCCTATCAGGGTCCCGAAGACGAGGAAGACCCTCTTACACTGTGTTCCGCTCCTTCGAAGCAGAGCTGAGGGACATGGACATGGTGTGGGGGGAGGTCATAAATAGCGCAAGATCGAGCGCAATGGAGAGCTCTTGTTGCCTCCCTATGCCCCTGAGTGGGGTGTAAAAGGGAGAATTGATTGATTGATTGATATAAAAGTAAAACTTATATAAAAATACAAAAAAATAAACCATCGTCCATCATGTACCTTCTTAATTATAAAATATGATGATGAAGTGAAGAAGTTTTTTGGGACATCAGCGGTATACTAAACATCTATAAAAATAATTTCATAATAATAAAATTTGTATTTGGCGATTTCAAAGAAATAAATACCTAGGTCAAGGATTAAGATCTAGCTCGGTTGGGAAGTTTGGGCTGCGATATGGGAATTAGAGAATAGACAGATATGAATTTTGTCAAGAGAGAGGTCTCATTATTGGTTATTGCAAATATATGGTTCATACTGACTGTGTAATAGACTTCGTACACTTTGAAAACTCTACAAAAAAAAAACTGTACAAATGATTGCATCAATTTATGTAAAACCTTAAAACCTAGAATGGACAAAGACAACAAACTGTGAAATATAATATTTCAAATATTAATGTTAAATGTTTTACAAAATAATACAAGTATTACTTCAGTCAAAATAAACAAGCTGTAGATTTTAAATAAAAAAGGTATTATTTTGAAGAAAAATTTTTAAGTATGGAAATAATGAATAAATGAATTTTATTTCAAAGAGAATAAACAACTAACACGTTTGCCTGTTAATTTTGACAGAAGATAGTAATGTTCCCACTTAGTGGTTACTGGTTAGACATTTCTGTTTTCATACACGAAGTAGCCTAAGCAGCCGAATTGCTCATTTCGAAAATTTGGTATCTGGAAACCTAACTTTTCCGACCAAAACCTCTGACCTTTTTTTTTTGCTCATTTCGAAATTCCTTTTCGTATTTTTCGTCGCCGATTTTCGTTTTGAGTAACCTAAACGGCGACAAATCGCCTACGTTGGCAACACTGCACCACACGTGAAAAAGACGAACTCTTATTTGGACCACGATCGTAGTAGCCGGATATTGCCGAACCAATTTATACAAAACAGACCACAGAAAAAAAAACAATATTTCTTTTCTATGCACTTATGAAACTTTTCTTTTCACCAAACTCTTTTCTCTCTTTGCTCTTGAGCGTGAACAAATGACATTGACAGATTTTTTCATAATCTATGTTTTTTCTATGCACGATGAAAAATAGAAACTGCGATGAGATTCCAAAAAAGCCTTTAGGTTCCAAAAAAAGCATTTAAAATGAAAATGTATTGTGAAAAGCATTTAAAATGTAAATGGGTGAAAAAAGAAACCATTTAAAATGCAAAATGGAAATGTACATTTTGCATTTCCATTTGAAATGGTTTTATTTGAAATGCATCACATCTCTGACTACCACACAATAGCATGTCTTTATTGCGTCCACATTTCGAATGCCTCTAGTCAGTTCATAGTGCTCACCTTGACAGTCCATAACTATATCCCATTCTACATACACATCTCTATAAATTAAAATGGAGCCCTATTTCTTTTGGTCATCGTATCTTGCATTAACAGCTGGACCAATTTCGTGAATTCTTTTTTTTTGTTGTGAGAAAGTTCTTATGAAAGAAAAAAATATGCGCAGAATATTAGAAAATTTTTCTTATGTAACTTTCTTGGTGCTTTTGACATTTTTAACTGATTCGAATTCAATATTCGTAGTTAAAGACAGGGCAACGTCTGTCGGGTCAGCTAGTTTATTATAGAAGCACTATATTGGAAAATATTTTTTGATTATACTATGGTTGTGGCGTAATATCTTCATCAGTTTAAAAATGCCAACAAAACGTTTTTTTTTCAAATTTGCCAAAATTTATTCGGTAGTTTTACTGATTAAACAATAATTGTTTCATAACAATAAATCAGTAAGAGATCTCAAAAAATTCTGAAATAAAGGTGTGTTTCTAGGATCAGAAGAATCTATTGACTTGAGAGAGAAATTTTCTAAATACATATTCCTTTAACATCATAGATACCAGATTTCGCGCAGTAACACCTTTATAACAAGGATCATAACTTACTGGTAATTCTCGAATCTAAATAATATTTTGTTCTCTGCAGTTAGGAAAATAGGAATAAAAAAAAATAAGATCATAATAAAAAAAAAGTTTTTTATTGAAACTTTTATATTTTGTAAAAGGCATTAGGTTTGCCATATAAATAACTTCTGTACATATTTTATTATTGATCTATTACTTAAATAAAGGTATTTTAAGTAAAGACAATCCATGCTAACAAGAACAACAAAGCCTAACTAAAAAACAGTGTTAATAAGACTAAATGCAAGTAACATTATTTCAATTATTTTATATATTGTACGCCATTAACCTGTGTTGTTATATCAAAATTATAAAGGCAATAAAATATTACGTGAATTTAAATAGAGATTAAAATTTGGAGCATGCCAGAGAGTTTGCGAAAGTATATTCTAATTCTTGAAAGTTGTGCAGCAAGATAATATAATTTTAGACTAATTACATAATATACATCAACTCGTTCACAGTTAATTAAACAAATCAGTCTTAACTAAATCATTGAAATATTACTAAGCGATAATAACAAATTTATAATATTTACTATGAATTTCAGAATGAATAAATCCTTTTGTTAAAAAAAACACTCATTCTTGTATATTTATATACTTAGTAAAATTGTTCATTATAGAACATACAGTAGGCGCCGGTTATTGTGATCACTGGTTAATAGAATCAGTCGCTTTATACAATCAAAAGTCCAAGACCCGATTCCAAATGAAGATCATACAACTTTAACTGGATAATAGAATCACATTTTCGGTTAATAGAATCAATTGTTCAAAAAATTTAGTGTTTTTTTTTTCAATTTCGACTCAATAGACAAATTGCACATTAGTAAAGATTTATAGTTTATAATCAAGGTCACTTTTAAACTGTTTCCATCTGTGCATGCGTTTGTTTATTGTATGGTGATAAAAAATTTGAACCTGGAACAGGCAAAAAGATAAAAGACCGAATAACGGTGGGCACTTTTAAAATGCACTATGACTGCCTGATCATAATTTAGTTTTTGTAAAGAGCAAATCTCCCAAACGTTTTAAAGGCATGAAACACTTGCTAGTGGACGTAAGTCACAGATTTTCGAAAACCATCTGAGACAATGTCGGTTTTTTTGTTTGACATAAAAACCTTTCTTATATAATGCGTAATACCTATGTTTGTGTGAAATATAATATGTACTATGTACCTAGAATCTATATGGCCACCGCTTAATAGAATCAAAACACACTGGGACAAACGTGATCACAATATCCGGCGCCTACTGCATATTGTACAATTCTATACTGGGCTAATATTCATTGAAAAACATAAAGTAGAATTTGATTTAATTGTATTAAAAAAAAATTAATAAAATATTTAAAAACAACGAATTATTATGATTTCATACAAGTACGCAAAATTAATATCAAATAATTTTTTTTATTGCAATTGATTTCAAAAATAACACACACATATTATTGAAAAATATATTTATATTTAACTCGAAATTTTTTTAACATATTTATTCGATATAATGCTTCGGTATTCAAAAGAGATAATCACTATACACAGGTATTTTATATGAAAACACAAAAATAACAATAATAATTAATTATAGAAAAGATTATTCTATATTTTAGGAATTTAGATGAGACCATGGGCTGTTGGTACAGCAACTAAATGTTATTTGTAAGGTTATTTATAAATAATTTCTATCAACTAGGGGGTTGGTATTACACATAGATATGTAATATTGTCGTTGCACACAAAATTGGACCATTGTGCAAATTTTATATGCAACAACCATACATAATTGAACCATGGTTGTTTGTTAATCATTAATTTATACACAATATAGCACCATGTATTTGTTTGCATACTTATCCCGTAGAGGTGAGACATTATTATCTACAAGTCTTCCTAATCGTAACTAACAAATAATATGGTACATTTACAATAATTCATTTATATGCACACAACCAAACGCACTGCTCACTGTTACTTCTGACAACTTCTCGTTAAGTACCTATCAGTTTTGATTTAATAATAATAATTATCAACAGGCCCTTGTAGCTAACACAATAATTCTCCATCACGTCCGACCATAGTACAGATCGGACACAAGAATGCATTACACTTGGATAAATACATAACATATAATATTATAGAGTAGTAATAATATCTTCAACAAGAATTTAAGACTATTTTCAAGAAGCGTACATTCTGTTTATGTCTTTTTGATACCTCTCCTGAATATCTTTCCTCTTCAGTTTGAATGCAGCTGTGACTAGACCCATATCGGGAGACCAAACTTCCGAGCATAACTTTATCGCCGCCGGAACTTCGAATTTCTCCAATTTACCTGCAAAATAAAATAACAACTTTATAAACATCTTGAAAGGAAAAATGTTGTCCGCATCTGGGATTCCAAGCCACAAGAAAGTATTGGAGCTGCAGCTATGTTTCTTTTAAAATCTTACAGAAAAACATAAAATAACAGACATTTATTTAGACGAATAGATATAATGCTCTTACATTTTTTAGCGTGTTCACCGATTTCTTTCAAAATGGCTTTCTCCATAGCGGTACTCTCGCAAAGTTGTTCAAAATTAAGTGATAATCCGATCTTTTCACCAAGTTCTTCCATTTGTTTCTGATTGGGCACAACGAGTGCCACTGTGTAATGTTTAGTGGAATCGCCATACACACATATATTTTCAACGATGGGACAAGTCTTCAGTTCTGCTTCCACTTTGCCCAAACTGACATATTCCCCGGCTTGTAATTTCACTAAATCTTTTTTCCTATCAACAATTTTAATGCAACCATCATCGTGGATTTCTCCAATGTCTCCCGTCTTGAACCACCTCTTGCCGTTGTATTCTGTGAAGTCTTCCTGTGTCTTATCCGGTAGTTTGTAATAGCCTTTTGAAACTGAGTCTCCTGCAAAAATAAGTCAATAGTTTATAATATGACATGCATCAGGTAAAAAATTTAGACTACTATGAGTATATAATGGAACTAATCTACACTTATCACTTAAGTATGCAGGAGAAGAAAATGAAAGTTCAATGTTGCTTTATTTCAGCACTAAGTAAATGGGGTAAAATATTGTAGAACATATTTCCAATTTCGAGTTTAGGAATATTTTTGACTGTGATGAAAATTGATTTCAAAATAACCTAATAATACTAACAAATCTACCAGTTTTGAAGATTTTTAAATTGTAATCACTTAGAAGCCTTTATTTATTTTTTGCAGATTTAACCTTATTGTATATTTAAATATAAGCATAAATCTTATAATTCTTAGTACAATAAGATTAAATAATACTTTATCTAAAGATTACGTAACTTTTTAAAAGTATTATTTTAGACTATCAAAATGTAATACACTCAAAACGTATATATTTTTATAATGAAACCAAAATCAAGTTTTCGTATACATTGGGACCGTTATTATGAATAAATTGCAATAAAAAATTACCTCCAATATAGATTTCTCCTTGAGGGAAGGGTTTATTTGTGACTCTGTAGTTGCCTTCGTCCCAATTCACCAATCTAATATCAACAGTTGTGTTTGCCGTTCCCACTCTTCCTGTGGATCTGTCGTAGGAGTCCATGACTGTAGCCGAGGAGGTTGTCTCTGTTAATCCATAGCCACTGACGACATTGCAGCACAAGCATATTCTAATTTGGGTGTGAGTGTCGGGAGCCAACGGAGCGCCTCCGCATATTATTAACCGAATACGTCCTCCCAATAAGCTTGATACTTTGCTAAAGACCAGTTTGTTCAGTATGGGTGTGTCGTATCCACGCTTCATCCACCTCTCTTTGTAAACGTAAGCCCATTTGAAGAAGGCAGATGCGAATGCACCACTGTTGTTTACTTTCTCTGTTATCCCTTTACATATTCTGTCCATTATCAACTAAAATTAAAGCAAAAATAATTTAATACAGACACATCACACTCGACAGAAATATCCATGCTGTGCCACACTGACAATACTTACGGGTACTGTAGTTATGCAGGTTGGTTTCAAAACAGAAGCGTCACCTTTAGTTCCTTTCTTGATTTTACTGGATGAATCTATCATGGTCAGGGGAGTTGAGTAACCAATAGGAACAGCTGCAAATATTCAATCAATTTGTTAAAATTTCAACATAATATTTTTAAATTTTCCTGATCAAAGTGAATAAAATGACATTGACATTGAGAATATGTCATTATTTTCTAAGTAAACCAGATCAAAACGAGTAAAACACTCACCAGCTAGCAGGCACAAACTTTCCGCAAGTAATTCAAACACGTGTGCAAGAGGCAGGAATCCCATGAGCATGTCTTTAGGCTTGATGGGCACCATGTCTGCAAAGGCTTTCATGGTCGAGATCAAGTTATAATGTGTCAGAAGCACTCCCTTTGGAACTCCCGTAGAGCCAGAAGTGTACATGATGATAGAAATGTCTTCGGGGCCGGGTGAGACGGTGGCTAAATAAAACAATTCAAATGATTAGCTATAGTAGTGATACATGTTGTGCAACAAGAATTTACAAATGTTATTAATTGGAGAACTTACGGATGCTAGACTTTTTGCCCATTTCCAAGACTTCATTGTACGAGGTGATTCTCACACCAGATTTGAACCCCTTAGTATCTGTTGGGTGTAACTGATCTTCCATAAATACTATAGTCTTAACGGTTGGAGTCTTGCTAAGAATATTTTTGAATTTTGGCAAAAGTTCGTGGGTTGTGATGACCGTTGTGACTTCCGTCTCGTTGATACCGTGAGCTATAGCTTCGTCACCTAGTGTAGCGTAAATTGTTACCACTGCAAAGATTAAATTTGTTCATTATTTTATTGATATTCAACCACATGAACAGTTGACATAAAGTTTGTATAAACAATGCCTTACCGGGAATACTGTGTTTGAAGCAGCCATGTGCCGCAATCATCCACTCGGCACGCGTCTCCGCAAATATGACAACATTCTTCTTGGGCTCATTGCCGAGCTCTCTTAAACCATTTCCAAAATATCTGGCTAGCCTCTCCACATCTTTGAATGACTTCCATTGGTATTCGCCCATGTTGTACTGTAACATTTCAGTAAGTTATAATGCCAGTCGTAAAGTAATTTATCATCTCACTATGCAGGGAAATAATCAAGTATGTATATGTTAATATCAATGTTAAATTCATTAAAGAGATGTTGAAAATGTTTGCCCATAAAGTAAGATGGAAGGTCTTCAGAAGTGTATTCTTAACAATGTGAATAGTTTTTACCTTCTTAAATACTCTGCCATTGGGCTGCACCTCATCTTCTTCGTTAAGAATTTGTCTGGTGCCCAAACAAGGTTTGTCTCCGTGAGTAGCGGAGACCATGTTTAACATCCTGTCCATGGTGTTGACCCCCTCACGCACCAGCCACATGTGAGTGTCTCCGGGACTCATCACATTCCTCATTGTTATCGATTTCTCATCTTTCTCCACTGGCTTTGCCTAATAAAGGACAAAAATGTCAAACATCTCGTGGTAAATAGTAAATTTATGCATGGAAAAATACCCAGATTAATTATTTGGTTTAGTAGAGATTATCAGGTTTTAGCCAAAATCCCCTGATGCGAAACATATTAAGTACATAATAAGCAGAGTTAATGGTGATAAACCAAATAGGTGAGATAAAGTCACCGAGTGAATGATAAGGTGATAAGAGGAGCTACAGCCAGGTACAGGATAAGGCTGAATAGAGTAGAGTGTCCCTACCTTGACTCTCCTGGACAGGGCCCTCTTCTGCCATGGCCTCTGCAGCACCAGATGCACCGGGAATGTTAAAATATCACAAACAAACACCAAAGCCTTGATGGCCCCGATGGCAGTCGTCACCCACACACTCTCAGCTCTGAAACACAAAAAATAAGACAACTGTCAACCTTGACTGACTATCCTATACAACCAATGAGATATTATACTGGAGATGCAATTCCATACAATTTTTAGTTTGAAAGTAGCATCACGAGTAAATTTGAAGTTGAACTTAAATAAAAATATGCAATCAAGCATTACTGACGAATATTTTTGTCTTTGTCACACATAATACGCCAAACGGCTAAGTGCTGTCACCTTCTACCGGTACACATTAATAGAAATTTCTTTTTGTGCGTGAGATTTGAATGTATTTGTCAGAATTGTCTAAGAACCTTTTGAAAAAGATCTCTCGTCTTTATTAATGCGAGGCAGACAACGAACAGTTTAAAAGCACATTCATAAAAATATTTTTCGAAAATGGAAAAAATGATTTATTTATTCGAATCAAAAAATGACCCTTTTTATAAAAACACTAGTTATAGTGTACTTGCTTCTAAATTTCGTCCGGCTAGGTAAGGGCTCATACACACAGCTTAAACGAGAACTGTCAGAAATACGGCACTGTGGGAAAAACCGCTGGCGATTTCTCAGTTGATGATGGATTTCGTAAAAAATTTCATTGAAAGTGGAAAACCTCTGTTTGCAGAACATCCTTAAATTCCATATATAATTTTAATTAGGGAACACTCTGTTTAAATATAAGTTGTATTCTTTTTTCTAAATAAATTGATAAAAAAAAAGAAATTCGAATTAGGTACCTATGTATCTTTATTAGTCAGGTTCGTATCATCAACCAGTGCAACAATGTGAAAAAACATTACAAAGTGAAAAGTGTAGAGTGCTACATTTTGATAAGGTAATATACTATCCCCCTGATTGGTGTACCTACAAGCTTCTGTCTATACTTCAAAAAAAAATCTATGCTCCATTTTTTCAAGTGGAGATTTTTTTCAAGACAAAAGCACTGAACTATATTCAAGATGTGACAGCAAGCAATGGGAGAAGTGTTGATTAAGATTCTGAATGAAGTCAGAATTTTTCTATATTTGCACATGAAATTTTTACCCATGGTTGTAAAAATGTCTCCAATTGGACAACATTGGTTAACTAGAAAAATTTCCTCAGGTAATAGATAAGTTACGCCGATTATACTGACGACTTAGGTCAAAGAAGAGCTAATTTATTATTTTATGTCTTTAGAAGAAGAAGAAGAACAACATCTTACTAAGAGTACAGAAAATCTTGACACAAATTAGAGTGTTTATCAGGACACTGTACTCTTCTACTACTTAATACGGATATGAACTGGGATGAAGAACAAAAGTGGCACAAGTTAAAATTGTCAAATTTTATCCAAGTCGAAAAAAAAAACCCAAAATGGTACTTATATGAATGTGGTATGACGTAAAACTACCTTTAGCTCAAGGGCGGATCCAGGGGGGGTCATGACCCCCCCCCCCCTGGATCCGCCCCGAATCCCGATGGATGGGCTGGGTCCAGGCCCTATATTTTTAATAAAATTTATAAGTTGTTGAACATGCATTTTTCTTGGTGGAAGTAATTTAAATAATCAAATTTAAATAAAAAACTTTTTAACTATTCCACAAATTTATTGTACCTGACATGTTTCGAAGGGGCACGCCCTTCATGGTCACAGGTTATTTGAAACTAAAGCTAAGATTTGGTACCGTGATGAGTTAGCGTTGTACCTACTATAGATGCTTACATATTATGTTAGTATATGAATAGTCTACAGCTGATTTTGAATACAGAGTATATAAACGAATAAGATAAAAATGTGTTAGCAAATAGAGAAATATGAATATGGAAGATATAATATATTTATTTATTTTTTTATTTTAATTTAGATTAAAAGAATAGGTAAACTATATACTTGTGACAATAATATTATCATTTTGGAATATTAAATGTATTTCTGGAGAGAGACAGTTAAATAATAACAGATAAATAATAATAATAATTGAGAACATTAATTATCTAATGTTTTGTCTATTTTTTTTGCCCTATATTTTTGTCTATTTTTAAGTACAGTACTTACATTTATTAATAAAATACCCGCTTTTTTATTATGATCAAAATAAAATTATAATTTCTTGTGACATGACCACGAGTCTTAGAGATTTTTTTAAGGAAAATTTTAGTTTCCAGATACCAAATTTTGGAAATGACCTTTTTTTACTATGTGACCCCCCCTGGCGCCAAAGCTGGACCCGCCCTTGCCTTAGCTGTCCTTCAATTATTAACCTAAATGCGAGCTATACACATCAGAATTATTCAAGAAAAAGTCAAAGTTTAGAACAAGTCAAATATTTGAGACATAAGGGGGCTTTGCAAGAAAACACCCGTTTTTTAGCACTATTAAGTACTACATCAATTACTCCGCGAGTCCATTTACGTTTTATTGTAGGATGAACTTTAATTAAGCTGAATCACTCGAATACGAGTGCAGAAAAACTTTAATTAAAATAAATACCTACTCAGTTTAGCGAGGAAGGCAGGCGGGTATGCCCTAGTCTTATATATAAAAATGGAGAGCTATTTCCCGATGTCATCGCATCACGCCTAAACGGCTGGACCAATTTCGCTAATTCTTTTTTTGTCGTGTAGGCTTTTATCGGTAGAATGTCCTTTTAGAAGAAAGTAAATGCATGGAAAATTAGAAAATTAAAGAAAATTAAAGAAAACTCTAGGTAGACAACCTTATTAGTACTTTAAACCTTATAATTTTTATTCCAATTTTGTAATTTTGTCAGAAATTGTCAATTGGTGCGATTGACAGAATGCGGATGGAATATACATGGTTTAAAACAGACGCATCGTTCGGAATCACATTGGTGAAATGATAATTAATTCATCACCATACAAATACGAATTCAATATTCATAGTTATAAGTAACACAGGACATATTTCAACTTAAATAATAATATCCATCTAGACTTTAGTAAATCCGAATATAATAACGGTTCGGGTGGATTTACAAAAAGGGGGTAGTTGGAATTTATCTCATTTCCCTAAACATGACTCCTTTAGAGCGTTATAACGCCCCTCAAGAAAAGTTCATACTAGACTTTTTCGTCTTTTAAGTCTACGTCAATTTCAAACTGGACGCCAAATGTGAGTATAAAATTTCATGTGAAAAAAAATGCTTGTATGAATTTGAAATTATCAGAAATCGAATCCGGGAATTCTTTATCAGGGGTCAAACACTAGGCTATTGAAGAAGCTAATAATTATGTCGGTTTTTCAGCATAAAATGAAACAACTTTGATGAATAGAGATAGATCCGCGGCAAAACCGTCATAAGATTCTACTGTACAGTGTACAGGTGGTAAACACAGTCTATGTGTGAATGTTGTATGGTGAGCGGACTCATAATGACCTAGCAGCTAGCTAGATGCGGCCTTGGAGTATTGCGAGCAGACTGACTCTGATGTAACACACTACACTCATAATTACGATAAAAAAAGCAACAAATAATAACACTCCTAGTTTAGATACAAACATCACTATAATATGTATGTACTCGTGGCCGGTTATGTAAGAACGAATGTTTATTTTTGAACCCGATTCAATTTCTAAACTATTTTCATTAGATGTTGTTAGTACTGCTTGTAGGTAAGGCACTCACGTGTTGTCTATGTACATGGCGGCACTGAAGACTCGGAGATGCACTTAAACCAAACCACAAATATCAGAAAAAAAAAACACTTGTAACAATTTATTTATTCACATTAAAAATAAAAGTAAGATAAGAGTGGAGCTACGGACGGCCCACCGACACCGGTCAGGTACAATGTCAACACGACTGATAATAGTCGGGGCGCGATAGTCTTTATATAGGCTCCACACAACAGAGATTAGATTAAGATTATACCGGGAGATAAGTGGCGCGAGGCGAGATACAGGGTGGGTTTGCGAGTGCAGAGCGCTAATCAGGTGGACGTCGCGAACCGACGACCTCCGCGGCGGTACTAGCAGAAGCAGACACTAGCCGCCCCAAGAGGCTGGTCAGGCAGCTGATGTTGTGCCAACACGCTCCACACACGAGTGAATAGTCGCGGCGATTCAATCCACAGTTGGCAAACAAACACGCACGCACGTGGCATCACCACTTACCTACTCATTTAGACACATTGTATTGTAGCGAATGCCCACTGACCACTGCAGGCCATATCAGCGCAAACCATGCTGAACACTACAAGAGAAACTAGCCATTACCTAATAAGGTACGCTTCTTTTGCACTGTGAAAAGAAAACAAAACAATCTACTCTCACACTCACACATCGTATCGTTCTTTATTTTTTTTTTTTTGAATAGATAGGTTCATAATATTATAAAGATGAAAGGCGCAACATGAGCAAATAAATATCGAGCGCGCAGAACGTGTCTGTCTGGCTGCAGTAAAATCACCCAGATTCCTCGGCGACTGAAAATAACACGCAAATTAGTTTATAAAAAGATCGGACGCGGATCAACCTATATGTTGTGCAGCGGTCAGGGAATGCAATCGGAAGAATCTATCAATCAAGGCGACAGCAATTATACATCGGTTAGTAGTTGTTTGCTTTGAAATAATAAGTCACTAACAGGCTGTCATTAAAAGACGTCCAAGTTGTTTATATGCGGAAATATTTCCACATAGATTAGATATTATGGATATGTTTCTTTGGTTTATCAAGGAAACTGCGGATATGGTACACTTATTAAAGTACATATCTGAGACAACACTACTTGGTATAATTTGTATGTTGAGTCAGCATGCTCTTCCACAGCACTGAAAGCATAGGTGAGTGAAAACAACAACCGCCGAATTATCACGAAGTAGGTACTAGCTATTATTGTATTATCTCCAAGTAACAATGTATCCCGATCAATTAATAATAGCTGAGAACAAAGTGCAAGTGTTGGTTATCGCGGGCGGTGGATAGGCGGAGCCGCGTATCTCTCCAAGGAATCCGTCAACTAGCAGAACAGCAGCGAGCGGTGGCAGCAAGATATCACCGATGCCCCACGTGATGGAGAAGATACGGCTGTATTTATCTGAGTCCAAGGGTACTGCACTATCTGGGAGATTAGTTCGAGTTCAAAAGTCACATCCACTTCCAGTAATCACTAACTAAACAAACACTCGGCTCCCCTTTAAACGGAAGAGTAAAGTTACTAAGTCGGGCTGTCAGTCTACGCCGACAGAAATAACACTCGGCCACAAGACGGAGATGCAAAGTCCACCGCGCTAATATAACACCTACATAGTTCAGATGGTTACATCCATTACTGAGACTACTTACTCTTTACGAAGTTCATTACCGCTGCTAGAGCCAATACCAATACCTCAACAGAATGGGGTTACTACAGCAAGATACTTAGAGGCAATAGTAAATAGTTACTGTCAACCTGCTCTATCTCTTCGCGTTATAGAGAGCCCCCAGATCTAGAGCTTCTCTAAATGTCACATTAATTATTTCGACCTCTGTATACTGAATCCTATTTTTTGCAATACAAAGATGACGAAATGTAAACATGCAATAAATGTGAAGAAAGTATCAGCATAATAAATGTGCGTTAGTAAATAAACGCCAGATGGTCGCATAATGATTTTGCTAATTAAAGTAATTCATGATCAATGCAATTACAATTCTCAAATTGTAACTTCCTTGGTACATTGGAGAAAAGGTGTTTTTGTCACAATATAAAATAGGAGATGTTAACAAACCTATACTTGAGACTGAAAATACTCAAAAGACTATCCAAATTACTATAAAGGTGGAATACCTAAGCGACTTTTAGAATCTGATTATTGAATCTTACCCCCACATCGCTATTATCTGTCAACATAAGCAATCCGTCATTTTTAGTCACAATCAACGATGACTATTTTCCAGTGGGTACTCTTAAGCTCTTTAAGCAATTGAACTCTCCGTGTTTCCCATTGCTGTGACTTATCTAATAATGTGATGATTTTTTTACGTTGTAGGTACTTCATTTCGGTTGAGATCTAAGAAAGTTTAGAATGAAAAACAAGACAAAGGTTTTCCAGAGAAAAACGTTTGGAATCCTCTGTACTAGACTGAACTATAGTGAACAGAAATTCACATACGACATCATTCACGTTGATCAAAGGTGAAAGAGGAAATTGGTCGACACCAGTGATATTCGACGATCAAATCGCGAGTTTTCCAATCACATTAGTTTTAAGATCTTCAATGTTTTTGGCAGAAAGCGCTTTTCACTTCAAATTTTGACGGTAAAAATAAAACATCAGTATTTACTATCCCGAAACAGTGAGACGAAGACGATAAAGCTTTTCTATTAAAAAAAACTCTTTTGATTGTAAAATTTATCAGATTACACCTTGATATAGATTACATTAGACTAACATGAATACTGATTTCTTTCTAAGACCATTATCTATGCAATCCCGACTAATTCCATCCGTCATTTCCCAATTACGAACTTTATCTGCTGAAGAGGCAGTGGCACCAACCATCACAGTTTATTTTTAAGCAAGCCCTGTCGTAGTTTAGTCAAATTCTTTAGCTTCATTTCATTTAAAACATACTAACCAGAACTTCGCCTTTAGTATAAAAGCGTTGCAAAGTTACAATACTTATTGTTCAACATGTAAGTGGGATAGGTTATAGAATAAAAAAACAAACATGAAATTTTATACTTTCAATAGTTTAGGTCATCATCATGATCAACGAACATATTTCCGACATAAACAATTATTGAATTAAGAACTAAGTAAAGATTAATAATATCAGATACAATTAGCATGTCCAGTGTACACCGAAATATATTTTAGTCAGATGGCTAACAATCATTGCGTAGTGTGTACAGGGGCTTTATAAAAACTATGCTGAAGTAATACGGTTGTCTCACAGATGCACAGAAAACTCTCAAACAATTTCGGCGTTAATTCCCGCTCTCTAGAAAACCGCGGCATTTGGTTTACATAAACCAATGTAAATCAGAGCTTAACTTAACTGGAGTGAAGTCGTAAAGGGATCATGTATGTAGTACATATCTAACAGATCTCTGTGGAAACAATCGAGTCACTGTGGTTTGGTAATTAAAATTTGGACACAATCTCTAAAATCAGATAACAGACGACGGTAAATGGGATTAAAAACGAGCACAAGCGCATTTCATTGCACGCAATTATATAACTAGAGAACGGATGCGTCATCCAGTGGCAACCTCCCTGAAGCAAGGCAACCTTTCTGTCGTTATCTGCAGTCGATAACCATCAGCAGTAGTCAGCACAGACACAAATGACACAATGATAAGCTTCTTACTAAAATTACGCACCTTAGGTTCCGACAGTACCTGATTCTATTTGATTCAATAAAAATTATTGTGAACCTATGACGCACTACACGCATACCTACTCTATTATTATTATTATGCATTATAGATTGCTTTTGATGAAAACGTACACGGTCGATAGAGGAAAATGCGGTGACTAATACGTACTAGGGATGTTGCGAATATCAGCATCAGCTGATTATCAGCATCGATTTCAATATCAGCATCAGCATCCGCATTAATTGATGCCGATTTTATTGCTGATGTTCAGTTCGTATCTTCTCTGCTTAAGACAGGACTTGCTCTTGTCGAATATTCTCGCGACAATTTTCGATCAATCAAACGTCTAAAAAAATAACATGAAGGTAATATTTTGTGCACTATCTTGCAAGTACCCGGCACCCCCATCGGCCAAATTTCCCAGCAAACAATAAATTGTTTAGTTTATTATTTAGTTATCAAACGGAAAAACCGAAAGAACACTGAACAACATAAACAAAACAAATCGTGACACTAACACATAGAATCTTCAGGGCTCCAATAACAGGTATCTACCGCATACCCATTTATGAAGCTGTGCGTAACAGATTAAATTAAATCTTGAAAATACTTCCAAGCTGTTATTCTTAAAATATATTAATTTCCCATTAAAAAAACTTAAATTCTGATTATTTCTATGTAGGTACTTAACAACGAGAGGTGAAATATTGTGTTTAAATATCTCAAATCAAATCAAAATCACAACTCCCTTTGAACTCCACTCAGGAGTATAGGGAGGCAACAAGAGCTCTCCACAGCGCTCGATCTTGCGCAATGCTTATGACCTCCTCCCACACCATGTCCAACTCCCTCAGCTCTGCCTCGAAGGAACGGAACACGGTATGAGAGGGTCTTCCACGTCCGAGACCCTGATACACCCTGACCCTGATACTTCGGAAAAACAGCGCGCTCTCCTTGGCCAACTGTCATTCGGCATCCTCAACACATGTCCCAGCCATGCCCATCTCCTCTCCGTAATGGTGGAAGTGATGGGTCCGCGCTGGGTGCGTCGGCGTATAGCGTCGTTCGTTATGCGGTGGTACCATCTTATACCCAAAATTCTCCTGAGGCACTTCGTTTCGAATGTAGATACTTTTTGTGCCTGGGCTTTGGTCAGGTGCCAGGACTCACCCATACAGGAGAATGGGCAACACACACGCATCAAACAATTCTCTTGCCTTTTCTGTGACCGATGCGGGTTTAAGGTCGTGAGGTGGTCAACCCCACGGCTCCGATCAGTTTTTTCGATTTCCTGCCTCTTACAGGTTGCTCGAAAAACCAGCAAAAAGAGCAGAGGTGCTATTCTAAGCCAACAGCCCCACGGTTTAAATATCTCACTTACCTACTTTAAATTTCATTGTTGAATATCTACATAATAATTCAATAAATACGCATTTAAAGGACGTGAGGTATAAAGATAAAAAAAAATAGTTACGAAGTGTCGTGTTTTAATTTTAAATACACACATTAAAACCACATAACAAATCAAATCAATAACATGGTCCTTCGAGCCGGATTATATTTGATACTAAAAATTAACAAGCATTTTTTGAATATAGGTTTGTTAAAAACACAAATTGTTCCACATTTTAAACTTTCAATATAAATTATTTTCTACTAGCTGTCCCGACAGACGTTGTCCTGTTGTAGTCCTTACTATGAATATTGAATGCAAATTTGTAATTTAATATCTTACGTTTAAAATATGTTTGAATGTTAAAAAAATATTTCTTAAAGCTTGAAAGAAATTCTATCAAAAATTTGCGTACAAATGTTTTATTTGTATTTGTGTTCACTTTGAGTGAGCTAGGTCTGTACTCTCAAAGGCAACTATTATAGAGGTGTTTTTCTTTTATCTGGATGAAAAGAACCGGACAGAGAAGAAATGTATCGAGCAAACAATACAACAGGGTCCGCACCCAAAGCAAGGAGTTATAATATAATGAGGTGATGTCACATTCAACAGAACAGTATAGTAATAGGTTAGAATATTAGATACACATCGCCTGTTCAATATTCACGATGCAAAATTGGGAGTGGACAGGAAACGGCGACTCTCCTAAATAGACGACACCTGATAACGATGACGATTGGTTGGTAGAAACCTCTTAATAAATACCTAGTTGAATTATATATACTTATATACATAACATATGTAACAGTCTGGACTCACCTCTCATTCTCATCTATGAACATGTCGAGGTCCTCTCTTGATTTCCTGAAACAATGCAAAGTCATTCATTAACAATTTACAGTTATTAGTGGCACACTAACTAAACTATGCGATTAAAACCAATTAAATTATTAGTTGCTATCGAAATTATTTTCTGTTAAAATCGATATCAATTTTATGGAAATTATTGGAAATATATTGTATGTTATTAAAATTGTACACACGAAATGTGAGAGTTTAGTTTAAGTTAGTATTCCTTTTTCTCGATCTGCCTATTAAGTATATTATATTATACTAGCTGACCCGTCGAACCTCGTCCCGATATTTTATTAGTTATTCTGTTCATCCGTCTTAAAATTGGTCATCGGTCTTAAATTCGAATAATAATCATATTCCAAAAAGCATTAAGAAGGTTACATACTTTAAGTTTTCTTAAATTTTCCAATTTTTCGTTCTTATTTTTATTTTCTTTCATAAGAACCTTCTCCTGACAAAAGCCATCACGACAAAAAAGAATTATGGAAATCGGTCCAGCCGTTTAGGCGTGATGCGATGACATCGGGAAATAGCTCTCCATTTTTATATAATAGAAGATGAGATCGTTTCGAACTCTCGTTTCCGTAGGTACATATAAGTATTTTTGCAAGCTTGCTTGTGTTCTGTTTTCTAGGAATACGCTACGGATGAATATACAACGGTGAATGTGTGAATTTTCAAAGTCAGCCGAAGGGTCAGATTTCGTTCGGATTCGGTCACTTTGACTTTTCGTTTCAAGTGTGTATGGTACTTGGTCTTACAAATGATGAAACTATAATATAATATTATCTGCGTATATTTTTCAGCCTATTAGAGAAATTAACACAACACTGTAAGTTCTCGTCAATAGAGGTTTATAAGTCCAAATAATCAGTTCGAAAACGAAAACACATTCAATTTTAGGATGCAAGACACATAGGCTTTTACAAAAGAGATCGTCAGTAAGATATGGTTGAGTGATTTGGCGAGTCACGAAGACATTGTTGTTGATTTATAACCTTAAAAGATTGTGTAAGCAATCTAAAACGTAATGATGTATGGGGTTATATAGATTATAGATGATGGGCGATGAAGCAGAAATATGCGACAGGCTGGAGAAAAAGAATTGATGGCCGTAGAAGTGGAGAAAAAGGACGACATAGGACTATGTGCAGATTTAAGAAGTGCAGTATCCACAGTCAATTCTAAATTTACAATACGAAGAAAACATCAGCTAATACCTATCGATGCATTTTGCTTATCAATCAACAAACATTGCGCTGCTACCCTATATGTAGAGTTTTGCGGTAAGAGAGTAGGGAAAAATATGGAATGAAATCCAGTGCAGATAAAGAAAGTACATATTATGTAAGTTGGTCGGTCTGGCAGATTGGATGTTGATAAAAAAAAATTTCAAGCAAAAGAGATAGGGGGATTAATAAAAAAAAGTTGTATAGGTCAAATGGTAAAATGGACTGCATTGATATGAAAAGAGGCTAGGTCAGAGTTTCAAAAACACAAAGGTTGCCTGAGATGTGCAATCAGAAGAATACTCATGTCCAGATGAAAGAATGGAAGGTTGTCACCTCGGTGTATATCGACTAAGGATGGAAAAAAATGTCGATGATAAAATTAGATCGAGAATATAATACCTACTTCATTAATTTAGAAAAAAAAAACTAACTCAATTATTATGATGAATGGATAGATAACTCGTTCCGGAAAAAATGTCGTTCTACTTGAGTGGACATTGGATGTATAGAAGTACAAAGATTCAAAGGTCACCCGACAATGAGCGTCGCGATGGTCCAGTGCAGCCTCCACCACGTGACGCACTTCACACCTCGCCACTGCGCTACTTCTTGTCCTCACGCTGTGGAGCCCAGCAAAACTAATCACCATAAAAGATACTTACTTAATAGTTGTTAGATGACGACATATACTAAACAGCAGTAGAACGAGGTTAGCCAGATTGTTAAGGCGAGGTGGTTGGACTCTTAAGTGTTGATAAGTTTGGAACTCTTGGACTGATGGTTAGCGTCGCGACGTACTACATTGCTATACACATAGATATTAGATAGGTTCGTAAAATCACAAAAATCGCGTAAAGTTTGTCCATCAGCGCATGCCCATCACTTCAGCCATTATGTAGAGTAGATGAACATGGCTGGGACATGTGTGAGGGATGCCCGAGGCTGTTCTTCCTAAACTGTATTAGGTTTCCTCCGGGTTGACGATCATTCGTGAAACTTTTTATAAAAAAAACTCGGAACGTTTCATAAAAACGTTCGAGTTCAACAAAATTTCTCGAAGACGCAGCCACGATTTGAGAACTTACTACAAATACAAGATCATCATTCTATTCAGATACCTGGTTATTCTTGTAGAGGTCTTTTTCAGGGTAGGTAAGTATACATACATAAAGTCCGCGACTACGCATTACGCAAACAGTCTGTCTCTCTGCTTCTGGTGAAACACGCCCTAGCATTTTTTTGTGTGGATCGAGCACACCGATCCCGTTGTCAAGAGAGGTTATTTCAGAAGAGAACAATGGTATATGTGCTTGGATAACGAAGAGTAGAGGAAGAAAAAGAAGTGTACTTGGATAGACATGAGTAGAGGTCAGTTCTCTCAGCTTACCCATGAGGGAAGGGCGACCGTATGGGAAGAATTTATACGATTTTTCACTAGGTACAAGAAAAATGGACTATCAGTTAAGATGATCAAAAAATAATGGTACATGGCAGCCCGTTTTTCTACACACTGAGTGTGGCAGGATCTACTGTGTACTGTACGACCATGTAGACCACTGTAGAACATTATTAATACACGTATCCTACAATTAGGGTGATGGCGGTGTGGAATACAGAAGGGCGATCCGAGTTGTAAAATTACACGGGTGTCAACGAGGGCACACAAGTGCAGGATACCGAATACGGCCAATGACAGAATTTACATAATATTATTACATTGCGACTCGAGCAGCTAACTTCTATGCGCGTAATCAACATAACTAGTTCAGCTAACTGTCACCTAAAATGATTGGTTGCTCTACTCTATACACAGAAGTCACCGATAAGAATAGAACTACTCATAGGAACCGAGCATGCACAGTACTCCCGCTTTTGTTGCTAATATTTCAAACATCATGTAAGAGACAGGTAATCGGAAAGTCAATACGGCCGACGAGTAATTACAGAAACCTTCAGAACATCGTTGAACGGTTTTGTGACAATTTCATAACACGCAGGGCCACGCAGGGTCTATGACCTTCCTTCTAGATCTAGTAGCTAGATGGATATTTTAATGTGATCACTTTTACGTATACAACATTCACCATTAGGTTTAATATGATTTGCAATATAGGCATTTCCCGACCAATATATTAACGCAAAACCTGTCAGATGACAGGCATAGGTCAAGGGTCATTAATTGTCAACATAACTCAAGATATATTTCATTTTTCTACCTTGCTGCGGACAATTTGACATTTCTTCCCATAGCAACAGCTGTTCTATGTACGAATAATATTTTTCGCAGACATCTACTGATTGATTGCCATAGAAACCATCAGCGACTTTCCGACGATATATTATGAAAGTATGAATAATATTTCCCGTAGTTGGAATAGTTTTTTTCATTTACTTTTACATATATAAAAAAATACGTGGGGTTAGTGTTATTTTTCATCGAGTTACAGACGAACTTCCCAATCATATATACGAGACAAGTGTATCGGTGCTAGAATTCGAACCTCAGACGCTGTGGTGCCAGCGTTCCCCGGTAGTTTCACAGATTTTGCTATTATACCTAGTTGTCAAAGGACTGAAAAGACATTGGAAAAACACTTTCGTCAACTTTCTCAAGAAACCACAATACAGAGGATAATCGAGAAGGTAATGCAAAAAAAACTCAACCATAAACTGCGTCTGACGTAATAGCAGGAATTCTCCATTCTATTCTATTCGATTCCCACAGTTAAAAGTTAGAAGTAAACTTGATTATTTTCTTAAGGGGCACTAAAAACAAAATGAGACAAATTCAAATTATGTATTATGATGATTAATCTTCACATTTTTTCCGCATCATATGAAGTTTCTATAAATATTAATTTATGATGGATCGAGGAAAATTTGATAGAGGTTCCAGAAAAAAATCGCTGCAAAAGCAATTAAAGTTTATTCTGAATTTCAGTTTCGTGTGTTATTAAGGACTCGCGGAATCATTAAGTAAAAATGCAAAAACGGGTGTTTGGCTGCAAAGCACCCTTGAATCTTAAATATTTGACTCGTTCTAAGCTTAAATTTTTTTCATGAATAACCCTGCTGCAGGGGTTTGTTCAAGTGACATTTCTACTAGTATTTTGTCTCGGGGAGGATCAGACAGGCTGAAAACTACACGACCACCTCTTGTACTTAATACATTAAAAGTTACATAACATTAGAAGTAAGACGGCTACGTATTACGTACATTAATTATTAATCTACATAATAATTCAGAAATGTTTTTTTTATTTGCTTTTTATCGTATGTCATCGCATCGCGCCTAAACGGCTGAACCGATTTCACCAATTCTTTTTTTGTCGTGTTGGCTTTTATCGTGAAAAAAATAAGGAAGTTGCGTGGTAAATCTACATAAACATTAAAAGTGTCATTCTTCTCTCTTTTTATGAATTGTGAAAGTTTCATTCTTCTTTATCTGTGCTTATGTCAGTTATAGAGGAGCAAAGCAATGGGAAGCTAGACTAGAACCTGTTTAATTACCTACCGATCAAGCCTGACGATCGGAATCAAAAACGTAAAGCAAGACGGGTATAAGCTAGTAGCCTATAAAAGAAAAAAAAACTTATTATCTGTTGTCTTAACAAAAAAGTTATAAACGATTCGTTCAATGTCAACTGGAAGGATTGCGTGGATAACATTTTCTAAAAAAAAAAAAAACAATTTTGCTCTCCGATATAAAATCATTCTGCCTGTCATATCAAATTATTGTGTTTTATTTTTTTAAGTAAGTTCAGTATGTAGGTGATTCGACGTTTACCTCGACATAAACATTCAAGTAAGATTAGGTAATAAACTTCTGGAATAATAAACATGTGCGAGAGGCCCATAATAATTGACTACAGAGCTGATGCCCCCAGAATAAAAAACCCTTTTGGGGGTAAGTACTGAAAATGTAATATTGTACTTCGTAGTGGGCTCTGGCTGGAGAACAGAGTTATGAATGAGGATATCAGGAGGAGTTAAACTATTATCACTGCTTTAGTGATTTATTTAAAGTATTTTTATCAACTTTGTGGTACTTTTCCATAATGATAATAAAAAACACAACTTTGCAAAGTATCACTTTTATTTTTTATAAAAACCAAAATATTTTCAACCACAATGTGGCCATCTTCAGTGGTGATTTAAATTAAACTGAGTTTAATTTAAATCACCACTGAAGATGGCCACATTGTGGTTGAAAATATTTTGGTTTTTATAAAAAATAAAAGTGATACTTTGCAAAGTTGTGTTTTTTATTATCACTGCTTTAGTGTGTGTGTATTATTATAATTTAAAGAGTATCCCGTGCTCAGATCCGGGAGATGACGGGATCAAAGTCTCGAGTCAAGAGGCGGGGGGCAAAGGTCCCGGTGCTGTGGGCGTGTCGTGTTGTGCCAGGTCCGGTCCGGATGACTCATCAACCAGGCCACACTTCCATTAAGAGAAGACCGCACCACGGTACACACTACATTGTAATGACGTAGTACGAGTATATTATATTATACTACCAAATAGTGTCAGAGGTACCAATAGTGTTTATATTATTGGGTAAGTACATAATATAGCGTGCATTGAGGATAATGTGGTCCGTTAGGCCCTGTCAGCACTGCAATTTTTCACCGCACGAATTTTATTCTGGTGGATTATATTCCGTGATCGAAATTTCACCTAGTACAAATGCGAATAAATATTCGCACGGTTTTTGAATATCTTATCGAAAGTACTACCAGCGCACGACTGAGAGAAATTTGCGACATATTCACACGGAAATAATCCGCAACGCGTTCAATTTGCAAAAAATCACAGATTTTTTTTCCGCAAGTGTGAATACTCCCATAAGATTCAATGTGTTACATAATTGCGGAAAAAATCCATGCGGTGAAATTTCGCAGTGCGGACGGGGCCTAAAAGTGATGAATGCAAAATAGAAGGGGAAAGAATGGTTTTATGGCATAGTAATCTTTTATTGTCACACACTTTCTTTGCTCCATCCTATCATACAGCGATTCTTTTTTTGGTATAGGTACCTACTTCTAATCTCGCCTTTCTTTAGAACAGAATGGATGTGACTAATCTCGCCTTTCTCTTTCAGCCTCGTAATCTTTCAATTGGTATATTATTACTTAAAGTAGATCTTCTGCAAATTTTTACCTATGATAAGGCAGATTTCTGGCTGCGTAATATAGGAGAATAGACCAGATAGAGGAACAATTGTTTTGAGCAGTCATGACAGAGAGATCACCGACGTTGGGGCAACCTGACATGGCACCACAAGATGGAGAAATTGCTGATGATTGCGGGTAGGTGCATGGAGAATTTTTTTAGAAAGCTTCGTGTTGGTAAAATGCTGTTTCTGTGATATGAGATAACCTGTAAGCCATGGAAAAACGTTCCTTAGGCTCCCCGCACACTGCAAATTAGTTTAGAGGAAATTAATCCGCATCAAACTTGAATTGTATGAAGACGATTATCAAACACCTTAGTTTGATCGCTTCAGTATGCACGCTCCAATACAATACATCTTCATACAAAACAAATCAAGTTTGCTGCATATTAATCTTAAACAAAAAAACAACCAGACCAACCATTAGATTGCCTACGTATTTATATAGTCTATAGCAGTGATTCCCAAACTGTTAGCCTCGACTTCCTAAGGAGCCACGACCACGTAGTAAGGGAGCTGCGATAAGGTGAGTTTTCAAATTCCTCAAAAAGATCAAACCTTTTAAAAAATATCTGATATACTTACCTACTAGGAAGCCGTGGAAAAATCTGAAGTATTAAGAGATCTTAAACCGAAAAAGATTGGGAGACTCTGATCTGTAGGTGTTGTGGATAACCTTTACATCGTTGTAATGTACAAAATTTGACTCATATGGATATTTAACTGCACGAAAAAATTACAAAATATCTACACCTGCAGTTACATTTCCACTAAATCGTATTTTATAGATAGATAGGTATGTACACAAACTGAATAAGCTTTGAAAAACATCAAACAAGATCCATTCAGATCCATCCATGATTACGTCCCCTTTTAACCTAATGCTTACCTATTTTGTTTATGTACTTAAAACGGAACCAGCATTATTTTTAAGTAGCAAAAAGTGGGGCATTATTCAATACTAGATTGATATGCATTACTTGGGTAAGTGATAAAATGATACATAATCTACGTAATGTTACATCTATATAACTAGTTTTTTAAAGGCGCCCGTGGCGCCCCTGGCCGGAGAGGTGAAAGTTCACCAAAAAAAGGGCATTTTGTCGTCGCCAATTCTCGTTCCGAGTAGCCCAAATGGCGATAAATCGCCCACGTTGGCAACACTTAATAATATTAGTTAGTATACCTCTATGTTCAACGCGCGTGCGCATAACGGCAAAACGCTATTGGTTACTCAGAAGCATCCCCGATCCGCTGGATCAAAACTTGTTTGAGGGTGCGAGTGGCGCGCCATCTAGCGGCGTTAATGACATCAGTCAGTCAGTCAGTCAGGCAGGCAGGCAGTCAGTCAGTCAGTCAGTGAGTCAGTGTTCAAGACAAATATTATATAGATATTTGCCTTGAAAACTGACTGACTGACTGACTGACTGACTGCCTGACTGACTGACTGACTGCCTGACTGACTGATGTCATTAACGCCGCTAGATGGCGCGCCACTCACAACTAAAGACAATAATAATATTGTTCTTCTAATACAATATGGCTGACAGCAGTGACAACTGACAGTAACATAATGATATTATTATGCCTGGTGGCTGAGCACTTTTTTTAAAGGTCTTGACGTAGAGAAAAACTATTTTTTGGGTTATTAAAAAGCTCACATGCGAAGTCAGCCATAAGAAAGCAAAGTGTACCAAATTAGGAAACTTTTACGCACAGCGGGACTTCATAGTGAAGAAAAGCCTTTCTAATGCCATGAGTGCAATAAAAAGTTTGCGGTTTCAAGTAATTCAAAGAATGACATGCGAACTCATATCGGAGAAAAGCCATACGAATGCAATAAAAAGTTCAATCAATCAAATAATTTAAACAACCAATGACATTCTAAAAGCTATTTGAATGGTAAGTTTGCAATAAAAAGTTTAATTTCATTTTTAAGTTTGCATAAATAGTTCAATCAACCGTGTGCTGTAAAGTATCACTTGCGAATTCGGCCAAAAAATTGACAAATCAGGAAACTTTTACGCACAGCCGGACTTCGCTTTACTAATGCAATGTGTGCAATAAAAAGTTTTGAAACTCATAGCTGAGAAAAGCCATACGAATGCAACCATTGCCATAAAAAGTTTAATCAATCAAATGATAAAAGCCATTTAAATGCATATTTTGTTAGAAAAAGTTCAAAATTTGTTTAAAGTCTGACATATGAATTCGGCCAAAAGAAGCATAGTTTGTATGAAAAAGTTTACCAAATCAGATCTTTAACTCACAGACGCGATTTCATTGCCAAGAAAACCCTTGCTAATGCAATGTGTGTTATAAAAAGTTTTTTTTTGCATTTTTATAAATAGTTATATTATATGAATAGTTATAATCTATCATCGAGTGCTTTACAGTCACACAAATGAATTCGGCCATAAGAAAACAAAGTTTCCATGAAAAAGTTTACCAAATCACGAATCTTTAATCCACACACACGAGATCATAGCGGAGAAAAACCATACGAATGTCATGTTTTCAATAAAAAGTTTACACACCTAGAGTAATTTTTTAAAGATTTTCATGTGAATTCATAACGTTGAATAGCCATACATATGTAAAGTTTGTTATAAAAAGTTCATGTTGTTTTTTGAGTTTTCATGAAGAATTCAATTAATCAAGTGCTTTAAAGTCTGACATATGAATTCGGCGATAAGAAAACAAAGTTTCCATGAAAAAGTTTACCAAATCACGAATCTTTAATCCACACACACGAGATCATAGCGGAGAAAAACCATACGAATGTCATGTTTTCAATAAAAAGTTTACACACCTAAAGTAATTTTTTAAAGATTTTCATGTGAATTCATAACGTTGAAAAGCCATACATATGTTAAGTTTGTTATAAAAAGTTCACGATGTTTTTTGAGTTATCATGAAGAATTCAATTAATCAAGTGTTTTAAAGTCTCATATAAGAATTCGGCAATAAGAATGCAAATTTTACATGAAAAAGTTTAATCAATCAAATCGGTAAATACCCACATGCCAAAAGCTATTTGAATGTACAGTTTGTAATTAAAAGTTTAAGTTGTAGGTATTTGAGTTTTCATAAAGAGTTGAATCAACCAAGTATTTTGAAGTCTCACATGTGAATGCTCACAGCTATGCTATGAGAACAATGAGATTTATACTAGAGATGCAATCGAGTCTAAAAAATGGCATATAAAAAAGTGTGCCACCACCGAAAATGTGCCACGCTCGTGTTTTAGTCGTTGACAACAGCTCGAGCTTGACAGTTGTGTCCGCGGTAATACGGTGTTCTTGAAAATGGTGGATTTTGTGGTGAAAAAAAGTCGTTCCTCAACAGAAATCAATATAGGAAAATCCTTTTATCAAAAAGGACGTATTTATGTATTTTAAGTGCATATTATTGTGATAAAATGTTTAAAATATAAAAATATATTTGACAATTATTTTTGTTTTATTAGTAAGGCCCACATCACACTACGGGTGCATACCGAGGGGGGTTAAAAAAAACGGGTTTGTATGAAACGCGTAGATACATTTTTATTTGAATTTGTAACCCAGCGGTTCAGTCGACGGCTTTCTTACTACAGCATACGTCATGGGCTCGAATCCCTGTGCCGACTATTTCCACTTTCACAACACAACTCTTCCATAGTGTGTGCAAGGTTCCAAATGTATTTGTGTTCACTTTTAATTAGCCTAAATTCATTTAAAAAGATACACCCGTACGCGGCGTATGCAACAGTGTATATATGTACAAATAGGTATATTTTTCTAGAATTTTTTTTTTATTCTATTAAGTTTTTTTTTATCAATTTATTTAGAAAAAAGAATACAACTTATATTTAAACAGAGTGTTCCCTAATTAAAATTATATATGGAATTTAAGGATGTTCTGCAAACAGAGGTTTTCCACTTTCAATGAAATTTTTTACGAAATCCATCATACAACTGAGAAATCGCCAGCGGTTTTTCCCACAGTGCCGTATTTCTGACGGTTCTCGTTTAAGCTGTGTGTATGAGCCCTTACCTAGCCGGACAAAATTTAGAAGCAAGTACACTATAACTAGTGTTTTTATAAAAAGGGTCATTTTTGATTCGAATAAATAAATCATTTTTTCCATTTTCGAAAAATATTTTTATGAATGTGCTTTTAAACTGTTCGTTGTCTGCCTCGCATTAATAAAGACGAGAGATCTTTTTCAAAAGGTTCTTAGACAATTCTGACAAATACATTCAAATCTCACGCACAAAATGAAATTTCTATTAATGTGTACCGGTAGAAGGTGACAGCACTTAGCCGTTTGGCGTATTATGTGTGACAAAGACAAAAATATTCGTCAGTAATGCTTGATTGCATATTTTTATTTAAGTTCAACTTCAAATTTACTCGTAATGCTACTTTCAAACTAAAAATTGTATGGAATTGCATCTCCAGTATAATATCTCATTGTATGAGAAAGTAAAGTTTGCATAAAAAAGGCCATAGGTGGGCGCCACGGGCGCCTTTAAAAAACTAGTTTTTTGATAAAGAGCAACATACACAAGTCGATAAAATTAAACACAATTTCATAAAAATTATTGTCTTTACGCAAAATATTTTATTTAAGTATTTTTACATCACAATTTGAGTTAATCAAAACAATCTATTATGAATTATTTATTCATTTTATGTACTTTAGCATCAGAATTAAGTAAGAAATGTTTAGGTAGATATCTGGAAAAGACATTCGATTCTGATTTCTGAAGGAAGTATTACAAAGGCACGTGTATTACTATTACTATTTATTTATGATTATACAACAATACAATTTATTATCAGTAGATATTTTTCTTGTTATTCAAATTATAATAATATACCTACTTACTTGAACTTTGACACTAAAACAATTTAAAAATCGAACATTCTACATTTTGTTAATCGTCGTTACTAAATTCTTTGATAATATTCTGTAGAAGTTTTTATTTAAAATTAAGACGAAATCTATAAATTCACTGATTTTTCTAGACCATGACATAAACATCAGACAACAATACATAAAATTCACAAAAAATCCGAGTGAAGAATTAATGAACATTCAATACTTTATGTACAAACAAAATAAACTGTTTTTAATCAAAGTTCAAGCAATAAGAGAAACAGGTAGCAAAGTGACATTAAAATACACCTACAAGCTATGTTCGAAAAGGGCGGGAGGTGTGAGTTCACAATATGCGTGCGTAAAAGTAGAATTCAAATATTATTTGATAACAAATTCATTGCGAGTTTATTTCATATTTAACCGGAGACAAATTATATTGATTCATTCAAAAAATGCAACAATTCAACTTAGAAAAGTCAAAAATGTTTTATTTTTTCGTTAAAGTATGTATTTGTAAATACTGTCAAAACTACCTATAAGAATTAATTTAAGAGAAATTGGACCTTACAATATTAAAATATCACATATAAAAACTAAGCACCATAATATTGTATCAAATAAAAACAGTTTGAACAAAAAGAGAAACGAATTTTAAAATAGAACGCATTTACAGAGGTTAGGGATGTTGAGAACACTAGAAATTATAGGGGAATCAACGTGTTTATTTGAGTTGACATACATACCTGAATTGTATTTAACTCCAAACGTTTCACTTAAAAAAACAATATGAACTTTGGAAGAATAAATGTCACAAATTAACAATCACAAAACAACACGCCAAAATACGTGACACACGCCGACAACCGATCTTTTTAGTCGGGTAGGTAATTGTCAGTTTTGTTTGAGCCAAGGCATGTTGTGGAATAGGCGAGAAACGGAGTACATACCTCCAGTTCGACCAATCACGACCCGAGCCCCGACACTGGAAAAGTGGCGTGATGTCTACGTCACAAATACAATGGTGTATACACATAGTATGGTTCATAGATAATATAATATATGGTTGAAGGAGTCTGATCAATAGTTTGGGTTTTCTAGATTATTTTCATCCTCACATTGCGCAAGTCTAAGAAAATTAAGAAGGTATAAAAAGCCCTTGGTTCTAGGCTGAAAAAAATATTTGTCGGCAAAATGGTTATCAATCTAAAGGAAATCTAATTTTAAACCGCATTTTATCAGTAGAAATTTTTTAAATGATGTAGGATTTCCCGTGCATTTTACTTTTATACGTCATATTCATTGATAACAGTCATAAAAGATAAAACAGTTTCCTGCTATCTGTAAACAAACATTTTTATAGAATTACAACAGATGGCAACATTTTAATCCACCCTTATGATATAAATTATTTACCTTGTTTTTCTTCACAATCAAAATATTCAATTAATTGCAATTGTATGTTTATGATTCACCCAGAAGTTATGGAAAAATTAAACATCTTTATTTTTATCATCAAAATTATTTTAATCGTAAGGTGTGGGTACCTACTCACTCCACATTCAGTGTTTGGTTATCATCACCGACCATCGTAAGATAACATTGTAGTGTTTATTTCCAAGTAAAGCAAAATATGGTAGTGAAAAATTACATAAGTCCATCAATCGGATGATTTAACTTTTGTTTAATATTAAATTTCATAGATTAAAAATAAGCAAAGGAAAAAATCAAAAAATCTAAAGAAATGAAACTATATTGAAATCTGTCTTTACATCATACTTAAATATCTCATAAAAATAAAACATCGGAGACCTTTCACAGCTTCATAAACAGATTATTCTTCTTCTTTATCCCAAGTTGGTCATCAAAGCTGAGGATAGTAACAGTTTCCAATACATCACCTCAAAATTCTTGGTTCATTACCACACCAAAAGTCTTTTTCAGAGCTGGCCACACCTGGTCAAATTGTGTGATCAATGATTATAAATCCACAGAAAGGCAAAAAGAACTGTTCGCTTTGCTTTATCCTACACAATATCAATGACCGTTCATCCTACATAAATTTCCGTCAGTTCTGCTATAAAGGAATGGAATACACTACGAGACGAGGAGAATAGGATTTATAAAGAGCAACATACACAAGTGAATAAAATAAAACACAATTTCATAAAAATTATTGTCTTCACGCAAAATATTTTATTTAAGTATTATATTAGTGCACTCATAATCTGAATAATTCAATAATCTGTATTAGTAGGTGTATGGGATAGATTTAATAACATTATAATATTACCTAACTATATTAATTATATAGGTACATTGGAAATTATATTTTGTATAATTACTGAAAGGGTGCGTTTACACCAATCGAACACAGAATGAGAGTTAAAAATAGAGCATTCTTTCTTGATGTTGACACAAAGAGCAAGAATTAGAATTCCAGCGCGTGTAATCTGTTATCGTCCATCAATTAGTTATTAGTTGTTTACTTGGTGTTAAAATGTTTGTTTGATGTGTCGCACCCTAAGAGTGCAATGATTTGGTAGTTATAAGGATTGTCAACTTCTGAACGTATTTACTCAAAGAAAATTAAGTAAAGATCTATATGAATACAGAAATCCAGCCCAAATGGAAAAAAAACAATGTTTTGTCTAAGATTCATGATAGAAAATAAATATAGAAAAAATAATAAGTAAAATGTTGCCAATTTCAATAATTATGGTGAATTACTTACAGCCTACAAAATAATGGATATGTTCAAAATTATCGAGTAAATGATTCTCATGAGATTGAGCATAGGTACTGTAATGTTACAAGGTATATACGTTTTGATTAGAAAGTTACATTCGTATATAACTGGCGCCTAAATCAGATGTAATAAAATGGCTACCGTGCGCAACAATTTGACGGTATCTCCAGGTTGTGTCGTGATATGCGCAATGTTTTTACAACTTCCCAGACAAAAGATAAAATTTGATAGTTTGTAATGTCGGCGTGGCAGCCATTTTGTTACATCTGACTTGGGCCTTGACAAGTGTGGATAAATTATCTTTTAATTAAACCCACAAATTCTTACATTAAACTGTTGAAACTTCATTCATTTCTTTTATCCCATAAGACTTCAGTTTATTAACTAGCACTGGACAATTTTGGGCTTTTTACAAACCTGTACACCTTTACACCATCTACTATCTATAAAACTTTAGCACCAAAAGATAAAACTTTTTATCACAATGGAAATGGGTGTAGATAAGATGGCTGACCTAGATACTTCCCAATTTCTATTTCATTAAATCATTCCTACATTTCATGTCTTCACCCATCAACCAAGGAATCAACTTTTTTTTAAACTGATGAAAAATTTCAATATACATAATATATCTACATTAGAATAATTATAATTATGGAAATACGAATAATATATCACAATATGATTGATCACATTTACTTTTCAAGAAAATTTATTTTTGATTGTTAACTAACTGTTATCAAAACATTTTTTTATGAACTACTTCAATTTGTCCTTCAAATGTATTTTCTTAATCATTGTTTGGCTTGGTAGGACTCCCGACTTTGACCATGAACGCCTCTATCTATGGTGGGTTCTTTAATCATCTCAAATTTTCGATCCCTGTCTTCTTTCTTACATTGATTTCCCTTACTCTGATGAAAACATAAGCAATACTTTACAAGCTCCGGTCTCCCTTTCAAGTTGAACTTGCCATTTTGTATAATAACAGAACTGTTTTTTGCAACACATTATATAACTTCAGAGATATTTAAGAGCATAAAAATGGTCTTCTTTAAAATATAATTCATACAAAAGTGTTTCACTCATTAAAGTAATGAACTCATTCTAGTAACCACCAAAATATTAGGTTGTTGTGAGTTACACCCGCCATGGATCTGTCTCTTTGTACATTCTGTCAACATTGTCTCGTAACATTTTTTCTTGTTCTAAAAAAAATAATTATTATGATCAAACATGACAAATATAACTGGTAACTTATGAACTAAAATATTCAATTATTTAGAGATAGATACCTTTACTTAAATTGGCGATGGTGCATTGTTTTCGTAAAAACTCAGAGCAAAGGTCTTTGCTCAGGCCAAAAGCGTGCATGTTGTATGTGAATGTCCTGAAAAAAAAAATGTATAAAACTATGCAAACTTTATTACTACATCACCTTAACTTATGATTTTTTCCTACATCACTGCTTCATTTTTATACTATTTGTGTAAATAATTATTCGATTCAGAACTGGCACAATAGTTGAGTAAATAGAGCATGAGGGTAAAAGTAATTTTATTCTTTTTATTTTTTTTTAAAAAATGAATCTGTGTTCACTCAAAGTGAACACAAATACACTCTTTGACTCTTTCACAGTAAGCTACTTAAAGCTTGTGTCGTGAAAGAGGAAGATGGTCGGCACCTGGGATCGAACTCACGACCTCCGCACGAAACAGTGTCGAAAGCCGGCGTCGTAACCGCTAGTCTACCAACTGCTTCTTGTTTGTTGTTATTCCTGTCAAATTTGTTCAGCCTATTTTAGCCCAAAAAGTAAATGCATGTTTTTATCTGCTAATTGAAGTTGTAAAATATTTCATATGTAATAGTATAAGAATAAAATATTTTTGTTGTTTAAAATAGGGCAATTTCTGATTTTGGAAAACCATTTAAAGTTATTTTTTTATATATTTTAAACACAACAACATTATATTTCCTGCAGATCTGCTATACTCATAATGAAAATGTTTAAAGTTCACAAAAAAGGCTACCTTGTGATCTAGAGATGCATATGACATCACATGCGAAAATTCCTATCAAAAACAAGGTACAAAACGCTAATGCACTGATTTCACAGAAAAGCGATGTGTCATGTAGCAGTCGTAATATTACCAATGCAAAGTAGACAATAAATAATGACTGCCCCCTAGGACAATTACATACCCCAACTGTCCAAAGGTGATGTTCTCTTGATACAACTTGTCATCATAGAGTGCTTCCATGTTGTTGGAGACTATTTCATCTTTGGTTGCAACGGGTCTGTGTATTCTTTCACACTGCAAAGCGTCGAAAAAGGCGGCATTCCAAAATCTCACCGAATGCCAAATGGGTTGTTCTTTGAGAAACATGTACAGATATTCTTTATATGGCTCACAGCCAGGCACTTCAACTAAAAAAGAAATAAAAAAAAAAACAAATTATTGTTTGATATCCAACTATAAAATTTTAAAGATAATTCAACTGAATCTATTGTACTAAAACAGTAGAGAAATATGCTTTAACAAATTTTGGATTGATGTTATTGTTAGACAAATTGAAGGTTCTCTATAAATCTAAATATATAAATAAAGCTGTGGTCCTGGGAGTGAGTGTCTACGCATGGCATAGCTAGAGGAACAGGTTTAAATCCTACCAAGGTCATGAGAATTTCCTAAATGTTGAACACAATTAAGATTTTCATGATGGGTAGGTGATTTGAAAACATGACCGTCTAATAAAATTGGAGGAGTAATAATACTTCAAGACAGTCTTGAGCCAACCCAATTTGACCATCCACAACATTAATGTAATGTTTCCATTGAGTAGTTGACAGTATATAGTGTAATCTTTAATATTCCTTGTGCACACTGCACAGGTATTATTACTTCTCACTTTATCATGGCAAAATTGATTTGAATAACTGCATTTTAAATAGTTTACTCGTACTAACCTTCAAAATAAAATGTAAAACACATATTCATAAGAGACTTGGCAGGAGAAAAATCGTCCGCGTCCGCACATTCAAATAAAACTATTGCGAAATATTGCACCAGAGAATAGAATGTGGCTTCACTGACACATTTAGATCTGCCTCTTTGTGCATTCACAAATCTAGAAAACCACAAACGCCCAATTTCACTCTGAAAAATAATTAAAACATTTAAATTAATAATCAAAATAAGTTACCACTTCATCTCCAACCAATCTCAATAACACAGTTATCTACAGTACAATTAAGTTTTTTCTATAAGCCCAAAATTGATTTCTTTCAAATTCTGAGAGTATGGCCTATTAGTGTGCGTCTACACCAAACATAGAGCCAGAAATACAACATTCCCTTCATATCATTGACATTTAAACCGAGCAAGAATTAATACCTACAACTAATAATTGGATGATGACAGATTACTACAGATTTACGTAAAAAAACACAACTTACCCGACAAAATTCTCCAAATTTGGCCTTTTGATCTAAATTAATACTAGAACAGTCTTTGAACAATTGAGAAACAAAATATCTCATAAATTCAACAATAACTTCATCTGACTGACTATCTAAACTCAAACTGGACGCCCAAGATTGGACAGAACCTTCCGACCCTATAACAAAGAAATCAGAAGTAATTAATGACAAATCAATTGAAAGTAGCTGTCATTTTACAATCAAATGGAATAAAACGGATTACCTGATCTCACCCAAAAGTTTTTCCCATCTTTATTAGAGGAATCAATGCTTGTGCTAGGGCCGTATCCATCTAAATCACTGGCAGACCCACTACTTGGAACCTCTGTAACACAATATCAGGTGAGAATTAAGCTTGCCATCACTTCTTTAGATACAATAGTTGTTAAGCCCCTCATTCACAATCATTCCATCCATCCAAATGCAGTGATGTCACTCCATAAAATTACCATCATTGGGGAAAATATGGATGGAAGGGATGTTGAGGAGACGGAGTAGTGACAGTTTGATTAGTAATGATTACTCGGCTAGGCAAGTGATCTTTTATGCCCAGAAAAAAAATGTGTTTGAAAATGCAATCATATTTTATAGAACACATACTGCTTTATTAAAAAACTCTGATCAGTGGAAAATAAGAGTTCAGCGGTAGAAAATTTGCGATCAAGCCGTCGTCGAGGTAGTTTAACCCATATCGATTGATTACGAGCTGATCTCTGTAGATTTTAGCCCGCCATGTTGGATTTTATGTCAACTGACAATGGTTTCGAGTGTACAACAACGCTTTCTGTAATAAATATACTGTTTTTTAAGTTTTTTTCCCGTCCAATTAGGTGCTCCATTCATATTTTGGTCCATTTTGTTTTGGTTTATCATTTTGATAATAGAAATTTTAAACAAATAAAGCAAATATTGCATTCCCGTAATCATTGAGGTCTTACAACCATGATGCACCAACTCAATTTATAAGAAATATAATGACGTTTTGAAGAAAATACTGAAAGAATACTTTTTAAGTAGGTACAAATATTAAAATTGAAGTGATCAAACATGAATTGGTTTATTTTGGCTGAAACATAAAGGTTTCGTATGATTTAATAAGGACTTAACTATATTTTGATACAAAATAAATAATTAAAAAATAAGGTACCTATTCTGCATCAATAACTCGTTCAAATCTGACATAGTAAATATTGGTAGTTACCCCTCGCGTTGCCCAGCTACTATTTGTTTGTTTACAAAATTTTGTATGAAATGTCATCTTCATACATAACAAAACGCAGATTAAATATTTTTTTAAAATTTAAATAAAAACTGATCAGTGATTTATATGTAATCTTACGATTAACGAATTTTTTATAAGTTAGAGGGATAAAGTTCATAATAAAAGCAAAGGTGTCTAAAACGACTTCCTTTTCATAGAAACACTTTAGGAGATACGCGGCTTCTTTTATGTAGTAAATAATATAATTAAATGATCATTAGTACTGTTTCCATTTACATGTCTCTGGTTTGTGCTATCTAACAGAATAATATTCACCTGTGTCTACTTTCAATTTGTCATATGGATCTGGTCCCGTTGCTACGAGGCTGCACTCCATATTGCTGTCCATGGAATGAGAAAGGTGCATTGAAGATGACTCCCTGTCTATGTCGCATTTAACATGTTCCTCATTAGGAATGTTCTCACTGTATCTAGGTCCAGACGATAAAGAATCTTCACTTTGATCTCGACTGTAATTTGTCACTGATGAACTGAAATTTTGAGAAATTCATTTAAGTTTAAGCGGTAGTAATCAATTTTCACAGATTATGAATGTCTAGAGTAAGTGAATGAGTATATGTATTTAGGAAGTATGTTTAGTAGGGATGGAAAGTGTGAAAAAGATATCGAACATAGTTAAGTGTCTGGTAGGTGGTGCGCTAAGACCTATTATGAGATATAGCAATACCTCACTGCAGCTAAGAAAATAGTGCATAATGCAATTCTCTTACCATCAATGATGAATGGATGTGAAATGTGGACATGGACGAAAAAAGGAGAATGTAGTATAAGTGCAGTATAGATGAGAGCTCTACAAAAAATATGTGGAAAGATTTTGTGGGGTTCGGAAGGAATGAGAATATTAGGAAGGAATGTGGTATGGAAGTTACAAGAAATGGTATGTTGGTGGAAGCGAAAGAAGTGTGTTAAATAGAGAAGAGAGGTCCGTTCTCTCTGCCTTACCCCTTACGGGAGATACCGTGATGGGTAAAAATAAAAAACTAACAAGATGAAAAGAGACGAGATTTGAATAGTAATGGAAATTAGTATGACATAAATATCCAAAAATTTTTTTTTTTTAGTCACGGTGTTGCTGTGACAGATGGCTTGGTGGAAACCTTTAGCCAATATCCAATACTTTTTTTCCGAATGTCGCATCTAGTTAAGCGGTAAGTACATAATAATTGAGTAAGTACCACATTTTTATTTACTACCATAAACTAGTTTCTGACCACTAAAAATTTGTAAAACACCTACCCTTTAACATCTTCAGTTTTCTTTTTGTGTCGAGCCAAAGCTTCTCTGTCTTCAAAGGTTAACCCAAAGCTGGGAAGAGCATGTAGCTTTTTAACCTTGTACAAAGGGCCACTGGGGGCTTCTTGAGGAGTTGGCAAGCTCCCACAACTTGGCACAGTTTCCGTAGAATAAGTAGTAGACTCACTTAAACTTAGCGCAGATTCCAGCTGCAATAATGTACACAATTTTATGTTCTCCTCCATCAAATTATTTCAATCATTCTACTACAGACATAAACACACAAGGGATGGGGATTCTTTAAACTAAAATGGACATCAAAACAGTAAAGTTCATAACAGATGAATACTTATTTAGAGAATATTATTCTATAAACTTACTTTGTTGGAAATTTCATTGATGATATCACTACTGTTCCCTAAAAATGTTAGCATTCTCGTTTTGAGAATATCTTGGGTCTTATCCATGATTTTTCTAATTTGCTCTCCATTAGAATGCTCTTTATTATTTATTAAATCAACCATTGTGAATGTGTGTGTGTGTGAGCTTTTATCCTAAATATTTAATTTCTATTATAAATTAGTTAACTCTTTCATGAATGGACACTCGATGAACAAATATTCCTAGAAAGGAAAATATAATAAAAATTAAACAAGAATAATTTGAAATCTCAATAATTAACACAAACCACTAAATCTTATCTAAATTGTGGTAACAAATTGTATCCTGTTTGTGAAAAATTAGATCGGTACTTAGCCTAATTCAATTATTACAAGTATGCAATATAATTATTTTAGTGGTAGGTATGTACATTTAACTTGAATTTTTTTAAATAACCACGTAGTTTTTAAGAAAACCTTTTTTTAATCATTGACCTAAATACATTACACTGATAATAGCTACACTTTTACAAATACGATAGAAAAATAATATATTCAACATTTTCACCAAGGACACTGCGTATGTTTTATCAATGAAAAATGTAAAAAAGAAGGAACAAAAGTGTGTCAATTTAAGGCTATTTTATAAATAAGTTTAAAATATTAATTTAAATTGGTTGATTGTGTACGAGAAACGCAAACTTACGAATTAAAAGTAGAAAAACGCCTCCGAGAAGTGCGTAAAGGGAAAAATCGAAACAACTTGACGTTTAGCAGACAGCTAGCGCCTCGCAGCTGTTTACCGCAAAACAACCAGATAAACACTGCATTGCTCATCTCATAGGGATGGGCAAAAAATATCGATATATAAAAATATCGATTTTTTTTTTGAAAATAATCGATATTTTTCGTCGATTTTTTTAATCTGAAAATATCGATATTCGATTTTTATTTCTGAATATCGGAGTCGATATATTTTTAAGCGCTTTAATAAATTTTATATAAAAATTCAAATTTTTATAAAAATTATGAACGCATCCAAAAACTTTTTTTCTACGGCCCTGTCTGGCATTTACAAAACATATGAAAATACGACAATAAAACAGGTATACATTCAGCTAACAAAATATTTTGTAACGATTTAGAAATTATTCGTAGCGATATATTCAAAATTTCTGCAATTTTTCACTATTTCAGCACGATCTTCCAATAGTGGAAATAAAGCCAAAAAATAATAATCATTTCAACTTGAAATACACGTGTTCCACACAGATTTTTTTTCAATTAAGTAATCTTATTAGGTCATAATCACACGTTTGACAGAACAGATTTATGTATTTTTAGTTGTAATGAGTCTTAGCAAAATACCTATATATTGCCGCTTTTAAATATCACTTTTTAGCAATAAAGGTAGATGGAGCTGAAATTTGTAAAAAAACTGAAAAAAGACAAACTTCTTGGCACAATAATTATTAAGCGAGACAAAAAATCGATTTTTAAGATAAATATGTAGGTACGTACATGCTTAATTTAATTTCTTGCTTTAGTCATATTTTAAAATTTTATTGTTTTTCTAAATTAACAGTTTGATTACAAGTTTTTTCAATTTACGTTTGTCCCAAGAAGTTTGCCAGCATCTGTATTTATTTTATTTTTTTTATATACGAATAATAAATCCAATAAAACTATGTATCTACCAAATATGTGTTGTTTTCTTTTAATTTTTATATGTTTTGATGGTATAGGTACGATGGATAGAGGTAGTTACAATTTGGGCTAAAAATATCGATATATCGAAATATCGATATTTTTTCCTCTTCATACATCGATACTTTTTAAAACTATCGAAACGATATATATCGATATATTTTTTTGATTTGCCCATCCCTATCATCTCATACTCCAAACGCGATGTGGGTACTATGAATATAATAGGCTGCATATCATAATTATTATTGTATTCTGTTTTTCGTTAATACAAAATATAGTATACAATGACACCTGATAACAACCCGCTACACGTTACATTGCTAATCAATTACAATACGAGTGACAAAAACACTTGGAAAATGGAGGCTATTGTAAGAAGATAAGATAAGACAGTTAATTAATTAAGAACTGAATTGTGTAAAATAAATCCCTTTGAGAGCTGAAAGATTCATACACATAATAAGTCGTAAAATAAAATAGACTGACAAACAAAACTATAAATAAACGGGTTGACGTTTCTGTTTAAAATAAAATATACCTACATATATCCAAGAACAGCATCTTATAAAATTACATTGAGCATCTTTACTGTTTTTTTTTTCAGTTCATAAACCGCTATTTACTGGGGATCAATATTTCTATCAATTATTATAAAATACTATGCTGGGCTGGGAATCGTACTGGCGGCTCTTTTTTATAAGTGTTCCGTATCTTTGTCCCGTGCACTGTACAACACATAACGCAAAATCGACAGATGAGAAAACAAAACAAAAAGCTAATTTCTGCTGTGTGATTTCTGTGCACGAATTGTTATTGTTTATGTGCAGTTTAATCATGGCGTTAAGAATCAGCTGTTTTGTGAAATGTCAAATTGTTTGATGAAAAAAAAAAACAATATTTGCTGGTAAGTTTGTAAAGTAAACAATTATTGTGTAAAGATCGAGTTCAATTGAACCTAAATGATATTTTTTTTCCATAAAAAATCTAATAATTTTTTTTTTACGTAAGTGAAAGTTATCAACTGGTTTAGGTCAAGTTGTTTGCGTACTCTTTAAAGATTCTGCATTCCTCACAACAAATCATTGTATCAGCTTTTTGCAACATACATTACATACATACATTCTCCCTTTAAGGCTCACCGCAAGGCAGCCCGGAGAAGACTAATCCGCAGCAAACCTGACCCGCACGAAACCAACCCTCTAATTCGATCGAAGCAATCAAACCAAAAAGCCGGCTCCACACAAATCAAGCCCGCCGCAGACCCTCCCCAAAACAACCCGCAAAGCGGGAGGCCTAAACCCCACTTAGGGGCATAGGGATACACCAACAGCTTCCGAGACTTATGGTGCCTTTTCTGACCGCTTGATGTTTAAGGACGTGAGGTGGTCAACCTCACGGTTCCGATTTGATTTTTTTGCAACATGACATTTTTAAATACTCTCTCCACAATAAGCTGTAAAAGTGCATATTTCTTGATATTTCTCAAGCTGTTTTCTTTTCACAACTAAATTGTTTTTTTTTTTGCTATAACCCTTCATAAAATTTCTTATCTTCTTATCACTAGTAGTCATATCATATCCAATATTTATTTGTGTTCTTATCATATTGCTCAATATACGCTCAAGCATATACTGTATTATAAACAAGCCGTGCCATTGAACAAGTTATCTCAGGTAGGATTTAATTCTGAAACAAATTTGTAATATAAATTAGAAATAATACATACATTGTTTAATTAGCTATAGTTTAATATAGCTCATTAATGGAACAATAGTGTAAGTACTTAATATTAATCAATTTTTTTCAGTAATATTTTTGCAAAGCAAAATCCAATATGGAAGACAAAAGAGCCATAGTTTTGATAAGCGGATTTGGTCCCTTTGGTATTCACAAAGTGAATGCAAGCTGGGCAAGCATTCAAGAAATCGATAAAGAGAACCTGGAGAAAAATAATAATATTAAATTGGTGCAAGTGGAAATTCCTGTTGTCTATGAAACAGTTGACAAAATGGTTCCAGATTTATGGAGAGAATATACTCCCAAAGTTGGTAAAATACTATTTTATATTCATTTGTTACCTTATCCATGATAATTTAACATAGAAATATTATGCTTCAAATAACATAATGCTGTTTTTAGTTAGTAATACACGTTGGTGTGTCTGCGAATGCTACAAAACTGACTTTAGAGAGTGTCGCACATGGATATGATTACACTAGATTAGATTGTGATGGTGTATGTCCATCGAAAAATTGCAATGATGAACCTTTGAAGAAAATTCAATGTAAATTGAATGTGGATGAAATATGTGAGACATTTAATAAACAGAATCCCAAGATAATGGCATGTGTTTCCAAAGATGCTGGCAGGTATAATGATTTTTATTGAAATATTACAATAAATAACTTTAGACAAAAAAGAAGTTATGGACAATATTTGATTTTAGGTATCTCTGCGAGTACACATTTTTTTCTTCACTGAAAATCGATTCCTCAAGAACATTGTTTGTTCACGTTCCAGATATAAGTGAACAGTTTACAAAAAAAAATATAGCAAAAGGTCTAGAGAGTATCATTGAAATTTGCTTAAACCAACTGTGCCAATGTGAATCTTTACACAAATGAAAACCTCTCCATAGATATTTCTGTGTTGGCCAACACATATTTTTAGAGATTTACCTACTACTTTATCCATTGAAAATTCAATATGTTATTTTTAAAATAATTATTGATCAAATAAATAATCAAACCATTTTTATATTATTAAAACTAACATTGTTTATTTATTATCCAATTTAAGGTACCCGACTTAAGGAATAGTTTTTCCTATGTAAATTACAACCAATTCTCATTACAACCCAATGAAGGACCAAAATATTGAAATTATAAAATTTCACCGCTGCTCCTAGAATAGAAATTTAAAAAAATATATCTAATCAACGTAAAAAGACAAAAAATAGATTGGTAAATTGAGACTTCTAAGTATTTTTAAAAATAGGCATAAGTAAGTACCTGCAAGAAGTATTAGTCCATAGTGAAATTTAAAATGAATATATTTGTCAAAACTGTTCCATTTTTAAATTGCACCACTTGTTCATTTGTTGAATATATTTTGAAATAGAGAGTATTGTGGTTTTATTTCAATTTAGTACTGGAAGAAAACAAAAGATCATTCTTTGATTTTCTTTTGACTTGAATTTTAAAAAATGGATGATTCTTTAGTTTCTAAAACAGCTACGAGGGAACAAAAGGTATTTGATATTTTTATTCATATACATTTTTAATATGAGAAAGTGAAGTGTTACTTTGAAAATAATATTGAACACTGTTTACCTGTTTTAACAGTTTTTCTGTTTTGAGAAAATTATTTTTTCCAAATATTTATTTATTTTTGGGGATAATTTAAATAATTATTGTTAATTTGGAATTTAATTGTAGATTGCATAAAAGTATTAAAGCAGTATTACTGAAATAAAATTCTGCAGAATTTGAATAATTATTTCAGACCCTTGTGCAGATTTCTACCTCTTCGTTTAAGGGCTGTGATAATAGGGATAACTGTAATCCAAATAATCAACACTATTTGAAAATAGTGAACCATCATGGAATGACCGTCAAGCTCTGGGAGTGCAGAATATGTATGTAAAAAAAATTTGTCAATCTGTAGAAAACTTAATCATGCTCAGTTCATATAGCAGTGATAAAAACGTAATATGCTTTGCAGGTGGCAGTGAGTTTCGTCATCAGTATATGCTAAGGCGACATCTTCCGGGTCATACGGATGAGCGTAATTATCACTGCAATATTTGTGGCAAATCATTCAGGCAGTTGTCTACACTAACTCAGCATAAAGCTATCCATTCTCAGGCTAGACCTCATACATGTATGGTAAGCTTTTTTTACAACAATTATTATTTGCCTAATATTGGGCGACAAGTGTTTTTGCGTTGTTTTTAAAGTGATTGAATGTGTATTTTATTTGAGTACATACTTACACAGATTAAACCTTTTGTAAAATATAAATATGCTTGTACCCTGTAACTATTAATTTTTTCCTAGGGAAAAAGTTGACTTATATTCAAGTATAATATATTTTTACAAAACTTACAAGTGTTGATGTATATTTTTATGTCCATTATTTGATTACAAATAGCTAACTGGCAGGAATCATTGTATTTTTTGAATTATTAGAACTTTGCAAATAAATGGGAAATGTGCTTAATTGGTTTTATTTATTTAATGTAGATTATATATGCACATCATATTATAGAAGCAGAGCTGAGGGACATGGAAATGGTGTGGGAGGAGGTCATAAACATTGCGCAAGATCGAGCGCAATGGAGAGCTCTTGTTGCCTCCCTATGCCCCTGAGTGGGGTGAAAAAGGGAGAATTGATTGATTGATTGATATATGCACATATTAAAAAATAGTGGCAATGGCGGCATTATAGCCGAAGCAATCTCTAACATCCAACCACTGCACTTTTCTCAGTTTTGTAAATTTATATTGGATGGATATGTTTTTACTGTCCGTCATACTGTAGTGGTTATTTAGAAATTTAGAAACATGCTATGTGTTGAAATTTGTGAGAAACAAAACATTGCAATATTTTGCAGACGTGCAAGAAGACATTTAACCGAATCAGTACTCTAATTTCACACCGTAAAACACACACTGATGAAAAGCCATTCAAGTGTACAATGTGTAATAAAGGATTCCACCAAAAAGGTATTGGAAATAAAAGCTTAGTATGCATCCTCAAGAAAAATGATTTAGCCTTTATAAAAGATGCATTCCTTTCTTCCAGGCAACCTAAGAAACCATCTCTACAGTCACACTAATGAAAGGCCATACAGATGTGGACTATGCAACAAAGGATTTAACCAACAATCCAACCTTACTTGCCATCTGAAGAAGGTAATCTATATTCCAGCTTCTGAAAGTGACTTTCTTTCTTTTAAAGCTCTCGTAACTGTTATAAAACTTAAAAATTGTTAAAATTTAATGAGAATTTTTAGTTGCATGGTTTTATGGGCAAAGTAAATCAGAATGTGAAACCAAAATGGGAAAAACCTTTTGTTCCACAGACTGCAGATAGTGCTTTGAATTACGTAAACGCTTCAAGGTATTTATGATCCGTTTCCTTTGTTGAATCTTTCCTTGTGATGTAATAGACTAGTAACTAATTTTATTTGTTGTAGCACTGTGACTGTGGATCAAATCAAAACTCCGGAGATACAAGAAATTCTGCAGCACAATCAAGTACCGTTTGCATTATTGAAACATGAAAACAATAGGCCTGTTTTGGTCAGAATCTATCCGTCATCTACAAGTGATGGGAAGCATGTAAATATGCCGTATTTATTCTAATTAATCAATCATTTTAATTATTTATTTCGGAGGTACCAAACTTTGAATGTCTTAAGCAAGTCTATTTCTTTTTAGATGTTGTTAAGATTTAGTACTACTTAACATTTTGTTTTATTGTATAGATGTTGGTTCCCATCACATCCACTGATTTGATGTCGAGAGGGGAGTTGGTAATTGGGAAACAAGAAAATGATGGTTCTAAGGTATGATATTTCCTCACATAAGTATTTAATTTCATATTCACAATAAAGGAAGTACTTGTACACTAGAGCCAAAGTTTTTTTTTCCAAACATTTGTATGAAATCACCCTGATGATATCGGTAATGATTCTTGCATATTTTGAAAGATAATTTTATTATGATGATTTTTCAATTACTGATGTAAAAGTACTATGTTGTTTTAGGCTGTGTTTGAAACAAACGATCCTCTACTGCATCTTCACATTCCACTTGCGGCAATCCTGGAGTCGAAGATATCCCAGGATGGAGTCCACACCATCACAGTGTATTCTCCCAGCAACTATTCCAATAATAATCTTTCAGGTTAGTAATGGTATGAGATCCAGTTACATTTTCAATATAACTAATCATACTAGCCAGAATAATTATTTGATTTGTGAAATTTTTCAGATAACGTTTTAGGAGCGATTGAATTAGAAAAATGTGAGAAGGACGATTCTTATATTGTACCCGATTTCTGCAACGTCAAAAATGGTAATTTATTTGTTAATTTCTTGAACTAATTTTGAAATAAATGATCCCTAAAGAGCTATGGTAAAGTGATAAATTGAATTTAGCAGAAATGGGAGGATATGGAGAGCAAGGGATGAAAGTGTCTGCACAGAATGGAAATAATAAGTTGGTGTGTGGGAGTGTGTCGAGACTTGTTCCATTTTCAGAAGACCCTCTGACGCCTTCCTCCACCAGGGACCCCATCATGAATCACCCTCAGGACAGTCACTCCAACCAACACGCATACCTCCAAGGTGACCATCCATATTCTCTGTGCTCTGTAGTGTGTTTATCCAAAACCTCAAAGTAGTACATAACAATAAGTTTAATAATGTGGTTTTGGAATTTCTTGTGTTCTTATCTCTCTTTTTGTTCCATTAGATTGTTTCATGCATCAATTACTCATATGTGAATGGCATGCAATGGTAAATAAATAATGATAATAGCCTCTTCTATACTGTGTGAGATATATATCGGTATATAACTGTTTAGTAAGTTGATGAAATGAAGTGTGTGAACGCTTTAAAAAGGAATTCACTTGTGAGGAGTTGACTCTGAATGTCGTTTCTTTGTATCGAAGCACTATTTTTACAAGAAATAAATAGACTTAACCTCTTATTTCACTCTTAATACCTATTATATTCTTTGTTAAGTCTTGTCTTTCTTATATGGTCAAGTCTTGTCTTTCTTATATGGTCCTTCGAAACCTAATGTAGATTCAAGTTCTGTTAAGAGAACGATTTCACCAGGTGTGTAAGATATCAGTTATATCGGAAGCCATCCACAATGGTGACTATTTTTAACATAAAAGTGATTACACTCTTCTAGTTTTGAGAACCAATAGATGAGGCCATATTTTTTCAATATCTGCCAAAATTTATAATGCATCTCTATGTTTATTCTTAAGACCTATTTACATGAAGCGAGGTTTCTTGCTTGTTGCGTACAATACATCAAAGAAACAAATCATTTTAATCATCTAAAAATGATCTCCGTTCTTGTTTTCCACTTGAGAAGTTTTAGATTCTTATTTACAATTTTAAAAAAATAAGAAGATTCTTATTTTCAATAACGATTCTCTTTATTTGAGGGCTGCAAAATTATACCAAGAATATTTGTGCCTGTAGTTATGTTTAGTAGTGGAACGAGTACCCATGGAATCTTTTATCTCTTTTCCCCATATAGTCCAGTGAATGTGTCTTGAATTTAGGAAACTCTTCAATTATGATGGATTAATTATGAATATGTTAATTGTTTTAGAGAATACACCCATACAAAGGACAGGAGATATCAATAACAGTGTTTTGAATGTGTTTACACCTACAAATAACCTGTTGGACTTCCAAGGACTGCCCTCCTTCTCTGGGGACTACAATGATGTGCAACTCTTTGATAATCTCGATTGCATGGATTCCTTTTGTAAAAAGGTGTAGTTGCTAGGGATAACATTGATACAAGTATTGCCAGATTGAGGTGGTGGAAGATGTTATTTATTTTATGTAGGTACACCGACCTTTTTTTAGCTAATTAAGAATTAAATAATGTATTTGGAAAAGATAGGAAATAGAGAATAATGTAACTTTTTTATACCAAACATGGATTTGAGCCCCATTTTCCTCTTGCATGACACTTTGCTCTGCTGAGTGTAAGGGATGTTAAAAGTGGAATTTTTGTGTTCATTTTGAGTGAGCTATGATTTATTTAAAGGAACATACAAAGTGGTAAAAAGTTACCGACTATGTAATTTTTTAACTTATGAGAAAGTAAATATTTTAGTTTAAGAAAGTTATTTTTGTACTTCAAGCTTATGAGCGCATAATAAATTCGTTTTAAATATGTACACAATGGTATTATTATTTTTTAAGCTACCAATAAAATCATCGCTAATAATTCACATTTTAGTGTTAAGATAGAAAAAAATAATTTGATTTTATTCCTCAAATTTTTAATAATTTTTTTTCCAAGTTTCCGTTTAATAGCTTTGTTTTCTTAGACGAAATTCAAACTGTTTGATGCATGTGTTTTGCCCATTCTCCTGTATGGGTGTGTCCTGGCACCTGACCAAAGTCCAGGAACAAAAGGTCTGAGCCGTGTTTGAAAGTGCCTCAGGAGAATTTTGGGTATAATACGGTACACGAACGACGCTATACGCGGCGCACCCAGCGTAGGGCCACCACTTCTACCATTATGGAGAGGACATGGACTTGGCTGGGACATGCGATAAGGATGACGAATAACAGTTGGCCGAGGAGAGCGCTGTTCTTCCTACCATCAGGGTCCTGAAGATGAGGTCACACCGTCTTCCGTTCCTTCGAAGTAGAGCTAAGAGATTTGGAGATGGTTTGGGAGGAGGTCATTGAAGCCGCGCAAGATCGAGCGCAGTGAAGGGCTCTATGCCCCAAAATTTTTTATAGTGCCACTATAAAAAATCGTATTTTCATATATAATTTTTTGTCTTTTATTCCCTTGACTGAAAAAACACTGACATTGTGTAACCGTTTCCCAAACTTTTTCAGTTAACGGCTCGCATAGAATATCAGATTTTTCTATGCCTCCCAGTATGTATCAATTGATATCAGATTTTTTTTAATGTATGACCTTCTTGAGGAGTCGGAAATCCTACCTTTGTTGTGCTCTCCAGGGACCCGTGGCTTACAGTTTGGGAATCACCAGTGCAACAGATTCCTGTCACTAGTAATGGTATGATGTCTAAAATATTTTTGAGTTGGTAATTTTGTCTTATGGAGAATGCGAACAGTAAATATTTTCCATTGATAAACGTCAAAGCTATTTTTATCAGCGGTAATTTTTGTGATTTTTTCCCGATGTAGCTAAACTTGAATTAGGTACCCATATGACCCTAAATGTCAACACGATGAATAGAATAGAAGCCTTCGAAATGTGGATTCACAGGCAGATGCTAGAGCTAGATATATCGTGGACTGAGAGAGTTACGAACTCGGAGGTCCTGCGCAGAGCCAGAGTTGACCGTGAGCTACTCATGACAATTAAAATGCGTAAGATCTCACATCTGGGTCATGTGCTGAGGGGTGATAAATACACCTTACTCCAGCTGATTATGAAGGGGAATATTGAGGGAAGCAGAGAGGTTGGGAGAAGGCAGATGTCTTGGCTACGAAATATTCCAGACTGGAGCGGAATATTAAGATGGTGGAGGAGTTGTTCCGGGTAGCGCAAGACAGAGAAGCTTTCGCCGAAGTGATCGCCAACGTCGGGGTGACCTGAATCGGCACACGAAGAAGAAGAATGAGTAGGGAATTTTCATCAGTTTGGATAGTGCAAGTTATAGACAGCAAGACATGTATTTTGTTATTCACCAGTTATTCCCATAGTGTGGATCACTTGAGCACAATAACAATCTAACTAAAATATTTTATTTTTCTAGTGGCAAAGGCTCCGACTTCAGAGGACCCGGGTTCATTCCCGGTCGGGTCAGAAATTATTAATGTGTGTTTTTTTTACTTAAAATTTCTACTCGGGGTTGGAATCCTGTCTCCGATTGAACGGGACAAGTTGACTGGTAGAGAATGCTTCAAGCATTTAGTTCCGCCGCCTATACTGACACCTATGTATAGAAGAGTGTTATTTATTTATTTTTGTATGCCAACTATAATACCTACTGTGTATACTGAATTTCAAGAAAATTACTATTTACGCGCAGGTTCACACCCTGTTTACCACCCCTTTTAAATAAATAAACTTATAATTATTAAAAACTAGAAGTCTCTCCCAGCTTCGCACGGGTAGATAGGTATTAAAAAATTCAGTTTTCTTATGATCTTTATAGATCCCTAACTTTATCAAAATATTCTATGTTAATCTGGAATAATGTAGCATTCTAATGGTCCCCTCCCGTCCAGCTCGTACCACATCAGTGACGCCTATATCTCTGCCGCATTTAATTATTAAAATAAAACACTTGATTTGTTATTCCACTATATTTATTTACCTGACTAGTTTCGCAGGAACAGGTCCTGCATGGTCACAGGTGACTAAAAACAGTTTCTAAGTCACCTGTGACCATGCAGGACCTGTTCCTGCGAAACTAGTCAGGTAAATAAATATAGTGGAATAACAAATCAAGTGTTTTATTTAAATAATTCCACCAAGAATGCACATTCAATTCGTTAATTGCATTTAATTATTATTTTTTAATAAAATAACACTTATTGTGGCATAACTATAAAAGTTAGACAAATGCTGTCACGACATTTTTTGTAAATATTGATGTCTTCTACAAAGTCGTATTACATTATTTTATTCTATCACTAGCTTATACCCGTTTTGCTTTACGTTTTTGATTCCGAGTGTCAGGCTTGATCGGTAGATAATTAAACAGGTTCTAGTCTAGCTTCCCATTGCTTAACAGACCTCTATAACTGACATAAGCACAGGAAAAGAAGAATGACACTTACAATTATTTCTGTTTTACCGACCTCATAATATTATACGAACCTACCGACATAATTTGCAAGTTTTCATAGAGAGAGAGAGCTCTTTGGTTTGAATCTTAGCTACATACAATAATGTGTGATAATTAATTAGGCTCTCCACCCATAGAGGGTGATTTGAGCTATCTGTCAAATTTGCAAAACAGAGGAATCATTTTGCAAATTTTTTCATTAAATCTTCATTTATTGAGAATAATAAGATTTGAATAACATTTATATGTATAACAAATCAATCTACGATTATTTTATTACATTTTCATACCGTAATACCAAGATTCCATTCAACGTTTACATGAGTAATTTTGTTTCCAAAAGTCTTTTTGAGAAATTTGTATGAAGATCCTAAAAAAATAGATTTTTTTAAATAGCTCTAAATATATTAAAGTTAATGCAGCAAATTGTATTTAAGAACCTTCTCCAGCATTTCGTACGGCTCTGGGCATATTAATATCTGACGTAGCATTTGTATTTTGAGCGTGATGCTCGGACATAACGGTAAAGTATTGTCAAAGGCAAATAAAAAAACAAACATTTCTAAAATATTATGTAGATAATAAGATTTGAATAACATTATAATATGTATAACAAATCAATCTACGATTATTTTATTACATTTTCATACCGTAATACCAAGATTCCATTCAACGTTTACATGAGTAATTTTGTTTCCAAAAGTCTTTTTGAGAAATTTGTATGAAGATCCTAAAAAAATAGATTTTTTTAAATAGCTCTAAATACATTAAAGTTAATGCAGCAAATTGTATTTAAGAACCTTCTCCAGCATTTCGTACGGCTCTGGGCATATTAATATCTGACGTAGCATTTGTATTTTGAGCGTGATGCTCGGACATAACGGTAAAGTATTGTCAAAGGCAAATAAAAAAACAAACATTTCTAAAATATTATGTAGAAGATGACTCAGTATTACAAAGTTGAAAATAGTGTGTTTGGAGAATCTATATAATATTTGTCTTGAACACTGACTCACTGACTGACTGACTGCCTGCCTGACTGACTGATGTCATTAACGCCGCTAGATGGCGCGCCACTCGCACCCTCAAACAAGTTTTGATCCAGCGGATCGGGGATGCTTCTGAGTAACCAATAGCGTTTTGCCGTTATGCGCACGCGCGTTGAACATACAGGTATACTAACTAATATTATTAAGTGTTGCCAACGTGGGCGATTTATCGCCATTTGGGCTACTCGGAACGAGAATTGGCGACGACAAAATGCCCTTTTTTTGGTGAACTTTCACCTCTCCGGCCAGGGGCGCCACGGGCGCCTTTAAAAAACTAGTTAAATATAATGAAGTTCTTTAAGTACTATTTGAGTTCGTATTCGTTGAGTGCGTATTTCGACGAAGTTGAGTGACATTAATAAGACCAACTTTTTAATAGCTTATTGAATAAACGCACATGAGTTTTGTTTTACTAAAGTACACTCTTCTCGGTAGGTATAGCCGGCGGAAGTTAACTTAAAGCATTTTCTACCAATCAATCGGTCCCGTCTAATTTAAGACAAGATTCAAACCCCGAGTAGAGGTTGGCTTCATTTAAGTTTATTTTCTTTTTATTTTTGTGTAACATAAAAACTTTTTTGTTCATATAATATATTGTAGGTACGTATGTAGTTATAAACCAATTACTATATTATCAACGTACTATTTACGCAATTTTGTTGATGATAGGTTCTTTGACTTAGCTACCGATAAAAGTCAAGAATTATGTGGTAAAAACTTATTATATCTAATTAAGATATTACGATGATAAAAAATACGTCAAAACGTAATTTTATATTATTTTATGGAAAAAAAAATATTTGTAAAGAAAAAAATGTAGAAGGGAAAAAACATGTAAAAAATAAATAAATATAAAATTTTTGACAACCATGGATTCTCACAAATATTGCATTTAGCCCCAAATGACCAACATTAGAAAGTGGAAAGTTTCTGCAGAAAAAAACTACAGAGTACAGAGCGACACGTCCGCCCGCCACAACGTTCTCTCACGAATGAAGAATTTTAGGATTTGTATGGAGCGTATACAGTTTTTGTTTCTAAAGGAAAAGGTCCTAAGCGCCCAATCACTTACCGATTAATTGCAAAACTATATTAAATAGAAATAAAAAAAGACGATGGTTTTGAAGAAAATTAAGACACGCATTTTGGTATATTTTAAAGCGTTTTTTATTGAGTAGATAGCCTAAACCGTTATGATTTATAAAAATATAGAGCAAACTTTGAATTTTTTTTCTATCGAACTAAATTTGGAAAATATAAATTCAAATTGGAAGACTTGATAGCCAAAGCTCTAACTTAAAGCACACTTCCTTTTTTGTTGTTCTACGATACCTATTAAGGGAACAACGTTTATATAAAAACAGCCATTTTCGAGTGTCCGGCTCTTAAATGTATGTATGTACGCAACAGCAACGTTGCTTTTACAAAACATATAAGTATCCTAAGTAAATAACTAGTAGGTATAATATAAATAGATATAGATGAAATAATAAATAAATTTATTGAAACATAACAGTTTAAAGTACATAATATAATAATTATTACACTATTTTGTTCTTGTAAAAGCCTAAAAATACCTCAATGGGTTTGCACCCGTATCGAGATTTTTTTTTTTTTTTTAATGGAACAGTTAGACACAAAAATCAATTTTCAGATGACAAAAAAATATGGGTTTGATAAATAAAATTATAAAAAACAATTATTATGACCGAGAAGAATCATTGATAATATTATAATGGGGAAAAATATTTTAATGTGTGGGTACTTAATTATAAGATATTGATAATTAATAGGTACGAACATTACAAAATGTCTGTATTTTACAAGAAAGATAATATATAATAGTGTTTTATTCCTGGAAAGTATCACAAAACTGACTAAAGTGAACCAGACAACCGATTCCGCGATCATTATTGATTCGGGCAGTTCGGGTCGCTATGCAAAATAATTTGTTACCCATCACTATGGTTTATGGATGTGTGGTGTGTGTGTGTGTGTGTGTCGCCATGGCAGCCGTTGTCCCTCCAGCCAATGTCAGATGACGTCATCCTTTAATGGTCTATGGCAGGGGTTCCCAAAGTGTGCGCCGCGGCGCCCTGGTGCGCCGTTGAATCTAATGCGGTGTTCAGACGAGGCGAATATCGCCAGGACACTAAAATATCGCCAGCCAGTTGAACCGTGAGAACAGATTGTCGATAAATCTGAAGCGATAAAAATGGTTGAAAGATTGCTTCTCGCAATTGTATAAATATGCGGCTTATAATGAATTGGTCGTCTCACAGAACCTGCAGATGCCCCTTTTCTCGGAATCAAAGCTCACAGAATGGTTTTCGATGTACCTACTTTGCAGATGATAAATTACCCTTTCCATGCACTAGCTTCTCTAGGATTATATTATTATAGTCACTATAGCTATTTGAAATAGCTTATACGTAAGGGCGCCGTGACAAAATACTAAACTTGTAAGTGCGCCGCGGGATGAAAAAGATTGGGAATCCCTGGTCTATGGGATAAGGTGGTAAACCTAAAACAATTTATTAGGCATTCCTTTTATTGGTGATGTCAACCACATATTTTTTAGCGAAAGATGTTTATTTTACAATACTTATAGTAAAATTTGGCAATTACATGTGGTCTGACGATCCGGATTCGAAATAATTATCGGCTTTCATGCACCGTTGATTCACCTTCGCTGCTGTTTAAAAGCCAACTGACGATGTCACCCTTCTTCCATGACATATCATGAACTTGTTAAACTTTTACCGCGAATGTTAATTTATCAATGATGACAGAATAATATTCTAATAATATTTTTTTTTATAGAAAATGAATCTGTTTTCACTCAAAGTGAACACAAACACACTCTTTGACTCTTTCACAGTAAGCTACTGAAAGCTTGTGTCGTGAGAGAGAGGAAGATGGTCGGCACCTGGGATCGAACCCACGACCTTCGCACGAAACAGTGCGAAAGCCGGCGTCGTAACCGCTAGTCTACCAGCCACTTTATTATGTTTTCGAGCCCCTCCAGAAATATATGCCTCCGTTCATTTAGTCGTGGTAATGGTAACTTTTTCAATTGAAAACACACCAAACCTCTGCCAGGAAAAATCCACTTTCACTGCAAATGTGTGCGCCTATCAATCTTTTCGTTCACATAGTGACTTGTTTTACCTTCATCACAAAATCTACGAGGTCTTGTCGTTTTATAACGAAGCTGTTTTTGAACGGTTGCATTTATTGGTCGAAAAATGTGGTTGGCTTAAATTCGGCAGAGTACAGTCCGTATTAATTGCCTCCATCACTTTTAGTACTCATGGAAACTCCCGATTTTGGTAGAATCGAGGGATTCACCTTCTTATTGCAAGTTATCGAGTTATCCGCAAGCAGGGGCCAGTCGATGTCAATTTCCGTTAAAATCATCCATTAATAATATAAAATGTAGCTAAATGCAGTAATTCTGTGTCCTGTTAAAAAAATAAATAGGAATCTATTAGGTATAAAAATAAACTTAGTTGGCAGTCAGTCAAGTCCACCCATCCAGATATAGACTATTGGCCGACTAGAAGTGTGGACTCACCACGCAGGGACGTTCAACCATCAGACATTATCATAACACTCGACTCTTGTATCATTTTATTGTTTGTTTGTGGACAATTGTTATGTATTTTAGGCCATTACACACTAAAAGACACGAAAAATAAGAAACTTTATGAGTATGCCATGTACTGTGCATGGCTTGTAGGAGAAAATGAAGAGTCACGAAGATTTTTTGTGACAAATATGAAAGAAGTTAACATTTTACGGTAAACTTATTGCGAATCAAATTATTCCCAGTGCAGACTATAATTAGGCAAAAATAATGCTTAGGTACTTAGGCATACTCACTTTGGCACAGCGTATCTTATTGCCAAATCTTCAAATAAAATAATGCTATTCTGCAATATTATGACTTCATCCTCGAGCTTAGTCAAAATATGGACGTTGACAGTGGGTAATTATATCTATCACATAAAGCTAGAAAAGATATTCGGCGACTCCTGTGTGTAGCTTTGGCTTTTTGTACTACCGGGTAGGAACCTCCATATCATCAAGTATTCCAGGGATGTGATTTTGTTTCACCATCAGAAAACCTTCTGTTTTTTTTTAAATGAATCTGTGCTCACTCAAAGTGGACACAAATACACTCTTTGACTCTTTCACAGTATAAGCTAGTTAAAGCTTATGTCGTGAAAGAGGAAGATGCATGGTCGGCACCTGGGATCGAACCCACGACCTCCGCACGAAACAGTATAGGAAAGCCGGCGTTGTAACCGCTAGTCTACCAACCACCTCTTGTCTCCTTGGTGAACCTCTCTTAACGGAAGTTGGCGACCATAATTCCCACGTTCTCGAGCCAGATTTATCAAAGATGTCGCGCCCGGTATTCCAAACTAAGATTTTTCAGTCAAGAGACTCTCTTCCGCCACACTCTTTTTCGTCTCTCCCTGAACTCTTTCTCTGAACGATAAATTTTAGTAGGGAATATTTTTTGCCATGGATATATAGCCAAGTATGCAGCCTTGTTATGCCTATAGGGCTCGGGAGATTCGGCATTTATTGCCGGTGTTCAGAGGTCGACCAACAAAAAGCGGGAAAACTTTGAAAAAATGCGTATTTTTTTCAGCATTTTGTCTCATGTACAACGCTTCTCAGAGGCATCAAAACTCTGCCACAGTAGGCCACGAATAGGTAACAGTCTTAACTAAACAGCCATCAGCTCCTGCTCCATTTCAACCTGGAAGAAAATTACAATAACCATAAGGAGAAACTTCCAGTAATATATAGGAAGGTGGCTGGAATCTTGAGATATATCTATCCAATGGAGCTATAAAGATCATAATAATATAATGTTGGTTCTATCATATGAGAACTAGGTTCTATATAACCGTCTATGATCGATATCTTCTTACCGAAAACCAAAACTGAATCCATCATAAAAATAAACCAACAATAATATGACTCAGTACTTTGCCGAGAGGTGTTGCCTTGTGGTCCTAACTATGAATATTGTATTCAAAATTGAATAAAAAATGTATGATACATACATACACATACATTCTCTCTTTAAGGCCACCCCGCTCACCGCAAGCCAGCCCAGAGGAGACCAATCCGCAGCAAACCCGACCCGCACGAAACCAACCCCCTAGTTTGATCGAAGCAATCAAACCAGAAAGCCGGGCCCACACAAATCAAGCAAGCCGCGGACACCCCCCCAAACCAATCCGCAATGCGAGGGGCCTAAACCCCACTTAGGGGCATAGGGAGGCATCAAGAGCTCTCCATTGCGCTCAAAGGCGTCCGAGGCTCATTGTGCCTTTTCTGACCGATGAAGGTTTAAGGACGTGAGGTGGTCAACCTCACGGTCCCGATCTGATTTTTCGATTTCCTGCCTCTTACAGGATGCTCGAAAACCCAGCAAAAAGAGCAGAGGTGCTATTCTTAGCCGGCAACCCCACGGCAATGATAATAATAATAATAATAGTTTATTTTTCGACAATAATATACAAAATATACCTAATATAGATACCTAATGATAAATTAATTACGAATTGAACCAATGTAATTTCGACCGATGCACCTCTTATAAACCATGTATCTTGTATCCGCATTCTCTCAACTGTAAGTTTCTGTCAATCGCCAATATTTATTTCAAAATTAAGTACCTACTTTAATTTTCTAATATTCCACGCAAATTCCTTATTTTTTTCTTTCATAAGAACCTTCTCCTGACAAAAGCAAACACGAGAAAAAAATAATTAGTACCTAATAATCATAAAAAGTAACACGTGGTCAGAACAAAAGACGACCGGTGGACCAAAAGAACCCTGGAGTGGAGACCGAGAACCGGTAGCAGAAACCCAGGGAAGCCACAAATGCGATGGTCCGACGACATAAGAAAGGTGACCGGACACCAGTGGCACAGGGTGGCTGCCGACAGGGAGCAATGGAAGTCGGGAAGGGAGGCCTATGTCCAATACTGGACTGAGGAGGGCTGAAGATGACTGATAAAAAGTAATTGGTCCAGCCGCTCAGGCAGGATGTGATTGTGATGACCAACTAAAATAGGGCTCCATTTTTATAGAGAGATGCATGGGCTTATGCATAAGTCACTGGACAGATTTATTGCTAGGCATGTACAACAACGCCCAAAATAATTGATCTTTCCTATCTATTCACAGCTGTAGGTACGACTTTTTAATTTTGGTAATCTCAGTCACCTAATGACCGCTAATGCGATGAGAGGCGACAAGTCACGCATAGCTTACGCTTACTCAACAACATGGTGTGTGTCGACGTTGCATTCATAATTTGAGTCAAGTGTATAATATTTAAGTACAATTAATTTTAGTTTAAGTCTAATTTTGAGAACACTTAAATGTACACATGACTCGTTTTATTTTGTGTGCAAAGAAGAATAAATACTACTGCAGGTATGATGGTAATTGGCAAGCCCAAAACTGACACGAAAACTCAGACTGTAAACTTCAGTACCGTAGTGGTGGATATTGGGTGATTTATTGTTTTTACACGTGGCTCTAATTATGTGATTTAAATATTTTTGTTTTCCAGGTGGGTACTACGAGCTTACGCACGTCATTCCATTACATATAAAAATTTAAAAGTATGTGGAAACTCCCACATGCTATAGTAATTATTTTACTTCAAAAATACTAATTGCTACGTTAGATGCTGAAAACTTTTCAGGAATAGTTTCTACGACCAGTCTGTGTACTTATTGTTAGTGATAGATGGACATAAATGGCACATTTACGCTTACCCGAAAAGATATGGACAGAATAAACACACAAGCAAGCTAAAGCTAATTTTCTCACTAAAGTGAGAAAATTATTGCAAATAAAAGTACTTAACAGTAATTATTATTTAATTATGTTATGGAAATATTGTTGAATTATATATTGTTTTAATTAGTAAGTAAATGAAAATAAGTAAAATAAAGAAAAAAAAATATAAAAAATTGGTGAAAAGCACTTTTCACACGAGCACACGAAGTTTCATAAAGTTTAACCAAAATGTGAACGGAAAATTCGTGGTTGTGTAAAATCTAGCAATTTTCAAATTTCAGTTTCCCATTCAAAAACAACATTTGAAATTCCAAGAGAAACTTACCCGAAAAAAAATGTTTCATAAGAATAAATAATAATATCTAATGCTAGCTTTGGAGCTTCTTTCACTCACTGATGAGCGCAAACCTAACAAAAAAGTCAGTTTTGCCGAAAGCACTTCTTAACAGTGGCGTACAGTGGGTTTTCGCCGCCCGGGGCGGGTGCCGAAATTTGACGCCCCCCCCCTCCTTTGAAATTTGCCGCCACCCCCCTCCTATGAAATTTGCCGCCACCCCCTGAAAATATTTTTTTTTTCTAAATAATATTAGTACCTAAAGATATTTATTAAATAAATGATTTTCGATTACCTACATACTTACATCTCAACAATATAGTACAAAAAAATCAATTTTAGGACAGAGCAAACTTCTGACGGATTTTTCTACCTGCGGATTTACCGCAAATGTTTTTTTACCTTAACCCGAAATTAAATGTTATTTGTAATCAAAATAAAATTTTTGATTTTATCAATCTGGTCGTGAATAGTATAGCGCAAGCAGATTTTGCCGCCCTCTGAATAGAGGCGCCCCCCCCACCCCTCGGTACGCCACTGCTTCTTAACCTGGGTTCCTGTGCTTACAAAATGTACTCGGAGGTTTCAGAGTTTCTGACAGGATATCATCAAATCCACCTCTTGTCTTCCTGAGTGTGGAAAACTTTATTCTTTATTCTCGTTTTTAGGCCCAAATTAGAGCACTTAAACTTGTCAAAACAATACATAAAGCATCACATTGTTATGAAAAAATATAAATATAAAAAGCATTTAAAATACAATAGGTACATAATAACATCAATAATAGCCATGTGATACCAGATGTAAAGGGTCCAATATCACATTTTGTCATAGATATTAGAAACAAAAAAATGAATTTTAACTATGAGGTGTTGGACATTCAAAGACCATCATCTAATTTTGGCAGATATTATTAAATTGAGAGTGGAATCAAGAACACAATAAAATAAAAATTTCTCTCACATATGGCATGAGTTATCCATTCAGCATTTCGTCAATTGTATAATATGATTTACTTATTAGGTACGATTTCACCTGTCCCCTAAAGATCTTTAAATTGTCAGATTTCAAATTTTCAGGTAATTGATTGAACAATCTAATGGACGTGCAAACGAAGCTTTTGTCTACTTTAGTAAGCCTATGTTTCTGACGTCCTTAGGTGAATATCTTAACAAATAAATGTGCAACTAGCACAGGTATATTTTGCATCCATCATTTCTGATTAAGACTCGGTTTGGTAAAAAGAGAATTGGATGTTTGAATCCCATTTATCGGGGTGGGCAATGGTCTGAAGAAGTTGAGAGCTTTCAGCGTGGTCGTCGTCCACGGCAGTCTATGTGGGACTCTATGCGCGCCCGGAGTGCGGCTATTTATAAGATTATTTCGGGAAGCGCCGGTTTTGCGTCAGCGACTCGCCGTGCAAGAATATTATTGTGATATTTAATAATTTGTTTAAATCCGTGTGTCTGGTGTCTATTAAAAATGATATGTGACTTCAACGCAAATATTTGTTCAAGGAAGCTTATTTCGCTGGGTGTATTTTAAAAATGTTCAGTGTCCTCGCGTTTAGGAATTTCACAAAATAGATGTAAGTATTTATATGTTTTTAAATTCAAATATCGAATTAAATCGATTAGTCTCAGATTTTTGCACATATCGCGGCTCAAATAACATCGATTACAAAATAAATTAATCTTTATTTATATATTCATATGATCAATGTATTTTTGTTATTTTGAAGCACCTTTTGTGACCCATTTAGTATATTACGTGGTGTTGAGGAAGATCGTAGAATATCTCAGATTCAGATTGATAGGCTATTTTAAGAATAAAGCGGAAGACATTTTGCGGTGAAATTCTGTAATGGAGTTTACAACAAGTGAATGGATACATAGAGATGTCTTCTGCTAGGGATCTTCATATAATTAGGTCACCAACATTCGCATCTAGCAAGTAGATCTGCGTCTATGTGTATTTTCAGCTCTCCTTTTGCCTCGTCGTATAATAATTTTTTTTTTTTTTTTTTTTTTTTTTTTTTTTTTTTTTTTGAGGCTAGCACCCGTATTCGGGTGATGCAGCCTTTGCTAATTTCATAGACATATTAGTTTAAGAAAAGAATAAAATTAGGAAGAAAAGGAAGATAAAGAGGGATTCAAAGATTCTTGTTATTTCTCCGCAAATGGTTTACTATAATATCATTGATATCTTGTTCATTCCTCGACAGCAAGGACACAACGTTCAGGGGAAGGGGAAGACCCCTTTCCAGTAACTCCTGAAGGAAAACATTATTTGGAAGCAGACTACAGCCGAAGAATACATGGTCGATGGTCTCATCATCCTCCCTACACTCGCAGAGGGACGAGTCGACCACACCAAGTCTCTTCAAATGTGAAGCCAGGGCGACATGTCCTATACGCAATCTAGTCAACAGGGATATGTATAACTTATTTCTACGCTTACCCTGGAACCATGGTTCTCCTGGTATTAGCGGTTGGATTTGTTTATATCGTGCCCCCTTAGGGGTCTGAGTAAATATATCGTCCCACTCTTTACGTATTAATGTCATAACATCAGCAATACAGTCGTTAAACGGCAGCACAAACGAGCTGGGGACACTACCAGAAAGACAAGCTTCCTTCGCCACAGCGTCCACCGTCTCGTTCCCACTAATGCCGATATGCGCAGGTATCCAAATTAAAACGATTTTAATTCCATTAGAGTGGCATTCGTATAATAGCGTCCTGATTTCCCAAAGCAAGTGACTACTCGTAGATGACCTTTGGCAACATTTTAGTCCTTCTATAAAGCTAAGTGAATCTGTGAGAATTAAAGTGTGCGTGAGGGAACGGCTACGTATTTCCAAGATGGCTTCTTTGACGGCCAAACATTCTGCGGTAAACACAGATGCAGATTTGGGAAGCTTGAACATTTTTTTAATACCTATTGACGGAATATAGACCGCAGCCCCGCAATCTCCCTCCAGCAACTTGGAACCGTCCGTATATAATCTCACATAAGTCGAAGGCCAATGCTCTTCAATCTTACGAGAGAAAATCGCGTTGACTATATTTGGGCTGAGAAGTGAGTATGATTTATCTAATTGGATATTATCCAAAACAGGAGAGAAGGAAGAGGGAATGCACGGGAAGGAAACAATGTTATGTTTTACAGTTGATAGATTAGAAAAAATTTTCAAACAGTACTCCCACACTGAACGCAAACCTGGGAGCAGGTTTGGCTGTCGGGAACTAAGCAAATTCTGTAGCCTAGAGAAAATAGGATGATTAGTCTGATTCATGCGTTTCAATAAAAATTTAAAAGCCAGAGACTTCCTTCTCAACGACAGCGGCATCTCCACGCATTCAGCCTGGAGAGCTATTACTGGCGATGATTTCATGGCTCCGAGTATGAGTCGCAAACTTCTGGACTGAACCCTTTCTAGCTTGATCGAGAGGTATTTTGGGAGTGGGTCCATAAGAAAACTACCATAGTCTAAATGACTTTTTATTAACGCTGAGTAAAGCATTCTCATTGTGGATGGGTGAGCTCCCCACCACACTCCCGAAACTGCTCTTAAAATATTGAAATTTTTTTCACACTTGCTTGTTATGTAATCAATGTGCATTTTCCATGACAATTTTCTATTCAAAACCATTCCCAAGAACTTAACTGACTCTTTGATAGGTATGGAAAAGTCCCCAAAGCTTATTGGGATGTCTGGGGTGGAGTGTTTATTTGAAAAGAAGACTACTTGACTTTTGGATGGTGAGAATTCCAATCCATTTATATCACACCAGGAACTCAGAGAGTCTAATGATCTCTCAAGATATTCGACAGATTTGACAATATTTTTTTGGGACACGAAGATTACAAAATCATCCGCGTATTGTAATACATTACACGGAGAGGGAATAGAATTTTGAATGTCACAGGTATACAAGTTAAATAAAAATGGACTTAGGACCGATCCTTGAGGCAGGCCACGAAAGATCGTCCTCTCAATTATGCCCAAGGGTGTCTCTATTAAGAGTCTTCTTGTGCACATGATATTGGAAATCAAATCACATAAAAGTAACGGAATACCCAGTGAAACCAGCTTTTCGTATAAAACAGGAAGTAATACATTGTCGTATGCTCTACATATATCCAAAAAACAAGCCACAGTATCCATTTTAACCGATCTGGCAGAATGAATCTCTGCAATCAAGGTACTCAAGTTATCAATACAAGATTTTCCCTTACGGAAGCCAAACTGCCAGACCGGGAGCAAATCACTGCTCTCGGCAAACCATTCTAGCCTTGATTTAAGCATTCTCTCCAGAATTTTCAAAAAGCATGATGACATAGATATGGGTCGGTATGAGGATCCCTTTGAAATATCTTTTCCTGGTTTTGGTATTGGAATAACAAATTGGGCTTTCCAGGAATCTGGAATAGTTCCCGACATTAATATACAATTATATAGTTTTAATATTTCACAAAGTAGAGACTTTGGGAAGTGTTTGAAAAAGCTGTATGGGATTTGGTCTGGACCTGGAGAAGAAACTCCACATGAATCAATTGCAGATGATAGTTCATTCATTGTGAAAGGAGAGGATAAGGATACACTTGGAGATTGGGAAGTGATCTGGTTTTTTTGAAGTTCCATTTCCTGTGGGACGTACGGAGGTGCAAGCGAGTCCACAAATTCCTCAATCCAATCGAACGATTTTGATACATCAGGTCGTGGGGAACAAGCCCCTCTAAATTTACGAACCGAATTCCACACATCTGAAATGTTGGTTTCCGGGTTAAGCGATGAGCAGAATAAATGCCAGCCCTGACGTTTTTTCCTTCTTAAAAGTTTTTTTGTGATAGCTTGAGTTTTTCGTAATATTAAATAATTTTCATCAGTCACGTTTCTTTTATATTTTTTTAGGGCCAAAGATCTCTGCTTTACCGAGTCTGTGCATTCCTGATCCCACCATGGTGGGGAGGGGCTGTAGAGTTTACCTTTACTCGCGGAAGAGCTAGGTATTGAGAGACTTGCAGCATTATTGATATAGTCAGTTATTTCTGTGGCATACGTGTTAATATCTATCTGATTGCCTGAATCTACTACAGAAATACATTTTCCTTCCTCCAGGAGAGAGTGAAAAAGGGTCCAGTTCGCCCTTCCTATATTAAGTTTCTGTCTTTTTTCAGGTCTTGGTTGTTGACGAACTTGATGATTAATGTGTAAAATTATAGGGTAATGATCGCTCGAGTACGGGTCATTTAAAACAGTCCAAGTTGTAATGGAAGCTATGTTGGAAGATGAGATTGAAAGATCAACCGCGCTTTTGTTTTGGTTGGGAAGGGTTAGCCTAGTAGGTTCCCCACTGTTAAGGATGACTAGATTTTCAGAATCCACAAAATCCAGAATATCCTTTCCCGCAGAATCATAATAGTGGCAACCCCAAGAGGGGGAATGCGCGTTAAAATCGCCCAATAATAGGAAATTGGAGGGGAGTTTTCCAACTACGTCTCTCCAAAAACGGGGGTCAAATTTCGTCCTAGGCGGACAGTATAATGAGATCACTGCGATACCGAATATCTCGGCACCTACAATTTGTATTTTTGGGTGATCAGGTAAAGTAATAGGGTTAAAGGAATAACAGTTTTTAATTAAGAGAGCTGCTCCACCCCTACCATCGGGGCGGTCATTTCTCAAACACACGAATCCAGAAAAATTAACCTGCGAGTCACTGGAAAACCAAGTTTCCGATAAAGCAAAGACATCGGCTCTGTGTTCCTTAAGAAGGAGGGATATATCATCTCGGTTTGCAACAGCGCTTCGGCTGTTCCATTGGAGAATTCGAAAATTATTGATTATGTGATGTTGTCGGGACATTTTCAGAAATAAATGATCTTAACGTGGAAACCAAATGAGCAGAATTAACTGGGGCAGATCTTTGAGACGACAATAGTTCAATAAGCATCGTAATTAAAGTCATTAGAAAATTATTGTTATCTGTTGACAGATTGTCTTTCAGATTTTGATTTCGATTTTCTTGGGCTGGGGAATCATTTAAAGCGAAACCATTAGGAGCACTAGACCATTCTGATCCATTCGGAAACAGAAGCATAGAGTTGTACTCCGACCTATCATATCCTGGGACTACTGCAGCTTTTGGAGTTTTATACTTAAAAACACCTTTAGTAGGGGGCGTGGAATTATTTTGGTTAGAATTATGTTTTATGGCTGACCTGGAGGAGCTTCCCAGCGTTGCTGGGGGCGCGACCTGTGAATTAGGTTTAGGATTAGCTGTTACTTCAGCAAATGTATGCAATAATGGGTGCATTTTAGACGCTTGCACATAGGACACATTCTCACGAGCCATTGTGTTTTTAATATTTTTCTGTCTTGAAAGCTCTGGGCACGTGACGCTTATTGCTTTATGGGCACCTTTGCAGTTGTGACATTGGATTTTATCGGAAGAACAATCGTTAAACTCGTGGTTTTCTCCACATTTAAAACATTTGGCAGGGGATCGACAGGCTGCTTTCGTATGTCCAAATTTGCAACATTTGTAACATTGAATGGTGGGGTAATAGTATATATCCACACCAAAAGAATTATAATACAGATAAACATTATCGGGAAGGGACTGCCCTTCAAAGGTGATAACAATTGTTTGAGAGGGTTTATACTCAGGTTTCTCTCCTGATCGGTCCTTGAATTTTAATCTTCTAACTTTTATTATGTCCAACTTTGGATTAGATTCTTTGAGTCCCTCAAGCAATTCTTCTTCCGAGATGTCAACTGAGACACCCCTTATCAGACCCATTCTGCTAACATTATATGATGGTATAAAAGCTTTGTATAATGAGTTGGAAATTAAATATAAATTTTTTATAAAAGCGTTAGCTGCCTGACCATTTTGAAATTCAAGCGATAATTTATACTTCCCCTCTGCCCTGAGGGATCCGTTAACCACGTTTTTAATATTCCTCTTAAAAATAAATTTCCCAAAGTCCATCGGATGAATAGGCTTACTGTCTGAAAGTTGTATGTTGACAACATAGGGTCCCAATGATTTCGGGGAGTAAAAATGTTCTCGGACCGGGCCGGTACTAATAGTGTTTTGGGGATCGGTTGTCATTTTCCCATTTGTACTATCCTCGTCCATAATGTTGGAGATTATAACGCCATTAAACTTTCTTTTCTTTCCTAAATCAGGCGGATCAGGATCAGGGTCTGGTGGCTGCATTATACCATCAAACCAATTTCTTTAGTAAAACGTCGTATAATAATTGTTCCGACAATAAAATATTATGAATTAAAATAACCAAACTGTATTGTTTCCACAGAAATGAATGCATAAAGATGTGTCGCTAATTTTGTAATAGTTTGTTAGATAATGTCGTAATAGTTCACAGACCCTCGTATGCATTATTTAGATTGGTTTAACTATCAAATCTTGGGCAGAAAGGTCGAGCGTTTTACATGTTCCTCATGTTGGCCCCCTTTGGACTCAAACGGAGTTACACAGAGAAAATTAATTGATTATTTTTTTAAGCCCTTAATAATTTTTCTCTGTGTCTAGTAATGATTTACTATACAAATTCTACAAAACAGCACCAAAGCCGGCGCGGCGTCGCAACCGCCAGGTACCTACCAACTACTTCAATTTTTTTGTAATTCACTGTCATTATTTCCCGATATTACGGATTGATAATTCAGGAAGGGCTGTCCAAAACAGAAATAATGAAAATAATAAAAAAAAATCATCAATTCCAACGACAATTAATTTCTCCAAAAAGAGGCCCCAGAAAAATATGTTTAGATAGAAATTTCAAAATATATGGTAGCTTATAAAATGTTCACTTTCCTTACAACAAATTCACGTGACTTCAGTATTAATTCTTCTGGTTGTTTTTTGCGCTGATCTTGCCTTTATCTGTCTAATTTGCCTTTATCTGTCTAATTTGCCCATTTTTTTTTAATAATGAAGAAGTACTTCTCACCTACTACTTATACCTAACTAGTTCATTTTGTGAATGCCTGCGTATACATATGTTTGTATATAACATTTATTTTATTTGTCTAATTATTTACATTTTATATAGCTAGAGTATGATAGTGCTATAAGTAAACATAACAATATAAAGACAAAATTATCTCGATTATAAAATTAAACATTTATTTTTTTATTGATTCGGCGTACTTTCTTGTCAATTTCTCAATTAATATGAAAAAAATTTAATGGGCACATAACACTATTTTCAATCAATCAATTACTAAGTACAACACTATTTTAGTACTTGTAAATAAATAATTTTAAAATTGTCTAAAAAATATTGAATATTGGATACAACTTGCATAAGTTAAGTGAGATTTTTAGCATGATCCCTTAGAATCAGCGGAATAAAATTTGCAGGGATTATTTTCGATAAATATAGTTTTTAAGATAACTCGTAGAAAAAATAAGGTTATTTAAAAATATGCACCTAGAGCCCTTGAGATTATGTAGAAAAATAATGAGGTTGGAAGAAAAATTTATGAAAATATTTTTTGTAAACAAAAGCTATAGGGTGCTGACTTACAAAATTAGGTTCATGCACTATTGAACTATTCTAAGAAAAAAGTCATGACCGTAAAACTATTGTTTGGCAATAGTATTTAAGTCTGAAATCCAGAAAGGAACCATCTGTTTATTATTCAGTTCAACAATGTTGAAAAAAATATGACAAGGCTGAGAATATGTTAAATATTGATCTTTGGACAAGTTATGAGAGCGTTTTAGCATGATCCCATTAAATCAGCCGAATGAAATTTTTAGGGGTAGTTCTTCACGAACGTTAACGTTTACCAAATTGAAAATGGTTTCCAAACAAAAAAAAATGCGTTTCGTCTTCAATATAATAGCAGCGTCGTAATACTTCCAAAGATTTTGAGGTAACGTTTAACGTTTATTTTGAATAACTGACAGAATTATTTTTTTGACTCGGAATTTGGAACAGCATTGTTTAACGCACGTTGAACAACAGTTTTTACGTTATCTCTATGGAAATAACAACAAATTGTTAACGTTTGGAGCTGTCGTTAATATTTCGACTTGGCCTCCAGGCGTGATGCGATGACCACGTAAAGTAGGTCTCCATTTTTATAATAACGTAATATTCTCCCTTTTAAGCCCCCCCGCTCACCGCAAGCCAGCCCGGAGGAAACTAAACCGCAGCAAACCCGATCCGCACAAAGCCAAACCCTAGCCCGATTGCCAAAAAGCCAGCCGCACACAAATCAAGCCCGTGGCGGTTCCCCCCAAACCACCCCATAATACGGGAGGCCTTGGACCCACTCAGGAGAATAGGTTAGGCATAAAGAACTCTCCATTGCGCTCGAAGTCGTCCGAGGCTCATTGTGCCTTTTCTAACCGGTTGAGTTTTAAGGAAGTGAGGTGGTCAACCTCAGTATTCTAATGGTATAAGTAATTGGCGTTCGACTATAAACGAATTTTCGACAATGTAGAGTAGGAAGAAAATTAACTGTCCACTGTTTATATTTTTTATTAGATGAAACGGATATCGGCAACTATCCGATATCCGGTCTGTCCGGCGGCGTAAATAATATCCTGCCGGATACCGAATAGTAAAAAGAGACATGTTTGGATAACTCATTGATTTGTTTATTAAAGTATCACTTAAGAAATACACCTTATAATCACAAAATAAATTCTACAACTTAGAAAATTGATTATCAAGCATAAGGTAAATTATGGAGAGTAATTCTATATAATATTTCGTTATATAGACTATTAGACTATATAGAGGAAAACAGCAGCTTTGCTGGTCTTCGTTGTAGCATGTATTTTTTTGTTATGAAGCTTCACCCGTCTCAGTACGGAATATTCTTTATAAATTTCAAATATTGCTATACATACCTACCCCTATACTAACAGGTATGCATCTATTTATAATTTGGTCTCTGTTGATCGTGCGATTTTGCACGTAGGCCACAGGTCATGTTGCCAAATATGGATGTAATTGCACTGGTGTAAGTGGGATGGATGCCTATGCATTTCACTCACTCACTTTCTCTCCACCCCTTTTTTATAATTAGTTACGACGCAGATTCTATTCCTATGTTGTCAAACTTTCGCTACTGAGTATGGGAATATGAGAGGCAGATATCTTCCATCTCTCTCACCCATAGTCACATGATCACGGGCCTGCTGACCCAAGTAAAACGACCGTTAAGTATTTTTTTTCCTTTGTTTCAAAAATTCATTCTTTAAACTCACCTTGTGGGAATCAGACGTATAAAATTTTAGAGTACTCCCTGATAGTTGGAGAAACTCAAACCATTTCTTACCGCGATTTCCTTAGAATCCAACCAATTATATTCATAGATACGAAAAGTGATTAATATTGTTGTTTTAAAAGAATAAGCAAACATTTTAATTGATTGTAAATTTGATACAATTACTGTTGTGAATTACGTGAAAATTCTGAACTTTTGTATATTTTCCAATTTCCTGTTACACGCAATAAACTAGTGTTTCATAATTTATCAAACAACATCTTTGATTAAACAAATCATCATCTCCTCCTGGATCGAACTTCCAAAGACCAGAGATTCTGGAGTCCGCTCTACCAACACTAGCCGAGGCAAGTATTCATGATTAAAAGAAGAAGAGAAGCTGAAGCAGATTCCGACTCCGTAGAAGACACGTAACAATTATGGCGCTATCCAACGTGTGAGCATCAAATCCAGAACGAGCTGATGGCAATGCGAGCAGCGTCAAGATTCGAAGACATCCAGAGGAACCTTGTCTGCGCCTCCCTTGACTCACATAGATGCCGGACAGGAAATTGGTGAGCGAAACGTAATTAATAATCCAATTCTTTTGAAAATCACTAAATAATGCAATAACACAGTGTTCTGGTGTTTAAAGTTTTTTTTTGATAATGGTGTATTAAGTTGCCTTTTTTCCTTTTCTTCTCTCTTGAGTATTAGCAAGTTCTATTATCTCAATTTAAATTCTGAAATTGCTAAAATTTTGTTGTGGGCCAAGAGCCGTAAAGTTTTGCAATACCTACAGATAAATTCAGCCGACGGCAACTAGAAAAGTTTTTTTTTGTGTTTTGTTGCAATTTTTCTTGAAAATTTTTATTTTTGCATTTGAGTACTCTGTTCTGCCACAATAATTCAATAACTTTCCTTGAGAAAGGGTCTTCCTCCCTTGAATGTTGGATAAGTGAGTGAGGTTGAGATAAAACTTCGATAATTTTAATAATTTTTTTTTTTTGACTTTCTTGTGATCGAATACTCCCGACGGTAGTCAAAGTTTGAGATAGTCACACTCCGCTAGTTTTATTTCTTAATAATGTCATCCCTGGTCGATCAAGTTATTCCGCGTGTGGAGAGGGCGACATGCAAGACTCTCTCTAAAGCACTGTTGAATAGAGGAATCCAGCCTGATGTAGGTATTGAATCTCTGCGAAGGCAATGCAGACTTTTCAATTCTAACTTATTGTCTGATGTAGGTCAGCGTGACAATCACCCTTCGGGATTGTTAGGTATCCAACGCCCTGATAGCCTCTCGGAGATTAATCCACCTCGTGATAGTTTTGTACCTTCTTCTCCGCCCACTCAAGCCGTGACAATGATAAATACTAATGTTTCCAACGATTTAATTATTACACCGGTTCGCAGAAATTTAGATAGACCCAATCCTACAGTTAGCCAATCACACATCATACATTCAGTAAATTTTAGTTCATGGCCAGTTCAACATTATTCCGGTGTCGAGGATGTTAGGGATTTCTTTTTGAGATTGGAGGAAATCTCCCGAGCTCGAAATTTTCCACTGGAAAACCTAGGCCCCGCCTTGCCCGAATTTTTGGAGGGAAAAGCACTCACCTTCTACCGGACATTTTATAACAGTGTTAAAACTTGGACACAGCTTAAACAATCGTTTATCAAGCGCTTCGATTTGCCTGATGCTGAAGGCAACAGACGATTGGAAATCTTAACTGCATCACAGCAACCTTTGGAGAGTGCTAGTGATTACATTTCACGTATAACCCTTTTGAATCAGTCCTTACAGTCTCCATTGCGTATGTCAGATATCCTAAAGGCCATCAGAAAAGGATTAGATAGCAGATACGCCAGTGTATTAGTGTCCAGGCGACCGAACTCAATTGCTGAGCTAGATGAAGTTTGCACGGAGTTGGAGTGTGTTTCGGTTACAGTTCCAACCCGCTCTCCCTCTAAAGTTAAGATAGTAAGGAAAAACCCTGTTCAATCAATTTCTTCTCAACAGCCTTCTGCTCCTATGATTAAATGTTTTCACTGCGGACGTATAGGTCACATTGCTCGAAACTGTTACTCTAAGTCAGGACCCAGTGCCAATAATGTTCATTCATTTCAGTTTAGGAAACCCTTCAATCCTGTGCCACGCCAACGCTTACCTGACGTGAGTAAACCGCCTCCCCCACTTAGAAATTCAAAAAACGAACAATGAATCCTGCAATTTTCCCGAGCCCAGAGACCTCAGCTCGCGAAAGATTGTCGTGGATTCAGAGTGTTAAATTGTTCTTTTCAACATTGCAGGTCAATAAAGTTTCCGTAATAAACGAGAGAGATCGACGCCCTTATTTGCTATTTTCTATCTCTCAAATACAACTCCGAGCCTTGCTTGATACCGGATCAGCTTGTAATGTCCTAGGGGGTCAGTTATATCGGTCTTTTATCGAAATAGGGTTCCGTCCTGAATATTGTCAGCAAAATATTCGTGGGGTTGACAATAATTCCATAAGATCTATAGGTACCATAGTTTTGCCATTATGTTACAACAATAAAATTCAGCAGGTTAAATTTGTTATTGTTCCTTCCATTCCTGACCAATTCATTTTAGGGTCACCCTTTCTGGAAAAGTCAGGAATAATTCCTCGGTTGTTCCCCACCAAAACCCATGTTACGGTAGCATCCATATCTGATCAACAGTCGTCTAATGTAGAATCAGCTCCAAAATGTCTTAACTCCATAAACGATTTGACAGTGTCGCAGAGGAAAATTTTGGATGACCTGAAAAATGAATTCGAGAATATTTCTTTTGAGAAGATGGGTTTGGGTAGGACAAATGTAGTTTCTCATGTCATTAATACAGGTGATAGTTTGCCCGTTAAACAGAAATTATATCCAGCTTCCCATGTACGACGAGTTCAGATGTGTCAAGAAGTAGATAAAATGATAGCTTTAAAAATAATAGAACCTTCCCGTTCCCCTTGGTTAAATTCCTGCTTCTGTGTACCAAAATCCGATGGCACAGCTAGATTCGTTCTCGATCCTAGAAGATTGAATGAGGTCACAGTCTCAGACTCTTATAGACTCCCTAATATCAACCATATGTTGGATAATCTGAGAGACACCAAGTTCTTAACCACCTTAGACTTGAGCTACGGCTTCTGGCAAATTCCTTTGAGTCCAGAAAGCAGACCTAAGACAGCCTTCTATGTAGAATCCAAAGGGATGTATCAGTTTGTTACCTGCCCGTTCGGCCTTAAAAACGTGCCCGCCGAAATGCAGAGAATTATGGATAAGCTTTTCTCCGATTTGGGACAAAGAGTATTCAGTTTCCTTGATGATGTTTTGATTTGTAGTTCAGATTTTGATTCCCATATTTCCACCTTACGAATTGTTCTCCAGCGCTTGAAAGAAGCCAACTTGACAATTAGGCTCAGTAAATCCGTGTTTTGTAAATCATCGCTTAAGTACCTCGGTCATATTATTGACAGGGAGGGAATTCATACGGACCCAGATAAGATTAGTGCTATGAAAGATTATCCTAGACCATCCACCAGTAAAGAAATCCGCTCATTTCTGGGATTAATGTCTTATTACAGGCGTTTCATTAAGGACTTTTCTAAGATTGCTTCTCCCTTGACTCGCCTCACGAGTAATAAATTTAACGGTAAAAAATTCGAATGGTCAAATGAAGCTGAACTTGCCTTCCAAGCCTTGAAACAAGCAATGATTTCCGCTCCAATCCTTAAACCACCAGACTATTCCCTTCCGTATACATTGACGTGTGATGCGAGTGGAGTTTCCTTGGGCAGCTTCTTGTCCCAGAAAGACTCTAATGGAGTAGAATATATAATTGCTTATCATTCACGTAAATTGTCCGGTCCAGAACGAAATTATAGTACCACGGAGAGAGAACTTCTCGCCATAGTAGATTCTATACAACACTTTAAAAGCTATCTAGACGGAGTACACTTTACAGTAGTCAGTGATCACGGATGTTTAAAGTACCTAAACTCAATTTCTTCACCTTCTGGTAGGTTAGCCAGATGGGCTTGCCGACTTTCACAGTTTGATTTCACTTTTGTATTTAAGCGTGGCTGCGAAAATAACCTTGCCGACGGATTGAGCCGTATTCCTGTTTCTAGTCTATCTGTTCCAGAACCGTTTGAAAATATTATAGACCCCTGGTATAAAAAGGTGTACAATTCTTGTCTTCAAAAACCCCAATCGTTCACTAATTTTATGATAAATGATGGACACTTGTATCGTTATTCTAGGTATAAAAAAGATTCCTTGTCTAACTCTCCCACTCACCTTTGGAAATTGGTTGTCCCTGCGTGTAAGATAGAAAGTCTCATATTGGACTACCATAAGGGAAACTGTCATTCTGGAATGGAAAAAACCTACGAATTTATTTCCCGTACATACTTCTGTAAACGATTATTACCTCTTGTTAGACAGGTTGTGAATGAGTGTGAAATATGCAAGGCCTACAAGTATAATAACCAAATGCCCCATGGTCTTATGAAATACCCTAAAAAAATTGAACGTCCCATGGAAAGTATATCTATGGATTTCATAGGTCCCTTACCGCTGAGTCATAAGCGAAACCGTTACATTTTCACTGTAGTTTGTAATTTTAGTAAAATAACTTGGGCATTTCCTCTCCGAGCCGCAAATACCAGTAGTATAATTCAAATCTTAGAAGAAAGAATCTTTAAAGTCTTTGGAATCCCTCGACAGATTGTTTTAGACAACGGAAAACAGTTTGTTTCTCGACAGTTTAAAGAATTCTTACATTCCCACGGAATAAATGATCTTAGATATAACGCATATTTTCATCCCCAACATAATGTCTCCGAAAGATATAATCAGTCTCTAGTAACCTTGTTGGCAATATTAGTAGAGGAGGACCAACGCAATTGGTGTAAACATCTTCCAAAAATCTGTTCTTGTTTAAATTCTATGACTAACATTGCTACCGGATATTCTCCACATTTTTTGATGTTCGGTAGAGAGTACATTCCCCACGCCTCTTTTTATAAGCCACTACAGATAAATCATGATTCCCCGTCTGAAACTTTTGATCCCTTAAAACAAAGATTGAATGACATTTCCACCCTAGAAAATCTATATAATAAAGTCTCACAAACGTTAGTACAAGCTTTTAATAAAAATAAGGACCGTTATAATTTGCGTCGTAAAGACATATCCTTGTCAATTGGTCAGCTGGTATGGAGAAGATCCCATTATCTCTCAAATGCTTCGCAATATTTTTCAAAAAAATTAGCTCCTCGCTTCATTAAGTCTCAGGTTGTACGTAAAATATCAAGAACAATTTTTGAACTAAAGGATTGTGATAGTGGATCCATCGGTAGGTTCCATACGAAGGATATAATAAAGTTGTAGTTTAGGTTTTATCATATCTTGATTTATGGTTAAAGGGCTCCTGAGGACCCGTTCCCATACGTTTATTATCTTTTAACACCCTGACTAGTCTCGTACAGTCAGAATCATAAGTCAAATTGGGCTCACCCCAATACATGTGAATTTTGTTTAACAAAAAAAAAAAAGAAAATTCTAATCGAAGTATATTCAGAGATCCTAAGTGTGCCTCCTGGAACCCAACCTTCTGTTGGCTATTCATTTGGGAGGAGCAGGGCGAGAATTCCAAGTATACGATCCTACTTGGCATCTCTCTTCCTTGTGGTCCAGTATAATAGCTTACTTCTTGCTTCAGGCTATCATATTGGGACAACCCACGTTTAAATACTGTTTTACCCGGTAAGAAGCATGATCTCCATTTTTATTATTTATTTTTTTGTTGCACTAAGTGTAACTTCATTTTTTTATTAATTAATTTTTTTTTTCGTCTAACGACTTGAACTCGGTACGCCTTCTCATTAGATTACCGTGTTCCTTGTCCGAGGATGTAGGCTAAGTCATGAAAGACTTCTTTCAATTATGTGAATTCCATTAACATATCTTCTATACCACCCACATCCCTCTAGGTTGTCGAGTAATTTTTATAATTATAATTATCTCAAATAACTTGTAGAAGAATTACGTCCTAAGTTCCTTTTTTTGTGTGACTGTAGTAAATAAAAATACTTCCCAGAATATCTTAATAAATAAATGTTGTGACGTTATCCCGCTCCGCTTTTCATATTATAACTTCACATCACTAACAAAATGTGTGTTCTCTCCTTCATTAAACTGGTTTTTCACTCACTAATCGTGTTGCGTCCCCGACACACAGCACCGCCCAGAGTCGGCGAGTGAGCGAGATGGCATGTTTTGAGCCTGTGAGAGAGTGGTTCAGACATATTACACATTACGTGAACTTCCACAGTTGTTTACGAATTGCATCGCTCGCCCCGTAAAAACTTCCATGCGCACCGCTAGACCCACCTCCCGGCCCACAAAACTTCCCTGCGCCCCGCATCGCGGCTAACGAGTTTCATAGAAGCGCGTCAGAATATCGACTCTTTTCATAAATTCCCCACTAATAATTTTTTTTGTCGAATACGTTTTGTTTACTGGGTCAGTGTAATTCTAGGTGTCCTATATAATTTCTAGTTTGGTATTGAGCGCGGATACTATTCTGTGTTGTTGTCTTTCGCTTCTGCGATTGTTAATTTTTTTTTTTTGGACGTTAATTGTAGTCACGATTTATCCACATGGAACTATTTTTTTTTCTTCATGATATTACCCTAATCGTAGTAATACCTTCTATACTGTTTTGTTACACACAGGGTCAATATTAGTTATTCTCTTCCTTTTTTTTTTGGAATGCTCAATTCAGTTCTCCTTGATCTAATCGCACCCGTTAAGAAAATTTGTGCGAATCATAAACTTGGTACACTCTCAACCTTCCTAATTAATTTTTTTTGAGAGCTGTAAATGAGCAAAGCACACTTGTGAGAATGTGTGTTGAATGAAATTTTTTTTTGTACATTTCTGGTTATGCCAGGCTTGTAAATCTGTGCTGTGATAAGCGCAATAATAAACTTTGGTACACTCTCAACCTTCCTATATTTTTTTTTTGAGAGCTGTAAATGAGCAATGCACCCTTATGATAATGTGTATTGAATAAATTTTTTTTTTGGTACATTTCTGGTTATGCCAGGCTTGTAAATCTGTGCAATGATAAGCACGCTATCTGATGTAAAAATGGCATCTTTCGTCACCGCATTGTTGGCGTAGAGCAGACATCAATTTCAATGAAACTTTTTTTTTTTGTGTTCCTAATTAAGGCCACAAATCTTCTTAATTATTAGTTAATATTTTAGTCGACTCATAACGTTAGTCTACTGACAATTTGTAGTTAATACTTCTCTAATAATCTTAGACAATTTTTTTTTGAGTTGCAACTCGTTTTCTCTATTTAAGTATATTCTTAACTTTTCTATTCGATTGAAATGAGGACGCTCGGATCAATCTTATACAACTTTGGCATACTCAAATCTTTCTCTCTTGTCAGGAAGTAAGATAATATTTTTTTTGCTGTTTTGGTTTATTATTGGAATTTTCCTAGTTCATTCCCCGTATTTTCCCAAACTAGGTGGCGCTCAAAACTTAGTATTGTGTCCTAATTACAGGACAATAGCTAGCATGAAGTTTGACATCTCTTCTTACTTGTCGATCCGTAATCTTTGGGCAACGGATACCTTTCTCTTATATATTTTTTTTAGTGAATTTCTTTCTTTGCAGGATACTCTTATGCAATTGTAAATAATATAATAATTTTTTTTATGTACAAACACCAGAACATTTAAATTAGTTCTCTCCAAACCTTTGAGCTACAAGCTAACCTTAGGAGTGCTCTTAAACTACTCAGTGAACAGTGAACTAAATCAGTGGACATTTCTCACTTTGAGAAATGTTATGGGCATTTTAAAATCAATATTAATAATAATCTAAGTGAGCACTATCAGATATTCTTAAGAGATGTCCTTGATGAAGAGGAAATATTGTACGAAATATTTTTTTTATTTATATTTTTTTTATGTTTATGTTTAATATTCTGTCACCTTCTACTTCTTGACAGTTGGATTGTTAATATTATTGATTAAAAATAATAATAATTTTTTTTTGTGGAATTATTGGATTGCAGTCTCTGCTTGGAACCATTATTTAATAAATTTTTTTTTGTGTTGTTTGTCTAACCGTGTGATAGTAATTATTGATGAATAAATCTAGGAGTGAGAGGTTATGAATGAAGGCCGTTAGGGATGGATGAATAGGTAAGAAAGTGTGACAAACAATTTACCAATCTAGGTTCTACTCTTCATGAGGGTTGTCCCATACTTCCACAATCAAATTTTCTTCTCATGCCATGTTTAAATTCCTTATCTATATGTATGAAAATATAAATTTTTTTTTTGTTATGCCTAATTACTAAACTAGGGTATCTATCTTTGGTATACCCCTTACAACTTTGGAACTCTTGAAGTTAAATGTTCAAGGATTATTCTAAATTCCTTGATCCTACCTTATTGGATCAGTTACTCCTTAAGAGATTTTTATGTACTCAAAATCTTCTTTTTTTTTCTTTTGGTAACTAAAAATCGATTTGTAGCATGTATTTTTTTGTTATGAAGCTTCACCCGTCTCAGTACGGAATATTCTTTATAAATTTCAAATATTGCTATACATACCTACCCCTATACTAACAGGTATGCATCTATTTATAATTTGGTCTCTGTTGATCGTGCGATTTTGCACGTAGGCCACAGGTCATGTTGCCAAATATGGATGTAATTGCACTGGTGTAAGTGGGATGGATGCCTATGCATTTCACTCACTCACTTTCTCTCCACCCCTTTTTTATAATTAGTTACGACGCAGATTCTATTCCTATGTTGTCAAACTTTCGCTACTGAGTATGGGAATATGAGAGGCAGATATCTTCCATCTCTCTCACCCATAGTCACATGATCACGGGCCTGCTGACCCAAGTAAAACGACCGTTAAGTATTTTTTTTCCTTTGTTTCAAAAATTCATTCTTTAAACTCACCTTGTGGGAATCAGACGTATAAAATTTTAGAGTACTCCCTGATAGTTGGAGAAACTCAAACCATTTCTTACCGCGATTTCCTTAGAATCCAACCAATTATATTCATAGATACGAAAAGTGATTAATATTGTTGTTTTAAAAGAATAAGCAAACATTTTAATTGATTGTAAATTTGATACAATTACTGTTGTGAATTACGTGAAAATTCTGAACTTTTGTATATTTTCCAATTTCCTGTTACACGCAATAAACTAGTGTTTCATAATTTATCAAACAACATCTTTGATTAAACAAATCATCATCTCCTCCTGGATCGAACTTCCAAAGACCAGAGATTCTGGAGTCCGCTCTACCAACACTAGCCGAGGCAAGTATTCATGATTAAAAGAAGAAGAGAAGCTGAAGCAGATTCCGACTCCGTAGAAGACACGTAACATCGTAAGTAAGGGAAGTTTAATAAAACAACGTTTCGTCATATATCATCCTGGCTGAAGATGCAGATAGTTTCCGCGATTTTTGGAACAATAACGTTCCGGCAACGGAGTCAGTCCAATTTGTTTATACCGCCTACGTAAGCATAATTCATGCGTTGTACCCATGGTAATTTACGCACTGGCCGGGCTCTATTAAGGACTTCTTTAGCATTCTACGAATTTTATAAATTTTTGAAAATAAAAACACCGATATTTTAAGGGGAGCGCTTTTCTTCCTCCCGCAAGGGTTCCGAAGATAAAGAAGATCTTCTCATACCGAGAGGGTCTTCCTCGTGTTCTGCTCCTTCGAAGCAGAGCTGAGGGATCTGGAAATGGTGTGTGAGGAGGTCATAATATCCGGCTAACTGCTATCCCTTTCGTCTCTATTTTTTATACGTTCCAGTGGACAGTTAATTTTTTCGCACTATACAGTGACGAAATGATATGGTCATTGACTTGCCAGTGTTTTCAAAACAATTATTTACGATCTATCCTAAAATGATGTGAGGATTTTGTAGATAATTTTAAAATTTAATATTTTGCACTTTTACTACATTTGATATAAAATAATTTACCTATTGACTTCATAATACTATTTACCTTTTTTCAACATAATATTATATCAACTTGCTATTCATGGTTTACGCAATAAATTCAAAGCAAGATTACTCACATAGTTTTTTTTTTGCTAGTGTTTTTATGAAATGGCTTCAAATATTTTGACAGATCAAGACATAAAGAATTGCAATACAATCCAGATTCTTTTCGTGAACTTACCGTAAATTATTTTAGTAGAGATAATAAATTACTAAAATAGGTAGGTACCTACATAATGATTTTAATGTCGATCGTAAAAAAAACAATTCAGAATCGCTGTACAGGATGCATGGTACGAAAAATATATTGAAGTAGGTAGGTACGTAAAGTGTTTGTCTGAATTCACGGAAAGTGTATTATTTATCTCTTATATAAAAATGGAACGCTAATTTGCGCGGTCATCGTGTGGGTAAGAACACGTTGAAAGCCGATTACGATCCGCGCCGACCAGCTCAAAGATTGTTGTCTATGGTTTCCATGCATTTAAATGGGCATCTCGGGAAGCGGGTTCCTGCTTTTTCTGTGGGTTTCCCCATTCAAATGCATAGTAACATTCTTTGCGCCGGTTGGCGCTAGTCAGAATCGGCATTCTACGTGTTTCTTACCCTATGAGAACAGCTGAACTTATATCGCCCATTTTTTTGTCGTGTTTGCTTTTGTCTGAAGGGTCTTATGAAAGAAAAAAGTTGCACGGAATAAAGATAAAACTTCCATATTATTATTAGATTTTTTCTAATTTTGAAATTAAATCAGGCGTTTGACAGGAATCAATTGTTTGATGAATGATACGATTCACGGAATGCTTATAGTAAATAATATAATGATATGTTTTATAACAGATGCTGCGGTTACAGTAGTTAAAAAGGTAATAATGAATTGTATCATTATACTAATTCAAATTCAATAATATAAGGACCACGTCGTCGTCTGTGTTAAATAACTTTAAACTGAAATCAACTTAAAGTTATACATAAAATCTCGAACATATTATTTATATTCCAAGGCGGGACGAAGTTTGACGGGTCGGCTAGTTCAAAACTATATTATTACTAGTTTTTTAAAGGCGCCCGTGGCGCCCACCTATGAACTTAAACTTTTAAATACAAACTTTACATTCAAATAGCTTTTAGCATGTGGGTATTCAACTATATGATTGATCAAACTTTTTATTTCAAACATTGCATTCGTAAGGCTTTTTCCGGTATGAAGTCGCGTGTGTACGTTAGTTTTCTGATTTGGTAAACTTTTTCATGCAAACTTTGCATATGTATGGCTTCTCTACATTATTAATTCACATGAGAATCATTAAAAAAATACTTTAGTGTGTAAACTTTTTATTGAAAACATTGCATTCGTATGGCTTTTCGCTGCTATGATGTCGCGTGGTGGAATAAAGATTCGTGATTTGGTAAAAATTTTCATTGGCAAAACTTTGTTTTCTTATGGCCGAATTCATATGTAGGTAAGACTTTAAAGCACTTGATAATAGAACTCTATGAAAATTAAAAAAAAACTTGAACTTTTTATAACAAACTTTGCATATGTATGGCTTTTCTATGCTATGAATTCACATGAAAATCTTTAAAAAATTACTTTAGTGTGTAAACTTTTTATTGAAAACATGGCATTCGTAAGGCTTTTCTCCGGTATGAAGTCGCGTGCCTACTTTTGAGTTTCCTGAGAGTTTTCTATGTACACAGGTAATTAAACTATTAATTTATGCAAACTTAAAAAAACAAATTCAAGTTTTTATTACAAAGTTAGCATTGGCATTTAGCATGTGGGTGTTTAAAATTCTTTGATTGATACAACTTTTTATTGCATATATTGCATTCGTATAGCTTTTCTCCGCTGTGACTTCGCATGTGAATCATTAAATTAGTTGAGTCTATGAACTTTTTATTGCAAAGATTTCATTCGTAAGGCTTTTCTCCGGTATGAAGTCGCGTGTCTACTTTTGAGTTTCCTGAGAGTTTTCTAAGTAGACAGGTAATTGAACTATTCATTTATGCAAACTTAAAAAACAAATTCAACTTTTCATTACAAAGTTAGCATTCAAATGGCATTTAGCATGTGGATGTTTAAAATTCTTTGATTGATACAACTTTTTATTGCATATATTGCATTCGTATAGTCTAGTTTTTTAAAGGCGCCCGTGGCGCCCACCTATGGCCTTTTTTATGCAAACTTTACTTTCTCATAGCATAGCTGTGAGCATTCACATGTGAGACTTCAAAATACTTGGTTGATTCAACTCTTTATGAAAACTCAAATACCTACAACTTAAACTTTTAATTACAAACTGTACATTCAAATAGCTTTTGGCATGTGGGTATTTACCGATTTGATTGATTAAACTTTTTCATGTAAACTTTGCATTCGTATTGCCGAATTCTTATATGAGACTTTAAAACACTTGATTAATTGAATTCTTCGTGAAAACTCAAAAAACAACGTGAACTTTTTATAACAAACGTTGCATATGAATGGCTTTTCAACGCTACAAATTCACATGAAAATCTTTAAAAAATTACTCTATGTGTGTAAACTTTTTATTGAAAACATGGCATTCGTATTGAATGTATTCGTATGATCTCGTGTGTGTGAATTAAAGATTCGTGATTTGGTAAACTTTTTCATGGAAACTTTGTTTTCTTATGGCCGAATTCATTTGTGTGACTGTAAAGCACTCGATGATAGATTATAACTATTCATGATACTATAACTATTTATAAAAATGCAAAAAAAAAACTTTTTATTACACACATTGCATTAGTAAGAGTTTTCTTGGCAATGAAATCGCGTCTGTGATTTAAAGATCTGATTTGGTAAACTTTTTCAAACAAACTATGCTAAATATGGCCGAATTCATATGTCAGACTTTAAACTAATTTTGAACTTTTTCTAACAAAATATGCATTTAAATGGCTTTTATCATGATTTTATCATTTGATTGATTAAACTTTTTATCGCAATGGTTGCATTCGTATGGCTTTTCTCCACTATGAGTTCACAAACTTTTTATTGAACACATTGCATTAGTAAAGCGAAGTCCGGCTGTGCGTAAAAGTTTCCTGATTTGTCAATTTTTTTGCCGAATTCGCAAGTGATACTTTACAGCACACGGTTGATTGAACTATTTATGCAAACTTAAAAATGAAATTAAACTTTTTATTGCAAACTTACCATTCAAATAGCTTTTAGCATGTCATTGGTTGTTTAAATTATTTGATTGGTTGAACTTTTTATTGCATTCGTATGGCTTTTCTCCGATATGAGTTCGTATGTCATTCTTTAAATTACTTGAAACCGCAAACTTTTTATTGCACTCATGGCATTAGAAAGGCTTTTCTTCACTATGAAGGCCCGCTGTGCGTAAAAGTTTCCTAATTTGGTACACTTTGCTTTCTTATGGATGACTTCGCATGTGAGCTTTTTAATAACCCAAAAAATTGTTTTTCTCTACGTCAAGACCTTTAAAAAAAGTGCTCAGCCACCAGGCAATAATAATATCATTATGTTACTGTCAGTTGTCACTGCTGTCAGCCATATTGTATTAGAAGAATAATATTATTTGTCTTTAGTTGCGAGTGGCGCGCCATCTAGCGGCGTTAATGACATCAGTCAGTCAGGCAGTCAGTCAGTCAGTCAGTCAGTCAGTCAGTCAGTGTTCAAGGCAAATATTATATAGATTATTATAGATTACGCAATAGTTTCGTCACGTGTATTGGAGAAAGTAGGTTGGGTTGGGTATACCTACCTACGTATATATTCATACACGCTGCACCGGACCAGCTCGCGGTGTATGTATGTTTATTGTATGAAACGACGTCGTCAATAAATTAAATTTTTACAAAAATTGTTAAGAAAAGTTTGAGATGTACTGCTATGATGTATGTATTTTTTATAGAAAAATAAATTATCTAGTTGTAGCGTTTCGGCGTTTTCGATATTTTTATAAAATTCTGAAATATAGGCACTGAAACTCGTAAATTTGTCATAAAAAAAATATTTTTCTTTATAAAAAAAGTTTGAGAAATGCTGGAACTTCTTCATTAAATTATATTTTAGATATTGTATTTTTCTATATACATACACAATTTTAGGGTTCTAGATTTTATGGTTTTCGAGATATATGGAAATATTAAATAAAAATTCAAAGGTTTATAACCCCTGACTGAAAAAAAAATTCAAAATTCTGAGTATACAAATTTTGTATGCTTAAAGTATTCAATAGTTTCTGAAATTTTAAGATCTGTGCATCAAGCGAATCAAAAGTTATAAAGAGGGGACGGATACACATACATACACGTTGGAAAAGTGCCCCTCACCCCCTACCCTCTAATTAATGATATCTTTTGAAAACGAAATAGTATAATTTGACTCTTTCTGAAGAAATCATTTTTTTGAAATTTCGATAAAACCAGTTTTAAACTTTTTAGGAGGCACTTAAAAATCATCCCTTTTTATATGTGCCCTTTTTCATCCCTTTTAGTTAAATTTTGGAAAAATTGCCAAATACGCTAACACTCATTTCTATAGAAGAATTCATATGCCAAATCTCAAGTTCGTACCATGTCTAGTTTCCGAGATATTCGCATACTTTGAAAAACATTCAACCCTTATTTTCACCCCCTTAGGGGTGGAATTTCCAAAAATCCGTTCTTAGTGGAAGGTTTTGTATTAAGACCTACCTGATTTCCAAATTTCACTTCTCTACGATTAGCCGTTTGGGCTGTGCGTTGATGAGTCAGTCAGTCAGTCAGGCACTTTCCTTTATTATTATAGATAATAAGATTTGAATAACATTTTATATGTATAACAAATCAATCTACAATTATTTTATAACATTTTCATACCGTAATACCAAGATTCCATTCAACGTTTACATTTATAAGTAATTTTGTTTCCAAAAGATAACTTACTGTCTTTTTGAGAAATTTGTATGAAGATCCTAAAAAATAGAGTTTTTTAAATAGCTCTAAATATATTAAAGTTAATGCAGCAAATTGTATTTAAGAACCTTCTCCAGCATTTTGTACGGCTCTGGGCATATTAATATCTGACGTAGCATTTGCATTTTGAGCGTGATGTTCACATATAAGGTAAAAGTATTGTCAAAGACAAATAAAAAAACAAACATAACTTTTGAACCACCAAATATCGCTGAACATACATGGGGGTTAATTCGATGGGTATTATTGAGGTCCTCTACCTCCCTGCTTCGGGTTATCCACTATCGCTGTTACACAGTGTATACATAGATATAAATACACGTATCAGTACCTACTAGAACTAGAGTTTGTATTATATGTATGTACCTATTTACCTATATGGATGTACCTATTTACTTTTCAGAAGTTTCTGAGAATCGACAGCCAGCTTCATGATGAACAACAACGCTCGTTTCAGAATGCCCAGAGTGATGCCTCCGTGGATGGTGAGTATAGTTTAAAAAAATATTATTTTTATACAAATAACTATATAATTTCACCTTTTTATATAAACCTGTCGGCTTAGCCGGTGGAAGTTATTACGTAGGATATTTTGAAAGTGGTTGGTGACCCAGCGGTTACAACGTCGGCTTTCGTACTGCGGACGTCATGGTTCGATCCCAGGTGCCGACCATCTTCCTCTTTCACGACACAAGCTTTCGGTAGCTTACTGTGAAAGAGTCAAGGAGTGTATTTGTGTTCACTTTGAGTGAGCACAGATTCATTTTTATTAAAAAAAAAAAATCTAATCCAATGGTCTCACTCTCACCCGACCTGATTGTGTCTTTGTCCTTTGGGAATGTTTTAGGTACAAAAGATAGACGAAATGTATCAAAGCTTGTAAACTATTCGAGAGTTATTATTTTTTGTTGCAGAAACACGCGGACTCGGGACGCATAGGCCCTGCTCCGCCGCCACCACCTACAGCCCCACAAGCCTCCCCCATGAGCCCGGGAAGGTCTCCCGCCATAGAGCCTGATTATGAAGTCATCGAATTCCCGACGCAGCAGTACATGAATGCGAACATCTCTGCAGGTAGGCTAACTATTACCTATATAGGTCCCAACCCAACTATAACTAGGGTTAGGGTATTAATTGCCGGAAGTTTTTTGTTGCCTTGCAATCATTCGGTTCCTTACAATTCAAGAGGAGATTATGCCATTTCGATATTCAAAATTGAAAATGGAATCAATATTGAAACCTTTTATTACGTACCTACCCAAATTATACACCAGTTTTATACAATAAATGTAGTAAGTAAAGGTGAGTTTTGCAAAGTATTCTGCGGGAGCACTACACATTTCCCTACAAATTTTCCCTTATTTTTAGCTGGAGAACGAATATCGAAATCTGTCGTTTTGAGCACAATGAGATTCCACTCGGAGAAAGCGAATATTTGAAGATTTATTTCTCTTTTAGCTAAATTATTAAACTAAAAATGAAGATTAACATGAAATGGGCTGGTTTTACACAGGCTTGAAGAACAGCGAGATTCGAAGATGCGACCTGTGCGGATCTTCCGAAGCTGCCGTATGCTGCATCAACTGCAACAAGCAGGTCTTCTGTGCCTCCTGTGACGACATGTACCATCGCCACCCCAAGAGGCAAACACACATCAGAAAAGTAAGCCAATTTCAGTTTGTTCCCCGCACAGGATCAAATAAAAGAATCGGTTCCATAAATCACCCATGAGTGGAAATGCAACAAAAAAATAACTGCTTTCGATTTCTGAGACGATTCCTTTTTATTGCGTCCGACTTGCTCCGCAGGCTGCAGTTAACAGACGCCTGAATGGTATCGAGGAGTTCCTTCTTCTTCTTCTTCGTCAGCCTGTCTCCGTCCATTGCTGAACATAGGCCTCCACCCTCTCCTTCCAATCATTCCTGTCCTGAGCTTCTCTCATCCATGTGCGACCTGCAATCTTTGCGATGTCATCCGCCCATCTGGTCTGGGGTCTGCCGACATTTCTTCTGCCTTGTCTAGGCTGCCACTCCACTACTCTTTTGGTTCATCTGTCTAGTCCTAAAAGTGCCTTTTCATTCTACTTCTCGAATTACCTTTTGTTACTCACTAACTATTCAATAATGCCAAAAACTGAACATTGAACAGTCATTGATTGGATTTTTGATTCCCTAACCTTGATCATGCTTCCAGAGAATCGAAGTTCAGGTCGGACAAGAGAATATCCGTCCACCACTGCCGCCTAAGGGAATAGCTTCGCCACCAGTGCCTCCTCCAAGAAGAAACAAGGTATTTCAATGCGCTGTCATTTAGACTAGTCCGTGCAATAATAAATTATTATTTAGGTGTATTCTTCAACTCCAGTGAGCATATATTATTGTACCTACCTATTCTGATACAACCAACAATCAATGATTCTCAGAAGATTTAACATTATCAACACAACAACTTTTATCAATTCAATCCTTTACATTATGATAAAAATGTTGCATGCAATGAAATATCATGAAATGCTTGCTCTAATAATTATTTGTAGGTAATACTCAATTAACATCTAATCACTTGTGTGTTTTGTTTGAGTTCCTTCGTAAAATTAACCCCGTAAAAATGGTTTAGTTAGAATAGTACCTACATTTTATTTTCCTAACTATATTTTATTGCAAGTAGGTACTTAATACATTTTCATAATAATTATAAATATACGTATTCATTATTAAGGAATGTTTAAAATTAAATACAGGAATTTCGAAAAGAAATAAAATCTATCAATCCCGTGAGTTCGGTGCCAACGACCAAAAACAATGTTTCGGGGAAAATATTTGCGTTTAGCACTTAAACTATGATATAATGAATAATGTTCTTAACGTTGATGTTCTTTTTGATGTTTTTAATTAACTCTTTTTATCATAAATAATATCAAAAGACAACAGAGCAACCCTTAAAAATGTCTGAAACAAACTAAAATGATCCAACTTTTTCATTGTAACTTTAATCTAACACGCATAATATTTCGTTTTGTTGTTACAATTTCAATTTTTGCAAATTTCGCCAATAACTTATGACTGTATAAGATGATCGCCAAGATACAGATAATATTGTCATTTATAGGTGTCCTCTTAAATATTATATTGTTTGCATATCAAAAAGAGTGTAGGTACTTACTGATAATAATTATTGTGCTAAATATTTCTCGATTGTTAACTTAATGGATTTTCCTAAGTAAATAAACATACTGTGCTTTAACACTGTACCGACTTTTCTTTCACGTACAGACCTCGTACAACACTTGTCTGTTTACTTTAGAGTATAAGTTTAATATTGCTTAAAAATGTAAGTAATTTCCGTACAGGGTGTGTCAAGGGATGATTTCGGTGGGAACTTCATTAGAAATATGGTAAATCCAAACGAGAGGGCTGCCACACTGCAAAGAATGTCCACTAGACCTCTTCCAACCGTACCTGATGTCCATCCAGGACACCGTAAGTCTTTAAGAATTTTGTGGATCTTTAACCATTAAATAATATTTTGCCTTCTTGTCCTTAATCTACATACTCTGTTTTCAGAAAACAATAATCGACAAGAAGTAATGTCAAATAAGTCCTTGAGACTACCAAGAGATTCTCCAATTTCGAATTCCAATTTGCAACAAAGATATCGGATACATCAAGAGATGATGAGAGGAACAGCTCCAGATCTTTCCAGAGATTTCTCCAACTTGAACATGAATGGAGAGCAGTCCTCACAAAAGAAACTTGTAAGTCGTCGCCACAGTCCAGAAAAAAAAGAATTTACCTCAGACTTAATTAATTAATACTTATTCAAAAACTCTAGACAGGTGGAGAAAATTCTTGGGTCGACAGAAGAGGCTCGATGCCCGCTAAAAACATCACTGGATTCAGTGGACAAAACAGGGTGAATGAAGATAGGATGAGTCATCGAGATAAATTTGAAGACGATCCTCAACTTTCACCTCCAAGTCCTCAAAGATCATTGAAACGAGAAACCAGCGCATCCGTGTTCAATTTGAATAACCCGATGGGAATGCAGAGACAGCGGGAAGAACAAAGGTTTAATCCAATGATGCAGGTAGATAATGTTATATGTACTTTAATATTTTAATTAAGTGACTGTGGCATTTATTATTCTAAGCCAAGGAAAAAGCATACTGAATGCCTTAATAAATGATTGAACAATTAGAGGCCGCGAACACTTGCATCTTACAAAGAACCTCTTAAAGAATAATATAAACAGTGGCGGATCCTGACAAGTGGAGGACCTAAGCGGTAGAAATAAGGGGGGGCCAAAATTTTCCGTATAAATTTGATTTAGAATTTTTCTTTCAATAAACAATATTGCCATATCATTTAATCCATCTTCCCCCATATTGTTTCTCAAATAGTTTTTTTTTCTCCATTTTCATCCGCAAACAACCAAAAGTGTTAAAACTCATCTTCGCATATAACTACGTCAATGTCATCCCTGAAAAATATACATTAACAAGAATGCTTTTAATTATTACGATTTATTCTATATTATATAAATGTGTGTAGAAGTAGAATAATCAACACATGTTACTTTGAATGAAGTAATATGCCAAAAACGTCTTCATCGGTCGATGACAGTATCACAAACGATTGAAAATGTACGGATGTAGTAAGCGTCGTGGACACACGTGGGGCTGCAAAATACTGCAAGCCGCGCGTTGCCGCGTCGCGTACTCCCCACCGTGGACAGTAGGCCTTTTTTCTATCTACTCATGCTCTTACGTTTGATGCAAAACTAAAAAAAATATTAAGCTTTATCATCCATTAAACTGAATTTTTGACAAAAAAACGAAATACGTATGTTTTTATTTTAAAGGAAGAATCTATATACTAATTTACAAATTCTACATTTATCTAAGACTACATTTATCTAAGAGATATGAGTTCAATAAAAATAACCCCTCACCAATTAATTATGCGTTATTGTTTCAGGCACAATCAATGGCACATCTGGGCTGTATGAACTGTCAGCATCAACAACACATGATGGGACATGTACCATCTGAACAGTGGATGCCCTGGCCAGCGAGATATGGAAGTAACATGAGCCTCAACACTCCTGGTGAAGGGTATCCTCATTCACCTATGTGGATGGGAATGGGTCCAATGGCTCCGTGGTGTGGCCCTGTTCCAATGTATCCAACTCCGTTATTACCTCCTCAACACACTGGTAAATCCACCAAGTCACTACAATATGTAGCCAAATAAGTCGTTGTATACCTAACACATTTTGCTAACAACTACTTTATTATCGCTTTTAGGTGTGAACCGTATAAGAGAGACAAGTAGACCTCAATCGCGAGCGCATTCCAGAGCTGTTTCTCCCGCAGCCAGCGTACGATCAAGGAGATCTAGGATCAGTAGGAGGACAAACATTGAACCGGATGATTCCGATGAAGAGGATCTTAGGAAACCAATGCAAAGAAGAGAAAGTGTCCTATCAAACAGAAGAAAGCTCTCTCAGTCTTCGACGGATTGTCAAGTAGAGCGGCCATCACATCCAGTCACTGATTTTCAAGATAAAAAAACCAACTCAATGAAACAAAATATATTGAACAGCAACAAATTGCCTGAAAGTCCGAGACCTAAGAGTCGTTCATCTGTAATACAGGATATGAGTAGTTCGCGCACTTCTTCAGACGGTGAAACTGAGAGAAGTTTACCCACAGACAATATTCAAGCTGTGGAAGACCCGTCAGATAAGTTGGATGTTCCACCGCCACCAACTCCACAACAGCCGTGGATATGCGAATATTGTACCTATGTGAACGAAGCCAAAGTACGGGTCTGTGAAGTGTGCTGCAAAACACCCACAGCTCCACCACAACTTATTAACAAAACGCAAAATGAGGATAAGTCAGTGAAAGCGATGCAACATTCCATCGATGTAAATGTTTCTAGAGGAGATATTGAACCAGGACGACCTAGACTCAAAACGAACCCAAAAACCGCACCAAAAGCCTTACCTGACGAGTTCGACTCAAACGACGAGAGCGTCTCTCGAGGTCGGGTGATAAAAGGTAGGCTTAGAAAAATATCATTTTTCCTCGGTACTAAATAGAAAGTAGCAAGTAGACCACCATTCCTTGTACAGTCCTCAGCGTACAAACATAATATGCCAAACTCATAACTTATTATTATACATAAAAATGTCTACCTGGAACCCTGACCAGGCCTGCACCTCTCCTACAGGTGCTCTGCAATCACACGCCCATTAGAACATTCTTAAACTGAATAAAGCACTCACACGAAAAAACGGCAATCCCTTTTTAAAGCCTCAATGTAATTATAGGTGAAGATGCCAAGTCATCGGTGTCATCCACAAGTATCCAAACTTCAGTGTCACCGATGCCAGACACATACACACACGAAGTCGTCGATTCAAGAAGTCCATCAAGAATATCTGAAACCAATGTCATCGTAAGGAGTAAAAAGACTAAATCCAAAGCTGAAAAGGTTTCTACCGGATGTGGTCCTTCACCTCCCAGAGACACGGAAAGCATCATAAATGTGACTGAAACAAAATCAGCCGAATGTATTACCAACAATGCAAAGGACACCCACCACAGCGTAGCAAGTCCTAGTCCAACTCCAATCAGAAAAGAAACAACCTCGACTGGGACGTCGCCATTACCTCAAAGTATTTCCACACAGGTAAATATTTATAATGCTAAAATGTGAACTAGAATTTGCACAATGTCTTTCACAGTTAATTATATATTTTCTTCTTTTTATTTGAAGACGTATGATGTCCTACCCAAAAAAATTGAGAGTCCACACAAAGTTGACACCGATGATTCAAAATCAACACAAGGAACGGGTAAATCAAAGAGATTCCAAAGATCACTGAAAAGGTCTAATTCACTACACAACACCAAATTACCGAATGATGAAGAGCAAAGAACAAACTCCAGGAAAAGCAATCGATCAGCGAGTCGTTTATCTTATTCCAGCGACGCACATGTAAGTAAAAACTGGACCATTTAGTCCGCATAATGATAATTTGAAAAGGAATATCACCCATGTTCTGTCTACTGATCATATTTTACAGAGTATGCCCACATCCCCTTCCCGGGATGGCAGTCCCACGCCATCACCTTACAACACCAACTACGACGAGTATCCGCAAAGAGAAGTAAAACTCTTCAATTCTATCGGGCCAATGAGGAGCAGGTCCAACTCTTTACTAGCAAACAACCTCAATTTCGGAGTTGGTGTAGGCCATCCGTCATCTTATAGAAGCACAACTGATTTAAGAAGGCCAGATCTGTACAGAGAAGACCCATGGAGGAATCAGTTTTATGATCCGTACTTATATCACAACCAACGGGTATATTCTACAATCTATTGATTACTCCAAAAAATGTGTTTAAATTTTGTAAAATGTTTCAGTTAGGTAGACAATATTCCTAATTCCTACAAAAATTTTAAATATTCCTACCAAAGTTGTGACATAATGAATTTATGTACTGCATGACTGTATACATAGATTTTTATATATTATTTATTGCAACCTAATGTAATATGCATTGTATTTTTTATATCTTTTTATGAATGTGATGCACGTGTGGTGTTCATATATTGCATTTATATTGTTTCATTTACCGTTTGAAACTTTTGGTCCTTCGATGAGTGAAAATATAAGTAACATTTCCAGAATGACTACTACAGACAACGCGGAGAGTCCCAACCTAGAGATGTCGGAGGGCCTTACATGATGGAACACTTGGGCCAGAGAAGAATGAGCGACGTGATGAAGTCTCAGGGGATGGAATTAGTCAAGCTACTAAGGGTAAGCCAAATCTATTGAACACCTTCAATTAATTTTATATCAGTCATTTCCTGGCGAAGAGTTACCAGAGTGGTTTGAACCGCCGGGATTCTCATTTCATCTTTTTGTTATAGTTTGATGTCTCCATTATTATTGTCAAAATTTACATTTCCAGGAAGCTGAAATGAACAACTTTACAGCAGAAGAACTACAAATTGCAATGACTAACGCTGAAAATGAAAATCCAATAACTTGGTTAAAAGAGAACTGGCCTCAAATGATCCAAACTGTCCTAACCGTTGCTACAAACTTTGGCAGAGAAAGTAAAGAAAACAATGTGGGGACTATTTCACAGACGGAAGCACGGAACGCTCTGAAGAAACATAAAGGAAGCGTTTGGCAGGCTGTGACGGATTGCGTCGAGCAAAGACAAAAGAAGGTATGGAAACCTTGTTTCTTGAAAAATGTTAAGATGCTATACCTACCTATAAAATGGCTAAGATCCAAAAACTTTAGAACCTTATTTTAGTACCCAACAAAAAATAGGTGGTCAACAGGTGTCTCTTCTTGTTCATGATTCAGAAGAATCCTTATTGAGCACGCGCTCTCTACATGAGATACGGAGCATTCTTTTGTGCAGCCAGAGTTTATTCTTGGTTGAAACTTTGAGAGTCCAACCCTTTATCCCATAACAGCTTCATTGATTTATTTTACTTATTTATTTTCGTGTCAAACCCCAGAAAAACAATCAAACTAATCGACGTACATCACGACATGGAGATGAAAAAAGCATCAGAGCACGTAACAGTCAACAGTCCCGCATTAAACATTTATGTACCTAATCATTAATAGTACAGAATTGATCGAAATAAATGCTTATGAATTATTATTTTTTTTTTGCTTATGAATTACTTAACAGAAGATGAAATATAGTTTGCAGATATACAATCAAAGGGAAAGTTTTCCAGAGAAGATATATTGACATGTCTCACTGCCAACCAAGGAGATTTAGACGCTGCTTTATTAGATCTTAGTAAAACACAACTGAAACCATTTCTCATGAGGATATGGGGACCTCCTTCTGGTGCCGAGAATGACAGTGGGAACATTCCCTCACAACAAAGTTCCAAAAGCGACATTCCAATCGGCCTTGAAGAAGATGGTTAGTCAAAAAACAGTATTAGTAGATGTAGAAAATATATGTTTATACTAATATTTCTAATATATGTAAATTCACAGGTGTGAAATCAATCGACCAAAATCCTCAAGTTTCTGCTTTACCCGATAAATCCTCACCTGAAGATAACAGATTGGTAAGTACACATCAGAGCAATGAAAATGTCAGAAATAATGGGACAGCCCCAACTTTAAGTGAACAGAAAGATACTCGAAAATTTCCGGAAAGTCCATCGAGTTCATCACAACTTCAATTTCTTACCGATTTTAAAGAAATGCTCCAAACTATTAATAGTGATAAGGCTTTAAACATGATGAAAGATATTAGCAATATAATGGCACAGCACGATACTGGAAAGCATGTAGAAATAAATACAGATTCCGGATTGAATCAAGACGTTAATAGTGGCAAAAACACTGGTGAAATACATCAAACAGTAATGACAAATAACAATAAAAATACCAATAAGCAAAAGGAAGAATTCGAATCGATAAACTCTAATTTAGTCCTAGAAACAAAAAATAGCCTTGGATCGAACTCAGCAAGTGTCAGCATTTCAAATGATGGAAGCAACAGAACAGGCCATCAAAATGATGCAGCTAGTACAAAAACTGACAAATTCGATACACAGGTAAGAAACAATCTTAATTCGAAAAATGGAAATGGTGAAATAGTATTTGAATCGAATTTAAATCAAAATATTCAGCTGATTGTTGCAGATACTATCGAAAAAACTACTCCAATAACTGAACAACATCAAGAAATCAATGCCCCAATCTCTGATAGTTCCACCGACCAAAACTCTTCAAAAAAACTACAGCATGTGGAGGTAGTATCCGAAGACCGTAACAACAATGATACACTGATACCTTTAGAATACCCAAAACTTCAAACACAAACAGAAAAATCGGAATCTAGTGAAAGTGACTCATCTGAATCAGACTCAAGCAAAAACAATGCGTCAGATCATTCTGTAAATAATGCCAATCTTTTAAAAATTAATTTTTCTTCAAATGAAAAACCAAAATATGCGGAAATCCAAATATCAATAAATGCAAAAAATGAAATAATTTCGAAGGCTTCTGGTTCATCAACAGGTAGTAATTTGTATAAGCAAGAAGAAATGCCTACAATAAAACAAAACAGTGCAACTGACGAGTCTGTTAATACGAAACTTCAATCAAATGAATTTCAAGAAAGTTCAATTGATGGCGAAAATCAGAAAGCAATTTCAAATGAAGAGAACTCAATAGAAGCTGTGAATAAACTTAAGGAGGAAGTTGGATCTGAAAAAAACGAAATAGAAATGCATGACAGAGTAAATGACGATTCATCACTTTTCACACAAAATGACTCCGCTAATAATTTATATAAAACTGTTCCTGATACATCATCCAAAGAATCTAATGAATTGGAAGAAACTCAATTAGAAAACAATTTAGAACAAAACACTATCACTAATGAGAATATAGATAACCTTAAAACAAATCAAAACCTTTACAACATCATGGAGGACACCCAACAACTCATAAGACAGATGCGAGATGAAATCAAATCAGATATCGAAATATACGGATCTAGTGATAGTTCAGATTCGGAAAGTGAATACGATGATGATCAGTCTTCTTCGATACCAGAATCCACAGAGGAAGATTCGCTTAATGATGATCCTTCATTAAGTGAAGATGAATCGAGTGAATCAGTATTCGTAAATGAAGATCCAGGAATTACTTTTGTTGAAATTGTTAATAATGAAAACAATGAATACACGTCAGATGAATATGAAAAATATGAAGAGGCCATTGAGCTACCTGAAAATAAATTAGAAAATAGCTTTGAGATTAATTCATCATCTGAATCATCCGAAGACGATACACATTACGAAAAAGAAATTTATAACCAACCAGAACAAAATTTGCAAGTGTTTGATGATTTGGCGAAAGACCTACAAAACCAAGGTGAAAATATATACAATTTGTCTCAAACCAATGATAATAGTAAGGGCAATATTGATTTTGAGACCAATATGCGAAATGATGTACAAACGTCTCTTTTAGAATTACCAGAATCAAGAGAAAATGAAGGGCAACATGTTATGATGATGCAAGAATTTGAAACTAATAATACAGCAAATGAAATGTTCCCCCCAATACCATATGCAGATGATGAAGATGATGACAAAAATATCAATGAAACCGAGCTTACTAACAACACTGATGTATCTGTTTCACCTAGAAATGTAGTTAGTAGTACAATTATTGATTCAACCACTATAACCGTGGACATAAAATTGCGAAACGAAAAGACAGCTCATAATCAAATAGCTTCTGATCAAATCACAGACATATTTCTTGAAAACCATTTAGAAGTAACCGGGGCCACAGACTCATTCACACAAAGAGATGGAAGGCAAGAAGACAAATTTGAAAACAATAATAAAGGGTTAGACATCAATCTCAATTCAACTTCCGAAGAAATTGTTAGTGTTGAAACATCTTCCGTCGGAAATGTTATGGGTAATTCTATAGAAAAAATACAGCCGTTAAGTAATAATGCATCTAAATCAAAACGGGCAAGATCTAGACATCGGGATAAAACAATTATATCGAGTGAAATTGATTCGAAAAAAGAATTTCATGAAACTTCTTATCCAAATCAGGAAAAATTACAGCCAGCTTCAAGCGGTATCGATTCAAATGTCAAATCTGAAGAAACATCGTCCTTGGATCAACAAAAGTTAGAATCAACTGACATCTCAGGTGTTATTGAATCAAAAGATGATTCTCAAGAAGAATTGAACGTGAGTCAAGAAATTTTTGAACAAACTGAAGAAGTTGTGAATATCGACGAATCAATCAACAAATCTCAGGAAATATTATCCTTAGCTCAGGATAAGGCTGAATCAACCAACAATTTGAGGGCGATCGAATCAAACGATGAATCTCAGGAAACATCCTTTGTACATCATAAAGAAGTAGAAGAAGCCACTGGTGAAATTTCTAGTGTAGTTGGATCAAAAGATGAATCTCAGGAAGCACTATCCATAAGTCAAGACAAAATAGAAACAAATATTATTTCAAATGGTGTTGAAAGAGCAGAAAATTCTCAAGCAATCTCATTATTAGACACTAATAAAACGGAAACATTGGAATCAACGGAAGGTGCTTTTAAATCTTCAGAAAACAATGTCACAAAAGAAAATACAAAATCTAACGCAACTAATTTAAAAAAAAATAAAACATCCCTAATACCCAAACCAGAAAAAGTTCCGACAAAAATCCCAACAAAAATTCCTCCAAAAAAAATCCCACAACTGGACAAAGATAAACTTCTTCCGTTTGGTAATTTTCAAAGTGGATATGTGAAAAAGCTTCAACAAGGGCTTTTAAATAAGACTAGTATTCCAAGTAATAAAAATGCTGACAAATTCACTCCTAAAATACCTATTCCTGTTAATTTAAAAAACAATAATGAAGTTAAAAAAGTCAATGTCAAAAATAATACAAAACAGTCCAATGCATCATCTACAAACTCCAAAAATAATACAGAACCCCTTAAAAATAAAAATATTAAGCCATTCTTCACAGAGACTTGTTTAAGTGATGATTATCTGACGGACGAAGACATCAAATTGAAACCATCCGCCAAAAAAGCAACTGAAACAAAAGCTACAAAAGTTGTACACGTTCATGAAGAAACTATCAAAGAAGAAGAAGAAGAAATTTTACCAGAGAATGTAATAATGATCAACAAAAGGCGGATAGATTTATCTGCAATTCATTTGAAAGAGGACTCTCCAGAGGTCAGTTCTAAAGATACTTTAGCTTAGAACCTACATACACACTAACAGAACTAACCGTTCATGGAATCAAGTTCGATCTCCTGTTATGTCACACGTTTTTACACTCTTGCAAGGAGAATGCTCCAAAGAGTACAATGTGTTGGATGTGATGACAGCATTCATGACCGAGTTTTCAAAATACTAATATACCCACGTCTGCCTTGTTTTGTTCAATACGTAAATGTTTGTCTGCCTTTACCATAGTAATTTATCGCAAGCAAAGTTTTGTTTTGAATTATGTACATAAATATTAACATAAAATGTTATTTTTATTTCTTTGTAAACTCCACAAAATACGATATCTCAAAAGTCCATGAATAAAATGAATCTACAGGATTTAACTCGATATGGGATTTTTTATAAATAGCAATACTATTTACGTAAGCTGACGGCACAGGGAATTCCCCTTGTTTCACTATCAGTCATAGAAAAAAAATGTATGCCATGAGTTATTATATTGAGATTCGCGGGTTCGCAACCTGCACCTTTATTCAAACAATGACGATTCGTAGAAAAATATTGAGTTCAAATTTTTAAAATAAATGAATTATTAAAAATACCTACCGAGTGAACACTACCAAAGTAAAGTGGGAGTTCTGTATAGTTTCACAATTAGAACACGCGATCCGCCAATGCACTGCAAATGACTGCCAACTTATTCGAAAACGTGGAAAAGATAATTTTTTAATTTTTATTTAACCAGTTATTGACGAAAACTATTTGGTTTTCTTTTTCTTTCCATGGCGTTAGAGGTCAATACGAGCTTTGGCCTCCTGTAATTTTTGCATCGGTCCACCGATTTTGTGAATCAAAAAGTTTCTCAGCATCCTTCCTGAGTTACTAATTTGTTATAAACTAATTAATTGCATCCTACTTGTTTATATATTTACCGTTGATAAGAGGCCTTCAAAATAACTCTCAAAAAGCTGTCCTCGGATACGAACTTAAAAGTCTCTGGTTTTATCATAGTTGTCAAAGATGTCAACGGAATGTGCAGTTTTTTGTATATTATTTTTCTTCCTGAACGTGACAATTTTTCCTGGTTTTATATCCTTTAACCTGGATCAGAGTTCTACCTGTGGAAGAAAACTGAAATTATAAAACGTGCAGTTTTATATTATTTTCTAAAAACAACATTGAGCTAAAAATTCTATGTTTATCCCATTGTAGCTTTTAAAACAAAATAAACTGGCTTATTATTCTGAAACAATTGTTTACAATGGTGCCTTTATTCTTTCATCAATAGCGTCAAATTCGAATGCTGATGGCTGAAGAAATAGTTCCTTCCTGGGAGCAGGCGGAGATTGCTTTGGAGTTGATTACAATGAAGTTTGATAAGGAAACTGCCCTCACGGCTGCAAATGAATGCACCACAATGGAAGCAGCCTTGGCTTATCTGCAGCAGGATTGTGAACTGTGCACTGGGAAGTACCCCATGAAAGAGGTGAGATATTCCATCATAAATGTGCCTACTCATAAGCAACAGGTTAATGATTGACAACTTTGAAAGGGCACTTATTTCGTCAGCCAACTTTTGGAAAAATTTCTGAGTAAAATGATTTTGAAATATAAAACGTTTGGGCTCACAGAGTTGTGGACAAATTATGTAATTTTTTTTGAAGGATATTCCCCAATATTTTTTTTTTATTTCGTAATTAAAAACAATTTACTTGGGATGCTATCGTGGAGGATTGCCAAAAAACATTATCCATCTACTTTGTAAAGAAGTTTTTTATATTGTTTAGTGTGGAAACATTCTTGGCTGCATCTACAGCTTGGGAAGTAAAACAAAAACTAAGCAAATATGAGTCACAAGTTTATTATTTTTTAAGAAATAAAAATCTAAAAAATCAATATTTCTTTTAATAAAATAGTCAAATTTTATCAAAGTTGATTATGGTTTATCACCGAGTGCAAATTAAATATCTTATAATTTTTTAATAAAACTGAACTCTTTTAATTTTCAAATATTAGCATTATTTTCATATTAAAATTAATATAAAATTTTGCAGATGATCTCTATGCTTAAGTGCACCCATAGATGCTGTAAGGAGTGTGCAAAAAATTACTTCTCCATTCAGATAACAGACCGCAGCATTCTAGATTGCATCTGTCCATATTGCAAACATCCCGAACTACATGAGCATAATGAGGATGAAATTCTGGAATATTTCTCTAACTTGGATATTCTTCTAAAATCTATCCTGGAAGAAAATGTGCATGAATTATTCCAAAGAAAACTCAGGGACAGAACACTAATGCAGGATCCAAATTTCAGATGGTGTATTGAAGTAAGTTGTAAGCTGATAAGGTTTTACTTTAGCGATATTCTTATACAAAAAATTCCACAAATAAATATTATTTCCGTGTAACAAACTAGTCTCGATAGTATGCAGTATTCATATTGGCCCTTGAAGGCAAGCAACAAAACCCAATTTCACAGGGTTTTTCTTTTTTTTTAATTTCTAGGACGTTTGGGATTTTTCTACATACGTAGTCATTAAAACTGTAGCGAATCAATGAGTTATTGAGTTAAATAAGAATGCTTTCTGATACCATTGTCGCTTACAATTCATTTTTATTAGTATTATTTTTAAATTAATAATAACATGACAATTTATATAGCGCCGTTTAGTGCATTGCACTTCAAGGGCACTGTACATACAATATTTAATATCACCCAGTAGGCTCGTCAAAGAATTTTAAAATTATAGTCAATAATCCCTTTACCAGTTCGTCAACAAAAAATAAAATTAGTAAAAACATGCATCACAGTTGTGCTCATAGATAATTGTCCCGTTCCTATGTCGATGTCTGACCAGACCCGTAGTATTGAGCAAACAGATGAGTCTTTAGGCCCCCCCTGAACGCCTCCAAACTCTGCACTTGTCGTATAGCTAGGGGTAGAGCATTCCAGAGGCTAGGTCCAGCCACACAAAAGGCACGATCACCATAGCGTGTCAGGACCCCCCTCCGGGGCTCCTCCAATTCATGAGGAAGACTCCCAGCAGACCTCAGTGTCAATCGTCTTGAGGTGATAGCTCTGGGATTGCACATTTCATTTATGTACTTAGGTGCATCCCCACATATGGCCCTGTACACCATTACACAGACCTTGTATTCTGGCAACAATTGGTAACCAGTGAAGATCCTTGAGCAAATTCATTGGTATTGGCTTTGATTGGATTAGGTTGTAGGTATAAAGTTATGCGAATTATTTAATTACAGTGTTCATCAGGCTTCATTGTTAATCCTAGACAGAAGAGACACATTTGTCCGGACTGCAGAACTATAACATGTGCTCAGTGCCGCAAACCTGTAAGTTGTAAACACAATTTATTTTTTACTTTGTTTTTCAACTCGTTAACTTTAATATCCAATACATATTTACAATGAACAGTTTTTATTTATTTATTTTTATTAGTATTATTTTATTAAGTTATATTATATATTCACAATATAGCTTATAACAATATAGATTTGAGAAAAATATATAAAAGAATAACAAATATGCCCATATCTCTTGTATTCCCATTACCATGTCAACAAATTTCTCTTCATTCATTCCTAAATCTACTTGTGGTTTGCATTTTCTCTCAGATTGGAAAGAACTGGTTGACTGGAAAAAATTGTTTCAGTTAATAAGTTCCGTTAGCTTTACTGACTCCTTTGTGTAGAAATGTGTTCATGAGCACCCTGTTAGCCCAAATATAGTTCAATATTTTTTGATCATTCAACCTGTGCTAAATTCGGAGTTTAGCGTAAGTTGATACTATAGTATGACTATATTTCCAGATGTAAACATGTCTTGCACACTTGATTTGTTTCATTGCAGGAGACGTTTGTTATGAAATTAATGTGAATGTCATTAAATAAAGGCTTATCTGATTGAATTTTACATTCTTTGAATTTATTAATGAAAATTTGGGAATCGCATTGAAAATGGGATCACATTATAAATTTGACGAATCCATGTCATTGTTTTTGAAAAAAATTGTGAAATAGCGCTCGCTCAATAAATCTAATACAAAATCTCAATACAACTTGGTTATGATCAAATTTTGACCTCTAGGCAACCACTATTATTACATAGATAATATATGTAAGAGTATGAAATATGAAGTTTAAGATCTTCTCTGCGTATTTGTTATTTCAGTGGGAAAGTCAGCATGAGGGCATAACCTGTGAGAAGTTTGCTGAATGGAAAGAATTAAATGATCCAGACGTCCAAGTGGCCGGAGTCAACAAGCATCTTGAGGATTACGGAATCAACTGTCCAAAATGCAAATTTCGATTTGCATTGGCAAAGTATGATATAAACTTTTTTGTCCCTTTAGTCATATTAGCCTGATTGTAAAAGATCAATGAATATTTAAACAATTTAAGAACTTTAAACTAAAAACAGACTACTTTTGTAAAGGGGTGTAAAAATTAAAATAATATTGCTTAAGTTTTAACTAAGGTAAAAGTGGAAAAAGGAAAGATTAATTTCAAAAACAAGAGCTGTGTTCAAACAGATACAAGCCTTAACAGAATGTTGGCAATTCTGAATGTGTCCATAAGATCCATTTTTATCAATACCCAGTACTTTAATATAACCTTTTTAAAACAGTTACTCACAATGTCATTAATAATGAATATAAAGTTTCCAGTGTCATTTCCCATAACAAAAACTAGCAAGTAGAATTGTGGAAACTTTGTGACAAAAGTATTTTTTTTATACAGAGGAGGATGTATGCATTTCACCTGCAGTCAATGTAAATATGAATTCTGTTGTGGATGTGACAAGCCTTTTACTATGGGAGCCAAATGTGGTGTTAGCCCCTATTGTGCCAAACTTGGACTGCATGCCCACCACCCTCGCAACTGTCTCTTTTATCTCCGTGACAAAGAACCCCGAGAACTTCAAACACTTCTACAGGTATAACAAAAGTCTTTGGCTAACAGCCGGTTTCATAAAAAGTTTCAAAAGAACACTTTAGTTACAGTTCCTTTTAAAATTTAAAGACTATTCCAAAAGAAAGAAGAATTACGAAAGAAGAATATTCCAGCTAAAATATGAAATGTCAATAAAATATTTTAAAGTTGGTAGCAGTTGGTAGTGTTACCATGGAAATCTATGGAAAACATAGGTTGTTTACTAATATTTTCGCGGAATTTCTGTTGATCTGTCAATTTCATATCTCAATAGAGCATCAAAGTTCCGTTTTTTGTGTTAATTTATTATTATGGCTTATGAATCTGTAAACAATAATATTCTTCCTGTTTTGCTATGTTTTCCGCCCTATTTTAGTCATTTTTGTCCACAGTGTCACCGCATACAAAATGTTTATCTTTGTGACAGAGGAAGCGCCACGAAATTTTCTTTGAACTTCGGTGGTAAAAATTTGAACTACCTAAAGTCGACTTTTAACTAAAAATAATAATCAATAACGGTACTTTAGCTAAAAGTCAGTTTTAAATGTCGTTTTGTTGTTATGAAACCCGTTATTTTTTAAAGGGAGTTTAAAGTCTCCTTCATTTTTTATGAAACCGGCCGTTACCTTTATACTACACTAAATAGTCAAGTACTAGGTATAAATATTAATTTTTGTTTTAGTTAAATAACATTGAATTCAAAACTGAACCTCCTCCAACCCAAATTGATGAAAAACCCAGAACAAAATGTCCGGTGCAATTGCAAAAAGAAACTAAAGGTGGATTTTTCGACAGCCTATGCAACTCTGATATTGAGAAAAATTCAGCTGGTCTTTGCAAGTAAGAATGTTTTTAATAATGATATAGGTACATAATTTAGAAAACGATTTTTAAACGAACATTTTATAAAACGAAACACATTGGAGTATCTTTACAATGTTTTTGTTCGCTCTACCTTGGACTCTGCCTCAATAATATGGAGTCCAAGTGAAGCACTCCATATATATTGAAAGTAGAGAAAATTCATAAAAAGTTTCTTCGCCATGTCTATAAAGTTGAAAACGGGTATAATCCTTATTTATATCCTTCGACCTTTATAAGAGGCTGCTTGGGTATGTCTTCTCTGGAAAGGAGGCATATGAATTATTTATGTAGACATTTCTTTAAGGTGATCAGGGGTAAAATACATAACCCTTTGGTGTTAGGTGAAATAAAACTATACGTTCCTGATGCATACACTCGGGCTAGATCGCACATTCTCTTCTGTCCAATTTCGGGCAGAACAAATATAATCCGCAACTCTCTGGTAAATAGAGCTGTCAAATTATTTAATGACATGGCGGATCGCATCGATATCTTTTGTATCCCATACACTGAATTTACGAGACAGATCAACATGATTCTACCGTGACTTGATGAAGTCAACTGTTATTTTTTTTTTTTTGTAGTGACTGTTATTTTTTTTTTATATCATCTATTTTTTTTTTTTTTTGTAATTGTTGTCATCACTCATCGCAAAGGCTTGTCGCTGTTATGATGAGTGGTGTTTCTTTTGAAATATGTAAATAAATAAATAATCACAACACCAATAAGAAAGTTCTAGACTCGAAATCCTCTCACATTTGAGACTCAACACTATTTAAAGATCTATGTACCTATTTGGTTGTTACACCTTTTGTTAATATAAATTAAATAAATGTAGATGCGTAAATTACAAAAAAAATTCAGAAGGTTTCACAGAACAAAATTACGAATTATGTACCCTTACAGGAATCATTACGTTGAATATCTTTCAAGACTAATACGATTAAATAACTTAGACACCTTATCAATCTTATCAACGGATGACTTGGAGACAGTGGTGCGTCGAGCCGACAAAAGACCCCCGCCTAAGCCCTATGGATGTTTGGAAGTTTTCTTTAGAAACCAACTTCTGCAGGTTACCAAATATATTTGAATGAATTTTGCACCAGAAAAGTAACTCATAAATATTTGGAAAAGGCTTTTTAAAGTATTTGGCGAGCCTAAATCACTCAATAATGAGTGGAAGGCTAATAAAAAAAAAGTATTTGGCGAGTCGGACTCCGAACTTTACACAAACTATGAATTGAAATCTAACCAAAATAATCTTTGATAAATGTCTATGGGTTATTTTTATTTGTAGGGTTCATTTTGTGGAGTACCTTGTGGGTCTGTTGAAAAGGGTGGATCCTCTGCCCATCATGGACCTGAGTGAGATGGTGGCTGAGCTCAGGAGGATGGCAATCCCTTTACCTGAACGTGGCCCATGGGATACGGATCCTATTTATGCAGAAATGTGTTCTAAGGTACTCCACATAACATAAGAACCATACATATCCATTTGTTTGACTACTTTAATAAATAAGACACATCTTTTATAAGTATGTGATAGTTATTTTCAATTAATCGGAAAGGGAACTTTTTTAGACACTAAAACGTATAACTCTTGTTGAAGTACACTTTACAATTAAATATTTGTGATAAATTTTATTTTCTCTTTTTCTATGATTCTATAATAACACACTTAAATCTAGGTGCTTATGGAATCTGCATGCAAACTAACAGAATTGGCAGATTTAAAATCTGTGACGAGACACAAAAAATCGGCCAATGATTTTTAATAACCAATCCTGTTGTATGAAAGGGTGCGCATGCTCACCGTCACCGATAATGTAATCATCCCAGCTCAGTACATGAAAAAGTATGTTGTCAAAAATATGGATGAAATATATATTGATTCCGAACAATTAATTACATTTGTTGAAGCACGTTCTTCATTGTATGCCAAATGAAGTATGTGCTGAGATTAATCTGCAAAAGCACCACACTAATCAAACCATTTACATTAACTCTGACAGCATGGCTGCACTGCTGGCTCTCTCATCAGCGAGCTGCAATTCGTGGCTGATAAACAGCTGTAAGGAGTTTCTCAACACCCTGGCATCTAAGAACAGGGTAATTTTACGCTGGGTGCCCGGACACGAGGGTATCGAAGGCAATGAAAAAGCTGACGAACTTGCGAAAGCGGGAGCTGGAGGGACCATGTGTGATCCTGAGCCATACTGCGGCATCCCCATGAGCCTGGCTCGCAACACCCTACGTGAAATGTACAAACCCAACGCCTTAGTGCTATGGGATAATATCCCGGGGCTTAAACACTCCAAAGCACTAATCAATGACGCTATGACGAAAAATTCTCTAAGGAGCTTCTAGCACTTGGGGGGCGTTCAAGTATTACGTAACGCAATTTTTGAAGATTTTTGACCCCCCCTCCCCCCCATGTAACGCGCCGTAACGTTTTTCTGTACCCCCCCTCCCCCCCCCTAAATGTTACGTAACACCCAAGAGACTATTTTTTTACTGAACTCAAAAAAAATACTATTTTTATGTTCCATAAATTTATCTTTATTTTTTCTTTTGCTGTTTTCCAAATTTTGGCATAGCTGCGTTGGCAAGTCCAGTTGATGATGTAAATCCCCCCTTTTGACCACTAACGAATGCTGACAATGAAAATAAAATAAAAATGACGTAAGTATAATACAGTCGAGGGATTCCCCGTAAAAAATAAAAGATTTGCTAACTTTACATACAATGCAGTCGAGGGACTCCCCGTAAGACTTAAACGAAAAAGGTTCCTTTTTTCGCAGAGCGAAAAATTCTTACGCTTAGGGTGAAAACACGTAGAAAGCCGATTCCGACCGGCGCAAAGAATTTAAGAAAAAAAATACCGTTACGTAACGAGTTGTTCGAACCCCCCTCCCGCCCTCGTAACGCACAGTAACGTTTTGCAAGACCCCCCCTCCCCCCCAAATTGCGTTACGTAATACTTGAACGCCCCCTTGGCAAAACAAAACTACGCATCATGGTAAGAATTCTAACGGGACATTGTGGGCTAAATAAGCACATGACAACCCTGAAGATTCAAAATGCAGATATGTGCCGGGTGTGTGAGGAGGCCCTAGAAACGCCACTCCACATTCTGTGGGAATGCATACCTGAAGTAAAATTGTGTTTGGAGATAAACGAAATTTTAACAACTGGTTGAGGACAACAGTACAAACACATGATACTTAAAAAATCCATATTTATAATCATATACTTTGTATTTTAAATGTATGAATTTTGACTGCTGTGATTCTATGTATAAGCTTCCATGTACGTTAGAAACGATCAGTCGATTAAGTTAAGCCATGAGCGTTTGGACTTAAATAAAATAAATTAACACATTCCTATAAAAAGGTATCAGGAAAGCTGGCGGTACTTAATTCCTTAAGCAAATTCTACCAGTCAGCACATTTCATATTAAGCTTCCATTGTAAAAAAGGACAATGATCAAACCCAGGCCCTAACCTATGACTTTCAGTATGCAAAAGTCCGTACCCCATTCGCTACTCCATTGAACACTTTATAAAAAAAATTATGTAGCATTAAGACAAGCCCATTTAGATGTGCTTAATTTGACTAAAAATTATAATTATCATTATGTAGTTAAAATTGTCTGAAAATAGTGTTTAATATCCATTGAATTATATAATCCAAATAAGAATAACATTAATTAGTCCTTCTCAGGGCTTTTTTAAGAAAAGGTGCCAGAACTCACTTCATGTCGAGCGTTTTACTAAATAAAATTATATTTAAATTTCATTTAAGGGATTCATTCATTTTGAAATTTAAAAAAAAACATAAAAAAAGGTGCTGGAACGCCGTTCTACCGCGTTAAATGGAAAAAAAACTCTGGTCCTTCTACACAATATCCTTCTAGTAGGTTACTACCTGAGCATGTTATTCAATGTTAATATCACAGCTTTTATTTTGTTTAATGTCTTGCAGATGCATTACAATACACATACACTAATAATAATTAACTTTCACCCAAAAAGCTAGAAATGTTTCAACAAGAAAGAATAGAAAATGGTTTGTTTAATATTCAAACCCTATTCATCAAAGATTTGTCAGTTACGACTTGCACATTGATGTTTTTATTCTAACTGCATGCAAGATTGGAGATTTTGGTAAAAGCGTATCAAAATCAAGGAAATACAGACCGTAGCACCCAAATAGTCACATAATTATTGTATTATGTAATATTTTTTTATTTCTAGATCATCAAAGACCAGATACCTCTGGATTGAAATGACGCCATCCACCCTATAGCGACTATGTTATTTTAAAAACAGGCATATGTTAATTAAAAAACTATTTCACATTAGTAAATATTGAGCGCTACTTTATAATATGCTTAAATTTTATATAAAAGTCATTATTATAAACGTCTCTATTTGTTTCATTTTCAGTCAAACTCACTTATTTTATTTTAATTTTTCTTTTCACTATTGGCATATGCTATATGGACATAATAATTGGAGATTTACATCTCAAAAAATCACAATATAATTTGTGCAATGCCATCTAGTGAATTTCCTTGATATTGTGTGGTAATCTTGTTAGCTAATGGAAAAAAGATAGTTGCTCTAGTATTATCTCTAAAATTCAACAGATGTCCATTAATGTGAGAACTTAACTATGTACTGGAATTTTCTCTGGTCACTTGGGACTATTCGTAGCTGAGGGGTAGTATCAATGCACGTCATTCAGGGGTCTGAGGTTGAAATCCTCAGCAAGGCAGCTAGAGAATAACGAATCAAAGTACCTAATGTTGAGTGGATGTATACATAAAAGTGATCAGGGACCGTTCAAGTATTAAGTAACGCATTTTTTAAACATTATTGACACCCCTCCCCCCCCCCCGATGCATCGTAATGCTTTTTGTTACCCCTCTTCCCATTCTCTAAATATTACAACTATGTATGCCTCAAATCACAATTATTACTGGAAAGTCACTAACCTTTGTTGCGGCGCCGTTAATACAATAGTAACGTTTTACAAGAATAACCCCCCTCCCCCCATATTGCGTTACGTAATACTTAATGCTCCCTCACAACTTAAACCAGCCATCAATGATGAAGGTCGCAAGCCCTGATGGTACAATCAACATTGAAAACAGTAGGAACTCATATAAATTTCGTCATCTGTTACTTTGTATTGAGTGTGTTGACAAGTCATTTGGATGACTTAACGGGTTCTACTCATTTGTTGCGCTATTTCTATGTATATATTCAAGTCTCTTGATGGTATTTTTTGTTTGCTTTGTTTGAACTTATGTTGTATGTACTGAATAAAATACGTTTAATCAGAGTTTAATGTTACTGCCAAAATACAATCGAAGAAATGAGCCCAGATTCAAAATGAAAAGTGCTTTTATACAAGCTTCCACGCTTCGGTGGAAAAACCAAACAAAAAATATTCTATGAATTCAAATTTTATATTGTTTTTAAATCATACCATCAACAATTTTATCCAATGTATATTTGTTTATTTCAATAAAAGTGTAACTTTAAAATTTATTGATAAAAAAATAAAAAACAAGTTATTAATAAAAGACCATGCAGGACCTGTTCCTGCGAAACTAGTCAGGTAAATAAATATAGTGGAATAACAAATCAATTGTTTCATTTAAATTATTTTATTTAATAAAAGTTTCTTTTGTATATTACTACCTGCAATCTTCATACTATATTTTCAGTATCGAAGAACAAAACATTAAGCTTTAGTCAACTACATATTTGGAAGTAGATGCTTAAAGTGATGAAATGGAAAAAAACTGTCTCTACAGATGATCCAAAATGGAAAATGTGTAGTTCTTACAGAATCTAAGAATGTTCAGCGATTGATAAAAAAACTTCTAGTGTACAAAAATTCTTGACGTATACACTTGGTCTCAGTGCGTTGATGTGTCAAATCATGTTCTTGGTCAATTAGTGCATAAAAATATTTAAAATTTTCTGAAACAAATTTATTTTTTTATCTAAAATGAAATTTATATTAGTCCTATAATAGTTCCACAGAAGAACTACATGGCTAAAAACGGTACCACCACATTACCAAACACACTATACACCAACTTCAGCCCTTCAGAGAAGAGAACTTGTATCAATCTCTTGAGATAGGAATGATTGGTATGAAATGAACATGAAAAATTTGGCTGTGAAGAAGACATGATGAGGATGGAGATGGTTGGCATGATGTTTACCTGAGATAGGATAGAGCAGTCATTGGAGAGCTCTTATTATTTGAAAATGCAAATGATTCATCTTTTTGCAAAATTAATATCCATGTGTTTAGAAGACCTCTGTATGTTGTAAACGTTGGATTTGAGTCTGCTCTCAACGCTCAAATGCTTGGACGACTCTCTCAAATGTTTTTCTACAAAATCTTCTCTGTATTGCAAATTTTTCTCTTTATCTTCCACTAATTTTTCTCTTTCTTTATAATGCTTAACTTTAGTTTCTCTCTCTTTATCCCTCACAACTGCATTTTGCATCATCTCTCTACGCTTCCGTTCTTTTTCTTCCTCCGACAATCTCGTGCGATTGTGTGTTCGCTCAATAGGTTTTGATGTTTTTACAGGTACACTTGGTTTTTTATGTGACTCAATTTGATTTTTCTTCAACGCCATTGGAGTTCCGTCGCCTGAAACCAGTCCGTAGTTTCTTTTTTTAACGCGATCTTCATCAGAGCTCTCACTGTCATGTTTTTTTCGTGTCATATTGCTAGAACTCTCTCGATCATGCGATTCCTTTATCTTTCTTTTATCATCATTCCTTTCATCTCTCCTGTGTCTCTCACTCTTAGCTTCTCTACCATCATATTTTCTTTTTCTTCTTCTGTCTTCATCTGACTCATCCTCACTTTCACTACTGCTGTCATTGCTGCTACTACTGCTGGGACTCCTCCTCTTGGCTTTCTTTTTGGATTTGTGTGATGTTAGTAGTTCACTTAAATCTATATTTTTGGAACTGGATCCTTTGAGTTTACTCAACTTCTCTGCTAATTTCTTATCTAAAGAATCTTTAGACTTTTTCTTCTTTTTATCTTTCCGCTTTTTACCTCTCAGCTAAAAATAAAATGTGCATTATTTAAAACCTTCCATACTTTTTTATTTGATTGATAAAACAAGGATATCAACTATTTAAACTAATAACATCAATTTGATTTGGAGAAATCTGTACGTTTTTAACTGGTGTCTATAGCTGGATACACACATAACGATTTATCTTTAAGATTTGACCGATAATCGCTCATTTTTTCAAATCTTACCGAAGAAAACAATTGAAAAATGAGCGATTATCAGTCAAATCCTAAAGATAAATCGTTACGTGTGTATGCAGCTTATAATATTGGAAGTGTTAAAGGTGTTGATGCACATTTTCAACAGAACCTCGAATTTCGCAGGCTGGCAGTTTTCTATCAAAATACAGTTAGTGAATTTTGTTTTCAATATCTCTAAAGAAGGCTGTTAACTGCACTGAAAATAATATGTTGTTTCTTTCTATATTTAAAACCAGGATGAGATTTTTTTTCATGTAATATCATGTAATAAGTATAACAATGGCAAGTCATAATTGTTTTTTCAGGTTTGATATTAGCCGTTAAAGGTATGTAATAAAACTCATTGACTACCTTTTCATTCTGAAGCAGCATAGTAAGCTCCTTTAATTTCACTGGATTCTGTAACAGTTGAGCTCTAGATTCCAATTCTTTCTTTTTTATAGCTACTAAAGGATCTTCCATCATTTTCCTAGCCATGTCTACTTGAAACTCCCTCGAGGTGGTGTCATTGCTCAAATTCCTGATTGAAAATGGAATACATTCGTGTTCAACGTGATTCTTTGGCGCTACCTTTGATTGGGTTGACTTCTCACTAGCTGCAACACTTTCAAATACTTTGTCAACCTTTTTTCCAAGAAGATATTGTTCTCTGTCCACACTTTCATTTGGTTGCTAAAAAAAATTATTATAATAAAAAAGTGGTAAACTGGACTATGTATAAAGCATGGAACTACAAAATTCTATACAAAACCTATACTCTCGATTTACATTCAAAAGTAACCCCCAAATATGTCAACGTTTGACAGTTTGTTTGGCAACATTTTCTTAACTCTAAGGATGTTTTTTATTTGATCTAAATGTATCCACTCTTTCTAAAAATAAATCAAAATATCTTAACTTCCTAACGAATCTCTTTACAACAATATTCCTTTTTTGCCAACCAATCTGTCTTAAGTGCCAGTCAATGATGCTATGAAAAGGTATAGGAGTACTCCATCTAGGCAGCTGTACATAAATATCTACGCAAGTAACAGAGAAAATAGGGTGTTTGAATTTACTTCCTAACATTAAATTTCCCTGGAAATCATCTGGCTTATTATAAATCATGTAACCCGCAACATACTGGCCTTACAGTTTGAAGATACTATGTATGTGAGAAAAGCTTTTGTTCAGCAATGGTTGATGAGGAAAAAAAATAACAGTCTTACATCACTAAACATGAATGTTTGAAGGTACCTTATACATCCAATCCATCTTCTTGCTACCTCTTTCAGCCAACACCCCAGATGTCTTACATCACTAAACATGAATGTTTTAAGGTACCTTATACATCCAATCCATCTTCTTGCTACCTCTTTCAGCCAACACCCCAGATGTCTTACATCACTAAACATGAATGTTTGAAGGTACCTTATACATCCAATCCATCTTCTTGCTACCTCTTTCAGCCAACACCCCAGATGTCTTACATCACTAAACATGAATGTTTTAAGGTACCTTATACATCCAATCCATCTTCTTGCTACCTCTTTCAGCCAACACCCCAGATGTCTTACATCACTAAACATGAATGTTTGAAGGTACCTTATACATCCAATCCATCTTCTTGCTACCTCTTTCAGCCAACACCCCAGATGTCTTACATCACTAAACATGAATGTTTTAAGGTACCTTATACATCCAATCCATCTTCTTGCTACCTCTTTCAGCCAACACCCCAGATGTCTTACATCACTAAACATGAATGTTTTAAGGTACCTTATACATCCAATCTATCTTCTTGCTACCTCTTTCAGCCAACACCCCAGATGTCTTACATCACTAAACATGAATGTTTTAAGGTACCTTATACATCCAATCCATCTTCTTGCTACCTCTTTCAGCCAACACCCCAGATGTCTTACATCACTAAACATGAATGTTTGAAGGTACCTTATACATCCAATCCATCTTCTTGCTACCTCTTTCAGCCAACACCCCAGATGTCTTACATCACTAAACATGAATGTTTTAAGGTACCTTATACATCCAATCCATCTTCTTGCTACCTCTTTCAGCCAACACCCCAGATGTCTTACATCACTAAACATGAATGTTTGAAGGTACCTTATACATCCAATCCATCTTCTTGCTACCTCTTTCAGCCAACAACCCAGATGTCTTACATCACTAAACATGAATGTTTGAAGGTACCTTATACATCCAATCCATCTTCTTGCTACCTCTTTCAGCCAACACCCCAGATGTTTGTCCATGTTGAATTAGTTCTTCTTTATTTCTTTCTCTGTCAATTTCTCTTCTCAAATCATCTATTCTTCTTTTTTCATTTGCTTCTGCTTGTTCTGCTTTCCATACTTTCTCTTGATTTTTTATAGTATTTGGATGCCATGACTTTTTAGTATTCTATAAACATAAAACTTGAAGTGAACATTTGTATTACCTACTATCAATATTACAGAAAATAAATTTCTTCAAAAAAAGGGAAAATATTTTCTAACCAAAGGAATAAATAGGTATCGGAGAACCAGTGGCAGTGACTGAGGAATTCAACTTTTGCTGCAGGATAAGCAAAGACTAATGAAATTAATTATCACAAAAAGCTCTACAAACAATGCACAATTGTATAGTGGAAATAAAATACGCACTAAACGCCAAAAACTTCATTTTGAGATAATCTAATAAAACTGATTTTTCCCCCATACAGACATAGTACTATGATGATTTTTGGATCTGTTTTTTTACATCTTTAGATCATCGATATTATGGACTTGGAGCAATATTTATGCTATTGACAATGGTTTATAGAACTTTTCCTCATACTCAACTCTTTTTTTTTCATTTTTGGCGTTTAGTGCGTATTTTATTTCCACTATACAATTTAATAATTATGAAAGTATATTTCTTATAAATACAAGACCAAAATCACTCGAGTCCGGGTGGAGGTCTATAATAAAAAAAAAAGTACCATCAAGCAATGCATATAGATAGCAATTTCAAAAAATGCCCAAGTCCATATTTTGACAACAGATACTTGCATTTCAATATTTCTAATGGACCATGAAATATTATATTGTATGGTTAAAAAAATATTCCGTGTTCCGCTCCTTCGAAGCAGAGCTGAGGAATCTGGACATGGTGTGGGAGGTCATAAACGTTGCGCAAGATCGAGGGCAATGGAGAGCTCTTTTTGCCTCCCTATGTCCCTTAAGTGGAGGCTTAAGGGAGTTTGGATGATTAAAAAAATACAGGATGTAGACTGTAGAGTAAGAAAAAATATTTGTTACAGAGAAAAAAATCTGCATCCGATAGTATATTCAGCCAACGGAAGTATTACGATAGTGGACTTGAGGAATTTTTGAAATTGGCCATTCATATACACACACTTGTTCACTTAACAAGTTGTCATTTCAGAATTTCAATAAAATTAGCAATCCTTGAGGTAAATATAAGTAAACAGGGTATTAACGTAAAATCAGTAACAATTATTGTAAATCAATGAACTGAAATTATATAAATAAGATCATAACCACAAAATTCGTTAATCTCACTAACCAAATCACCGCCGCCCATGTTAGATTCTAATTGATAAAGTCTTGTTAATTTGCTGGCTTGAAAGTTTTTTTTTAGAATAAATTATTCTAAGCCATTAAATAAATAAAACTATTATTTAATTCTTATTTTGGTTTGTTTTTATGACATTACATCGCACAATAACCATAGATATTCTTTAATAGATAATAATTTTTAAAATGCGTGATGTTCTATTTACCATAGAAGTATCGTTAAAGGGGAGAAAGATGCTAGAAGACGTGTTATGACGTATTATACGTGTCACCAGGAGCTGAGGCCCACAATGGCTCAATAACAAGGCTCCAACACTCTCTGCGCATGTTAGATTGAACATGCTTAGATGGGCGGGACATGTGCAGAGGATGCCATCGATACGCACACCAAAAAGAACACTGGAAGGACAGCCAGGTGGGAGAAGAAGAGTTGGCAGGCCTAAACTGCGGTGGGAGGATGAGGTTGGCAGAGATGCTGCACACATACTGAATATTTCCATTTGGAAGACTACAGCAGAAGACAGAAGAGGTTGGAGGCCAAGACGATATGGGTTGTAAAGCCATCGGAAAGAAAAAGAAAAGAGGCCCACAATGGACTGTAGTACAAAGGACAGATTCTGTTCATGCAGAGTGACATTATGAATGAATGCTCCAACATAATAAGTACGTATAATATATCTTAATAAATTTTTAAGGAAAGTGTAATTAGTGATTAATAACTATTAACAGTTTTAATGATCTTTAAGCTTTATTACTTCCACCTGAAAATGATAGCCTACTCGGGTAAAAATAATGATAGAACCTCTAATAACATAGCTTGAAAAATATCTTGATTACGTGTCCCCAAAGAAAAAGCTACAAGAAGACAGCCAAACTTAATGTTGCCAAACAGCCATTGAATAGCTTCATCATAGTAAGAAGATGGCTATTAATCAATATTATGTTTTGACACATTTTACTGTGCTGGTCATCTTTTAAAGAATGTGAAGCTTCATGCTACCAACCAATTAACAAAACTTATTTGTTAGAGATTCTTATGAATTGATTTTCGATGAATTGATCATTCGATGAATTGATTTTCGATGAACTCGTCGTGAATCGTTTTTTTATATGGAAATATATTATAATATCTTTATTAGTGCCTCATATAATGGCCGAAAACAGCGTCTGTACCCCTCGCCCCCCCTCGAAGAAGATGTTGGCAGATATTGTCACGTTCGTCCGTCCGTCTGTCTGTGTGTCTGTCTCGTCCGTTTGTTAGTTTATTTATTTATTTAATTATTTATTTATTTATTTATTTATTTATTTATTTATTTATTTATTTATTTATTTATTTATTTATTTATTTATTTATTTATTTATTTATTTATTTATTTATTTATTTATTTATTTATTTATTTATTTATTTATTTATTTATTTATTTATTTATTTATTTATTTCACTTTTCTCTGTTATCTACTACAAATATCAATAGATAATTATCGTCAAAATGTGATAGATAATTATCGACGACAAATACTAAAATACGCTTTTCGACGCAAAGCTGATATCGATACAAAAAAAAAACAAAGAAAAGTGATAGATAAAAATAAATATCGCATACTTTGAAAGTGTGTGATATTTTATCGCACGATATAAAAATAGGCCCATTTTCTAAATTTAAGTCCAAATATTTCAACACATGAGTTTGGTTGTCAAAAAGGCTGTGTCTCTCAAATATCTTCATAATATTTATTTTCGATGAATTTGTGATTCGATGAATTGATCATTCGATGAATTGATTTTCGATGAATTGATTTTCTATGAATTGATTTTCGATGAATTGATTTTCGATGAACTCGTCGGTTACCATACTGCATACCTTAATGTTTATAATATATATGATGAAAGATCACAACTTCTTCATACTGCGTTCGAAACGATTAATCGTTCCAATTTACATGTTCAGTGTTTACCCATCTTTTATTATTATTTATTTATTTTCTGTCAAAATTAAGCATTGTTCACCATTACAGAGTAATCCTTTGCGGTGAACAATGCAATTTTAATTCCTTATCACTTATCACTGAGGATGGTTTTTTACTTAAAATATTATTCGAATAAATTCATAGATTAGGTAATAAAGTAGGTACCTATGAGGTGGTTAGTAGTCCAGTGCATGGTATCAATCGGCGGCATTCGTATACTATTGGGGGTCGTGGGTTCGAATCCCGGCGGTGCCGACCATTTCCACTTTCACGACAAAGGCCTATGCGTGTGAAAGATGTCAAAAGTGTATTTGTGGTCACTTCGAAAGCACAGATTCATTTAAAAAAAAATCTTCTAATTACTGTGCAGTGTATAGGGCTATTATGCCGTTTCTACTTTGCGAATAGCAAGCAGTATATTATATTGTGTAGTTCGCAAAGTGGAAACTGCCCTTTAAACAAAATACTCTCGCTTGAGGTATGACCTATAAATTAATGTTGCATATATTTAGGCGTTAAAAATGTTTTAGGTTGACCACCGGTATAATAGGTATATTATATAGACAGTACCTACTGTGGTGGGTCTAATAAAACAAGACGTTAATAAAGTAACAATTCGTCTTAATATTATTAAGAAACTAGATACCTACAGCTGGGTATGTGTTAAGCAGATTGAATGACATTTGATGAAAAAGACCTTTGTTTTTCCTTCTATCAGGGTTGCAAAGCTGCAAACACTCTGAAATGTATTATGTTCCTATGGACTAGAGCAGATGGACGTGAACAACGTATAAGAAGATAATCTTCACTAATGCGCAATACCGTATGCAATGCCTTGTTGCCTCCACTTTCTCTCAAATGGTACATTTACCAGCTGTTTATATTTCATCAATATTATTTTATGATGTTATTTTCTTACGATTTCAATCCTGTGGGTTGTTTTGCAGCAAATCCTATATCTCGTCTTCGATTTCTTTTTTTACTTTCGTCCCTGCATAGTTCATGTCATCATACATATACTCGTATTTATTATCTAATGGCTTAGGAACATCTTTCAGGGGCGCCCCATATTGTTATAGTAAGCGTAAGTTCCCTCAACCATTCCCTCTATTGTTGGAAGATGACCCTCGTGATATGGCCAATTCTCGACAATCTTGCGACATTTTGTGATGTGGCTATTATCCATCCCAAGTAGGTACATCCAGTCTCTTTTGATGAGGTATCATATGTCTCACTTCCAATCGTCAGTATTCGCTCCATAGGTAGGTGCATATGTTTTTTGAAAACTGCTAGCGGAGATTTAAGCCTTGATTTTATGAATCAGGGATCTTTGACTTTTTGTCTTGCCAAGATATCAGTTTTTTGAGGTACACGAACTTTTTTCATTTTTCTAAATATCTCCGAAAATCACTACATATTCGTTGCTTCTCTCGGCCCAATTTCACAACTTTATTATTATTTTTGTTAATTTTCATACTAACCTCAAGACATACTCCATGACTGTCGTCGTTTCTGTGGGATCTTCTTCACTTGCAGCAAATAATTCCATATCGATCTTTTGCCCGTGTATTTCCACACCGTTTCTTTTCATATTTGAACCTTTGTTTTTTCCGACAGGCATTCCTAGTAATACAATACAGGCTCGTAATAAAATATTGAGCAGGTAGGTGTGTGTATGGATGGAGGTATGCTGTGTAGTGCAGTGATAATGCATTCCGAGTGGGGGCACACGTGCAACAGTCCCTTGGCCTCCGCCATGCGCCATGCAGTGACCCGGGAACACGCATCGCATGTCACTATAATTGGAAAAGAAAGTGATTCGCCCAGCCCAACCCAGCCGTGGAGCGAGGACAGCTTAACAAAGTATATCGTTGGATACACGCGGCCAGTAGAGAGCATTGAACCTTTGGCAACACTGGGACATCACTGTATCTTCTCTGGCGTATCTGAATTACCCACTGAAAGAAGCGGGAAGGTACTTGTCATGAAATGTCCATAGTGCATAATGCCTGCCACACACGCTCCGGTATACCTGTGCAGGCGGCCTGCGCAGGTATACCTCACAACGCCCACACACGCTCCGGTCTACCGTAAGGTAGACCTGCGCAGGCGACCGGAGTGCCGCCACACACGCTCCGGTATACCTGTGCAGGCGGCCTGCGCAGTTACTTAGAAAGATATTAATTTTTTTGATTACTGACTATATTTTTGATCGACCTCGGTACGGTACCGTAGTGGTTATAGGCGTGGACTTTAGATCACGAGGTCCCGGGTTCGAATCCCGGTCGGGACAGAATTTTTCTGTTTTTTTACTTGAATTTTTTTTATTTTTTATTTTCTTTTATAAATGTGAAAAAAAAATTGTGGTTGGATGTTAGAGATTGCTACGGCTATAATCCCGCCATTGCCACTTGTCTATACACTATTTTTTGTACACTATTTTTAATATGCATAAAGTATAAAATAAATAAATAAATCTAAATATTTAAAAAAATTCAAAATTCCGAACTCGGTAGCCTAGTGGCAAAGGCTCCAACTTCAGATCAAGAGGTCCCGGGTTCGATTCCCGGCCGGGTTAGAAATTTTCAATGTGTTTTTTCACTTGAAATTTCTACTCGGGGTTGGAATCCTGTCTCAGATTGGACGGGACCGGTTGACTGGTAGAGAATGCTTCAAGCATTGAGTTCCGCCGGCTATACTGACACCTATGTATAGAAGAACCAACATTCCTCCGGAGAATTTTGGGTTTAATATGATACCACCGCATCACGAACGACGCTATACGTCGGTCACTTTTACCATTATGTGGAAGAGATGGACTTGGCTGGAACATGTATTAAGGATGCCGAATGACAGTTGGCCGAGGAGAGCGCTGTTCTTCCTGCCATCAGGGTCCCGAAGAAGAGGAAAAACCTCTCATACTGTGTTCCGCTTCTTCGAAGCAGAGCTGAGGAATCTGGACATGGTGTGGGAGGAGGTCATAAACAAGATCGAGCGCAATGGAGAGCTCTTGTTGCCTCCATATGTCCCTAAGTAGGGCGTTAAGGGAGTTTAGGTTGGATGTATAGAAGAGTGTTATTTACCTATTATTATTTAAAATATTTATTTATTAAATAATAATATATTATATATGAAGTATACATCATTGTATAACTATAATAAAAAAAAGAATTAAATACAATGCTATATACTAAATATAAAAATATTATTATTTAAAAAAATAATAATTATAAAAAAACTCCTCTAGTTCTACTCTCGACTGAGCCATATGCAATTGGAATGCACAACCACTCCATGCAAACGCTGGAAAACTACTGAAAGACCTGCGCAGGCGACCGGAGTGCCGCCACACACGCTCCGGTGAACCTGTGAAAAAATTGATTTTCGATTCTTCTCCGGTCGCCTGCGCAGGTCTAAAAAACTGCACAGGTCTACCCCCACACACGCTCCGGTACACCTGAACAGGCCGCCTGCGCAGGCGACCTGTGCAGGTATACCGGAGCGTGTGTGGCCTACATAAGGCTGAGAGAAAGGTTACAAATATACGCGATCTACAAATAATTAAGTTCCTTCGTTTTGTGATAATAGCCCGTGAGCTGTTAGACAATTTTGGGTATTTGAGACAGGCTGAAAACTTTTATTGTACTTCTTTTAAATTCCCTAAAGACGGAACCGTAGACCTCTGTTTGGGGGAGAGCAGGGCAAAATCAATTTTATGCTTTTCAGAACTTTCATTTGAGGTAAATAGATTGTCCCACCAAAATGATCTACCTTTTAGTACTTAATACCTTCTTTAAATTATTTTTAATGAAATGTAAGTAAGTAAGTAAATATTTGCCCCACTCTCCCCCAACAAGTATTCAGCCTGTCTCAAATACAGATTTTTGGATAATGACATTAAACACAGTTCTGTTCTTCTTTCGGTCAATACTTTGCTCTTATTTCCGTCTTTTTGTTTAAATATGTCTGTTGACCTGTTCTATTGCAGAATGGATCCCGATGAGCTCCGGGCTCCAACACTGTATCGCCATGTCTTTGAGGGTCCTTAAATAAGGGAAATCATGAAACCAAATGCACGCATACAGAAAACACTCAGTAAAGAGGTACATATGAAAATTCCATTTGATTCGTGTTTTTTTTTTACTTTTAATTCATACTCAACTTTCAGCATGAAAGAACGTAGGTACCTATATGCATTAATTTAATTGATACCTAGTTGTATTACATTATATTCTTATTTATTTATTTTAAGATGTTGTTTTGAAGTTCTTTTTGTCTGAAAGGCAATGCAAGAATATGACAAAGTTGTCTGTCACATTTCACATTCACCTGAGAGGAATCTAGGTCAGACTCGTGTATATTTTCACTTTCCTGCGCGCACCACTCGCTATTAGTTCCCTAGGTGGCCACCCGCACCACCCGACGCTACACACACTCGCAGAGATTGTACCATAATGGTACCATAACTTTGAGAAGAAATATACTACTAGAGAAATAATGTGCTACTGCGCATGGTTCCAACATGTACCACGTGACTGCTGTTAAACTCATACAAATTGTGAGGTTTGTTGGTAGCGGTGTGTGAAATTCGATTTTTTAATGGAAGTGTCTAGTTTGCCGCAAGCGGTATACTAGCAAATCGCGCTAAAAAGCCGCCAGTGGCAGTGCAAAGAAGAAGTGCGCATGCGCGATAATAATAGTAGATGTTATAGTTTTTCGACGTGTTATACGTAAGTCCACTGCAGATGAGTGGTTACCATCGCCGCTGTTCATATTGATGGTTGTAGGTTCGAATCCCGGTGCGGGTGATCTTTTTTTTCTGTTTATCCTTTTTTTCTGTGAAAGATGTCTAAAGTGTATTTGTGTTCACTTTGGCTGTGCTCAATTCATTAAAAAATAGGTTCGTTAGCACGCTTTCTACTATTTTCATGACTGTTAGGTTTGAACATAATTATTTAGGGAGGTTTGGGGGGCGGAGCCCCCCATACCTCTTCACGAATACCCCGAATCCATTTTACCCTCTGAAAACCGAACATATTTGAATTGTTGACGCATTTGAACTTTTGTTCCGAAACTATAGCGGCTTTTTAGTGCGCTTTTCTAGTATACCGCTAGCGGCAAACTAGCCACACCCTTTTTTAATTTTAATATTTTAGCGTTAACACAGAGGAATTTTTTGTTTTAATCATATAATAGAAATTTAATCATAGTAAGTATACTAAGTACCCATGGGTTGTGTTGTGTTGTCTTGTGCTTGTAGATGAAAGTAAAATGAATCAATATTGATAATTTATCTCCAGTCACGTGACTGTTGAATAAAGAACCAATTTTCGGTTCTGCGCATCCAATAAAGTTCTCTAATAATATTTTTATACTCAGTGTACCGTAGACATGCATAGACAACCCACAACCATAGACTGTATGGAATATAGATACCCAAAGAACAAAGTAGATACTTACTCGTAAAACTCACCCCAACATGCCGGCGTATATAGGTTGTTTCCAGCTAGTGAAAGTGTACCTACTGTGTTGGTTGTTGGAGAAGGGTGTTGAAGCCGGATGCCGAGGGTGGCGACTCTGCAGAGAGTTCAATGCCCTCTCCAATACTCCAATAAAGGGAGCCTTGATGTACCACACCATACCATATTATATCTTATCGGGCTATGTTAAAAGTTGGAATGGATACATATTGACCCCGGTATCTTTAGCAGCTATAATAATAGCCTAACTTCTGCGTGAGTGACTATGTGGAATCAGATTACCTACTAATACTACATAGGTTATTTGCCACACTTCGAATCAAATCGAAGATGTGACTCTTGTAGGGCCTCTAAAACGCAAATTGGCGTATTGATACGAAAGTTCAAGGATAAATCAAACACTAATGGGCGTGGTCAGAAATCAGAAAGATTTTGAAAAAGTTTGTGTGGTGACGAGAATGAAGGATGACATTTTGAAATATTTTGGCATATTACATCAATGAATACTAAAACTTCACTTTCCTATACTTTTCCTACTTTACAGTGTTTTCAGCTGTCTTGTTTCAGCTGATTTTGCGACGTGTGTTCGAGTGTCCGGGCGAAACCAAAAATGTCCAGAGGGCCTAGACAAAATACAGTTGGCGATCGACTACAAACGAATTCTTCGACAATGTAGAGTAGGAAGAAAATTAGCTGTCCACTTTTTATATTTTTATATAAGTGTCATTGCTTGGTTTAAATAATTGTTTATACGTTCCAGTGGGGAGATAATTTTTTCATACATACATTGGCGAAATCTTTGTTTGTAGTCGAACGCCAGTTTGAATTTGTCTACGGGGGCAGGTTGTAGGTTATTTAACGGCTTTTTAAGCGAATTTTCACCTTTCCGGATACCACAGTTTTGAACGACCTTTTTTCCGGATACCAAATTTTCAGAATGGCCCAAAAATTTTACAAAGGTGGCAAAACTGATGCCTTGTATCTTTTTCACAACATCCATCCCTATTTAGCTACTTACCTATAAATACTAGTTTTCATTCTTATCATGGCTTAAGGCAAATATTTGCATATTATTGTACAACAAATCTATATATCTTACCTAATCTGTTCATCCTTCGTATTAAAATGCAGCTGCATTATCTTATACCATGTGTATGAATTGCAGGGCAGGTCATGTTGACGTTTCAATGTCGTTCACTGACTGATGATAGCAGCAGAATTGCACAAAGCCCTAGTTTTCAGTTTGAAACGAGATGGTGCAAAATCTCTCGAAGAAATAAGGACGAAATGCAGCACTGTACCCGAAGTACCAGTCGAAAAAATACCCGAACAATTTATGAGATTCTCGTAGTATAGGTGTGTGAGTGAGTTGTAGAAAAGAATTAGAAAACAACATACATATATACTATACTCGCCTTTTTGAAGACTCAGAAGACTGTCTCATCGTTTTAAGTCCTGGCTGGTTAGGGTGGCCCATTTGGATTTCCGATTTATATAAACCTTGTTGTAGCTATGTACTAATTCTTTAATTCTTTCCACACGTTGATGGCAATACTGTATCTTGATGTTCACCTCTTCAAGCTTGAGGATTGTTGTTTCGAAGAGTTTTACCATCAGCTTGCAACAAATTATTTTTATTTCGAAAGGTATGACGCAAATAGCCTCATAAAACCTTTTGTAACGTTCTCTTCATTTCGAACATTTATTTTTGTCTCTACGCAAACATTATTTCATACGATTCCAACGATTTTTCTTATAAGTAAATAATATGAATTTACGCTTTTCGCCTGGGGCAATTTTTTCTGTCAACCGGTCCCGTCCAATCTGAGTCCGGCGAATCTCGGGTAGAAATTTTAAGCAATGACCCGACCAGGAATCGAACCCTTGATCAAAATTTTGAATGACATTTGTTAAAAGTAATTTCATCAGTAATTCATTCAGTAATAATCATTCTTTTAAATTCGAATTCAATATAATATATTCATAGTAGTTATAGATCACAAGACAACATCTGTCGGGAAAGCTAGTTAAAATATATCATAGTAACTTATAAAAACTAAAATGCGTACAATAATCTCACACTTGGGTATAGGTAGGTACTGATTTTTTAATGTAACAAAATATCCATCTATATTTTTATTGTCAATAAGTATATTACATGCATAGTTATTTGTTACATAATGTTAGGCAAAGCAATTATTAGTTTCACATCCGCGTCTGGCATTTGACTGGAGCGGGGTCAGTGAATGCCTCACCGAAAAGCGAAGTTTCATTTTCATGTTCACTCTTGATTATCCACACAAGCGCAACACGGATTAGATGCCGCGGTATAGTACCTACTGGAGGTACCAGTGTAAGTACTCAGTATCTGCTCCAGGTACCTAGGAGAGACACAGACGTAGGTACTGCAGTGGAGACTGGAGAACCCTGTCCCTGTGCTATACACGAGCCAGTATCTTGGCCTACTCCACGTGTTTCGGGTGTTTTGCCCTTTGACCTAAATAAAGTTCGTTCCCTTCCCTTTCCCTTAGCTCCGTGTTTATTTTCAGTTGGTGTTGGTGTAGAAGCCCAGTCAAGTGGTGACTGGTAACTCCACAGTGTACGCACTACGCAACTTCGCTGCATGGCGCAGCTCAATATCATTTTGGGTCTCGAACGCGGGTCCCTGATGGGTGGACAATGAACCCTTCACTGTGTGACGATAACAACACATACCTACTTACCAACAATAATATTATGTTTCCTTCAATTCTTTGAATAAAATATCTACAGTTTTTTCAAAGAATTTATTGTTCTTTTTTTAAATTTGAAACCGTCATGTCAAATTTTATATCATGAAATTTTTTATAAGTGCCCAACCTAGGTAAATAGACATCGTTCTTTATTTAAATTTGAAATTAATTAATTATCATGAGAATTGTTAAGTCATATTTTGTTCTTTTTTTAAATTTGAAAGAGGCAGATGAGCATAAGTACCTATACTGTAAAACAACAATTTTTATACACTTCGTTCCTCTTTCCTTTTTTTCCATGAAAAATTATCTTGTTCCATGAAATAAGTAGGTAGTTTAACAATAATAAATACCCAGGCGAAATCCATACCTACTGTTTTGACACCATTAGGATAGGTACTGCATTGTAGAAGATCAGGTTCAATATCACTTGACTATATAGGTGCAATATTGTTGTTTATTGGCTGTGAGAAGTATGTACCTATCTACATAATATGACAATGTTATGCTATAGACGACACAAATCTAAGTAACAACACAACGTGGGCTTACATTTTGTACCTATTATAGTCAACCAATTATTCAGATAGGCTGAATCATCAAATCGTTTACTTTACAGACACATTCTGTATTGGAATAAATCGGTTCAATGAGTACCTGCTGACAGTATAGCATAATAATTATAACATTATCCTCCCGCTATTGTTATATAATACATAGGTTGATACCCATTTTGATACACCAAAATTAGTGTAATATTGTATTGCGTATAGTAGCTATGTATATAGTTTGTTGGTTCAATCTACTTTATATATAGGTAGGAGCGTACATTCACACGCGTGAGCTCTATACTCTGATAATATTGGAATGGTGCTTTCTCTCTCTTGTAGGTTGCGTCCGAATGAGTGTGCGAAAGGAACAACAAATTTGACTTTGGTTGAACTTGATGTTGAGGAAGGTTATACGAGAACATTGAAAGAGGCCGTCACTGTAGAGACAACAGCACGTGCAGGATACAAGAGCCGGTCAATGACCGATCCATATAAAGCTATTCTCATATTAAACTTTTGACGTACGTCACCTATTATTATTATCAGAATATTTTTGCAATACTGATTACTTTTATCACGTGATACGTATTTAGTATGACATTATTTATTACACCGAAAACGAATTTTCTGCAAAAACACATTATTAAAATGTACGCTACTGATTATGCCACATACTAATATTTCATAGTACCTAAAATCGGAAAGAATCTCGGTAAGTATGAAATATATTGTCAGATCGAGAAGACAAAAGAGGAATTGGGACTTATGAGCATGTCAATAAAGTTGACATTAAAAAGCCGTTTATACCTTGTCTTGCCACAACAAAAGATGGCGTACAACGGTAAAATTATTCAATTAAAACAATAATGAGAAGCATATAGAACTAAATACCTAGAATAGGCATCTCCTTCTTACGCTTTTCGCATGATTTGGAAACCGCCATCCATGCGTTTGAATGCGAATGAGTGTTTTCTGATGAATAACGCATTGCGTTTTCAGACATTGCTCTTATTCCAGAGCAAAAGTAATTCAGAATTATGGTATTACATTTCACAAGTATTATTTTTAAATTCTTATGTATAGTTTATTATTTCAATATAATAATTCATTGTAAAGATTTTTCATATTTAATGAGATTGACATTTTAAATCGTGCCCATGTTTACGAATTTTTATATCAACTGTTCCTTTACAAAAATATGCAATTGAAATAATACGTCAACATACTTTACAGAAAACACAAAATTCTATCAATTTTGATGTGGATTTAAATTGTTTTAAAGGTCAAATCAAATTAAAACTACCTTTGAATTCCACTCAGGAGCATAGGGAGGCAACAAGAGCTCTCTATTGCGCTCGATCTTGCGCAATGCTTATGACCTCCTCCCACACCATGTCCAACTCCCTCAGCTCTGCCTCGAAGGAACGGAACACGGTATGAGAGGGCCTTCCACGTCTTCGAGACCCTGATGGGAGGAAAAACAGCGCTCTCCTCGGCCAACTGTCATTCGGCATCCTCAACACATGTCCCAGCCATGCCCATCTCCTCTCCGTAATGGTGGAAGTGATGGGCCTGCGTTGGGTGCGCCGGCGTATAGCGTCGTTCGTGATGCGGTGGTACCATATTATACCCAAAATTCTCCAAAGGCACTTCGTTTCGAATGCAGATAAAGGTATAAATGCAAAAAAAACACGTGCAACTACTATAAAAAGTTTATTATTTGCTATCCCGCTTGTCATAATATTTAAAAAGAAGATGAAAAGAGACAATATACGGTCCGCCTTATTATATTAATACCTAATTTTATAATTATTTTATTTAAAGAAAGTATGTCACTTCAAAAATTGTAAAGATGGATAAATATCACAAAGTTGATGAAAAACATTTAGTGAATTAATTGAAACTATTTGTGATCACTTCGACCTGGTCACTTATATTCTTTTCCATCAGCTTCTCTTCACTTTCGTACCTCATAAACACAAACCGTGAAAAAAAAATATAGTGTTTAGTTCAGGATGTCCATTCTAGGTATTAAGTTCAATGATGAGAGGACGAATAACCTAGTGTCATTTTAAGAGATCTTGAATATAATATTCAAAGATTTGATTAAAGATACTTAATTGAAATTCGTAATCGTAATAATATCTACTGCTATGAAAATAAAAATAGACGGCAGAGCGTAACGTCATTGCAAAGTTATACGGTATACAAATATAGGATAGGAAGATAAGTATGGGCGGCAGCCGCCACAGTGCGGGCCTCCACGTGCCAAAATACAAGAAGTGTTTATTCCACGGAGAACAACCGCCATGAGATCGGGTGTGCTCGACAATTTCCGTACGACACGAACGGAACGAAATAAACATTTTGGTGTGTCGTAGTCCCTGGGAGCGGGCGGTTTAATCTTTTCGTTTTGGGAAATTTCATTCAAATATTTGATATTTTCTTGTTGTGAACCTAATTATATGGACATTGGTGATTATTTAAGTGTTTCTAAAAAGATTTTGTGTCGTTGGATGTAGATAAATATTATCTAATTGTTTATTTCAAATCGAGAACCATTTCGTTAACCTATGACAACAATATATTCATTGAACATTGAGATCTGAGAGGGTCATCGTTATCTACGATTCGGTAAGTTTGAGAGATGTTTTTTTTTTGTTAAAATTTCATTACTTGTTTAATAATAATATAACAACTTAAACTTATTGATAAGTTTATACGTATTCAAAATTTCACGTTAAAAAGATAATAGGTATAACGGACAAGGGCGGATCCAGCCTTGGCACCAGGGGGGGGTCACAAAGTAAAAAAAAAGGTCATCTTAAAAATTTGGTATCTAGAAATTACACTTTTCCTAAAAAAAAGGTCATTTCCTAAATTTGTTATATGGTACTTTTGCTCCAGGGGGGGGTCATGGCCCACATGAAATTATAATTATGCTAGCAAAATAAAGATTTTATTAATAAATATCACTGCCCTACTTGAGATTACATAGCCTAGGGGGGGGTCATGACCCCCCTAACCCCCCCCCTGGATCCGCCCTTGATAACGGAGTACTACGTGTTTAAAATTTTCACGTGAGAATATTGTTTTTTTGGAAGGACTTTTCTACGCATTTACGTAAAATCGCAAATGAATCGCCTGCATTTGTACATCATGAAAAAAAAAACAGCTTTAACTTCATGATATTCTAAGTATTTACTTAAAAATGGTTAAAAATTAAGAATATTGTTAATTATTATATTATGTGATGGCCACATATTTACTTCATAGTTACATTATTTTCGTGACTTTTTTATTTCGTTATGTTACACATATGTGTTTTTTAATATTGTAAAGTATATATTGTTTCGCTTTAAATGTAATGTCCTGTTTCGTTTTTTTCAATATGTACATGCTTATTATAGACTCGGCGTGTACGTACCTCCCAAATTATATGCCGAGTGCAATGAACTTTGGTTGGAAGTGTGCAGGAAAGAGCTGAAATTCTGGGAAAAGACTGTATAATATATGATTTTTTGGTTGATTATATATGGATTTTTGTATGATTAAGTATTATTTGAATATATTTTATTGGAAAAGAGTGTTATTAATGCGAGTATAGTATTAGTAAGTAGTGTATATAGTTGGTGTATATAGATGCATGTATAGTGAGTGTGGTAGGTATGTGTATGTGTTGGGGGCTCAGGCTCACGGCGGCATGAGTTGGACAGGTCGGTGATCGCTAGTACGGAGGCACGTGGAGGCCCGCACTGTGGCCTCACATTCACGGAGGAACACGAACAGATCCAGAGGCCGCCACAGTGAGCGCCTCATCCAAATACACGCCAACAACTTGGTACAGCGCCTGCACTAAATATAAGGACCACTTGATTATTCCATACCATATTCGAAATTATTATCAAGATAAAAACGAACGGTACAATTATTTTTGTAGAACAAGTACAATCTGTATAACTATGTGTAATGTTGTTTTGTAATTGATGTGTATATATTGCTGGAATAAATAAATAAACAAATTTAAAAAAAAATCTATTCGGGTAAATGGTACAAAAACTGATTAATTAAGTTTGGTTAGTTGGTTACGTTAATTTAAAAAAAAAATTAAATTCATTTTAAATTTAATTTTTGTCTTTATAAATCCCATTTTTCTTTAGGCACACCACCATCACCAGGGTTGCCAGGTTTTATTAAAAAAAAAAAAAAAATACCGAATCAGTGTTCCCACTTGGTATCCGAAAAGATGAAAGTTTACCAAAAAAGGTCATTCTCAAAATTCGGTGTCCGGAACGTTGAAGAAATTTCACTAAAAAAAGGTCGTTTTCCAAATTTGGTATCGCGAAAGTTCAAAAAGTTCACAAAAAAAATGAAAAAATAGGAAACAGCCTATAGTTCGGTTCGAACACAGTACGAAAATACCGAACACCTGGCAACCCTGGCCATCTCACGTGAACGAATGAATGAATTTCAATATTTTTCCTATTGTTTTGTTTGCTATTGTTAGGGGAATATTCTTATGGAATAAAATGTTAAAAAAAATGCGCGGGAAATTTGAAATTTTAAGATAAACAACAACTGACGTAGACAACCCTTTAAGAGCTTTTGACAATATAAACATTTCTATTTGTAGAATAATGTGCCGAAAATCAAAATGAGCTACCTATTATTCAATAAATTGACTTATTTAAGTTTTTATTAAAAGAAATCGGCTCAATATAATTAATTGAATCTAATTCATATTATGAATGACACTGATGATGATGAATCATTAGAATGCGGATAGATATTTCAAATCGTCCAACCAAAATCGCTCCAGGCTTTCTTGTGATCATAATTGAATACCCTACAAAACAAAATTATTACTGAAAATGAATTCGATTCGACTTGATGAAAAGATGGCAAGGTTTTATAATAATTCGTTGTGTTCGTTTTTTGAGCTATTCTGAAGTGTTTATCCATTGGGAAGTTCGTTAAAAAGAAAATGGCAAGAGATGTACTGAATAAACAAAAAAATACTTTATTTTTTGTACTTCTATTATTAACCCTGTTAAAACGGTCAGTGGTGTACGATGCGATATGAGGAAATGTGACGTCATTTCTCTGCCACACAATCTCAACGTTTTGTCAATTTTTCTTTATTTTTATTTTGTTAAACTGGTTGAAAATTTCATTCTTAATAATTGAAGGTAATAATTATACTTATATGTCTGATTTTGTATGCACTCAAATTTACACATGATTATTTTTTATGCAACGATACACCGAAAAGTTATTGGTAGCATTATTATTGCAGGTATCAGAAGAACATAATATTATTATTTTATTTATTTTTCATTTGCAATTAAGTATAGTCATTTTGTAGGCACAGCGGTGATTTTTCTCACTATTTATAATAGTGAGAAAAATCGACATACCTCACTGGGAATGATAAATCCTTCGTTTATCCCGTCGCAAAAAATAAGGAACAAAATCGACGTCGTATAGGAAACGTTTTATTTACGTTAAATTCTTCATTACAATGAATTTGAACTCTTCAAAAATTAACCCGAGTATACTTTCGAGGAGGTCATTAACGTTGCGCAGGATCGAGCGCAATGGAGAGCTCTTGTTGCCTCCCTATGCCCCTAAGTGGGGTCTAAAGGGAGTTTGGATTTGGATACTTTCGATATTTTCACATCAACGTGTTTTTAAATGCGCGATGAAATGGTAGACAGCAGGGATCGAATCTTAGACTGCATTTTGAATATTCAAGGGGTTTTGTATTTTAATAATTTTGTAGGAAGGTATGAAAGTTTGAGAGGTGCAGATTACACCCCTCTCGTACTTTCACTCTCCATGACCCTCACAGAAGGGGCAGGGCAGGGGCGTCGCTGTCTGTGTGTGTGTGTGTGTGTGTGTGTGTGTGTGCAGAATAGCGCACAACTTCCAGCTTTCTCCCTCATTTCAGATCTCCAATATATTTCTCTCTATATATAGCGCTCTCCAATCTCCATACATACCCATCTTTTATATACCTAAATACATTATAATATATCTCATAGCCTTGTAGGCAATACATATTATATTCATAAAGCAATATGTATAATATTAACTTTACTTGTATAATTTTTGTATTTCCGAAAATTGGAATGAAAGCTACAAATTCTTGTCGGTATCCTTTGAGTACGCGGTTCATGGAATTTCATCTATATTATTTGAGAATGAGTTTTATCACAATAATTTCCAGATTAGGTAAAACTCCCAACTATCTATGTTACCTTATGTTGATTCTTAATATTAAAGCGGAGAATGCTATATAGGTTATTATTTCATTTTCATCCATATAAAAATATCAAGACTAGTCGCAATAAGTGTTCAGTAATATAATATGTAGGTACCTATATACACGACAATATACAACAACTAGCAAATTATAGACGTTCTTTGTTATTTTTATGATTGATGAGTTTGACATAGTGGTGACTGGTGAGGTGTGCTAAAAGGAGTAAGGCCGTATTTGTTGAGGGAATAGGAATAGGAGGGACACCACCCGCACATATCGTGCAACGACCTCGCTGGCTGCCCCGTACACGTGCCCAACATTCCCTGACCCGCGCAACTTGCACCAGACACGTGTCCCACAGCCCCACGTGCACTACCTACCTCTTGTCTACTACCAGTCTCCACTCCACTCCCTCCACGCACACGCACCGACGTACCTCAACGTTCTTACTGGCAGTGGCAGTGGTCCTCTCCTGTGTTGTGTTCCTCTCAAAACCTCAGTGCACTCCTCGCTAGGCGGTCGTCCTCTGCGGGATCATGGCGGAGGAAATTTGGGAAAAGCGCCACAAAGAGTGGATCAAAAATGTTTTCATGCAACCTGCTGTAGAGCAGGGCACCTCCTCGCGTCAGGGTGAGCTCCTATATTCCTCAACGTGCTTTATTCTATTATTTTTGTCCTTGGTAAATTTATTCTGAATGTTTCAAACTCGTATTCATAATATTTCATTTTATTTGTCCGCAGATAAACCTTGGAGCCAATCAGCCGGAGACATGGTGGGGACCTACTACACTGATATTCCATCTCTGGAAAAGGCCGAAGCCGCCGCTGAAGGAGGAAACGTAGAAGTCAGGATTCCCTCCATGGAGGCCACCCCGACCCCAAAGTTCACCTGCCAACAGTGCGGCATGAGTTTTGGGACCAAGAGCGCTCACACCAGCCACGCCAGATCCCACGGCAGGTCCCAGAGCGAGGCCAGCGCCAACAGTGCTAGTGAGCCCTACAAGTGCGACGTGTGTAGTAAGACCTTCACGGTGCCGGCACGCCTGGTGCGTCACTACAGGACCCACACGGGGGAGAGGCCCTACGAGTGCGAGTACTGCCACAAGATGTTCAGCGTCAAGGAGAACCTGCAGGTGCACAGGAGGATACACACCAAGGAGCGGCCGTACCGCTGCAGCGAGTGCGACAGGGCCTTCGAGCACAGCGGCAAGTTGCACCGTCACATGAGGATACACACCGGGGAGCGGCCGCACAGGTGCAAGGTGTGCGACAAGACCTTCATCCAGAGCGGCCAGCTAGTCATCCATCTGCGCACTCACACGGGGGAGAAGCCCTACAGGTGCGCTGCAGAGGGCTGCGGGAAGGGGTTCACGTGCTCCAAGCAACTCAAGGTGCACTCCAGAACCCACACGGGGGAGAAGCCCTACCATTGTGATATTTGCTATAGAGACTTTGGCTACAACCACGTCCTAAAGCTGCACCGGGTACAGCACTACGGGGCCAAGTGCTACAAGTGCACCATCTGCGACGACACCTTCAAGAGCAAGAAGGAGATGGAGACGCATATCAAGGGGCACGCTGACGAGATGCCGGACCCTGTGTCCAAGGAGGAGTACGCCGCGCCCGTGCCCCCTACACAATCCCCGCCCTCGCCCCAATACACCCTGGAGCACGAGTACTACCGGCCGGCCCCCGTGCCGCCAATGGAGCCCGACAACAACATGGTCAAGTGTGTGGAGGCCGCCCTGGCCGTGGTGGAGGGCACTCCTCTGGCCCTAACCCCGCCAGCCTCCACGCCAGAAAGGTCTCCCTCGCCCGACGGCACCATCAGGGACGTGCAGACCCTGCCGCTTAGGAAGCGCAAGATGTACGTCATAGAGGCTGTACCTATTAGAATAAACTCCGTTATCCAGTTTGCGAAATCGAGCAATAGTCCGGAGTATGCTCAACATTGGCCAAAATTAAAGTATCAATAAGTGTGTGAATGACAATGTGTGTCTGTGACATTGTGTGGCCACCAGTAGCCATGTTGTGCCAGTGCCTCGCCTCCGCCCAGTGGCAGTGTTCAAAGACAAAGAGAGTGTCCACTGTCCAGGCAGTGAGGGATGCCGCAATATTATTTCTATAGAAATGTCTCCAGCTCTAGGACAAGAAGTATTGGTGTCGTATTTTTGCAAATCTGTCTCACAAGACTGACTTAGTTTATAATACATACTTAATAATATTATTATAATACGGTAGCTAAAATAAATTTACGTTACTGTCTTTTTAAATATAACTCCTTGTATGCAAAATTTGAGTCACTTGTACATAGATTTGAATGCTCGCAAAATTATATTTATTTTGTCCAAACTGAATTGTTGTTAAAATTTGAATTATTGTAGTCTTAAATATTTTGCGAGCACTCAAATTTATACAAAACAAGGAAACCTACTACTCATTTCTATAGGAGAATTCATATGCCAAATCTCAAGTTCGTACCATGTCCACTTTCCGAGATATTCGTATATATTTAAAAACATTCAACCCTATTTTTCACCCCCTTAGGGATGGAATTTCAAAAAATCCTTTCTTAGTGGAAGGTTTTGTATTAAAACCTACCTGATTTCCAAATTTCACTTCTCTACGATTAGCCGTTTGGGCTGTGCGTTGATGAGTGAGTATGTCAATCAGTCAGGCACTTTCCTTTATATTTATAGGTGACTCATGTACAAAGATGATTTTATTATTCATTAGCTTACTGTTACATAACACCCTGGTTTTACATGGGCTTGTAATATAATATTATATCCCAGTGAGTGAAAAGCAATTCTTTAAAAAGCAACAAAATATACTGTGTGCCTACTTTGGTAGGCCAGGACAATTCCTATTTAAGAATTAAAGACTACAATTATTAATATTGACTGTATCTTATTCGTTATCTATTTGTTTGTTCATTATCTAAAAATACTTTTAAGGTATTTTGTTTCTTGTTGGTTAGCTCATTACTATAATATCTTGTTCGTTGTTGGTTTAATCTCTTATACTAGGTGTACTATTTATATACATATTATTATTCCTAAAACGTTACTACCTCTTATGATGCACGTTTTAATATTGTCACCGTGATGAATCGATCTTAAGGTTCGATTCCGCGCTTGGCATTATTACAATATGTAATCGTATATTTTATACCTCAAAATATTTGTACATAACATTGTTTAGTATGTACGTTCATTGCAATAACTTTTCGTACTAGACCTAGAGTCACGAGGTACTATTAAATTTAAAATCATGAGCTACTATTAAATATTTGACTCTAAATCTAAAATCATGAATTTTATTTAATGTAATCACAAACGAAACCATTCAAGCTAAACTTCTTCTCATTACCTACTGTAATAATATAATATATTAAATTAATACCTCTCTATGTTAAATGATAGATAATAATATCGTATGTAGCGCTTAATTTAACTAAGATATTTATCATACTAGTTTACTATGCATATTTTATACTTTATCTAATTTTATTATTGGCTGTTTATATGAAATATTTGTGTCTAAAAAGCTTTTTGTTATCAATTTAAAGATAATACATTGAAATGTTACAATTGAGTTCAATTTTGTTCCTATTTTGTCCAACAACCTTTTTTTTATTTGCAGTTTTGGAGACATTAGAATGAGACATTGTCCGTGTAGCTGTGGGCAGGACGATGAGAACATGGTTTCACATCTTTCTCTGATTTTTAATGAATAGGGAAGAGTTGTTAATGCATCTAAAGAGAGAATTCAAAACTTTTCCATTGTGTGTTAAAAGAACAATAATTGCGAAAAATCCAATGGAAAACTACATTATTTCAATATTGAAATTTTTTAAAATCAACGATAAAGTCATTTAACTCTTAATTCTTGTTTACTATGTTTGCCTGGAACACTCGAAAACGAGCGAAGGCTTGAATAAATGAGACATTGTTGAATCCTTAAGCAAAACAGGCACAGTTCTTCTAGCAGGCGGATTGACCTCAAGATATTCAGTGGCCAAAGTTTTTTTTTAGCCTTCCACTCTTTATTGAGTGATTTAATGGCCAAAGTACCAGGCGCTCTTCCAACCATGATTAACTTCTCAAGGCTGTCTTCCCCTCTACGAGCTATGTGTCCAAAAAACTTAAGTATGCGTTCGAGACAGAGAGACGACAATCTCACCGTGATGCGGAGTTCTTGAAGAATTGAGATGTTAGTTCTTCTTGCTGTCCATGGGATTTTCAGCATTCATTTTCCTGGTACAAGACCAAGAGGCAGATCTCCGATGCGATGGACCGACCAAATAAAGCAAAATATTCCCACCACGACACTACATAGAGCCGTCCATCTGGCAGCCGACAGAACATCCTGGCGAGCAATGGTCCACAACAGAGTGCACGATGGCCACGACCCTCAGCAGTGAGGACGACGACTGGTAAGGTAAGGTAATGGCCAAAGTAGGAAATGTACCCCTTTCTGTTCAAAACCGTTCTCGTAATAATTTTGAATCTCTGGCTTAACAAGGCGGTAAGGTAACATTAATTATTATGGTACCTCTACCTATGAAAAATGTATAGCGCTACCAGAAAAAAAATTGTTAAGATCGACTGTAGCCCACACGAAAATCCTGTTTGCATTTTCGCTGGAAGGCGAAAAATATTTAGAATAAGGGTAGAGGAATAAAGGATATTATTGCATTAGATACCTAGGTATGTATTAATTGTTTATACTGTAATATCAAAAAGAGGAAAAGTTTTTCCAAAAAAAAAATATTTATCAAATAGGATCCTTCACAGGAACTGTCACGAATAAGATTTTTAATACATAATTATATATCGGAATTGTTAGTTTGTGATACAAACAAACGTTTAAAAGATAATGCCTCAGTTAAAATGTTCCTCATTTGTCTGATTTTTAATTCGTTGCTCCCCATGGGAAAAATATTATGGAAAACGCATTTTGAATGTTTTGTAAAATTTTGCCTAATTCACACTGGTCGAGTGTTATAGTCGAGACACCAGTAACTAAACTTGGTTGAACACCTTTTCGTCACCTTTAATCATCTAGTCGTGTTGATCCATTTTTTTTATTTTTTTTTTGGCACAGCACCCCCACCACGATCTAATGCGGTGTTCAAACGGGGCGATATCGGATATAAGTAGAGATGGGCATTATAACGACAGCCGATAAAAATAATAGCTAAATAAAAATAACGTAACTAACGTTATTAATATTTAACGATATTTATAAATAATAGTTGAATAAAAATAATAGTCAGGGAAATAATAGCCTACCCCTATTATGGATATGTCAGGTAATATTATGAAACTGAGAAAAGGACGACCTTTTTTTTTTTTTTAGGAAATAGTAAAGTTTCCAGTTATGAAACTGAGAAAACGACCTTTTTTTTTTTTTAGGAGAAATTCACGTTTCCAGATACCAAATTTTGGAAACGACCTTTTTTTTAGGATAAGTTATGTTTCAAGATACCAAATGTTTAAAATAGCTTTCAGCTTTTAATATTAACGTTATTTTCGAATAACGAAATGGCTATAACGTTTTTGAATTTAAGCCGTTAGTCCCATCTCTAGATATAAGGCGAGACGATTTCGCTTGCATAAAAAAAAATATCGCTCGGTCGCCCATTGATCGGTGATGTGTTCACACGAGTCCACCGACATACATTCAATCTGTCAGGTGCGCTGATAGTTTTAAAAATGGCGGACGTCGAGGTAAAGTCGCGGAGTAATTGGAGTTAGTTGAAAATATTGTTAGACGATATAAGGAGACTCCTAATTGAGGAAAAATAAGAAGAAAAAAAAACGCAGATATTGGGTGCGGAATTCGATTCTAAGGAGACATTAATTTAGAGCAGTGCTGTCAACTGTCAAGAAACAGAACATACGGACGCCGCGCATATCTGCGCATGCGTCCATCATTCCACCAGATACAAAAGTTGAAAGGCGTTCAACTTGATACGATATCGCTTTCAACCATTTTTATCGCTTCAGATTTATCGACAATCTGTTCACACGGTTCAATTGGCTGGCGATATTTTAGTGTCCTGGCGATATTCGCCTCGTCTGAACACCGCATTATCGACAATCTGTTCACACAATAAAATTGGCTGGCGATATTTTGGTGTCCTGGCGATATTAGCCCCGTGTGAACACCGCATAACTGACCACTGAATCACTAAACATGTGTGACCCTATAGTCAATGGCGGATCCAGCATTGGCGCCAGGGGGGGGCACGACATAGTAAAAAAGGTCATTTCCAAAATTTGGTATCTGATGGAAACTACACTTTTCCTAAACAAAAAAAAGCTCATTTCCTAAATTTGATGAATCAACTATACTCCAGGGTGGTCATGAACCACGATAAATTATAATTATAATAGAAAAGTCGGTATTTTATTAATAAATGGAAGTACCTACTGTACTTAAAATTAAAGGCCTGGACCGAGCTCAGGGGGGGGGGGGTCAGGGGGGCCATGACCCCCCCCCTGGATCCGCCCTTGCCTATAGTGTTGTCGAGTTCATTAGTTGTAACAAAAATGGTGTTTTGCTAGCCTGAAACTTTTTATATTATAATTTTATACTTTACTGAATATTCATCATTATCAACAACAAAATAATATGTTTACACAATGTTGAGAGCGAATTGTCTCCTAACTTAACTAAGTGTGAAAACACAAAGAACGCTGATTACGACCGGCACCGATCGGCGCACGCCGCAAAGAATGTTTCCATGCATTTTAATAGGCATGCGCAGTGCGCACAGCAAAAGCAGGAACCCGCTTTCCGGCATGCCCGTTTAAATGCATTGAAATTTGAAACCATCTATATCTACATAATATTTTAGTCCGTTTATATTTTAGAAGGCGCATCAATCGTAGAAAACAGACGTTAAGGTCAGATATTAATATGCCCAGAGCCGTACAAAATGCTGTAGAAGGTTCTTAAATACAATTTGCTGCATTTACTTTAATATATTTACAGCTATTTAAAAAAAACTCTATTTTTTTAGGATCTTCATACAAATTTCTCAAAAACATAGCACAAATCACCCTCTATGGGTGGAATGCCTAATTAATTATCACACAATATTAGAGGGTGTACGGAATGTAGCTAAGATTCAAACCATAGAGCTCTCTCTATGAAAACTTGCAAATTATGTCGGTAGGTTCGTATAATATTATGAGGTCGGTAAAACAAAAATTGTAAAAGTGTCATTCTTCTTTTTCTGTGCTTATGTCAGTTATAGTGGTATGTTAAGCAATGGGAAGCTAGACTAGAACCTGTTTAATTACCTACCGATCGAGCCTGACAATCGGAATCAAAAACGTAAAGCATGACGGGTATAAGCTAGTCACTAATAATTCATTTTACTTTCACCCACAAGCACAATACAACACAACAAAGCCCATAGGTACTTCCTTTAACTAATTATATGATTAAAACATAAAATTCCTGTTTTATCGCTAAAATATTAAAAATAAAAAAATAGAATGTCACACACCGCTACCGAAAAACGTCACGGTTTGTATGAGTTTAACAGCAGTCACGTGGTACTTGTGGGAACCATGCGCAGTAGTTCATTATTTCTCTAGTATTATTTCTTCTCAAAGGCGTATGTCGGAATCAGCGTTCTTTGTGTTTTCCTCCTAACCCCAGGCAGGCCGTTCATTTTAAAACTAATGAACTATGCACGGATATAGTGTAGCATGTAGTTGACCAAGTGTGAACGAAGTTTTAGAGTAGAAATCTGACATACTAGGTAGATAATATTGAAATATATTGTCTATAATTTTAGATATTTTACTATGGATAGATTTTCTACCCTTGTGCATTTCTTGTGCTTCATTCTCAGCTCGGGAATTCCTATTTTTTGCATAACCATAAAATACGATATTGATAGGTATATTGAAGCCACATATCAGCATTTCGAGTAAGTTACCTATTAGAAAAAAGATAGGCACTTTTTGTTCAAATTAATGTAGAATTTGCGTAACATTTTAAAATTGAAGGAGAGTTCATGTTTCCCTGCACTTAAGTGTTCTTTGGAATTAGAACTAAAATTTTGTTCATGAAAATAATTTTACAGATTGATATTACTCTTCATTTTCAGAGCTTCATTTTCATGCATAGAAAAAAAATTATGCAATGAAAGCTGATTTTCTATGACTTATAAAATAGATTAATATATTCATCTATGGTTAAAAAGTGTCAAATTATAAATTGTCGGGAAAACGTATAGCCGGCGTCGGTGTTTAGGCGGTATTTTTCCTTTTCAAGTATCGAGTAACATCACAGCTTCAAAATGGTAAGAATATTCGAAATTTCGTATTTTATAGTGAATATAACATACTTGTATCTTTTACTTGATTATTTTATATATGTTTACCGTTGTTTTATTTTTAGACTATCGGAAAGAATAACAAAATGTTACAACATATCAACTATAGAGTTCGAATTGTTTTACAAGATTCCCGAACGTTTATAGGAACCTTTAAAGCATTTGACAAGCATATGAACATGATATTAGGTGACTGTGAAGAATTCAGAAAGATAAAATCCAAAACTTCTAAAGCTACCGAAAGAGAAGAAAAAAGAACTCTAGGTTTTGTCTTATTGAGAGGTGAAAACATAGTATCTATGGCTATTGAAGGCTTGCCTCCACCAGAAGAAGGTTTGCCTAGAGTGCCCCTGCCTGGTGCGGCTCCCGGACCCGGTGTTGCCAGGTCAGCAGGAAGAGGTGTACCAGCAGGTGGAAGTGGTGCACCTGCTGGCTTACAAGGACCAGCTAGAGGTGTTGGAGGACCTTCTCAGCAACATATGACACCTGCAGGTAGAGGGCAAGTTGCTGCTCCACCACAAATGCGAGGAATGATGAGCGGCCCACCCCCAGGAATGATGGGGATCCCTCCAATGGGCAGAGGAGGCCCTCCTGGCATGCGCGGTCCCCCTCCCGGAATGATGAGAGGTGGCCCACCAAGACCCTATTGAAGTGAAGTGTTCTCAAAGTGACTGACGTCTGTTTATAAATATGTTTAACGTGTGTGCATAAAATACAAGATATTGGAGTTGTAAGAAATGTATAGAGAAAATAAATTTACCATGGACACATTAACATATAACAGGCTTTATTCCAAAAGTTTTTGAGTGAAAGGCTACAACTGTTACACAAATAAAAGATGTCAGAATGTGGTTTTATAAAACAGTGAGAGGCAATTGATGATTTATTAGCATGCGCATAAGTTGTAAGGTAAACTCACTGAATAGGGTAAGCTAAAATTGTGACTTGATTACTTCTTAAAAACTGATTAAATAGTACACAAAGGGGTGTTAAGTATGATGTTATTTGACAGAATTGTGGTCCGATCATTCCTACATTAAAAAAAATTTGGATAAAAATGTACTTTAGAGATCTACTCAAGCCAAAAATTCAAATATGTTCGGTTTGCAGAGGGTAAAATGGATTCGGGGGTACATATGAAGAGGTATGCCCAAACCCCCCTAAATAATTATGTTCTAACCTAACCTATTTTCATGACTGTTAGTCATGAAAATAGGTTAGTTAGAAAACGTGCTAACGAACCTAATTTTTTTAATGAATTGGTAGTAATGTCAAAGTACGAGTAGATCTCTAAGTGCATTTCAACCAAAATTTGGATTATGGAATCCAAATAGCAAATGGTAATTATTAACCTCGCAGGCTTCTTCTATTTTTCACGAATTTTTATGTGAAACGCATATCAAAATTATATGCAGATTGGTAAATAAGCATGTTCTGGATTGATTTGATAACATTCGAAGTATTTTATCAATCAATTTTAAATAAAAATTAATTTTAAAAGTTGCCTATTTTCTCATACAAACTTTTCCTTGCTGAAAATTTGTAAGTGAAATTTTATCTTTTGATTCTTAAATTGGTGTTTTGGTTTGGAAAATGAAGGTATTGCTGGTTGATGTCACTTAGTTGGTCAATTTGGATAGATTAGGTGATTGACAACATCCTCGAATGATAGCACTATGTATTATTTGAATACGTTAGGTTAGGGTTGGAAAGTAGTTATAAAGGGCAGTTTTGGGGGGTGGATCCTCCCATACCGCTTTGGACACCACCCCGAGTGATAATACTACGCTATGTTAGGTTTAAACATATTCATTTAGAAGGGTTTTGTCAAAAATCGAAGAAGCCCGCGAAGTTAATAATTCCCAAACAAACAAGCCAATTTCTAACCCTAGTAAATTAGTATGGACGTTGAAATGTCTGATACTTTTGGTGGATCGCAGTAGTTAACACCAGTATTCAATGCTAGCAATTTGGCTTTCTGAAGGAAGTAATGCATACATATTAACATTTGATGGGAACTTGATTTTACCGAACCTATTTTTTTTTTTAAATCAATATAGACCCCGTTTCTAAAGCGAAAAGACGCTTGTGTGAAACGGGGATTGTGTAAAAAAAATTTTATTTTTTTTTATGCATACACTCAAATTTTATCTATTAAATACCTCATTTACTATATCTGTATTGATTCTGATTTGTACATACATTTCAGATATCAATGTTTCTAAAATTAAGTGTATCAAGTCTATCTGAAAAGTAAAAAAAATTCCATTTTTTTTTTTTATTACTGCTGTATATTTATAAACGTATTATTATTTTATATTTCAGTTTCATCATTTAAAAATAATTTCTAATTGTAACAAATGTAATTGTTTCCGCCTAATAAAATTTTAACAAAATCAATTGTTTATTTTAGCCCCCAGAAAGGTAATCTTTCAAATTTATCTACAGTAATCCCTTAACTATTTCGAGATTCTTACTTTGCAATTTCAGCTTATCACGGATTGTTGAAATCAGTTCATTCTAAAATAAAATTTAAAATATTTTGTCATATCTATACTCAAATTAAGAAGCAAGCAGTATTGTCTCATAGTAATGGAAGTGTTGACGAAGTTATATCTGGCTAGGAGGACGTTATGCAGTGAAATAAAATCCAAATTCCGTCACGTTCGCTACTCTGAGGCTAAAATTCTGGTCAAGCGGACGAAACCAACCTGGCAACGCTTTTTTGTAATATTTTAAGTATTTCTATATTATCCGTAGTGTATTTATTGCACAATGGTTCACCCATTATGCACAGATAATAATTATTGTGCGGGTGCCTACCCAGCCTTCTTACCGTACAGTGGTATGTGTGAGTGGTGCGATGGTATGTCGGCGTGCCTCGTGTTTCTTCCTTACACATTTGACTTGACATAGGTGTGAGTTTTACATGTTTTGTAGTTACATTTTAATGGCCTATGGCCGTTTATGATTATAAATAAATAAATATACCCTGTCATGAACTGAAGCCACGACTGGACTACTCGTGACAACACAGCTTCTTCGCTTTTTGAAGCAAATGATTAATCATCAATAATTGAATAGGTAGGTATATATAAATCAATATTTCTGTCCTTCACCTTTGGCCTACATCCCTTTGCCCCAGCTGAGCCTATTTTTCTGCTGTTTGTTTTTCACTCTTCACCTACCCCCTATGAATGTATTACTTAATCGACATTGTTGTCCATACCTTTTATATGATAGTTTTTATATTATCACTGGGAGCTCTGATCCACATTACCAGCAAGAGAAGATGTATCAGATGTTGAAAATTCGAAATTATTCATATTTAGGATTCATTACACACATTGGAAATGCAAAAAACATTGTTTGCAGGAGGAATTATGCTGTTTCAGATGGTCTGACCCAGTGCTGGAGACTGTTGGCATCGGCAGTACACTCTTAATGAGGGATTCTGCCAAGAGCTTATAGGGTCATCAGCCTTAGGAGCAAAGATCACATGGAAGAAAAGGTATTTATAACAACTATTACATCAATATCAAATCTCCTTTTATACCCACTTAGGGCATAGGGAGGCAACCAGAGCTCTCCATGTTAGATTACGTATTAAAAATACCTAAATATAAATTTTATTGATTGAATGAATTTATTGATATTATGAAAAAAATGAGCAGATATCTCATTAAACTCTTTTAGACAATGAATATGTAACGACTAGCAATTTTTTTTTTTAATTCATTAGTGATGTTCAATTTTTAAATGGAACAAACCATTACGGGCTTACGACCGTCTTCTACTGTTATTTCGAAGGCTGGCTTAGTGTGATCACTACATTAACAACGTTCGCCATTAGGTGGTAATGTTTAAGTCACCGAAACTCCTAATCATGAGAATATATACAACGAAGTTGGGTCTTTCAGACAACTCCACATTTTTATAAATACAAAAGTGGAACAACACTAGCGGGGGATGTAATTCTCACACCATTTTCTCCTAATAAATCAGTTCTGGAAAAAAACTTTGTGACAAAAACTAAAATAAAATCTGACCTAATCGGAAATCTTATCCAGTGTGTGTTCTACGTGTTTCTTCCATTCTATAACTTCTATTTTACTTTCTTTTTTTTTTATTCAAATGAATCTGTGCTCACTTGAAGTAAACACAAATACACTTTTGACATCTTTCGCACTAAGCAAATGCTTGTGTCGCGAAAATGGAGAATGGTCAGTGTGGATGAGATTCGAACCTACGACCTCCAATCTCCAATACGCTGCAGTACGAAAGCCGCCAATTGATATTACTCGACTACCCAGCACCTCTGTACGTACGAAAGCCGCCGATTGATACCACTGGACCACCAACCACCTCTGTTAAATAAGTTATTATCCAGTCAATATTTCTGATAGTGAGCGCTATTGTGATTTTGTTTGTCCCACTGTGTTTTGATTCTATTAACGGGTGATTGTAATAAGTGGCAGCCTTATAGAATATAGGTACATAGTACATACCTACATATATTTCACACAAACATAGGTACCTGCACATTATATAGGTAAGAAAGGTTTTTATGACATAAAAAAATTGACAAGCAATTAAGAAAAAGTCTGTCTCATTGACTCAGGTTGTTTTCGAAAATCTGTGACTTCCTTCAAGTATCTGTGTAAAAAATGTACCTACCTACATCACTAGCAAGTGTTTCACACCTTTAAAACAACTGAGAGATTTGCTCTTTCCAAAAACTAAAATGTAATCAGGCAGTCATAGCGCGTTTTAAAAATGTCCACTTCAGTCTGTTATTATCTTTTTGCGTGTTCCAGGATTCAAATTTTTTATCACCATGCAATAAACAAACGCATGCACAGTTGGAAACAGTTCAAAGCTGACCTTGACTATTAGCTATAAATCTTTTCTAATGTGCAATTTGTCTATTGAGTAGACATTCTAAAAATATACAAAAAAAACGTGCATGTCCCTTATATGATCGAAAAAAAGAAAATTTGTAGATATTAAAACGGAAACCCCCTCAGTTTTTTTATTATATCAAGCCTTATTTTTTATGTGCAAAATTTTAACATTCTACGATGACATTAACCCGTGCCGACTTGAGCTTGAATATTTCCATACTTTTTCACTATTGGCGCCATACACGGTTTGCGCACTCCCACTATTTGTCACATATTTACGACATATTGGCCAATAATTACTTGACGACTATGGTTTTTTATTGCAAACATGGCAGTGGAACTAAAAATCACCAAAAAGTATACTTTCTAAGAGGTAAATTTAAAAATAAGGGTGCCATAATAGCCATCTAATCGTCGGGCTCTTCGGGATTTTTCAATATTCTCTAATTTACGTTGATTGTCAGTGAAATAGAAATTTTCGTCTTTCGAGTGTATATTTTATTTTGGACAGCGGCTAGAATACCCAATAAAGCCCCTCCTATCCTTGTAACGAAGCTTGTATACACTCGAAAGGCGAAAATTTCTATTTCACTGACAATCAACGTAAATTAGAGAATATTGAAAAATAAGCAAGAGCCCGACGATTAGATGGCTATTATGGCACCCTTATTTTTAAATTTACCTCTTAGAAAGTATAATTTTTAGTGCTCCTTAGTTTCACTGCCATGTTCACAATAAAAAACCATAGTCGTTAATGAATAATTGGCCGATATGTCGTAAATAAGCGACATATAGTGGGAGAGTGCGAACCGTGTATGGCGCCAATAGTGAAAATGTATGGAAATATGGGTTGCTGGCTTTGAGCTGGATAGAAGATCATGGACGGTGCTAAACTGTATAAGAACGGACTGTGGAAGAAGTGCGGCCGAACTCCATAGATGGGTTACGTCGGCAGTCCCCGATGTGAGTGTGGGAGCGACACACAGACGATACAGCATAATTGTTCAGTGCATATGTTTCCTGGTTCGATGGAGGATTTGAATTTGCTGACGACCGACGCCAGGAATTGGCTGAGGGATTTTAAATTGCTTTTATAATTTTGACTTTGATGCGCCTTTTAACCGTACGACTATATATAATATATTTCCATATATATTTTGAAGTGGTTGATGACCCAGCGGTTACAACGCCGGCTTTCGTACTGCGGACGTCGTGGTTCGATCCCAGGTGCCGACCATCTTCCTCTTTCACGACACAAGCTTTAAGTAGCTTACTGTGAAAGAGTCAAGGAGTGTATTTGTGTTCACTTTGAGTGAGCACAGATTCATTTATATAAAAAAAAAAATAAAAAAAGTATTATATATGGAAATATTCAAGCTCAAGTCGGCACGGGTTACAGTGCTCATATTGACATAAAATTTTATTTGGGGCTGTTTTAGGGTCAAACTAACAAAATTAGGACCTGTGCGTTTTAAAATAAAAACTTTGAAAAATAAGGGACACCCTAATGTCCGTGGCAAAAATGTAAGAAAGTGTTATAAATTCGTTGAACAATTGATTCTATTCACTGAAAATTGATGTAATTTTATACTCTTTATTGATGTAATTGTATGAATTTCTTCTTTGGAATCGGTAATTGGACTTTTGATTCTATAAAGCGGCTGATTCTATTAACCAGTGATCACAACATATGCTATGCCTACTGTGTATGCAGACACTACATTCTCTTTATATTTAAAGAAACACTTTCTTTTATCTGTTTTGTTATAAAGACGGCACCAGTTTTGAATGCTTTCTGGTATGAATCTACGAGGTTGTGGGATGTTTAATTAATCAGATATTAAAAAATTATAAAATATATTTAATTCAACAAACTAATCAAAAACTTACTGGATAACAATACTTTGAATTAAAGCTAAAACAATTATATGATAATATAATTATGGTCCCAAAAACTTTTATGATATTAAATGAATATGAAAACATAGAATTTTTTTTTAATAATGAGCGGAAGGCTAATAAATAAAAAAAAATAGATTTTTTTTTTTCACATCTTACCATAATAATTAGGAAAAAATTGGTTTAAATGGAGTCTATTCACTCAACAGCATATAAGTACAATTGAGTTGACATGTTTCACATGTGACTAATTTCCTTCTACAACGCCATCTCTTGGATTTTTTTTTTAAAGTTATGCAACTATTTATAGAAGAATTATTGTTTTTTATTACAATCTTATGGCCCGTCGAACTACATCCCGCATCCGAATCGACAATTATTAATTATTACATAATAATATATTATAAGTTAAGTTTTTATGTCATAAACTGTATTAAATTTATGTAATAAGTCAAAATTATTTTTATTTATTCTGGGTTAGGTTGAAGTTCGGCGGGCGGGTCAGCTAGTGTAAAATAATTGGGATATTCATCATTGAAGGTCTACTCCAGTGTTCCAAAAAGATCGGCTTCGAATTTGAGAGTAACGCATTTAATAATGATACTATGATCCTGAAGTATTTACATGTGTGAAAATGCTGTGAAATGAAAGCAATTGTCTTGAGAGTGATATGTTTTCATTATTAATATTATTCTTAAGTCCAAATATCTACCAATGTTAGTTATCTTAATAATTAGATTGGGCTTCCTTAAAGCTACATCAAAATTAAAATCAAAAAAAAATCTAGATTCATTAAAAAAAAATAGATTAATAAACAATATTAAAACATGCCACAAAGGTAAAAAAAAAGAAAATAATCAACAATTAAAATATAATTATTTTGAGAATCTGTTTTCTGGATAAGCAAGCAAGAAAATAATGGGAACATTTTCATTGCTTTCATATTTATTTGTCTTGTTGTGTGAAACCCTGAATAATCTACGTTTAAATTTTAAAATAATAAATAGGTAATTAAAATAATTTTATACAGGACTGAACATTGGTGTGAAATAAACAAAAACTAAAATAAAATTAACACAAAGATAGAAAAAAAATGGACAATCCATAGACAATACAACACCATGGAAAGTCTACTAAAAAAAATATAATATAATTCATCGAAAGTCGATAAACAAATTTAAAATTTCTTTATTGATTAAGTTAAAGGCATAAAATTGTACACTTATCAACAAATAATTTAATTGCGAGTTGTTTATGTTTTCTATTAGCTATTCTTTTGCGTTGATTTACATTAGTGATTCTTGACCAGCGCCCCATTGTGTGCGCTTTTGTGGTGTGGCGGGGAATTTTTTAATTTTGAGCATTTAGAAGGCGTTGCAAAATTTTGAGTGGGCATTGTGTTAATATAGAAAAATAAGCTCATTCACAAGCTATGCACATTGATACACTTTTACATGCAGATATTTAAACTAAGGCATAACGCTCAACACCATGTGACACAAAGGCCCATTCAAAATTCATTGCTTACATAGGTACCTACACGGTGAAAAGGGTAAATAAAATTACGTTTTTGGTTAGGTTGAGGTCATAAACATCGCGCAGCATCGAGTGCAGTGGAGAGCTCTTGTTGCCTCCCTATGGGTGTAAAAGGGAGTGTTGTTTTTGTTAGGAGAGAGGGGGGCTGGATAAATTTACTCTGGTAAAAGGGGCGATTCTTTCTGGCTAAGAAATTCTGATTTACATAGATAATCCTGATCATCTGCATCACAAGCTTGGACGAATTGCACATTTCCAATTAAAAGGTTGATGGCAATATGTACACTTCATATTGTCGCAGCCACTAATTCTCTGTATATATATCAAGCAATTTGGACACTTTTTTACATCTTCGTTCACTATTAATTTGATGAAATTTTCATCCATGGCACGCACATCTCGATTTTTTGCCATTGTGTATTGCATACATGACAAATGTGGATGAATTGCCTGAAAATATAATACAAAATGATTTTTATTTAAACTTATCATGTTCAGGGGTATACAGAGGTAGGACCTCCATCATTTTCTACTCCAGCAAATTTCTTTCCCTTCTTCTACCGACATAAAATCCAGTATGAATAAATATTTTAGAATAACAATACGTGGACAAATTTTCTTTAGAATTTTTTTATCCATCATACTGTGAGTCTTATTATTACTTAAGAGGGAGCAGATGTCCACTTTTTGTTGACCTGTCCTCTTACACTTTTTCTCTGTTTAAGCGAACTTCTTTAGCTTCTTCTGACATAACGTTTCTCATAAAACCCTTCCCATTTCTTTTCTCTCTGACCTTGGCTTTGTTGAGGACAGAATCAATGTATGCGATCTACATCATTCTCGGTCAACCATGCCTTAAAACTTTTTCTTTTAGCTTTATAAATTCATCATCCCAACTTTCACCTTTGTAACGACAGTAACTTCCTAACCACATTCCTCCCTAATATTCTGATTACTTTCCATAACGCACATAGGCAAAAAATTGTTGGGTAGATGTGTTCAGTACCTCTTTTCCGGTTATTAACTAATATCACAAAAAAATATTTTACTAGATTTAATAGTCATACAAGCAAAGAGAATAAGGAATGAAATTGAATAAAGCCTTTCGTTCCTAGCCCATGAGATCAGAGATGATCTAGACTCGCTGAGGCACAGCCTGACTGGATCGTAAAAGGTCCCCGGGAAAGCCAAGCGTCCAATCAAATTTCATAATTTGCCAAAAGTATTTCCAGTAAGTAGTTTAGTACATTTAAATAAATGATATCTCTAATATAAGTGAAAGTCGGGTTAGTGCGAACACTTATAACTCGAAAACAGATTTTTCCGATGTTTGATTTATTGGGTTCTTCTCCGCTCCGGATAACAAAATAACTAATAAAAAGTTGAATAAATGGATAAAAAATCATATAAAACATAATAATAAAGTTTGTATGGAACTGAGCCGGCACCGGTTACCGCCATCTATTTGGGGAAATAGGGAGATGTCTGGTAGATTGATATTTTGGTAGAAAGATCCTATAGATCAGTGATTCCCAAACTGTGGTACGCGTACCACCAGTGGTACGCGACAATTATTAAGGTGGTACACAAGAATTTTTAAAAAAAGATTATTCGGAGTTCAATTGGATAAGGAACCCATTCGTTTCGGACTGGATAGTGTTGGTGAAAATTTAAGTGTGAGTGAAAAGGAATCTCTGATAGAATTATCTTGCGATGGAGATTTGCAAGCGAAATTCAACAAAGTAGAGCTGTGTGAATTTTGGCTCAAAGTTAAAAATGAATATCCATCGCTGTCCAGAAAAGCATTATTGTTTTTGATTCCATTTACAACCACATATCTCTGTGACAGCGTGATTTATGCTATGTTGATAATAAAAAACAAATATCAGATGTAATAAACTTAACGTAGACCCCAATTTGCGCTTAAAATCAAGTATAACTGAGCCAGATATTTCATATCTTGTCTCGAACATGCAGCACCATTTTTCGCACTGACTGTTGTATTTTTTTTCCTATAATTACCTATTTATTTTTTATTATTTACTAGGCCTGCTGCCTCCAAGGAGGTCGCCATCACTGCGTCCCAAAATGGAACTAATGTGACTGGCCCTGTATCTAGAGTTCGTCGCTTAGTCCAGCCTCCTGGAAGAATCGGAGGACTTTGTTGGCGTTGAACTTCTCAATTTTATCTGGGAACATCTAGAAAGTGCCCAGATTTTTGTGTCTATTACGCATCATTGGTAGGCACTCACACAGGAGGTGCATTGGGGTCTCAAGTGATACCCCACACGCCCTGCACATGCCACAGTCCAATATCCCTATGGTGCACATGTGCATGCTTGTTCAGCCTGCAGTGCCCCATTAGGGACCTCGTGATGGTGCATAGATTATTCCTGCTAAGGAACACTAGGTTCCTTACGGATTTTTTTTCATGTCCATGTTACCCACACTAGTGGATGGTGTTACTCCCGAGGGAGTCAGTTCCTCACTGACCGGGTGACCATCCAGTGAGACAGGGTTCACTTTATAAGTGATTGTATTGACGTTCACGACCGTCCCAGGTTTAGCAAGGGAAAAGAAGTCATAGCCGACCCCCACAGCCCCGCATGTCGGCTGAAGGGTTGAGGTTAATCTCCGAGGCGCCCAGGTATCGGAGATGCACCGTTTAGACTGGGTAAACCCCCAGCCATTCATCCATCGGCACGGTACGCTTAACACCTTAGATTGGTGTTGTCCTCTTAGTCAGTCCCGGCATAGCCTGATCCCTCATGTAGAAGTAACCACCCCCACATGAGCGATCCAGCACCAGACACTGCCCAGGATGCACCGCGAGAAGGTGGGACAACATTTGCATCCCTATAATTACCTAACAAATGATAATGTTGTCATACAGTTGTTGCAGTTTTTATTACTTTACCATTTTGAAGTTTTTTTTTAACGGTTACAGTTCAGTGGTACGCTACTGATTTATAATTTCGCGTGTGGTATGAGAAATTAAAAGTTTGGGAACCACTGCTATAGATCAATGTGTTCCCTATCTTTCCACAGATGGCGGTAATGATTTAAAATATTGATACGGACGAACATTTTTGATGGTACTTTTTTTCAACCTTTTTTATAATTTGTTAACATCTATAATATAAAAAAAGTCTGGTTAGTGCGAACACTTATAACTCGAGATCGGTTGAACAGATTTTTATCGTGTTTAGTTTATTAAGTTCTTCACCGCTCCGGATAACAGAATAACATGGAAAACATTATGAAATAACATAGAAATGGGCTAGTTTTGGTGCTTTTGAAATAACTTATTCATAATATTAGAACCACATAACTTTTGATTTTTCATAATGAGTACTCATCTATGTAATCTATGCTATGTATACCCAGCAATATTTTATTGACTTTAAGGCGGGATGAAGTTCGATGGGTCAGCTAGTAAATATATAAATATCATTAAAATTTTACTTACATTGCATTTGACACAATTTACAGCCTTACATACATTGCATGTAAATGTCTCCACATAACCCACGTCATATATTATGCCCGAGCATTTTGTATTCCTACAACTGAATATTGGCTTCATGGATCTCTCCCTTATTTCCTTATAGTCATTTGGGTTAAGAAGTAACTTCAGCTCAAAATGTTGGAGAGCTTCTTGGCAAGAATACCTTTGATCCGCATAAGGGCAGACAATTTTTGGCATGTATTTTTTATTGATAACGTGCGTCACTAAACAGTCTTTGCAGAAACGGTGGTTACACTGCATGAGCACAACTCCCTTAAATGGCGCACACAGTACTAAACAGATAGAACATTGAAATTCTTCTCTGTTTTGTATCGAAATTCCTGCATCCCATTTCGAAGGTTTAGCCATTTTTTCCTTTCTAAAAGAAAAGTTTTTTTTAGTACAAACATATTTTTGAAATTTTATTCTCGAAGGGGGTTCACCATCAAAAAGATAGGGTGGAGGGTCCCCAAAATTTACAATTTTCAATTTGTAAACTATCAGTATACAAGAAAGCATTTGTATTATTATAGTTGAGGTGGCTTGCCTATTGTATTTTTACTCCAATTTCCTCAATACAATGCCTGTAGTAACAAATAGACCAAATTAACCGGGATGACCATTTTTTTACTGAATTTTAACCTTATATATATATATTTTTTTTTAATCATAGGTACTACATTATTCAAATTACTTTTTTTAGGGAAATTAACCTTTTAGGATACTAAATTATAGGAATTATTTTTTGTTCAACAATATTATTTTCTAAAGTTTGTGTCGGGTCAAAAAATTTCCAAAATCTGAGGCAATTTTTGCTAGTCAACTAGTCCCATCCAATCTGAGACAGGCCAACCTCTAGTAGAAATTTCAAGATAAAAATGTTTGGATAAATTCTGACCTGATCGGAATTCGAACCCTGGACCTCTTGATCAGATGTTAGCGCCTGTAGCACTATGTTAATATCATTATGGGATTAAATTAAATTCTTCATAGGTCAGAAAGTTGCATCAACATTGGAATATGTGTGACCTCAAAGGAAAAATAATTAGGTATTCTGTCGCAAATTTACTTTGCGTTGAAATAGGCCTTTGGATACAATAATGCGAAGTATACAAACTTTCAAATAAATATGCTTAACAAATTGCTCTCGTCATTAGTTTCAAGCACTGTGTTGTTTTATAATTATTATTAAAAGTACCTGCCTATTAGAAATTAAAGAAAAACTCACCACAACTGCAAGTTAATAATATCTACGCATATCTCTCGTAGCGAAATCCAAGACAACTAAACTTTACGAAATGTCACCCACTATCTAGGAAGCAGTCTTACTTCAACTGTGCTCCAGTAAATCCCTTCGTTCAAAATATCACAAGTAGTTCATAGTTTTTTGAAAATGTTAGGTATGAACCTACACTTTATTTTAAAAAAACAATCTCTGAGGTCGGGGAACTAAAGTAGGTAGGTATATTATGTTAGGTATTGGAAATAATTTTATAGTCAAATATTTCATTCAAGCTCATCAGCTTTTCATTCATATCGCACTCAGCGAAAGTGCGATCATTTGTATTGAAGTAAAATAAATTCATTGAAACGAAAACAAATAAAAAAGGCTGCTAACCTAGGGTAGCCCAGAACTCATAGTATATTATAACAGCCTTTTCGTGTAAAACATATCTTTGCATAAAAATTCATAATTTTACGATTCAAACGAATTTATCCTTGTAATTATTATAGAAACTTTAAAATGATATCGACTATTGGAGCTTTTTATTATCTGCTTTAGAACTACATATTCAATATTAATCGGTACTTTAAGGGGGACCCACTGAAGTTACGGACCTCAAATTTTACGTGCTTGTATAGGAGCATAAGACCAACCCGTATACCAAATTTTATGAAAATCGAAGAATTTTTTTGCCCTTTTTCTAGAACAAGTGAAATTTTCTTTGGATACTTTAAGAGGGTTCCCCTGAAGGTACAGATCTCAACATTTTACTGACTAATCTGCATCGAGGGGCTAACCGTTCTACCAAATTTCAATCAAATCGGATAAGAATTACCATGAGTTATGGGTGCGCACACATTTTTGGCGTACGGGTACCCGGAAATTAAAAAAACATTTTTTTTTTGCATTTTTGGAATCTACACCCTCGAAAACGTCGAGAAAATTAATTTCAGCGAAATCTATTTTTTTTTTAAATCCGATCACAAGACTCATTTATATATTCCATATACTATGAAGTATACATATCTAATAGAATTTAAGACTTATGTGCTTAAGATTTCTTTTCTTTCAAATTCAGCGTTGGCATCAACCAACTTTTTGGCAGATCTAATTGTTTTCCTCCCAGTTTTATCTATCTAACATATTGACCTGCAGATCCATCTATAATACTCTTGTATTGTTACTTAAAATGACAGTTGTAAAATATAATAATATAATTAAAAAAGTTAATAACTACTGTCGAAAAGTTTGAGTATAGCTGTTATAAATAACCGGCGATCATTACATTACAATGGGATTCCCATACCAGAGATCGCAAAATTTTGTGTTGCTATATTTTTATTTGTAAAATATTTTGTCTTATGTCAGCTTCAGTTAAAATTTACGACCAGTGTTGCCAACGTGGGCGATTTATCGCCATTTGGGCTACTCGGAACGAGAATAATTGGCGACGAAAAAATCTATATCGCGACTGGTCGCCATTTGGGCTACTTCCCTTTTAGCGAATTTTCACCTTTCTGGACACTAAATGACCTTTTTTGGTGAACTTTCACCTCTCCGGATACCAAAATTTTTCGGAATGACCTTTTATTTATTTTTTTTAGCTACATTTCATGTTTTCGGATACCAAATCTTCAGTTGGGCGACTTGGGCTACTTTTTTTTATGAAAATCGGCGACATCGACCAAAATCCGTTGGCAACACTGTTTGCGACAATTTTATCACAAGGATATAGTTAGTTATATCTGTCACAAAAAACTGTTTTTAAGACATTATTTATTATATATTTTTGGTGGAATATGAAAGTATAATAATATAAACTCTTCAAAGAAGAAGGTATTAAATGGAATCTTAAGTCAAAATTTTGTAGGAAAGAACCATGTCTCATTAAAAAAATCTTTTTGATTTAAATTATACGACGTATGTAGGTTTTACAAGTTATAATATTGTGCCGTGGGGTTTGCCGGCTTAGAATAGCACCTCTGCTCTTTTTTCGAGCATCCTGTAAGAGGCAGGAAATCGAAAAATCAGATCGGAACCGTGGGGTTGACCACCTCACGTCCTTAAAGCAATCGGTCAGAAAAGGCAACAGAATTAAGCCTCGGACTATTCTAAGCCGGCAACCCCACGGCTCAATATTATAACTTGTAAAACCTACATACGTCGTATAATTTAAATCAAAAAGATTGTTTTAACGAGACATGGTTCTTTCCTACAAAATTTTGACTTAAGATTCCATTTAATACCTTCAATTCTTTGAAGAGTTTATATTATTATACTTACATATTCCACCAAAAATATATAATAAATAATGTCTTAAAAACAGTTTTTTTGCTAAAACTACCGTGGAATTACTCTACTGAGTGTTCCCGGTAAGGTATTATCCCAGATATTACTACACCGCATTCGGGGGCCTATCATGGCTGTCCTGAGAGAGCAACAATGCGGCTTTGTACCTGGCAAGTCCTGCCGGACCTAATTTTCTGTGCCAGGTGCATCTTTCAGCAGTGTAAAGAGTTTAACTCTCCACTCGCTTGTTGCTTCATAGATTTTGAAAAGGCCTTCGACAGCCCACATAGACCATCAATATGGAAAATACTTGCTCTGTACGGTATACCTCCGAAAATAGTTAAAATGGTGCATTCCCTGTATGAAGACTCCGAGTGTAGCGTCAAAACGCCAGGTGGTCCTACTGAGGCTTTTAGGATCACCACGGGAGTCAGACAGGGCTGCGTACTGGCTCCTTTCATATTCATAATAGTCATGGACTTCCTGTTGAGAAAGTCCATGCAAGGAGCAAGAGGTATACCGATAACACAGAGAGATGGTCTAATGGGCGAACTGTGCGATCTGGAGTACGGGAACGACCTAGCATTGTTCAGTACGACAGTGGAGGAATTACAGCGCAGCGTTTCAAGACTCTGCGACGAAACAGCACGCCTTGGCCTTCGAGTCAATGCCAGTAAGACGGAGCTCATGGCGAGTAATGCCTGCCTGATAACCATCGACGGTCACCAGGTCTCCCGGGTGGATAAATTTAAATACCTGGGAGCAACCATTACTACCTTTGGTGACCTCGGGGCTGAGCTCCCGATACGTATCGGTATGGCAAGTGGCGCCTTTAACAACATGACCAAGATTTGGAAAGCGTCGGCGTTTAGTGTCGAGACGAAATGTAAACTGTTTGATGCGTGTGTGTTGCCCATTCTCTTATATGGGTGTGAGTCCTGGCACCTGACCAAGGCCCAGGCACAAAAAGTCTCAGCCTTTGAAATGAAGTGCCTAAGGAGAATTCTGGGCGTAAGATGGTACCACCGCATCACGAACGACGCTATACGCCGTCGCACCCAGGGTGAGCCCATCACCTCTACCATTGGGGAGGAGATGGACTTGGCTGGGACATGTGTTAAGGATGCCGAATGACAGTTATTTGTTATGATAAAACATTTACTTTTAATGAAAAAATGGCTGAAAAGTTTTAAAATTAATAATAATAAGCAGAAAAAATGATATCTATTTAAAAAAAATATAATTCTAGAAGCAGTTTACAACATGCGAAGATTAAATCATTAATCTTTATAAAACATAAGATGAAGTCATTTATAATATAAATATAATATTATATTTGTTAATATGTCAATTTATAACCATCCTTATAGTTTACAAACTTGTAGTAGGTTTATAAAAACAACTTTCAAATTTTAAGAAACTTAACTAATTATATATAACTACAAAAAAATATTTTAACTCAAAATTATACCTATTACTTTCTTGAACGATATCTACCAAATTAATCAAGTATTAAAAGAAAACATCACTAGTATAGTGTAATCTACGAGGATCTTCAAGAAGTCTGTGAAATTCAACAAATTTATGGTTCTGTAAAATCAAAATCGGAATAGAATAGTAAAATAGTCAACATAAGTTTTGAGATCAAAATTGAATAGATTAGTAAAATACTTAGTCAACATATTTTTGAAATCAAAATTGGAATATATTAGTAAAATAGTCGAACATAAGTGTGAGATCAAAATCGGAATAAAATAGCAAAATATGTAGTCAACATAAGTTTGAGATCAAAATTGGAATAGAATAGTAAAATAGTCAACATAAGTTTGAGATCAAAATCGGAATAGATAAGTAAAATAGTCAACATAAGTTTGAGATCAAATCGGAATAGATAAGTAAAATAGTCAACATAAGTTTGAGATCAAAATTGGAATAGAATAGTAAAATAGTCAACATAAGTTTGAGATCAAAATTGGAATAGAATAGTAAAATAGTCAACATAAGTTTGAGATCAAAATTGGAATAGAATAGTAAAACAATCAACATAAGTTTGAGATCAAAATCGGAATAGAATAGTAAAATAATCACCATAAATTTGAAACCGGAATAGAATAGTAAAATTGTCAACATAATTTTGAAATTAAAATTGGAACAGAATAATAAAATACACAACATATTATTATTTTTTTTATCTAGAGGGTTTGGAAATTAAAATATTTCAAAATGAATTGTAGGGGGTCTTCCCTTATGCAAAATACGAGTGGGAAGAGGCAAGGAGCATATTGATTTTGAAATACTATGGACAAACAACTGCCTCTATTTTTTGTCACTCTTATTTCTCAAACAAAATATTATATGAACAAAAAAATTGAAACATCAAAAAATCAAGGAACACAAGGAAGTACTTAATATGATAGTTTATACCATATTAGCCCCAATTTAACATCGTCAATTCTGAAAAGCGGTAAATTATTTAAAGAATACGAAGAATGTAAAAAAAAGTTAACGCAAAGAACATTCTTAGCAGTAAATTTATGTAAAGAAAAAAAAATCAGAAACGTTTATTCAGAATCTGAACTGTTTTCAAAGTGTGTCATTGTGAACGTTGGTAGGTATGTATTTTCATTAGTCATCCGCAAAATGTCAGCTTCCGTCCCACTCAAATCATCATTAGATTGTTATTTTATCATGTTTTGACGAACCTAATTGGTGATTATTATTCTTTTCTTTTTATGTGAGGTGAGGATATTTCACTAAACAGCACCATAAAAGTTGTTCAAGTATTATTATTATTATCAGAAATACTAATTGGTTGGACTTTCAGTCGCGTCTCATCTCTACTTTAATAAGTCAATGATTTTGGTTATTCCATTACTTATCTCTTAATTAAGCGCGAGTTGGTTTTTTAAAAGAGGTTAAATGGTTGAAAAATATTTAGTTATATTCGGGCCAATACGGTATGTTAATGGATAATAAAATTATGTAAAATGGGCATTGTAATAGTTTAATGGCAATTTCGGCAATTTGGATGACATTTGGCTTTCGGAGAACATCTACAGCCTCCACTGGTATCATTCTTTCCTCTTGGCCCCCAGCGAGGCCCTTTGGTAGCCCAGCATATGTCAGTGTTACAGTGTGTACATGTCAAACCATCGCAGCCACTTATTTTCTCTATGTATATTCTGCAAATCGGACACCTTATGGCATTTTTTTTCTTGATTAGATCATTAAAACTTTCAGTCATTGCATTCTCGTCTTTAGTATTTGCCATCCTGTATTGGTTACATGACAAATGTGGATGAATGGCCTGGAAAAAAATACAGAACTTTTATAACTGACTGACAGTGCAACAATAATATTATGTTATTGAATAACCTAAAATAATTAATAAGATTTGGGAAGTGGCGGACACCTCTTATTGGAACACTGGTGAATTTTGAATGTGTTGTGTCCATTTGTTATATGATGTTTAAGTCAGTGTTCTGTTGGTGTCTCTAAAAATCTAAATAAATAAATAACTTGATTCATGAAAATGTTTTGTAACAGTGAGCATAGAGAAGATCAATTTATTTATTTAATTTTCCACCATAGACCCATTCCCGACACCTAGGGACGTCAATTTTTTTTTACAATTTTTACCAACACCACCTATATAAGAAGGCCTTAGTGCTGGCGGCCATTGTTGGCCTCTCGAGTCACGCCCGCCGGCGTGTAGACAGATATCATAGTGTACAGGTAAGTACATACAGATATAGGAGAGTGTTTGCTGTGACGTAGCGCTAAGGCCTTCTTATATAGGTGGTGTTGATTTTTACATGCATATATATAAAGAATATTATTATAGAGTTGGAGGCCAAGGCTTGAATTGGGCTGTAGCGCCATCGGAAGAAGAAGAACTATTATTATAGAGACAATGACGAATCAATACAATACAAGTTATCACAATTGAATTGCTCAGAGGAAAAACATAAGTAATCAAGACCTTATTGAAATTTTATCTATTTGAGTCAAGCCTGGGCTTAAAGATTCCATTCACGCTCACGTCTTAAAAAATATTATAGGTATAAAATAAAATTTCAATTCAATCATATCTTTCTTTACACCCCACTTAGAGGCAAGGGAGGCAACAAGAGCCCTCCTCCGCGCTCGTCCTTGCGCGGCTTCATTGACCTCCTCCCATACCATATCCAAATCCCTCAGCTTTATTTTGAAGGAACGGAACAAGGTGTGAGAAGGTCTTCCTTGTCTTCGGGACCATGATGTGAGTCATAGGAATGCATATAATGGTAGAAGTGATGGGCCTTTACTGGGTGTGGGAGTTCACAGATTCTAAACAGTTTGCCCCTTAATTTTTTTGGACTATTTAAATAGCCTTACTAATATTATTTGTCAACAGTTTTTTTAGGAATATCATTTATTTGTAATATGATTATGTATTAGGAACAATACTTTTATACTTACATTGCATTTAACACAATTCACAGCTCTACATACGTCACATGTGAAAGTCTCTGCATCATCCACGTCATATATGCCCCAGCAATCTTTGGTCTTACATTGGACCATTGATTTACATTTGACTTCAGCTGATTTTATGGATCTCTCCAATATTTTCACATATTCATTTGTGTTAAGGAGTTCCTTTAACTCGCAGTGTAGAATAGTAGCTTCGCAAGAATACGTTGAGTCCGCATAAGGGCAGACGATTTCACATTTGGAGTTGGTTTTGATATGCTCCACTAAGCAGGGTTTGCAGAAACTGTGGATACACTCCATGAGCACGGCTCCCTCTTTTGGGGCACAAGTTTCAAAACAAATAGAGCATTCAAATTCTTCTCTGTTTAATACTAATTGTTCTTCATCTAATTTCAAGAGTTCGTCATACAATCCTGGTAGTTTTTCGGCCATTTTTTTTTGTTCCTAAAATATATTTTTTTTATTTTCATATCAACAATACACAAAAACAAATTTCTAAATATATATATTATTGGAATTTGTTCTGGGCAGCACAAAATATGCGATGATAATTTAAAAGAATATCTGCAGTCAAAGACCTATGTCTTTGACTGCACCAGGATCTATATCCCGATAGTATAATCTCATGTAAGTAATACAATGATATTCCATGAAATTTAGTTCACTTGTGAGGAATTAGTAGCTAAAATCAAAGGATTTGCTGATGAAAATACTTGAAAATTTGTCATATAAATACTTTTATAAATTGGGATGTGCGTAAGCTTTCATATAATTTTTTTTAAAAGACGATCTTCCAAGATTTATTTACGTGAATAAAACTAATATTTCTAAAGTAAAAAAAATAGCCAAGCAACAGAAGTATTACAGAAATACTAACACAACAATTTAATAAATTATTAAAGTTTCACAACTCGCAAGTCGTTTGAAAAACTTCCAGTCTTGTAAAAAATATCTTAGTTATAGTGTAAAAATATATAAGTTGCAAATGACGTTATCTTAAAACACAAATAAAATAATTAAACTAAATACTTGCTTTAAAAAATGAACGGCCCAATTCAACAGATTCTGATTTTCTTATCGCAGCCACGCCGAAGCACCAGTCGCGAACCCAGTTCCAAAATTCCAGGCAAAGACAAATGAATAACGATAGAACATGGATACCATACTACACAAACATAGGTACAATAGCGGCACGGGCACTGCAAAAGCATTAAAATCAGTCATACTTAAACTGTACCCGTATTCTAAGTTTTATCGGAAGATAGTCACGGAAGTAAAGTGATACATTTTGTATGGAAAACGTCTATATGTATCGAATGCAGTGGCGGATTAACTGTCATCAGCGCTCTAGACAAAAAGCGCTTGACGCCCCTCTGAGCGCAATAATTGAGGAGTAGGGCTACCTATGGGCGATTTTGATTATTTAATATTCTTTGAGTGAACACAAACGTTTCACAGCCATAAGTGAGCACAGGGAGAATACATGCATCAAAGAGTTTTCTCTTCAAGTAATTTGAATAATTTGGAGACTTCAGGATATAGGACAATTTACCAAATGCTGCCCATGCCAGTCCTCGCCTTCTATCTATTTCCGCTTCTTGATTCTCTTCCTAGTTTTATTGTATGGCCAAGGTATGCTGTATATATTTTGGCCAAATCATGAATAATCTGGCTCGGTCATTTTTTATTAAAGAAAGCAAAGTTTATACTACCAACCACTTGAAACTTATTTGTCATCATGCGATTTATATTTTATTCCCTTTTTTATCAATCTTAATTATTATGTTCAAAGTTGTTAAACTCCTTAAAAATTTATAAGTAAGTTTTTTTTTTACACAAATACACTAAACTCAAAGTTAACCTATTTTACCTACGCATTATCGTATTTTCATTGATTTCCATGGGAAAAATTGATTATAGGTTAATAATTATTTTTCTTGAAGTTTGTTTTAAGAATAATTTCGCTTATCTACAGGAAAACCTTAAAGCTGTTAAAGGTTTGTTGGAATCAGTGATAAAATAGATATTTTTTGTTTAATTATGTCTACAATGTATAAAAAAAGTGAGATAAAATAGTCTGAAACGAATACATGAATAATAAAGGGTGTAAAAATAATCTAAAGTTAGAATAGATTAAGCATAATAACATACAACAGAGGTGATATGATAATTTATGAAGTCCTAACAGAAATGAAAGTTTTCAATCCATTCTTCGTGTTTCATGTGACGTGACGTGAACTACTCCCAAGTCTTGAGAGTGCATAGACCACTCTTTCTTGATAGACAGCACCGAAATCTCCACCACAATCCTGAATCCCGAGTCCATTCAATAAAACTAAGAATGTAATGAATTCTTTGAATAGACAAAGTCCATTATATAAAATCGTTTTTACAGAAAAAATCAATAAGTAAGTAGGTGTAATAAATATTAAAAAAAAAACAATTACTATACTGTGTAATTAAATATGTAGTTAAAATACAATTAAGGACAAGGTCAACGGAATGTGATTTTTTGTTTCCTAGTGCGATTTAAGATATTGTGATGACATACTGAAAAGACTATTGAAAAGTTTGAGTATAACTGTTTACGCACGAACAATAAGGTATAGCCATAATGACAAAGTCATCATACCTTTAAAAGGGGACTCCCTAAAAGTTCTGCGCGATTCTGCGTGACCATAGATAGAGACCTACTCCTTGTGTTGCTAACAATAAAATACAAGATAGATTCTTTTCAGTATAATTTTTATCTATGCTGTGCGAAATATTTTTCGGTCTCTTTCTTGAATTTCAATTGCTGCATTTCGATTTTTCTTTTAAAAAAATATACAGTAGGTACATATTGGTTTATGAAGACTTTTCAAGCATTTACTGTTATAAATAGGTAGAATTTTTTAAAGATATTTTTATAAAATTAACAGCTGAATTCTATAAAGCGGGTGTTAAAAAAACCGTCAATCGAATGAAGAGCTCGATTCCATACTATGTTGTCGAAAATGTATCTAGCCTTCTTTGAAAAATAATGGTCCAAAAATTATTTTATACCAAACAAATATTTAGTTAAATAAAACTGTAAGAAGCTTTAATAATATATATATTTTTTAAATGCACTTACACATTTTTTTCTTTTGAATCACCAGGAGGACTTACCAAGTTAGTTCAAATGGTGACAGGGTTGTTTTTATTTTAAATCATGTCAATGGAACATGAACGTCCGTCGTTCATTTTTTAATGTAAACCATTGTTTTATAAAAGATTACTAGAATGTTATTTTTTGTACCGGATTAGTATTTCCAAAGCTACGGTTTTGCGGTAGCAATAATAACATGAGGACAACTTCAAAGAATAATTTTAGTTCATGCATGTATGTATATATTTCTTAATTTATTTCAATTTGTTATAAAATATAATATGACCATTTGGTTAGATTTTCAGATAATTAGCATACTTTCAATCGAAATTTCTCTATAACACATAAATATTATAATACACATCACACAGGCATATAGCCTCCTATTATACAGATATAAGAATTATGTTTGCATCAGGATCGACATCCAGTCCAGTTCCTATCAATGGCAGTAATTACATTTGGGATGACACTTGACTCCGTTGACACCACACTGACACCCAGCGGAGGTGTCGCCTTTCCCCGCCGGACCCCAGCGAGCCCCTCTGGTCACCCAACATATCTCCGTCTTGCACATGGAACACTTGACCCAGTCACAGCCCCACTTCTTCATCAGAACGACCTGACAAGAAGGACACGCCAAAGCTTCCCCGCGGGACACCATATCGTCCAACATCTTCTTGGTGCGCTGAACTTCCATGAAAGATTGTCCATCGGCGTCATTGATGGCGCTTTGGTATTCCTTGCAGTTCCTCCCTTCGTGGATGGCCTGGAAGAAAATAATATATTTACCTACTTATCAATCAACCGTTGTTTAGTTCTTTCATAACTCGGTATTTTTGTTGCAAGTGGATGGTTTCTAAGACAATAATAACAACTGTTCGCGGGAAATAGTGTTCCTACATACAACTGTTGCTACGGAAAGAAAAATAGGGCTCTTTAACTGATTTAGAACACAATCTTCTGACATTATATTCTAGCGCCGTTTTTCAATACTTGCTAGCTCTTATATCGTACTAGCTGAGCCATCGAACTTGGTCCCGCCTCAGAATATAACAAAGTGTACAAAGTGTATTTTTTTAGTGTATTCACTCAATCAATTTTAAAATTATACAAAATTGCAACATTTTATTTTCTAATTTACTGTTGTCTTTAACTTGATTATAAAACATTTACCCCCTCCTTTGGAAAGAATAATATTTGTGTAAAGGGAGAGGAATAATATTACAATTTACTGCGATTACGTGAAGCAGCATACATCTCTTTATGCATGTCAGAAAATGGGAGGTTGGGGAAGGAGGAAAAATTTGGAGTTTGATACTTTTTTTATGCTAAATAAAAGAAAAATACAAAAAATAACAAAAATATACAAAAAATCCGTATAGGGACACTTTTTAATCACTCAGAGGTATGATATAGTTTACTACGAACTACGACCTATTATTCTCCCCTAGTCCCCCCCCCCCCCCTACGTAAAAAATCATAGAAAACGTTTGAGTCGTTTTGAAGAAGGACTAACAAAAAATGCAGTGGCACGAAATGTTTATATATTAGATTTTATTCATATTTTTGTAGTTTAAATAGAATACCAACTATAATTTTTGTACCAAAACTTCGTTGACTAGGACTAGATTATGTTGCTATGCTAGCTTCCACGTCACGTTACTATTAAGCTAGTCTAGGTATAATATTTTTGTACCAAACCTTCGTTGACTAGGACTAGACTAAGTTGCTATGCTAGCTTCCACGTCACGTTACTATTAAGCCAGTCTAGGTATAATATTTTTGTACCAAACCTTCGTTGACTAGGACTAGACTATAGTGTTGCTATGCTAGCTTCCACGTCACGTTACTATTAAGCCAGTCTAGGTATAATATTTTTGTACCAAACCTTCGTTGACTAGGACTAGACTATAGTGTTGCTATGCTAGCTTCCACGTCACGTTACTATTAAGCCAGTCTAGGTATAATATTTTTGTACCAAACCTTCGTTGACTAGGACTAGACTATAGTGTTGCTATGCTAGCTTCCACGTCACGTTACTATTAAGCCAGTCTAGGTATAATATTTTTGTACCAAACCTTCGTTGACTAGGACTAGACTATAGTGTTGCTATGCTAGCTTCCACGTCACGTTACTATTAAGCCGGTCTAGGTATAATATTTTTGTACCAAACCTTCGTTGACTAGGACTAGACTATGTTGCTATGCTAGCTTCCACGTCACGTTACTATTAAGCCAGTCTAGGTATAATATTTTTGTACCAAACCTTCGTTGACTAGGACTAGACTATGTTGCTATGCTAGCTTCCACGTCATGTTACTATTAAGCCAGTCTAGGTATAATATTTTTGTACCAAACCTTCGTTGACTAGGACTAGACTATGTTGCTATGCTAGCTTCCACGTCACGTTACTATTAAGCCAGTCTAGGTATAATATTTTTGTACCAAACCTTCGTTGACTAGGACTAGACTAAGTTGCTATGCTAGCTTCCACGTCACGTTACTATTAAGCCAGTCTAGGTATAATATTTTTGTACCAAACCTTCGTTGACTAGGACTAGACTATGTTGCTATGCTAGCTTCCACGTCACGTTACTATTAAGCCAGTCTAGGTATAATATTTTTGTACCAAACCTTCGTTGACTAGGACTAGACTATGTTGCTATGCTAGCTTCCACGTCACGTTACTATTAAGCCAGTCTAGGTATAATATTTTTGTACCAAACCTTCGTTGACTAGGACTAGACTATGTTGCTATGCTAGCTTCCACGTCACGTTACTATTAAGCCAGTCTAGGTATAATATTTTTGTACCAAACCTTCGTTGACTAGGACTAGACTATGTTGCTATGCTAGCTTCCACGTCACGTTACTATTAAGCCAGTCTAGGTATAATATTTTTGTACCAAACCTTCGTTGACTAGGACTAGACTATGTTGCTATGCTAGCTTCCACGTCACGTTACTATTAAGCCAGTCTAGGTATAATATTTTTGTACCAAACCTTCGTTGACTAGGTCTAGACTAAGTTGCTATGCTAGCTTCCACGTCACGTTACTATTAAGCCAGTCTAGGTATAATATTTTTGTACCAAACCTTCGTTGACTAGGACTAGACTATGTTGCTATGCTAGCTTCCACGTCACGTTACTATTAAGCCAGTCTAGGTATAATATTTTTGTACCAAACCTTCGTTGACTAGGACTAGACTATGTTGCTATGCTAGCTTCCACGTCACGTTACTATTAAGCCAGTCTAGGTATAATATTTTTGTACCAAACCTTCGTTGACTAGGACTAGACTATGTTGCTATGCTAGCTTCCACGTCACGTTACTATTAAGCCAGTCTAGGTATAATATTTTTGTACCAAACCTTCGTTGACTAGGACTAGACTATGTTGCTATGCTAGCTTCCACGTCACGTTACTATTAAGCCAGTCTAGGTATAATATTTTTGTACCAAACCTTCGTTGACTAGGACTAGACTATGTTGCTATGCTAGCTTCCACGTAACGTTACTATTAAGCCAGTCTAGGTATAATATTTTTGTACCAAACCTTCGTTGACTAGGACTAGACTAAGTTGCTATGCTAGCTTCCACGTCACGTTACTATTAAGCCAGTCTAGGTATAATATTTTTGTACCAAACCTTCGTTGACTAGGACTAGACTATGTTGCTATGCTAGCTTCCACGTCACGTTACTATTAAGCCAGTCTAGGTATAATATTTTTGTACCAAACCTTCGTTGACTAGGACTAGACTATGTTGCTATGCTAGCTTCCACGTCACGTTACTATTAAGCCAGTCTAGGTATAATATTTTTGTACCAAACCTTCGTTGACTAGGACTAGACTATGTTGCTATGCTAGCTTCCACGTCACGTTACTATTAAGCCAGTCTAGGTATAATATTTTTGTACCAAACCTTCGTTGACTAGGACTAGACTATGTTGCTATGCTAGCTTCCACGTCACGTTACTATTAAGCCAGTCTAGGTATAATATTTTTGTACCAAACCTTCGTTGACTAGGACTAGACTATGTTGCTATGCTAGCTTCCACGTAACGTTACTATTAAGCCAGTCTAGGTATAATATTTTTGTACCAAACCTTCGTTGACTAGGACTAGACTATGTTGCTATGCTAGCTTCCACGACACGTTACTATTAAGCTAGTCTAGGTATAATATTTTTGTACCAAACCTTCGTTGACTAGGACTAGACTATGTTGCTATGCTAGCTTCCACGACACGTTACTATTAAGCTAGTCTAGGTATAATATTGTATTGCATAAATAAATAAAGTATTTTGTTATTGTATTAGGTGAAAGTTACAGGGTGTACCTATTAATGTAATTTAAGCTCACCTGGCATGTCAGGCAATTGGTTTTCTTGCATACAGGACAGTGGAAGTCGTTGACGTTCTCTTCAAAAATGCACCATCCCTTACAGTTAGGAGTTTTACAATGGAAGGCATTTTGAATTTTATTCTCCGCAATACTGATAGATTTGGCTAAATGTTTTTCAAACGTATTTTTATTAACTAAAGCCTTAATTTCTCTCTCTTGAATGACTCCCTCGCAAGAATAGTCCTTGTCCCTATAAGGACACTTCACTTGTACTTCCTCACAGTATTTCACTACATTCGCCAAGCATTCCTTGCAGAATGTATGGAGGCATTCCCTAAGAACTACACCGGCGTTGCGGTCACAAGTGCTCAAGCAAATCAGGCATTCGAATTCTCCGTTGCTGATGACCAAATCTGAATTATCCAAATTGATCAACTGCAAATAATGGTCATTGGGATTCGTTTCGGCATTGTCTTTAATCGTTAAATCGCTATTTATTTTTGTTTTCACATTATTAAGATTTCTTGTTCCACACGCACTACACAACGGACTCAGTAAACTGTTTGTTAAAGTGCACTCTGAACAAATCCAAGTTTTCTTGTTAACATTGTTCAACACCCCTTTCCCGATCACAGGCAACTCAGCTTGCTTACTTGTTGAAGGTTCCATCGTGCTCCTGGTTACTGCAGACTTAGAAGATGAGGCGATTTTGCTTGAATCTGTTAAGATGTTGTCTTTATAATTCTGAACCATGTTTGAGGAGGACACGTTTAGGAGGTTTTGTGTGTCGTTCTCTGAAAGAATAGTTGATAATTGGTTTGCTGTGGGTAAGCGTATGACTGATGAGATGATTACAATATTATAACACTCACCAGCGGCTGAAACGATGTACAAAAAGAGAGCTTCATCGAAGTTTCCCTTGTTGTAATGGCGCAGGGTATCGGCGTCATCTACCGCCAATTGTTTGCTGATGATCCATTTTTGGACCCTGATTGGAATATTGAGTTCTTCAAAAACTTTCTGTTTCAACTCTATGATCTTCATATTTTCTTTGACTTTCATTGAGATAGGTCCTTGGTGAGAAAACTTATCTTCTATATAAATTTGAATGCTAAAATAAAAAAAAAGTTTCATAGGTACATACCTACTAGGTTGAAAGCTGAATATAATCGAAAAAAGTGTAATCGTCATCATATTGTATATTGAGTTGTCATTTATTATGGGCAATTAATATTATATGTAGGTAGGTACCTAGATAAATGCAAGAAATAATATTATACCTATTATGATTTTTTATGATTTCAATAACACAGACACCAATCATTCCTTGTGGGAAGCGATTGCCGGAAATTACGAAAAAGTAGGTAAGTATACTATAAGTATAAATACCTCATAATATAGATAAATAGGTATATTCGTTAAGCGTTTGGTTCGGTTGAAAGTGTCATGGATATTAATTTGAAGCATTTAATGAGAAGAGACAAACACACCTTATTTTATCTGAAAATCAAAGGAATAATTGAGGGTCGACGAGGTGATGGGAGATGACAGAGGTTACGAGGCTGAGCAATTTCTGAAAGTGGACGTAGCTGGAGGACATCAGTAGAGGAGATTTTCAGAATTGCTCAAGATAGAGAGGAGTAGGTTCTCTCAAGAAGTGATGGTCGATGTCAGAGTGCCTGACGTGGCAAATGAAGAGGAAGAAAGAGTACGGTGGTTTGAAAAGATAAATCTCGCGCGTTGTTAAGATTCTCGAACTTGTACGGAAAATTCTGAAGCATCGCATTCTTACATAGGGCAATTTCTAATGAGCGACATGAAATTATGCGTGAGTTTTTGTATAGGTATAGCTACCAGAGATACGAAAGCCATCGAGGATTCAGTTACTGCATCCCGTTACCAATCTGCTGAAAAACTTCTACAAAAGAATGCCGTCAAGATTGTTTTAGTTTTTTTTATTTCCCAACCTCAGTAGCCTTGTTGTCTAGACGCCAGACATTCTGGATCGATTACCCACCGGTGGACATTTCTGTTCAAGGACAGCATCCTGTCTCAAGTTGCACGAGACCGGTTAAATAAAAAAATGCATCTGGCAATATTTTTCGCCGTCTTTACTGACACTAATGCGGTGTTCAGACGGGGCGAATATCGCCTGGACACCAAAATATCGCCAGCTAATTGAACCGTGTGAACAGATTGGCGATAAATCTGAAACGATAAAAATGATTGAAAGCGATATCGCCTCAAGTTGAACGCCTTTCAACTTTGCGGTGTTCAGACGGGGCGATGTAAGGCCAGACGATTTCGCTTGCATAAAAAAAATATCGCTCGGTCGCCCATTGATCGTCTGATGTGTTCACACGAGTCCACCGACATACATTCAATCTACCAGGTGGGCTGATAGTTTTAAAAATGGCGGACGTCGAGGTAGAAGTCGCGGAGTAATTGGGTTAGTTGAAAATATTGTTTTAGACGATATAAGTAGACTCCTAATTGAGGAAAAATAAAAATAAAAATGCAGATATTGGGTGCGGAATTCGATTCTAAGGAGAAATAAATTTAGAGCAGTGATGTCAACTGTCAAGAAACAGAACATACGGACGCCGCGCATCTGCGCATGCGTGCATCGTTCCACCAGATACAAAAGTTGAAAGGCGTTCAACTTGATGCGATATCGCTTTCAACCATTTTTATCGCTTCAGATTTATCGACAATCTGTTCACACGGTTCAATTGGCTGGCGATATTTTAGTGTCCTGGCGATATTCGCCTCGTCTGAACACCGCATTTTTGGAAGTCTAACTTTAATTAGCTTACTAGGTACAGAAATGTTTATGTACCTAGTAAGTTAATTAAAGTTAGACTTCCTAATTTTAACAATAAATAAATCAAGCATCAAATGTAACCATACCTTTTAGTTGCGTCCTGGAAGACATCGTCCGAAGTAGTGACCGAACACTTAACTTTTAGCAACGCCAAATCCTTTGCTAGTTTTGCAGCCATTGCGTCATTTCCCTCAGAAATTGCAGCTTCTAACTGCTTCAAAACATATGAGACGTTTGAATCAGATTTCTTACGAGGCCTTACTGGAGATTTGGGTACCACATCGGCCTCCGCTAAGTTCATATAAATGTTATTGTCAATAGATGATGGTTTTTTGTCTATTTTGACGGGTACACTGGTTTTCAAACTTTCAACTATCTTTAGAGATTCTGCTTTCGGATCGACACACTTCCCCGAACATTTCGTCTGAGCTGAACTATCAACTTTGTTAGATTCGCGTAGTTTTATTTTTGATAATTTATCATCATTATTGAGAATTAATGGTTGTTTTTCTTTATATTTATTAGCTATGCTATTTATTTGGTTGGTGTTGAAAATGGAGTCCGTTTTTATCGGTCCGCGTGCTGTAATATTTGCGTCCTTTTTATCTCTCGATGGATCAATGTTTGTCTGATTTGTTGATGCAGAAGCTGTCGAATCATTTTCCTCAACTTTGTTTTGTTTTGATCGTTTGGGTAATGAGTTTTTCATTTCTTTTAACATTTCTTTCAGTTTTGCCTTTTCATCTAAATCGACCATATTTGCCTTCATATTGGAGGCCGAAGGTTTTGTTAAATCACTCTTCTTAAAATCTTTGTTTAGATTAAAATTGGGTAATGCTGAAAACACTTCTGTTTGAAACGAACTTTCAGAATCATTAGACAAGTCTCCCGGCTCAGTTAACGGCAAACTATTCTCAACACATAATTTGTTATTATTTTTAAGCATTTGATTCGATTCCGATTGGCCTTGCGAAAGAACTATGCTAGCCTTATCACCATTATCTGGAGAATTCATAGATTCTTTTTTCGTCTGATTATCTGTGTTTGGTATTGACGAGACATGATTCAATTTTGGTGAGTTAGTGGATTTCTTAGCTCCCATGGCCATAGGAGATATTGATGAAAAATCGTCTTGGGAACAATTTGTCAAAGCGTTAAATTTATCGATCAAATCACGCGCAGAAGATGGTCTAGTGTACCCTCCGTTAGGTGAATTATAGTTATTTGAAAGTTTTTTGTTATGTTTTAAGATTTCAGCTGCTTCCCTATCTAGTTCACTAATATTAGGTAGGAAACAGGAGACTCTTTTTTCACTCTTTTCTTCTGTCGCGTCGACTTGTTTTCTGGAATCGAAGATTCGTGTACATCTGAAAAACCCTACGTCGGGAAACTCGTGCTTCCCCCTTTTCTTGTTATCTTGCTTTGGTTTGCTCTTCTGTTCGCTGGACTGGCGTTTAAACCACGGTATTGCAGTTATATCACTTTTGAAAATGAAAGCATTATTACAACTTGCAGGTATGGGAGTGCTTTCAACAACTTTGTTCACATCAATTGGAGGATCCGGCGCTTGTCGTTTTTTCCTCGATGTTCTAATAGTGTCAGTATTCACCGGTGGCAAGGGAGCTTTTCTTTTTCCTTTCACGTGATACGGTGTTTTGTTTTCTTTTGTTGACAAGCTTGCAGTTTTTCTCATATCCGCATCCACCTTAAGATAATTTTCTCCATACTTAGCTCTAGCGGGTAAACTAAACGTATCGTATGTTTGAACTTCTTCCACAACTTTTTTATTGTCCGTTATTTCTTTTTTAGTGTCTCTTTTGGTGTTTATCGTTCCACTTGAATAAAGACTATACTTTTTTCTTAAACTCAAATTTTTGTCTAAATTTCTTCTTTTATTTCTTTCTTTGATTAATTTGTGGTAAGTTTCTGTGTACGGTCCTGGTGTGATATATTTTTCAGGTTGGCAAGCGTCTCCGTACGGTTTGTACACATTAGGGGGAAGAAAAGCAAAACTTTCAACAGTCGCTGTGCTCGAAGATGAACCATCACTGTCGGGGTCTTCTTGGGACGAACTGGAAACGGAAGATTCGTTATCATCCTCGTAAGATTTTTGGTTTTCTATTTTTTTAAACCAATTGAGAAAGGATTTAAAACCGGACGACCGAGGTCGTTGTTCGGTTATTTTAGTAATCCCGTTGATCTTGAAAACATCTTTAACTAACGATTCCTCGTTACTTTTATTTTCAGTTTGCATCGTACGAACAGTTTCCTGAAATCAAGCCAGTATTTGTAGCGAAACACATCATTTCATTCAATAACACCTATACTGTATTATATTGAGGCAGGCATTGGACGGTAAGTACTCACGTGTGTCTCGTGCGTTTAAAAGAGGATTTAGCAGAAATGACTTTCTCCGTATTTCCAAAAAGACTGCAGACAACAAATTACCAACTCACCTAACAAGGAGCTGTATTCCTTTATTCCGTAGGTACATCACGGTGTCGGTGATGAGTTCACAACAAAGAGACTTTCATACATTTTCTTAATGATTCACTTCTTCCCGACACAATAACCAGCTGACACAACACAATAAGTACCTAATTAAAAGATTGAATGGAGAAAACTTTTTAAGAACAACTATCTTGTGCACCTAGTTCAAAACTGAATAAGTCTAAAGCAAATAACAACACTCGATATTGAAAGAAATAATTGAATAGTGACACACAAGTTACGAAGAAAATGATACCGTATTGATTGAGTTTTCCCTAAAGACGAAAATATGAACTGAAATGAAAATGTTTAAAATTAGCTCAGTGTGAGTTGACTCCTAGTGCGATTTCAATACACTCACACCCGCCTACATACATGTGTTTGGTTTAGTAACATTTGTGTATTATTATGTACCTACCTACCTACCTAGGGATAAGTATAGAGATGCTAACTAACTAGAATCTTATTTATAGGTTAGGATCAACTCAACATGAGTGTATGTTTATAATCACTTTTAATGAAAATGTTTCAATGAAATTTCGCAGCGAGTTTCTCGATTCATTTTCAAATTTCAAGTAAGCCAGTACCTACCTACAAAAAGAGGTAGATTCGTATATGCTCGAGATTATGATTTCTTAAGCTGCATACCCACGTCGATTTATCTTTACGATTTGACCGATAATTGTAAAGATAAATCGTTACGTTACGTGTGTATGCAGCTTTAGTCTGGCGCAGATAATCTTGTTTTAGGCATGTCGGTTGTTGCTTCAGTTGTCAGATACCCATCCTTCAGAATGGCAATGAATGGGGGGAGGGGAGGTTTTGACTGGACTAGAGCAAGACAGGCCAAAACTTAAAATATCTCGATAATAATTCTGGAAGTAGACGCAAGTATGAAGCAGCTACTCACATCAGTTGAAATAAAGACTAATTAAATACCTATCCAATGTGAAAAAACACAGTAAGAGAAAGGATTCCGAAAAAAAATATCTATAAAGGTAAAAGTTCACTAAAAAATGTCATTCCAAAAATATAGTACCCCGAAAGGTGAAAGTTGACTAAGAAAAAGGTCATTGAGTAACTTTACGACCCGGACATTTTAGGATTCCCGGACAGGTGGCAACACCGTAGCGTAGAGTGTCCAACTAACTGCCCTTTTCATCATAGTTTTACCCTCAGTAAATTTAGGAGACTTGTACTAAAATGTAAAAATAGTCTCATAGGGGACACCTAAATAAGAAAAGCAAAAGGTCGCTATTTTAAGAAGTGCTTTGCAAAATTTAAACAATGAAGTTAAAAATTAAGACAATAATAAAGTGAATGAGAAAACACAGTTGCATTTTCACAAAAGATAACTGATTCTCGAGCACTTTTATCTGACTATTCCAACTCATGCAGTCAATTTGAATTTTGTGAAAGTTCAACTAATATTTGCATGTAAACATGAGATCCAACTGTCGTTGGCCTGAGTCGGTATGTTTATTGTATGAAACGATGTCGTCAATAAATGAAATTTTTACAAAAATTGTTAAAAGTTTGAGATGTACTGCTATAATGTAGATATTTTTTATAGAAAATTAAATTATCTAGTTGGTGTGTTTCGGCGTTTTTCGATATTTTTATAAAATTCTGAAATATAGGCATTGAAACTCGTAAATTTACATAAAAAAAAAAAATTTTCTTTATAAAAAAAGTTTGAGAAATTCTGGAACTTTTTCATTAAATTTAATATATTGTATATAGTTTTCGAGATATATAAAAAATTAAGTAAAAATCCAAAGGTTGATTACCCCTGACTGAAAGAACATTTTCAAAATTCTGAGTATACAAGTATTGTAGGCTTAAAGTATTCAATATTTTCTGAAATTTTAGGAACTGTAGGCCTAGACAAAATGCATTTGGCGATCGACTACGAACGAATTCTTCGACAATGTAGAGTAGGAAGAAAATTAACTGTCCACTTTTTATATAAGTGTCGTTGTTTGGTTTAAATAATTGTTTATATGTTCCAGTGGACAGTTAATTTTTTCGCACTATACATTGGCGAAATCTTCGTTTGTAGCCGAACGCCAATTTGAATTTGTCTACGGGGGCTGTGCATCAAGCGAATCAAAAGTTATAAGGGGGGGGGGGGGGGGGGCGCACACACAGACACACTAAATGTTCTCCGAATTCTGATTAAATCCATATAAGGAACTAATAAGGAACAAATAAAGAAAACAAAAGTTTAAAATAACACTTATGTATATATTATCAGAATAAAAATAAAACAAATACAAATAGTATAAAAAATGCAAATATAATTCATGGTGAAATATTCTCCATAAGACTAGTGATGACATGGATTATTATTTTTGTTTCAATAAATCTATTAAACTTTTCAGCAATTACATTTGATTGTATAAATCGCCGTCTCACTTATCATAAACAGATTTATTTACGGAATAAAGAAGCTTGTTATGTTATTTTATGTTAAGTTTAAAAAAAATATTTATGTTACAAGCTTTAAATGGCGTTCTGTGCTTTTTAGCCAATTCTTTTGAGGTTCGCACGATAAATATGGGCGAACATACTCAAGGACATCTCTAATCCATTGCTTTCTATAATCGGGAGCTGTGTGTAACACTTGAATGTAAATTAACAACAGCCAGTTGGATGTTTTATTTGGAAACAAATGTACAGCTTTTTGAGCGAACTTCAAGGCTTTCTTTGTATTTCCTAAACGAACTTCGGCAATGCCCACAATTCTGTAACTCTTTACTAAATCTTCATTAGAAACATCAAGAGATATGACTTTCTGTGCACAAATACTGGCAACCGATGGATTGTACATGTCTGATGCACAAATACTGGAGAGATATTGCCATAATTTGAATTGAGAAGGATACATATGTATGTAGTGTTGAAACTTGTACACTGCTTTAGAAATGCTCTCATATTTCAACGAATTGTAAGCATTAAACAATGCCAGTAGCTGTGAATATTTGTTACTGTTGTTCATCTTTTGTAGATCATACATTATGGCTTGAGACAAATGTTTATCCGCTGTTAAGACACTTAACCCGTAGCCAGCTAGTATTACGGGGACACAAACATACAAGCTTTCTTGCTCCACACATTGATAAATCAATGTTTTGGAATTCTCCGTATCTTTATTTTTGTAAGACATTGAAGCTAATGTGATAAGCAGTTGAGCCTTTTCGAAATCATCATTGGCCAACCATTGAAACACGGTTCCATACAATGTGTAAGCTTCTTCGTACTTGCCTAACTTATGGAGACACAGGGCCAGGCCACAGCAGGAAACCATGTTTTCTTCTTTCAGAGCTTTGAACACCTTTGCAGCTTCCTCCCACCTTCCAGATAGATAGAGCACTCTTCCATAGTTAGTTAATAACGAGTCTTTATAATTTTCATCAACAGTCTGTAAAGCCTTTTCATAGCTTGCAATAGAACTTTGTAAAAGTCCCATTTTTTCTTGAAGTATTCCTATGAGGTTCAAACAATGTGGGTCAGAGCTTTCATACTCCACAAGCCAAGTCATGAGGTCATAGGCAGTAGGAATGGCGTGCATGTTTTTCAAAGAATATTCAACTCTTGATATAGTTTTGTTATCTTTATTCACTAAATTATTACAAACGTATTCCGTGTAACCCAGACAACTTTCTCTGTGGAAACCAAGTTGGGATGAATGAAGGAATAGCCCCATTGCATCATCATGATCAATAGATTCTGCAATAAGCGCATGGCCAATCCAGCTTTGCATGTACAATGGATCAAATTGCTGTGCCTTTTGAAATGCTTTGTTGGAAAGAAGAATGTTTCCAAAAAACAAATATATTATTCCCAAATTGCTCCATACCATGGCGTTGCAGTACTCCAAACCAACTGCCTTGAGGAATGCGTGTTGGCCGAGAGAATATTTTTTGATATTCTTACTCATGCAAATTACTCCGAGCAAATTCCAAAACTGCCAATTACTTTTTTCTGCGGAGATACAATATTTAATGGTGATGAAGGCTTTCTGGACAGCTGAAACATCTCCATACGTCTTGTAATAATCCAAGTAGGCAGAGGCTAGTTCGTAATACAAAGACACATTCATTTGTTTGGATAAATTTATAGCTCGACAAAGACATTGAATCTGCAGTAAAAACAAATTACGATTTTTTAAAGGTTCTCCTAGCTCCTGCTGGTTTTCCCATATTTTTGGCTCGATCTGAAGCCACCTGTATTTGTCAGGTAATTTAGTCACGATGGATATGGCTGCTGAGAGGTTAGTCCAAAGGCAGGCATATTGATTATCATTTAGGATAGCTTTAGCCACAAAGTCCACAGATTTCTGGACATTATCTCTACAATTGGCATACAAATTATGGTTTAGTTTATCATTTGCAATGGCTAAATAAACATCACTCAATCCTTTGAGCGCTGGTAGAAAGATGTCATCATTGACGGAGTTGAACGTATTCAACGCAGCTCTGTGCTCACCCAGCAGACACTGCACCGCGCCCACCTGGACTATGGAATATTTTCTAGGATTGAGTTCTATGCTCTTTTGGTAACATTTGAGAGCAGACGTAAATGAACCTCTAGAATAATATGCATCGGCCAAAGATTCCCAAGCGTCTATATCACTGGGGCACAGTCTCACATATGTTCTCAGATTAACAATGGCTGCATCCCACTCCTCCAAAGCAAAATGGTGAAGGCCCAATTCCAGCCAAGTCCAAAAGCCATTGTTGTTTTGAGATGATGATAATTCTTTGAGAAATTCATAGTTTGCTTTCCAGTCTTTTAAATTTCTGTACGTGTTGCTGAGACACTTACCAGCTTTATGACACTCAGGGTTCAGTGTGAAAGCTTTCAAATAACACTTTTTAGCCTTATCAAATTTTTTTTCATACAAACTGTAATAGTCTCCCAAATAAGTCAGAACTAAACTGTTGTGCTTTTCCAATCTGGCCGCCTGCAACAGTGGATTGAGCGCTTTATCATATTCTCCCATTTCCATATAATATTCACCAATAAAAAACCAAGAAAATGGAGACTGTTTGTTTTCATTCAAACAATCTATGTATGATTTGTCAAAGCCATTTTTAGCTTTGACTATCAAGCACTTCAGTACATTATAGTTTGAGGTATTTTGTAGAAGGGCCAAACACTTTTCAGAACTATTGAAATCTTTTAAATAGCAATAAGCTAAAAACAAGGCTTTATTTTCATGCTGATCTTTGTCATCCTCCAGTTGGTCCAAAAGTTGTAAGCCCTTTTTGCACTTTTCTTCATTATTTTGAGAGCACAAAGAAATCAATAATATTTTGGATGACTGTCTCTTTAGAACACTGTCTTTCGTTTCATTTTGCACAGATCTTGATAAATTCTCAGCTTCCTTCCATCTGCCTAGTTTTAGGCATATGCTACCAATAATTATTTGATGAATATATTTCATATCATTGCTACATGATAAATTTATTATTTTAACGTAAGCATCATAGTAATCACCTTTGTCAAACAATAGCAATGACTCAGTCAATGTAAAATAAACAGACTGTTTACCATTTTCCATAATGCTGTTGATGAACTTATATCTTTTTTCACTGTGATTATAGAACATGTCATCCTTGATGTATTCATTTATAAAATGTTTCAAAACAATATCTTTCAAGTGGTCTGTGAGGTTGGAGCATACGTACAGGCCATACTCATTTTCAAAATAATCAAAACCTTTGTTTGTTATAACATGATCAAAAAATACCTCATTCAATTCATGATTTTTAGTTTCTTTAAGAAATTCAAAAACTTCAGTCAAAAAGTCAAAAGAACCAGCGTCACAATTCGGCATTGAGTTTACAACCATGCTGGCCAGGGTTCCACAACAAATTTCTCTCTTCTCTTCATCTTTCAGTTCTTTAGTGTGTTTATATAAAAGTTTGCTATATTTTAAGCACTCATTTGCCATTTTGAAAGATTCCATGATTTTTCTGCAAATTTCATTATATTTTTTAATGTCGTTTTCAAGGGACGACAACATCAAATATGCTTCCATTAAATCTTCACAAAATAGATTGTTTCTTTCATAATAGCTCGACAGTCCTTGCCAGGCTAGAGGTTTATCTGTGTTGACACTAATGGCTTTTTTAAAAGCCAAAGGAGCTTTATCTTCATCTTGAAAAGCAACTCCCAATAAAACTAATGCCATATAATTATTTTTATCTTGCTTCAATACATTCCTTATTAATTTTGTTGCATTTTCGAAATCTTTTTTTTCTATGTGGTCCCTGGCATCTTTAAGGTTTCGTTTTATTTCATCCATATTCTTAAAGTTAATAATTAAAAACACATATAAATGTACTTTAACTGAAAAAAAAAACTAAAACATAAAGTTCAACCCGGTATTAAAACACAATATTTATTACGGAGGTACTTCATATTTCGGTTTCCTTGTTGATAAGTAAGAAATATAAAAATCGCGTTAATATTCCCAAAAGCCCCACGTCCCAAAATATCCTCTGCTTACGATAATTTCAATAATATGTTATTTTGGAATTGAAACTTGGCACTACTTGGCAGATATTGACTTTTAAGTAGTATTATTATACTCTATGATATTGACCAATATTGACCATAGAATAAAATCATAGATAATATAATATATTGTAAACTTTTGTAGAAAATAAAATGACACTGCATTTGACAGACAAATTTTAACATAGAAATTCATAGACTTTTATACATATATACCTAGACAGCGTAGTAGCCGTGGAAAGTGTGTCGATTAGCGCGGTACTTTTTTGATAGCCGGTTGGCAAGACATTGGTTTCTGCTATACGTTTTCTTGGCGGTTCCTCGTGTTTCGTTCTTCTTCTGCAGTTTCAATCCTGGGATTGGTTTGCAGCAATAGTATTGGATCTCATTCTCCATTCCTCTCTGTCCATTGCAGTCCTCTTGAGCTCCTCATATGAGGAGCAGTAGACATCGGAGTACACGTCTTGCAGGAACTCCCGTCGTCCCCGAGCGTTTGACCCCTCGGTCATCCCCTCCATGATGGTGTGTGGGAGACCTTCTTGGCGGATTACGTGTCCGATCCATCTGGCACGTCTTTCGGACAAGGTCTTGAGCAGGTGCCTTCCTCCTTCGATTCTTGTGAGAACATCGTCATTCGTGACGTGGTCTCTCCAGGAGATACCCAGCATTCTTCTATAGGACCACATCTCGAAGGCTTCAAGTCTCCTTTTGTCTCTTTCGGATAGGCACCATGTCTCGCAGCCGTACATCAAGATACTCCACACATAGAGGTCTTGGTGAGGAGCAGTGTTTCGTTATAAAATCTTTATTTATACCTACCATGTTTTAAACTTTTTAATGGATGTATTTAATATTGATGGTTTGTCTAGTGTTTTGTGTTAATTATAATCCGGTTTTACTTTTTATTTTAAGTTTTGTGTAGTTTTAAAACATTGTCTATACAGTTTCTATTTTTAATATTAAGCTATTTTTAAATTAGTCACAGCTCTTTTGGTAATATTTTTATTGTTAACATTCGTAGTAGTAACTATATTAGTTACATTATTATTATAGTTAAAAGACTTTCTAGAGGTATATTATGTACCTAGCTCAAATACCTAGTATAGTGTATATGATCAGAGACGCATATTTTAAAATTTTCGATAACTACTGACATATTTTGGTTTAAAGTACTTCTTGATCTGGATCAAGGGTGACTACTGTACTTGAGAATACATAGCAGGGTGGTCATGACCTCCCTGATCCCCCTGGATCCGCGCTTGCCTCTGGGCTAGGTCCAGGTCTTATATCTTTAATTACAGTACTTACATTTAATAATAAAATACCTACTTTTCTATTATAATTATATTTTTTTAGGAGGAAAAGTGTTGTTTCAAGATTCCAAATTTGTGATCAGAGACGCATATTTTAAAATTTTCGATAACTATTGACATATTTTGGTTTAAAGTACTTCTTGATCTGGATCAAGGGTGGATCCAGGGAGGTCATGACCCCCTCTGGGCTAGGGCAAATCCAGCTATTGGAGCCAGGGGGGGGGTCACAAAGTAAAAAAAGGTCATTTCCAAAATTTGGTATATAGAAACTAAATTTGTTATATGGAACTTTTGATCCAGGGGGGGTCATGGCTCACAAGAAATTATAATTATACTAGAAAAGTAGATATTTTATTAATAAATGTCACTACTGTAATTGAGAATACACAGCCCAGGGGGAGTCATGACCCCCTGACCCCCCCCCCCGCGGATCCGCGCTTGCCTCTGGGCTAGGTCCAGGTCTTATGTCTTTTACTAGCTTTCTCAACAGACGTTGTCTTGTGGTTCTAGCCCGAAGTGGCACGTTAATATGTACATAATGTGCACTGCGCCCCCGTTAAACAATACAAAATTAATTCGATTGAGTACATAAAGCTTATAAAATAATAACATTAAACTATTTCTGAAACATCCATATTTCATTCATATTCAAAGCTCTGGCGGGAAGAACTTGAGAATAATGCGCTCGCGCACACACCCTACCTCGCCTATTGCCAACACAGAACAATAATACCCTATTACATAGGGCCAACACGAATGTGCCCGACTTTGTGTGAAAATTTTCTAACGCTTGAATCGGTGCGTTGGTGGAGTAAGTGGGATGGGCTACTGTAGGAGCGTATGCGAGAATGAGAGGGAACTACCCGCGATGGCGTGGGCGTGTCATAGGTAAACGTTCCATCACAACCCAAACAGCACATGGATATCCCAGGGATGTCCCGTGATATCCCTGGGATATCCATGGGATATCCAAATGTCTCGGGATATCCCGGGATATCCCTGGGACATCCCTGGGATATCCCGGGATATTCGGGATATCCTCTGGATGTCCATGGGATATCCCGCATATCCCGGTATATCCTCTGGATGTCCGTGGGACATCCCTGCGACGTCGCAGGGATGTCAAGATAAACAATGAAATGGAAGTTGAAAGAAACGCACTCGAAAAAAGTTATCACTTATTGATACAGACAGTGTTCATGTTCATCTTATTGTATTGTTCCTTTCCAGTAGGTGGCTGAATTTGGCAGACTATTTGGTCGTATATGTATATGGTTGCTCATAATAATTATTTCGCAATATTGTGAATGTGACAAGATGGCGTTAATACTGTTAGTGTTTAAAATAATATTGTGTTTAAGGTCTTTCTTTAAAGGGTAAGTATTGTATTAGTAATTATTGTAAATTATGCATTAATTCATGAATGCATTAAATATTTTAGTCGTCATATTCGCAGTTTTACTATCATTGAAGAAATCTTGCCAATTCTTACATTTCGTGTTTGGACTATATTTTGCCATTATCTATTGCTTTTTCATTTGCTAAGATCAGATATTCTGACCTCCAGACTTACCCCCGATGTGGTTTTTCAGCCACTCGGGAATAGAAGATGTTCTCAAAACCAAATGAAAAAAATGCTTATGCTACAGTAATATTATAGATTCTATAATTGTATTTTTTGTTGTTGTTACAGACATTCTGAACCGAAAACTGAAGAGATAATCTTTATATAATTTCAAATGCGGTAATTTAACCTGAATTAAACCTGACTGACAAAACAGACTGCGAGTGACCATTACCACTATTGGTGAACACGGGGATTGAGCCTCCCATAGGTATCAGTATGGAAAGTGGAGCCCTCAACTACATGACCAAAGTATGGAAAGTATCAGCTTTTAGTGGCGAGAGGACATGTGAACTGGTTCATAGGTGTATGTTGCCAATTATTCACAAAAAATACGTCATACGCCGGCGCAGTACATCATTTATACCATCACGGAGAGAAAAATATTTTTATTTACAATTCACAGAGAACAAACAGCAATAAATTTAAATACTTACCTAATATGTATATAATATATCAATAAATAGACATTATTGAAAAAACGTACATTTATTTAATATTCCTCTAATATTTTGATATCTGAGATTCAGGATTATTACACAGTAATTCTGAATATTCAGGATATCCATGAGACGTCGCAGGGATATTCCGGGATATGCGGGATATTCCAGCAATGCCTACGGGATATTCGGGATATCCATGAGACATCGAAGGGATATTCCGGGATATGCGGGATATTCCTGCAATGCCAGCGCGATATTCGGGATATGCAAGATATCCATGGGACGTCGTATGGATATCCCGCATATCCCGGGATATGCGGGATATCTCTGGGATGTCCCTGGTTAATCGGGATATAAGGGATATCCATGGGACATTACAGGGATATCCACAGGACATTCGGGATATCCCTAGGACATCCTGAGGATATCCCGAATATCCCGGGATATTGCCGGACATTTGGATATCGCAGGGATGTCTCAGGGATATCCCGCGGGATATCCCTGGGATATCCATGGGATATCCTGTGCTGTCTGGGAAAAGAAGTCATACCCTCGGTGGGCCACTACTGAACGCTGAGAAGGTAAGACTGCTCGCACCTAGGCAAATTGTGAGCTACATTACTCACATAGGCCTGGACAACGAGCTGTAACATTGGGGGAAGTCACAATATTCCTATCCTGGTCGCAGTGACACAAAGGGTACCCTGGTCCCTTAACCCTCTTTCAAAAAAAAAAAAACGTTCCATACAAACTTAAATATTGTATTTTACATCATTTCTTATCCAGTTTTTAAACATTTTATTAGTTATTCTGTTATCCGGAGTGGAGAAGTATCCAATAAATCAAACATCAGAAGATTCTGTTGAGCCGATCTCGAGTTATATGTAAGTGTTCGCACTACATACATACTCCCTTTTTGGTCCCCGCACAACGCAAGCCAGCCCGGAGAAGACCAATCCACAGCAAACCCGACCCCCCAGCTCGATCAAAGCAATCAAACTGAAAAGCCGGCCCCACACAAATCAAGCCCGCCGCGGATCCCCCCCAAACCAACCCACAATGCGGTAGGCCTAAGCCGCTGTTCGCACTAACCCGACTTTAATTTATATAGTAGATTACAGTACTTACATTTAATAATAAAATACCTACTTTTCTATTATAATTATATTTTTTTAGGAAGAAAAGTGTTGTTTCAATTTTGGAAATGACCTTTTTTTCTATGTGACCCCCCCCTGGCGCCAAAGCTGGATCCAAGGGGGGTCAGGGTGTCATGACCCTCCCTGGGCTGGGTCCAGGCCTTATATATTTAAGTACAGTACTTACATTTTTAATAAAATACCTACTTTTCTATTGTAATTTCCTGTGGGTCGTGACCCCCCTCTGGATCAAAAGTTTAAATTCCAGATAGATATCAAATTTAGATTAAATTTAAATTTAATTTAAATAACTCAACTATTAATTATGCACATTAATAAAATATTAAACAAAGCAAATTATTACCTGAAAAATAGAAACATTCTATTCTGGAGGCTTTATTTTATTAGTTTGAGTACTTACACGAACCAAACCTATCAACAATATTGTAAGAACCACCTCATAAATATAGGAAAAATAAAAATTGTTCTAGTATTTTATATTACTAGACATTTCAGTTGCTTTCTTAATCGATTCATATTAATGTTTTCAATTTTTACATATTTTTTCGTTGAATAAATGCGAAAAATACACAGCATACCCCGCATTTCCCATACAAATCGCAATGTTCTTGCCTACCAACTGTGCGAATGAGACAATTCAAGATTGCCTCACTTCGCCGCTATGAAAAGAAATCAAGGTACTCTGTCTAGGTATATGTGGAAAAGTCTATGTATTAAAGATACGACATGTATTTACCATACATGTATGGTCGTCATCTTTTGTAGCTGCAGCCACAGACTCTTGCAGCTTTTACTTTCTTTCACACTACACAATGTGATTTTTTCACAAATAAATAATGAATCTTGGTGTTTAGACGACGAAACGAAACAACATATTGTGTCTTTTGAAACGAAGTTATTTGATCCTGTCTCATCCAAAGTTTACTTCATTCAAATGTCTAGCGTGGCCTAGCGGTTCTAACACCATTTTTCGGAGTGGAGGCAGTTGGATCGATCATAGATAATATAATATATTGTAAAATCGATCGATGGGATCGGATAGGATGGGATATTGGGATCGATCTCCTTCTGTGACTAAGCTTACGGGCACAGCATGCTCCCAAATTAGAATTGATGGAAATCTTATAGTAAATATTCAAGAATGCATTTATCTAGGACACGCCTTAAGACTAATGAGAGAAAATCAAACCGCCGCGCCGGTCAAAAGACAAATTGGATTATGTTGGGCTGCCTTCGGAAAAATCTATTATATAAAATAACGTTGGGTTTAGTGCGAACACTTGTAACTCGAGATTGGCTCAAAACATTTTTATGATGCTTGATTTATTGGATTTTTCTCCGCTCCGGATAACAGAATAACCATTATAATATCGAAAAAGGGATAGGAAGTAATATAAAATATTTTATTAAAGTAAGTATGGAACGGATTTACTGACAAAAACGCCATCCGTAAAAAATCATAACAACACAATTTTTATTTACTTGAAAACCATTGGGTTTCAAAACATTGGGTAGCTGCGCAGATTTTTGATAGAATTTCTTTCAAGCTTTCAAAATTGTTTTTTTAACATTCAAACATAAAACATACTATTATTTTAAAGGTTTTTTTTTGTATAAATTACAAATTCGAAATCAATATTCATAGTAAGGGCTACAGGACAACGTCTGTCGGGAAAGCTAGTGAGTCATAAATTCATAAACCCTAAAATGCCCATGAACGTAAAGCGCAGCACCGGTTGCAACATATGGCCTGGAAACAGTGACACTGAGCATAAAGAAGATAAGCGTTACCCAAAGGAAAGAGCCAAGAGTTATCACGGATCGACACGACAAAGAACCAAGGTCACAGATATTATCCAACTAATCAGTTCAGTTCACATAGCAAGAGACCAGCTAGAGAAATGGTCGAAGAGTGCTGAAACCTGGAGACCCAGAGCGTCGGGAGACCACCACTACGCTGGAGGGACGACGTCGTTAAACACATTGGAGTCAAATGGGTCCAGTGTGGCATTGACTGGCTTAGGCTGAGAAGAGATATATTGTAGTTTTATTTTGTGATAAACATTATTAGACTAGCAAAATTTTGTGATACTTTCCAGCAATAAAACATACAGACCTAACAAGTCATCTGCTTAAATGAATCCAACGGGTAATTAGCTCAAATAAATCATTACGGTTCAACGCCCGACCCGAAAGACTTGTAAATAATCCTCAGATATACGGAACAGTTTGGAAAGAACTGAACTCTTGACTTGATAAACATATTCAAAAATAATTCTTAGTTGTCCTCAAATATCAAAATCCACGTGACCTTTAATAGTTCATTGCCGGCCTGCGGCCGGCCCTCACACGCTATCTACTAAAACCATAGAGAAAATCCGATTGAGCTTAGATAAAATAAAACATAGTGACATACCTATGGATCAAGATTATGATCAAATTTGTAAATAAAAATATGTCCGCCATTGTTTAGTGTTTCTCAGTATCTTGGTTGCACAATCAATTTCTGTGACATCAACTTTAGCTGTCGTTCGTTTGTGACTGTGGTGTATACTTGCTTTGAAATTTATAAAGTAAAGGCGCGATGATTATTTATCTCGTTAATATTGAACTTTAAAACTTACCCAGTTTTCGGTTCATTTTAAATTCTTTGACTCGCCCTTGAAACAAAGCCAAGCTAAGAGATAATAATAACATTTAAAAGTGGGCCCTGAAAAGCAATAACTTTAGTGGAATAACAATATTCTCTGCTGTAATGTTATCGAATCAACTGTGTTTCGAAAACATACCCCAAATTTCGCTTTATCCCAGTGCAAGTTTAATACACTCGAAAAGAAAAGGTATATTTATACATCCGAGTACCATGTTCAGGAACTATTGTGCAGTGAATGCATTTCGAAGAAGACTTATTTTCCCGAGAGCCTGTTGAAGTGTTTACTGATATATATTATCTATTTGTGGGTTATTTATTTTAACAAAGTGAAAATGAAGTTATTGGAAAGTAGCAGATTTGAAGCAATTAATAATTTGTTATCTATTCAAACCGGGGATAGCACTATTTCTGGACGTATAGAGAGTTATAGTTGTAAAATGGCTGGGGGGGATAAGGCTCTGTACAAGAGGTTCACCTCTGAAGGTGGAACTGCCCACGATTTGCAAGCTTTATCTCCTCCCCCAACTGTTCTTGGAATGTCTCCTGGTTGTGGCTCTTACAGGTAACACATTTATTTATCATACTTTATATCGGTATAATCTCATCCACATAACTGAGCTATAGCTCAATCTCAGTCAATGAATCCACATACTTTGTACTTTCAGACAAAATGTCTACGGGCCATTTCCTTGTAACAAAGTCAGTAAGATGATTCTTGAGCTACGATTTTTTACATAATTACAAATCTGGTCATAACGAATTCTGAAGTTACAAAGTTAACAAATGAATAACAAACCTCCAATTAATCTTTCGTATAAAATTATAATATTCAGACAAAATTTGACTTTCTTTTTTCTCATTTCAATCTCAGGATTGGCCTGATCCAAGCATGATAACTCTATTCCGTCACTCCTCCCTGTCATTGGCCAGCCTCTTCAATTCTTGTTAGGTGCTACAGTTCATGTCCCTGGTCACCTGTACCCCTATTCTCTGTTTTATCGAAAGGTAGTCACGGTCTTCTTCTTCTTTGCCAGTAAAGTGAGTATTACACAATGAATTTTGTATGGGAAACATGTATAGCGCCGCCACAGAGATATTTCTAGAAACAAAAGCGATTCTCGCGTTCGATATGTATAGACGTTATTCATACAAAATGTATAGTGTAATACTTACTTTACTACTGTGACTACCTTCCGATAAAACAGAGAATAGGGGGACTGATAAATATTTCTGACCCGGCCACTGCTATTTTTGCCCTGCTGTCTTCCTTTGAGTAATGGTAAAGAGCAGATCCGAATAACTGATGTTATAGCCTATCCATTTTGGGCAACTCTATAAAAGCCAGGGCTACACTATGGGTCATGCTGGCCAAATAGAGGCTCTGGCCCACCATGGGCAAGTAGTATGGCCCCTTCACCAATGACCTTCAATTTCGTTCAATATTTGACATTGGCCATTACTTTTATACTTGTGGATCGAGTCGGCAAATATCGCCCATACTGGTCCAAAGTTGACAGCTATTTTCAATGTTTTTTTACAATATTTTTTTTGAAGTTGAGAAAAAATAAATAGATTTATCTCGTTATGAATTCCTAGCGGAGAAAAGCCATATGAATGCAAATTTTGCAATAAAAAGTTTACCATATCAGGATATTTGACGTATCGCCTGGAATAACGTTGAATATTATACATTAAGTCGATTTTCGGTTTTTTATATCATTCGATAGAGTAGACTTTTCTCTATCTACCGGTTTTTTCAAAAATTCAAATATCTACTTCTAACACTGCAAAAAATCGATTTTAATCAATTAACTCCTCAAAAATTCATAAAAATACATTCAATTTGGTAGGTATAGATTCTATTGTTTATGTCACAAGTACCCGGGGTTATCTTTTCTCAGCGCACCTGCTAATGTTCAACGTTGTGTCTTGGGGTTTATTTAAGTTTTATTATAATTCGTGGAAGGATTGCAATGTAAATTTAAAATTTATTTCAGTGGACAGATTAGTTTTTAATTCGTTTTTATATAGGTAATAGACAACCAGTGTGTATTATTATTTACACTTTATAGGTGCGGCAAATTATTATTTTGTTATCTAATAATGCACCCTCATGTTAGTTTTGTAAATGTCTTTTGTTACAAAAATAAACAATGGTCATTGTCTTTTTATTTTATGAGCTTCCTTTGCTAAATGAAATAAACTTCTTTGAATATATAAAGAAAGTTAACAATAAGTATCTTATTGTTATCGGTATCAAAAATAAAACACTTCAGTTTTAAATACTTAATTTTTCATTGGAGAAACAAGAACAGAGTAAATTTGTATGAAATAACCACCAAAATTACAACAATAATAACGGTGAATTCCCCACAGTTTGAGGGCTTGGCTATTTACATACCTGGATATTTTTATAAGATATTTCTTGGAATTTCGAATAGACCCCACATATATCTCGTTTTAAAGGCTTTTTTCTCAAATCTTTTAGTATGCATATCTAACGTTCTTTCATGCGATACGTCATTTATTTAATTTTGCATTCGTATGCATTACATTTGTTGTTTTTTTTTTAAATTCTTTACATATCTTCTTTTATGTTAAAAGCTGCAAAGAGCTAGGTAAATAAATATTGGTAAACAAAGTTTGCTAAACATCAATTTGACATTACTACAATAAACTAAAGCGCTCGAGATTCAATACTTATATTGTGAAAGTGCAACTGTGTTTTATTGAAATTCATAACTTTTATGAATGATTCAATTCATAAAGACATAATATTATAATAGACTTAATGTATAAAGATTCATTGACCCTTATCCATACACATGTTCTTGTATATTTTCCTAAAAGAGCATATTTGAAGTTGCTAGAATAAACAAAATATTATTTACAATGGGCTATGATAATATGTGCATTGTTCTCTTGGTGCTCATATTTCTGCTGACAGTCAATGACTTGACTGAATTTGTTTTATACCAAGCATTGCGGAGATATTCTCACTATAAATGCTTTGTTTGACTTTTAAGCTAGCTCGACTCCTTCTGCTATCTCCTAGAAGGTTACGGTCACTACGCCCCATTTTCGGACTGCCGTGAATAGCCTAACATTTGGAGCTCCACGCTCAGTCCATCCTCTTCAAAGTATCATTGGTAGACACTCACTGCCCTGGACTTGTTGATATGTGGAACATATTTTGTGTTAAAAAGTTTGTGAGAATAGGTACTGAGAATTTTGATGACTCATGACTGATGGCTATGAAGATAATGAGTAGACAATACCTACTTTATGTTGTGTAGAACAATGTATCTGGAAACCTACATCACATGTTTGAAAATGTTCCAGTCGCAGCCTCTCCGGAGATGAAGAAGGGATGCTGTGCGACACTATCTCGAGGAAGACACTCTTTTACTTGATTGCCACTCTCAATTCAGCATTTCAAGATTATGATTTCTCCAATGCTAAGGTAATCTTTCTCTCTGTTTATTGTTAAAATCAATTTTAAACATTAATATATAACTTACCACTGTTTCACAATATTACCTATCATAAATATTGATTTATTTAGTGGTCGCGGTGATGAAAACCAAAATATGTACAAATTTGGTAAAATTCAAGACTTGATAAAACTTTGATTGAATCATTAGTTTTTCGTGAACCTGTGGTTTGTTATTTTCTAAAAACGATGTGAAAAATAAAATACAATTGTTTTTTGTAATTACTTCTTTACACCAAGTTAACTATATGAAAAACTGGAGTTTTTTTTTGAGTTTTTCCGTATAAATAGACTCGAAAGATATTTTTTTCTTCATTCAATAAATGTTTTTACCAGAACTTTGTGATATTTCTCCATATTTTTAGAATGTATTTTTTTCTCATTAATAATAATCCATCATTGGACACTCATGGGCAATCTTCACAGGATTCTAATGAATTACTTTTGCTAAAACCTTTTGTTTGATTATTGTACAAACCAGCAACAGATAGGAATGTTACAAAGCATTCTTATCTGTTGAATGGCCACTCTTGATAACTCTGATGACTAATTCAAAACTTACAGAGTTATTGTTATATTCCAGAGTCACGAATTCACAAAGGAGCCATCCTTCCAGTGGATAATGCAGCAGGTGGACGCCAACCTTAGTGCCGTGGTTGGCGAGCAGTGGGGCTCTTTGAGGGGGCCCCTGTGGGCTGCGGTGGATGATGAAATACTCACCGCCGACTGTGATATTTACAGCTACAATCCAGATTTGGCGTCTGACCCTTTTGGTGAGCCGGGCTCGCTGTGGTCGTTCAACTACTTTCTCTACAACAGAAAACTAAAGCGTATTGTGTTTTTCACTTGCCGGGCTTTGAAGTAAGCATCAAATAATATTAATTCTCTAGATTTACTGAACTGTATCCATCAATAAAATACCATATACCCATTAAGACAAAATTGTTTCTCTCGAAATTATAAATAAGTATTATTATCAAAGATAAAATTTTTAAACATTTGACAAGCAAGCCTGTTGCTTGCGCTCATCCAAACACTTTTATTATTTTACTAAATGACTGTTATTTTGAATAACTTATGATGTGATGTACCATATGATAATTAATAATATTATCAAAGAATAGCTAAAAACAAGAAATTGGTTTGTATAAAAGTAAAAATAATGAGAAATATTGGTACACACAATATAACTCAACTATCTCTATATTTCATTAATTATTATTAAATATCTATTTGTTGCATACATGAGATTTTTCGACATGTTGAACATGTCGAGAATTCATGATTAGGAGTTTCGGAGGCTCAAACATTACCACCTAATGGTGAACGTTGTTAACGTAAAGTGATCACACTAAGCCAGCCTTCGAAACAACAGTAGAAGATGGTCGTAAGCCCGTGGTGGTTTGTTCCATTCAAAAATCGAACATCAGTAATTAATATTTAGAGTCATTAGTTGTTAGATAATTCTTTAACTCAAAGTAGTATGGGAATGAAATGCATGCACCAAAACACAGTGACAGCGAATAACAGTGGTATACGGGTGGCCAAGTATTGGGGACTGCGGAGAGCTTTTGTTGCCTCCCTATGCATATAAGTGAAGTTGCAAAGCGATCATTTATTGATTATTTCTATACATCCAAAACAGTTTTTACTTTTATTCCTTAAAAATTGAACTGGAAAGTTCTTAGCTGTTATTTGCATTGAACTATTTTATACTACATACTTAGAAGCAGCATCTCATAAAATGGGGGAATGGAAGCAAGTTGATTGGCCCTCACCCTCGCTATGGTTTTCTTTCCATAGAAGGTCCTAGTATTTTCAAACGTACTTACTCTTACTCGTCTATACTAATATATAAAGAGGAAAGATTTGATTTTTTGTTTGTTTGTTTGCATTGAAAAGGCTCCGAAACTACTGAACCGATTTGAAAAATTCTTTCACTTTTGGGAAGCTACACTATCCCCAGTGAACTATATTGAATTTTCAAAAATATTTGGTTTCCTTACTAAAACTCCAATAATGTGACCCAAGGTGTAAAAAAAATAGCTAAAATATTCTTTACATTGCGTGCGCTGTGAAAACTATTGATGATACAATAAAATAATGTACTACGACTTTGTAGAAGATCATTATTTACAAAAAATGTCGCGACGGCATATGTCTAACTTTTATAGTTATGCCACAATAAGTGTTCCTTTATTTTAAAAAAAATTTATTGAAATACGGCAGAGATATAGGCGTCACTGGGGTACGCGCCAGACGGCAGGGGACTATTAGAATGCTACATTATTCCAGATTAACATAGCCTATATAAAATTTTGATAATGTTAGGGATCTATCTACCCGTGCGAAGCCGGGACAGACTTCTAGTATATTACATTTAGGTACATACCCTTTTCAAATTTCCGTTTATTTTTGATTTCAGTCCAATTTATGCTGCCGATTCCGGAGTCGACTTTGCAATGGATGAAGAAGACGATATGTATTGAAGACATAAAGCAGCAACAGCTACACAATTATTGCATAATCACATTATTAAAATATCGTGAATTGGTATCTTTACTTCTTGACTAAATGCCTTTCTGTCATGCGTTTCATTAAGCACACATATTCAGAAGGTCTCCAATCGAGAACTTTCTATTGGAATCCTGAAACGGAGATTCTTCTAGGTTTCAATTTTGGATTCTAGATGTGTTGATCCAATTGATTTCATATTTTACTTCAGTAGTATATTGAGACAAATCTATAATTAGTTTATTTAGTAGATAAATGAAAAAATAAATAAATAACATGTGAAACAACTTATCAGAATAGAAATCTAGATCTCGTATCACACTTATTAATGTTGTAACTGATTAATATTCAATTACTTATTATAATAAAAAAACTTATTTTAAGCATAATCGTTAAAAATATATATATAAATGAGATGGTTTATTTAGAATGTAGTCGTGAGTTTAATAATATTATAAAAAGTACTTACGTAAATATTACATTAAGTATTCTGTCCACCTGGTCTAGTGGATGTTTGAGAAACACTGGTTCCTCGTTTTGAGCAAGTGTATGTAATATGTTTAGAATCGTAGATGTCATTATACCATTTAAACTAATCTGAATAATTATTAGTTATAAGTTTTTTTTTCATTATCGTTTATTTACGCTGATGTGTGTGTCGGATGAGTAGTGTCAGAATTTAGCTGTGGTGAATTAAAATGGCTTTATATAGATTTCTATTATTTTTTCGTACAATTTTGCGGAGTTACAATTTTGATAGCCCCCATCCAAAGAAGTTGTTTTATTTCAAACAAGAGACTGTACTATGTAGGTTCGTAATATGCGATGCCTGGGTGATAATGGTTAGAAATGTTTTGATTGGGCAATCATTGTAAATAGTAAGCAACGCATTGTAAAGATATTGTATGTTTGCACTTTTAATATTTTAAATATTTAAGGATATATTATTATACTGAGGTGTTAAAATTAGAAAAAGAAATACACTATTCTATGCTTAGAAGTTAGTCGCGTTGTGAGGGAGCTGTTTTTGGATTTGTGAAAAAATTGTATTTTTATCATTTTTCTTGGCTAAAAAAAGAGTTTTTCATTAAAAATTGACTGTTTTCTAACTTAGGGGCGTTCAACTATTACGTAATGCAATTTTTTTGAGGTTATTGATGTTTTTAGGTCCCCCCATCCCTCTCCCTTATAGTCACTTAAATACCTTTGTTGGAACCCCTTTTCCGTCCATCCCCGGTGATACACAGCAACGTTTAACAACACCTTCTTCCTGTTGTTATCTAATACTTGGATGATCCCAAAAGCAGATGTGGAAAACATTTTGAAAACGGGTTTTCGTGTGAATACAACATAAAATATCTTTAGTTGTTGTCGAAACAACATTGACAGTAGTCAGCAGATTAGGGGGCGTTCAAGTATTACGTAACGCAATTTATGAAGTTTTTGTACCCCCCCTCCCCCCCCATGTAACGCGCCGTATCGTTTTTCTGTACCCCCCCCCTCCCCCCCCTAAATGTTACGTAACACCCAAGGGACTATTTTTTTACTGAACTCTCGTAAAAAATAAAAGGGTTTCAAAGGGTTCCTTTACTAACTTCGGAGAAAAAAAATACTATTTATATGTTCCATAAATTTATCTTTATTTTTTCTTTTGCTGTTTTCCAAATTTTGGCATAGCTGCGTTGGCAAGTCAGCATGAGAGCCTTTATAGGCCAAGAACAGTTGATGATGTAAATGCCCCCTTTTGACCACTAACGAATGCTGACAATGAAAATAAAATAAAAATGATGTAAGTATAATACAGTCGAGGGATTCCCCGTAAAAAAATATAAAAGAAAAGGTTTGCTAATTTGGGAGGGCGAAATAAAAATTACATACAATGCAGTCGAGGTACTCCCCGTAAGACTTAAACGAAAAAGGTGCCCAACTTCGGAGAAAAAAAACAAAAATGACGTACAGTACAATCGAGGGATTCCCCGTAAAACATAAACGAAAAGGATTGCCCAACTTGGAAGATTTATTTACCAATTTTTTTTATTTAAAAAAAAAATACCGTTACGTAACGAGTTGTTCGAACCCCCCCTCCCGCCCTTGTAACGCACAGTAACGTTTTGCAAGACCCCCCCCTCCCCCAAATTGCGTTACGTAATACTTGAACGCCCCCTTACAGATTGACATCACAGTGTTTACATATTATGTGGTGGTCACATTTATTTTATTTTGTTAATTGATTGACTACTAACACTTTTAACAATACCTTGAAGAGGTTTTAAGGTAATTTAGTGTTATAAAACTGTACTGTGTTATAACGCCGGTGTCTTTGAATAAAATGTTTAGTTGTGGATCTATTAAGGCAGACGCCTTGCAAAGCAAACAAACAAAACTTGTACTGTTTAAGAGTTTTTGTTTTTTGAGGTTTTATTTTTTTACTATAATATCTTTTTAATCACAATTGTAAAAAAGGAAGATTTATTATTAACTTATCAAGTTTTTCACAGTTGCTATTTCTTGCATAACTTTTTTAAATAATCTCATAAATTTGTGATATAATAAGCACTTACGAAAATGTTCTCAAGATTTCAGTACAATATATTAGGACGGCTAAATCAATGGTTCTATTTTATGTCAAGTTTTCATTAGGTATTAATTATAAAGGTATTTGTGTTTTTTACATCTAGCTATGGTTAAAGTACAAATAGTTATTATTCTATTAAAATATTCAATATTACTGTTTAAATTAAGTCCAGTTGCAGCTGAATAGCTTTTCTTTTCAATTTATAGCAATTCTCCCTTTAATTCTATACATATAATATATTTTAACATCACAAAACGGATATCCGTGATGTCAAATATCGATCAATATGAAACAGAGCAACTTCCCTAACCTAAATGTAGTAAATATGCACATTTGTAATTTAATCAATATAGAGATGTTTATCTTTATTCTTTTTATCTATAATAATAAAATGTTGAAAATCTGAAGGTTTTTATTTCTCTTTAATCCTATTCACTTTAGTAATAAGCATCAAATATAAAATCTCACTGAAGAGGAGATGGAGGTGTGATAAGGATACCGAGGAGAGTGCTATTCTTCCTGTCAGGGTCTCGAAGACGAGGCTGCTTATATATTGTGGAAAAGGTCATTGAGATTGATCACAGTGAAGAGCTCTTGTTGCTTCCCTATGCCCCTAAGTGGGGTAAAAAAGGGAAAATTCACTGAAAACTTATGCAATACTATAGGAGTTTCGGAGGCAAGTTATTACCACCTAATGGTGAACGTTGTTAACGTGAAGTGATCATACTAAGCCATCCTTTGAAATAACAGTAGAAGACGGTCGTAAGTCCATAGTGGTATGTTCCATTTAAAAATCGAACATTAGTAATGAATTGTTAGTCATTAGTTGTTACAGAGGACGATTGGCCACGAAATGGTCTGACCTTGTTAGGCGGACAACGGGGACCACACTGCATGGGTCCATAAGAATGGCTGATGACCGGGAGGGAGTTGGTGGGGATGCATAGCGGTCACGATCCTCGGCATCGAGGGACCGACTGAAGAAGAAAAAGTTGTTACCATATTCATCAATATACTATACTCAATTATTATAGACGTGGGTGTTTGGAAACAATAGACCATTAACGGCCACGTGGATTTTGACATTAGCCTGGAGGGATAAACGTAAACAAAAAGTTTAAGAGTTGGTACGAGTGTGTTTATCGGGTCACAGATAGAGCGAATTTACAGATGTTACGAGTCAATTAGAGTATACGATAAATAAATAAATGTCAAAATTTGAGAAAAAAGCAATGATATATATATACTATTATACCATATTTACTTTTTATTTTGGCTAACATTTCACAAAATATTGCTTAACATAATAAGAAACAAAAAATTCACATAAATTTTAATTATGATAGATAGCTGATTGATGAATTCTACGCAACAGCAACGTTGCTTTTACAAAACATATAAGTATCCTAAGTTAATAACTAGTCTAATATAAATAGATATAGATCAAATGGTGGTTGATAGACCAGCGGTTACGACACCGGCTTTCGCACTGTTTCGTGCGGAGGTCGTGGGTTCGAATCCTGGCCGTGTCGACCATTTTCCGCTTTCACGACACAAGCATTTGCTTACTGTGAAAGATGTCAAAAGTGTATTTGTGTTCACTTCGAGTGAGCACAGATTCATTTAAAAAAAAAAAAATGGAACAGACACATGATAATATTATAATGGAAAAAAATATTTTTATGTGTAGGTACTTAATTATAAGATATTAATAATTAATACAAACAATAGAAAATTTCTGTATTTTACAAGAAAGATAATATATAATAGTGTTTTATTCCTGGAAAGTATCACAAAACTGACTAAAGTTAACCAGACAACCGATTCCGATCACTGTTGATTCGGGCAGTTCGGGTCGCTATGCAAAATAATTTGTTACCCATCACTATGGATGTGTGGTGTGTGTGTGGCCATGGCAGCCGTTGTCCCTCCAGCCAATGTCAGATGACGTCATCCTTTAATGGTCTATTCTAAAATAAACATTTTTAATCTCCTTTTCAAAACTGTTGTGATAAATTATTTTCAGTTACCAACCTATTTTTCTTGATCCTCGAGATTTAACTGAATAGAGATATGATCTGTGATTGGAAAATGGTGAAAAGGTTTCAAAAAAAGAAGACTACAAAAAAAAATTAGTAACCAAGTATAATATATTTTTTTATATGCAGATTATTATGTACATAATTTAATATTTTAATGGGTAAAATTCTTCCTAAATTAAAAATAGACCATTTTTAATTTACAATTACTAAAATATTCAACAAAATTATTATAATATTATGGCAATAAAATATCTAAAAGGTTTTTAATATCTTTGGGCACATATCAGTTAACAATTATCACAGAACAAGGTTATAAAATGGCTGTGACTTTTAAAGAAGATCAATTTTGATACACTATTTAAGATTTGGAGACGGTGTAGGTGATTGACACCACGCAATATCAAGAAGCTTAAATCGGATCAAAGGGGAGAATAGATAGAGAGACACCCTGATTAAAATTTTTCTTTATTTAACACATTACTTGGGCCCACTGATGGTAAGAATTGAGGTTTTTGTCAGCTCAATTGGAAATGAGGAAAAACTATTGGCAACATGGGGTTATCCATATAAGACAGAACTTTGTATTTGGGGTACCACGGGAAATTTTACTGCATTGTTCAAAGATAATGCAGCAATTTGCTGGCAATGATTTTTTTCTTTACTCATTGCACCATTTCTCGGAGGGGTAGGCATTCTTTCCTCTCCAGACAACCCTCTTTCGCTTCATTCAACCACATAATACTCTTGCAAACCTTTTATCCTTTTCCTCATACTTCTGAAAGGCACTGATATGATCAGTCCACTTCAATCTAGGTTGGGCACACCTCCATGCAGCCAATTTTCAGATTTATAGATTCTTTTTGTCATTCTCTCCACATTTTCAAACCACCTCAATTAATTCACTTCCAATCACTACGCTAACACCTTCCTTTCCAAAATTTAACATTTACTCCACATTCCTCTCTAATATCATTTCTCATCTTATCAAGCAGTCTCTTTCCGCATATCCTGCACAGGGATCTCATTTCTACAGCATTTATACCAACTTCCAGATTTTTCATCCATGTCCAAGTTTAACTCCCATACATCATGGCTGGTATCAGGATTGCATTGTGCATCAAGTGCTCCGCCAACCCTGCTACCAGCCAATTTTTTTCTTTCAATCTTCTTACATTAAACGAGTGATATGTTTTAGCTTCAGGATTCGTCCTATGTAATATAAAACCTAAGTATAACATAATATTTAAGACACTAAACAGTGTTCTTGATGGGCGGAAGTAATGTAATTGGAGAGGGTGGTGCTTCCTTGGAGAACTGTGTTGACCACGGCTCTCGCCAAATATCCAGCTGTACACGAGAATGGTGCTGCGTACAAGCTACGCTCAATACTAACATCAGTGGATTCGCTATTGCAATCCTGCAACAAATAATTTCATATAACATTTAATAGATGAACTTGTTTTTCAAATGGACAGATGAAATAAGTAAGAAAAAATGGAGAGGTGGTAATTTTTGTCTCCGAAACTCCTAATCATGAGAATTCTCAACATGTCCAACATGTCAAAAAATCTCATGTATGCAACAAGTAGAAATTTAATAATAAAATGAAAAATAGAGATAAAAGTTGGAAATTATTGAGAACAAGAGAGCAACCAAATTTAAAGACTGCGACTGCTGTCATGTATTTGGCGCCAAGATATGACTATATCCATTTTTGTTAATGTCTCATATTTATTGCCTATTGGCTTTGTTGGTGCACAACGTTCTAATTATGTCTAGATTCTTGTGACCTTTTCAGGACTAGATCTTAAAGAAAAAATAACAACTAATGACTCTAACAATTCATTGCTAATGTTCTCAATTTTTAAATTGAACAAACCACTACGGGCTTACGACCGTCTTCTACTGTAATTTCGAAGGCTGGCTTAGTGTGATCACTTTACGTTAACAACGTTCGCCATTAGGTGGTAATTTTTGTTTCCGAAACTCCTAATCATGAGAATTCTCAACATGTCCAACATGACAGCAGTCGCAGTCTTTAAATTTGGTTGCTCTCTTGTTCTCAATGATTTCCAACTTTTATCTCTATTTTTCATTTTATTATTAAATTTGTACTTGTTGCATACATGAGATTTTTTGACATGTTGGACATGTTGAGAATTCTCATGATTAGGAGTTTCGGAGACAAAAATTACTACCTAATGGCGAATGTTGTTAACGTAAAGTAATCATAGTAAGCCAGCCTTAAAAAAAATGGAGAGGCCCATGTTCAGCAATGGATAGAGATTAGACAACAACGAAGAAGTTATTCAAAAGTTTACTGATGAATGGGGTCATACATTTAAAGGATCCTAATCTGTTTAGTAAAGGAGAGAGCGTAATCGATGATTCATTATTTCCCACAAGTGAATCTCAACTAATTAATAAGACCAATATTTATATAGGTACTCACAATGAGTGTTGAAAAAACAATAATATAACTTTTTTTCATTATCGTAAAATATTTGAATAGATTTTATCCTGGAAAATCTAAAGAGGTACACATTTACATTGAATGAATTATCAGGAGAAGAAAATAAAGAAATATCCGTTAACTGAATAATGAAAATAATTATTACTTATCACAAGTTTGTTCTTGGAAATAAAATTCATTGATTTATTAATTCATGTTTTTTTTTTTTTTATAAAATGAATCTGTGCTCACTCAAAGTGAACACAAATACACTCCTTGACTCTTTCACAGTAAGCTACTGAAAGCTTGTGTCGTGAAAGAGGAAGATGGTCGGCACCTGGGATCGAACCACGACGTCCGCTGTACGAAAGCCGGCGTTGTAACCGCTGGGTCACCAACCACTTACAAGTTCCAATAACCTTTCACTTTAATCAATGTAAACATACCCCTGGAGCATTACCATTACTATGTCATGTCTCTTTATAAGGGTTGTAATATGTCGCAAATGGTTCACTACCCCATTCCCCAGTTTACTTTGGTTACAGAATTGTATTGTTATAGTACCTACATTGTCAGATGAAACAAAGTTCCCAAAAAACTATTTAGGGAAATGTAGGTATATGTGGAATACTTAACAAGATAATTCTTCATTTAAATTTTGTAGTGTATAATATATTTTGTTAGAAGAAAACATTTACAGCTTGTGAGTTAATAACAAAGAGTTCTATATATAGAGTGGCTTACTTGCCTTGTATTTTATCAATCCTCCATTTGGTCAATTAACCAAATGTATTTTTTATGAATTCAGTCTGTCACAGACGTTGCTAGGTATCGCATCGTGTTGACTACATAATAATAACATTGTTGCTTAGTGAACATTTTGTTACTATAGTAAACAAATATCTACTGAAATATAAACAATGCACTAAGTAAAAAGGTTGAATTCCATTACATTTGCAGTATAAGTTATTTATATGGAAAATTAAAATTTTCCAAGTCATCGTTATGAATGTTTTCGGCGCATTATTTAAATACAATTGGAACATTAACCGTACACCTCCCGTCCCTCCCACCAAACTGGACACAAATTTAAAGTGAATTTTCTTCCTATTAGCCACTCTATATATAGAACTCTTTGGTTAATAATTAACAGCTGTTCTTACTCTATTGTACATCTTCTCAGCATCAGTTAAGATCTGATCCAAGTCCAGAGGATTGTGAAACGTCAATTCGGGATTTCTCGTTAATATTGTAGAAATAATGCAAATAAGCTCAACAGCGATTTGCCTGTAAGCAGGTTGAACAATATGATTCAACATTTCTTCAACGAGCAAAGCAAAACTCAAATCGGAACGACTCATATTGGACAGTGTCGGCTGAGCTGGGATCCAATGATTCTGTAAATCACATATAAAAATTTTGAGACTCAAAATGGAATTAAAGATTATTCAAGAATAGACGTTATCAAAATTTTCCTACCTGTACAGTGATGCCTTTAGGGGTACGTTTGAGAACATCCCAAACCTGTGTATAAAAATGTTTGGGCACTCGACATAGACACCCTTCTAATTGACGTCTTTGTAGGGTGTTCAACCTAAAAAATTTCAGTATTTTAGAAATATGTAAAAACTATTAACACAAAATTATAAGAATAAACTCAGAAAATAGAGAAATGTTTAAAAATCATTTTATCATCAATGGTACTATCAGACACCCCAGTCTGTAGATTCTAATAAAAAGATAATGAAACACCTATTCAAAGCCTATGTAACAAGCAACACCATCTATATAAGAAGGCCTAAGCGCTGGCGGCCATTTTGCCTCTAACGTCACACCTGAGACCCAGGCCGCCGGCACTGTATGATAGATATCATAGAGTACAGTAAGTACATACAGATATAGGCAAGTGCATACTGGGCCTTACAATGTGACGTCACAGTCCCAGCGCTAAGGCCTTCTTATATAGGTGATGTTGGTAACAAGACAGATTGTGAGCTACATGACATGTATGAGCCTTGAAGACAAGGTGTAACATTGAAGGATGCAGCGTCGCAAGGGATGAATGATCTTATGATCTTTTCTCAAAATAAAAAGTGTTGGTGGTCTATTATTAGTTTTTCTATGGTATATCTATGGCTGAGACTTGACTGTTATTATTGTCATTGAAATCTACAAATAATCATAAAATAGATGATTTTCTATTTTCTGTTGATGTAGCAAAATCATAAACCTGCTTTACCTAAAAAATAAATGTCTGTCCTGCCAAAATCTATCTGAAAATGAATGAAATAAGCTAATAAACTTACTCTCTCTCTTGTGCCCAGTCTGACACTGTCAACACTTGATGCAGCAACTGCCTCACTTCATAGGGGGAATAGCATTCGATGCCTTGGTAATTCTGCTGCCTTATGTTGGTTGGAAACAGTTGGGTGTACAACTTTATAGCTTCCAACACCCAGCCCACTCGAATCTTTAATATTCCCTTGAACATGTCGGGAGATGTTGCTATCAATCTTCCGCAGTACAAAACAACTTCCTACAAAACAAAACACCTCATTATGATATTAATCTGTTTTAATTCTATTGAATTATAGACTGCATTTATTATTGCATTGCACCAGTGAGTAAGTGTGCGTCAAGTATGATGGTCTCTTTCTCTCATGATAGTAAGGGACCATTCTATTTTTCGTTAACAACCACTGACGCACCAATCACAATGGACCGTCTAGGGACAAGGGACAGGACGTAAGCAGGAGTGTAGAGGGGGCTCGCATGCACTTACTCGCTGGAAGCGCTATAGAAGTCTTATCTATTCTAATTATAAAGCTGAAACGGTTTTTCGTTTAAACACCATGATCTTAGAAACTATCCATTGGATTTAAAAATTTGATATCTATTTTTTGAGGAATTTGATATCTTTTTACAAATCTTAGACATATTGTTTGTAAATTCATCAAGAAGAGAAACCACATGATGCGCAATGCCATATTTGTCACTGATGCTTATGGCCATAGTGTGTTCAGACATGTGCCTCTTGAATGTTGCCATGTGTTGCTAAGGTATATTATTCATTATTTTAACATTATTTTTTGTTTACTAGGCCTGCCGCCTCTTATAATAGGGTATTTGACACTATGAAAAATAAGCTACAGATTGTGGTCATCCTGTTTGAAAATGGCCCAAGAAAGCTTATTTCTTATATTTTACAACTTAAATAGGCCTTGTTTATATCCTCACGGATTGAAAACTGGATTTTTCCTAGTAACATAGGTAATCAAAACCAATATTGGAAAACAATCTCAACAGACAATGAGTCTATCAGATCTTGGACAACAGAGCTGAGGCCTTCAACCTCCTAGGCCACGCGGTGGTTATGAAAGCAACTATCTTTTTATTAATCCCTCAAATAATCTTTCGATCAAATATTTTGAACCACCGCGTGTTGGAAAAATAATACCTCGTCAGATAACGAAAAAATATCAAGTACATTCAACAACACCTATTGAAGATAAATAGAAACAAAAAATTGGATTCTCAGTTGACGACTTGTTTCCACTACATTACAACAGATGGCATTCAGATAGAACTCCAGTGAGTAAATAAGCCTTATATAGAAACAGTCCAAGTATTGTATCAATCCACCAGTAGATGTCACTAGCCTCGAAAATCGTTAAAAATTGAAATATTTCCTCACCCACTGTATATATACAAGTTTCAACGGAATGACAATTGGCAACAGAGAACAGCGAATGTTTCCTAGGAATAGAAAGCGCTTTTAAACTGGCCTAGGAGGTTGTAAGCCCTCAGCTCTGTTGTCCAAGATCTGATAGACTCATTGTCTGTTGAGATTGTTTTCCAATACATTGGAACTTAAATAGGCTTATTTTTTATAAAAACACGCAATAAAAATCCAAATATTTCAATGGAACTAGTCACCGATGAAAACGCCTTGTGATTAGTTGTGTTCCCTGTGACGTCACACCACAGTAAATGACAGACATCAACACGTTAACAAACTCATACCAATACTATGGTGTGACGTAAAACGCACCACGTGACCAACCATTATACAATACAAGACAGCGTTTTACGCGCGTTTTTGGATATTTAAACTTTAAACATGATTTTCATATAAAATATGGCATATCTGCAGAAAATATAAAGAACATGTGCTTATAATGTATCGTAGAATAATTTAAAACGGATTCTGGAAATTAGTCAAATACCCTATTAGGTATATTATTCACATGAATAAAAAAAAAATAAATTATGGCAACATTTGCAGGAACAGCTGTATTATATCCGGTGGCGTACCGTGGGTTTTCGCCGCCCGGGGCGAGAACCAAATTTGCCCCCCTTCCGTAATGTATAAAAATTAAAAAAAAAAATTGTAGTAAAAAATGTTTATTTCAAATTAAAATACTAAAAAAATAAGCACAAGAAAAAAACAAAATTTTTTTAAGAAAATAAATCTGAAAGTCATGGGTTCAAATCCTGGTGCCGACCATTTCCAATTTCACAATACAAAACTAAAAATTATGATTTTGTCAATTGGGAGTGTTTATTACAGCGCAAGCAAATTTGCGCTCGGTGTGCCCCTGATTATATATAAATAAATAAATAATGCTTTATTGTTACTAAAAATGCAGCCGTGATACAATTCATTCATGAGAATCAAAGGGCGGACTTATCCCGCAGGATCTCTTCCAGCCATCCTTTCCACTCTTCGTATTACAAAACAGTCTTACCTGCTGCAGCACAGCCTGTATGACGTCAAATGGTTGTATTGTTTGGTACATCACAGACTGTATTTCTCCCGGAGTCATGGGTTTATCAAACACCGTCTCTTTGTGGCCAATCACCCCAACTGTTATCTAAAATTTAGAAAGAATTCAGTTTAATGGAATTCGATTATGGTGACAAGGCGATATCTGCCGCTGCATATTGGAGTGATAAGAGATTAAGTCACTTGAATCAAACTCATTTTATGTTTTACTAGTGGATATCCCGCTAAAATGATTAAATTTTTTAGTGTTATGTGTTGACAGTGTGTATTATGTGCTTATTGCTGTTGCAAAAATTATGTTATTAATTTGAATACAACATTTTTTATGAGGGTTGTGAAAAATCAATACTTGGAGTGTGTATAATCAATACACAAAAAAAGGAAATACATTTTTGTTATTCTTTCCATTGTTTTAATGGTCTAAACCATTTTCACATTAGTTTCTTATGAAATTGGTTTGGGACACATTGTTTGAATAGTTAATGAAGTAGGCTTATGATTTAGGTGATATGACAAATTGTTAACATAGAAACACAAACCTGTTTGCCATTGACCAGCACTGTAGTGATGAATGGACTGATGGAGTCCACGGTGTGGTGCAACAGACTGGAGCAATATCTGACTGCCCTCCAATACCTCAACACACCGGCACGGTGATAGAAATTCTCCAGAGCCGTTTGGGTAGTCAGTCCGTTCACCTAGTAACAACAAAACAGATACAACTGCAACTCATTCTTACATAGTTTTTTAATTTTCTGCAATTACATAGTTTTAACACATATCTTTTTCTCTTTATATACAAATGGAGCCCTATTTCCTGTGTATAATATTGGTGACAATTTATGTTTGCTATTGTCAGGAGAAGGTTCTTTTTCTTAAGCCTTCACTCGTTTGCGAGTGTTTTAGAGAAGGCTCTTATAAAATAAAAAATTAAGAGCTTCGCGTGAAATATTAGAAAAATTAAGAAAAAATTAACATACGTATCCTTCTAAGTGCGGACTCTAATATTCAAAACAAATATCCAAATTTTAGATTAAAAATACGGACAGTAAATATAGATTATTTTTTGAAAAAATATGGATATTTTGATATATCTATATTTCGTGTCCATCACTATAGCGTAGTTAGGAAAATAAACAGTTCTTAGTATCATTCATGTATGCTCGCTGTAATCGGAGATCAAGAAAGAATGTTCTGCGTTCCTTTCGTGTAAATCCACCTTTACAGATTGCTATTTTTTAAACCAAATTACTTTGTTAACCCAATATTCGTATGTAACATTACAGTTATTGATACCAATTGAACATTTTAAAACATGTAGTTTGGGAATTCAGCTTATTTTTGTCTCAACTCAATTCACACAAAATTGACAGATAGCTGTTTTTGACTCTTATACCAAAATTATTAATTTCAATATATTTATGTAACTATTGTAATAATAAGGATAGATAATGCTAGACGTACTTCGTAATTTGGTCCCATTCTCTTCAACAACACACCCCATAGGAAGCACTGGCCATAAATATTGTGCGTTGTCCTCAGGGCTTCCACAATGTCCCAAACGGGTTTGTCGTTGAAGTTTTGCATCACTATAGATTCTTCGTAGAATGAAGAACTCTTGGGCACATCGGTGAGACTCTGGTAGCCAATGTATTCGTGTTCTAATTGGCGGAACTGTGTGAAGGCACCTTCCGGTAATTCTGTTTGATTCATGAAATCCAAGTGTTCTGAAATATAACAATAAAAATTTAACCAGGTACATAATTTTTATTACTACAGTCCGTATTATATGCATATTTTGTTGATATTGCATATTTCTACTAAGATTTACTTGATTATACTTATTCCGTTGTGGTTTTTTTTAATTTAGGGCATCTATAGGCTTTAGTACGACTGTCAAGAAATGATGTTGTAATTGTAAGTATTTCTAGTCTACAATAAAGCCCTGGCTTTGCCACTCTATTTTAAGTAGTATTATTATACTCTAGGTAAGCTGTAATTTTAGTGTATTTCAAAAAAAAAAATTACAAAATTAATAAAATTCCATTAGGAATTTTTTTAAAGACAATGAGCAAATGAGAAATCATAAATAATTTTAAAATCTGCCATATACTTATTTAGTGGTCCCCTGAATTTGACCTGTAGGTAGGTTACATATTTATCAAAATTAAAGCAGTCTCGCCCACTTTTCAAACAAAAAACACTGAAACGTGGTTATCTTACCCATACAAGAGCTTGAAATGAGATTTTGCAATCTGCCAATTCTGACCTTGACAGTTTCACAATACCCTTTCTTCAACATGGCAAACAAGTCCAGCATTTCTTTGAATTGTGGATCTCTCATGTGCTCCTCTCTAATGAGCAGACACACTGTGGGGCGGCCTGACAGTCTCCAGTAGCGGCCCACAAATTGCAGTTCTGTCTTTATATCGTCAATCAGCAGCGACATGTCACGATACAAATAAAATTCAGACACTTCGAAAATTAGAGGATAACACAGCACTGTCATTCCACATATTCTGTAAACCTGTAAGCGACACATCATGAACTTGTGAATTTCATTAACACAAACATTTTTTGTATGGTTTGTGTATTTACATAGTGAATGTTCATTATAATGAGTTAAGAAAAACACAATTGCACTTTCACGATTTTTTCATATTAAATCCCAAGCGCTTTCATCTAACTTAAAGTTAAACTAAAGCACTAGAGACTCAATAAAAAAAATGGATAAAACGCAATTCTAAATTCATATTGCAAAAAATGTAGAATTATATTTTAAGTGACATCTTCAGAGGACCTTGAAGAGTTAGTAAACACATTGTGTTAGTAATTTATTAACTAGCTATGGGACCGTTCAAGTATTACGTAACGCATTTTTTTAACATTATTGACCCCCCTCCCCCCGAGATGCACCGTAACGCTCTTTGTTACCCCTCTTCCCAATCTCTAAACGTTGCCTAACGCGCATATTACAGCTATGTATGCCTCAAATCACGATTATTACTGGAAATTCACTAAATACCTTTGCTGTGGCGCCGGTAATACAATAGTAACGTTTTGCAAGAAAACCCCCCCTCCCCCCCATATTGCGTTACGTAATACTTGAACGCTCCCTATTTCAGAAATCCCTAATCTATTTAAACGGGAAAAAGTATTTTGTACATTATCTCGATAATAACTCATAAAGACCGCTTTAAGTTAAGAAAAATACTTTCTTACACTAATAAAAGAATGTAATAATTTCAACTTGTAATGGAATGTATCCTATTGAAACTGACAGTGAACATAGTATAATTTAAAGTTGCTGCAAAATTAATCAAAGATGATTTTTTATAAAAAATAAAATATTTGGGCAGCCATATTCCTGCAGGTTCTTTTTTTCGTATTGTCGATGGGTTCACGACAAAACAGAAGTTGCATCATTTGAATTAAGAATCAGTATGGTGTGAATGGAACATTGTACTATGTTAGTAAAGTGTACTTATTTGTTAAGATGTATACTGGAAAAAAACGTATGAACTCAGTCTTACTTGACTCATTAAAACCACATATAAAATAAGCAATAATATTACCTTGCTGGTGCCAAGAGATCCAACAGGCCGATCCGGTCGTCCAGTCAGCCCAAGTTTTTTACAAACTCCCAACTGTTGATATACTTTAACTAGCTGGGACGAACTGCAGATCTGTACTGGTTCTACTTCGTGAGGAGTCTGCGTTTGGATTCCATACGTGCCCATCATCGCTTGTAATCTCATTGACTCGGCAATCAGGACAACTTGGACTACTAAATCAGTCGCAGTCCCCTAAAATTATAATTAATATAATCGCTCATGAATTCTACCATCAGTGCTGAGAATCGGGATCACCAAAGAGTTAACATTCCATAAGAGTTTAGAGGGGAATAAAGTACAAAAGTATCTATGAATTGATTCAAATTAACTAAGAAAACTTATATAATAATAATATTTTTATTGTATAAAAGAAATCTAAATATTTTTTATAAGTGGTATAAATAATAGCGATGAAAAATTTAATTATTAATAAGATTATAGCCAAAACTTCCACTCTTTTATAAGCAATAAAAAAACTGTTAATATGTATATTATAGTTCATGCAACAATCAATCATTTTGATTTTAGTTTTTGCCAGGATAATTTTTTGCCTTAGAAAATTTTTTAATTTAGAAACATGTATTTGAGTGAAATGAATAAATGATAAAAAAATATGGAGATACATCCTCCAAGTAAACATATCATTAATAAATTTAAAGAAAAATTGGCTGAAAAGTGGCCAAGACAATTATTATTGAGAGCAAATACCAAAGTAACGAAATCCTCAGTACAATGAATCTTCAATTTGTCCCCAAAATACTTCATACAAAATTTAATGAAACATTATTACTTTGTAATGAAATCATCTAAATGTAATTTAACACCAATTCAGTTAATTTTTAAGACAATCTGTTACAGGCAATGAAGATTTACTGAATGACAAAGCTTTTCTAATATAAATAGCCCAAATATGGCACTTTCGCTGATCATAAGTGACACAATGCATCCTTGTTTCCACTTATTTTTTTAAAACAAGTGTAATGACTGAACCAATGTTCGTATTTTTGTACAAGCCTTAGTAATATTCTAATTTATTTAAGAAGTTGGAAAAAATGGACAAGAGTTCTGGGGTTGTGAGAACTAATTGGTGAAAAAACTGGATGCATTGTATTAAAATTCTTGGATAACACTGGTCTCTAAGCCAAAATGTTTTACTTGGTACCTACTGCGAATTTCGTTATTTTGGTTTTAGACCACAAACTTCAAGGACTTCAAGAAATAGTAGTAAAGAAGTCATATGACTAATATGCCCATTCACCTCTGCCAATTTCACTATAAAATTAGACTAGAAAAACAGGTGGTCTGCATCCTCATTCAATTCGCAAGACAGTTCAAATTTAATAACGTGCACTCTTCATTTATTTCAGTATGCATTTTTCTCGTGTGTGTAAAAGAGAAAATGTATCCAACTCATTTGCACTCCCGGCTCTTATGAGACACAGCACTTAAGTTGAATTTAACAAGGAGATGACATTGATTCATTGAATAAAGCTAACTATTAGATTTTATTTTTTGATACAAAATAAAGCGTTAAAAATTAAATATTTTATCTAAATAAATGTTTTAAAATACAAAATAAATCATAATGACTGAAATAAAAATATATTATATTATGTTGTGGATTTTATAGCAGTGTTAAAAATGGAGCCCTACTTTTGTTGGTCATCGCATCACACCTGAATAGACCATTAAAGGATGACGTCATCTGACGTTTGCCGGGCGGCACACACACATAACATATGCATAAACCATAGTGATGGATTAACAAATCACTTTGCATAGCGACCCGAATTGCGCGAATCAATAGTGATCCGAATCAGTTATCCGGCTAACTTTGGTCAGTTTTGTGATACTTTCCAGCAATAAAACACAAAAATATATTCTTTTTCTTGTAAAATACAGAAATTTTGTATTGTTCGTATTAATTATGAGTTATTACACATTAAATATTTTATTCCATATTATCAATGAATCTTCTGTCATAATAATTGTTTTTATTTATTTTAACCATATTTTTTTGTCATCTGCAAATTGATTTTTGTGTCTCATTGTTATATTTGATGATTATTTAATTATAACTACCTACTAGTTCTTTTATTTTTTTATGATTTTATTTGTCTTAACCTTGGTATTTTCTTTATTGGGCTGTGATTAGTTGGTATTTTCTTTACCGGCACAAAACGTTTCTAATTGAATGAGTCGCCGGTAACCTCGAAAAAAAAAGAATTTCTGTGTATGTGTAAGTACAAACGGTCATTCTTTTGAATTCATTTGCAAACAAATCATTATGGCTCATACAGATCTCATTCTCTAATCGACTCGTAACATCTGTAGATTTACTCTATCCGTGACCCGATAAACACACTCATACCAACTTTAAATTTTTTCATGCCGCCCCGCAAACGTCAAAATCCACATGGCCGTTAATGTTCTATTGTTTCACTAATTCTTTTTTTTTTGTCGTGTTTGCTTTTAAGAGAAGGTTTTTATGAAAGAAAAAAATAAGAAAGTTGTACGGAACATTAGAAAAATTCTAATTTTGAAATTAAATTGGCGTTTGACAGAAACTATTAATTGTTTGATAATTGATGCGATTGACACAGTTTAAAATGATTGGTTAAATAGGTAATTAAGTTATCATTATACAAATTCAATACTAATTATTATTATCCACCTAGGTATTATTGCAGTCTTTATTGTTGTTAGTCTATTGTTACATTTGACATTTATGGTGTTGACTTTAGTAAAACTAATAAAACCATTGTTATTACAACACCACCTATATAAGAAGGCCTTAGTGCTACGTCACAGCGAGAGGCCCAGCATTCACGCTTCTATATCTGTATGTACTTACCTGTACGCTATGATATCTGTCTACACGCAGGTGGCCGTGACGCGAGAGGCCAAACATGGCCGCCAGCACTAGGGCCTTCTTATATAGGTGGTGTTGTTATTCTAGGTCAGTGTTTCAGAGCTCTTTTTAACAAAAAAAAAATGGAGACACAAGTCGATTGAAATTGTCTGATTTAAAAATAAAATTAACAAAACAAATATGTAAAATGTCTGTCAATTTGATTTTGATACTGAATGTGCATGCAATGCAGTGCAATGATTTAGAATTGCATTTTGATGTTTCACAACCTGAAAAATAAAAGGTGTTTTTCAATTTTGTGTGGAAAGTGAAATTTCATTGTCATCTCTTATAACTTTTAAAATGATTGAAAATTTATAGGTATAAAAGCAATGCCTGAACTACATAGATTTAGTTTTTTTGTAATGATTCTTTTAGAAGCCATGATGGGTTGTCAGAATGCAAAATGTTTTATTTATAACAGAGTTGTGTTTATACAAATTATACGAAAAAGTGACCTTTGTGTGAATTTTTTTCTTGTTTAGATCTATATATGTAATATTTCGTTGCCATAGCTAAATAATCCGTAAATAATAAAAGAAACTTCCTAAGTTTTTAAACATAGTTTTGGACGGAGCTGGTTGATAACCAAATCTTCAATTGGACAAAGGAAAAACATACTTATACAACAGTACTGGGTATATGAATGCATAGAAATTCATTAATGACTTTACATGTATTCATTTTAAGACAAAGAATTGTAAAATATAAATCCAATTCATTTCTACAAAAGACAAGATAACAAAAATATGTAGGATAGGAATAAAGTTATTTTACTATTTTTATTTAAATAGTTCTAGAAGGAATGCCTGTAGTCCTCAAGCTCTACACGAGGATAAACATACAACAAATTCTGTCCTTTTATTAACGCTCAATTGTATAAACACACCATTGCAGACTCAGAAAAAGAGAGAAAGTATTGCATGTACGATGACTTAGTTTGAACAATGTGATGGTGATAGAAACAAATTATTTCTAATTATTGCTCAAGAAAAAAAGAACGACACAGAGTTGCCCTTTGAAAATATTCATTAAAGATATTTATATTTGTACTCACATATGCTGGTTTGGCCTGCATTAAAAAAACAAAAGACAAAAAATCATATGAAATAGTGAAATTAATAATTTAATCCTAGCTTATCATAATTTAGTTGGAAACATGGAATAGATAGAACTGATTAAAAACATTGTTACAGTGTTATTACTAAATAAGACTGATTGGTTTAGAGAAACTACAGTAGGCGCCGGATATTGTGATCACATTTGTCCCAGTTTGTTTTAATTCTATTAAGCGGCGATTCCAATTGAGATTTGCTCTTTCCAAAAACTAAAATGTCATCAGTCAGTCATAGCGCACATTAAAAGTGCTCTCCGTTATTCGGTCTTTTATCTTTTTGCCTGTTACAGGGTTCCAATTTTTTATCACCATACAATAAACAAACACACGCACAGCTGGAAACAGTTCAAAACTGATCTCGACTGAGCTATAAATCTTTTCTAATGCGCAATTTGTCTATTGAGTCGAAATTGAAAAAAAAAATACAAAAAACGTCCACGTCAGTGGCTAAAATATAAGAAAGTGTTCTAAATTTTTGGAAACAATTGATTCTATTGACCTAAAATGTGATTCTATTATCCGATAGAAATTGTATGAAATTCTTAATTTGGAATCGGGACTTGGACTTTTGATTCTATAAAGCGGCTGATTTTATTAACCAGTGATCACAATAACCGGCGACTACTGTATATTCAAATTATATAAATGGGCCTTTGAATTATTGTGTAGAGTAACAGGTAAATTTAACAGTTTTGAAGAATCACATTACTGAATTTTATAGCTTAATTTAGAGAGGGTCTCTGAAATCGAGGATCCCTGTTGCCCTTTCAAAACATGCAAGTTGTTTATCCCACTTCAATGAAACCATTTATGTACACCGTTCTCTAACATTAGGTTTTCCTCCATTTTTCCTTCTATCCCAGAAAATATTAGTTCAGTCTCCTAAACAAATTTTACTAAAAACTAATAGATCTTTTGCAAATTTCTTTGAAATCAATAAAACTGGTGTAGTATTTAAACTCGTAGTAACAACACACAAAGTTTAAAATGATTATTCTATTGATTTATCTAAAATGAAGGTATACAGAGTTACTAATGCATACTTCAGAATATTATAACATTTAGACAAATGAATCAATCAAATGTTTAATACTACAATCATCAGGTAATTCATGGAATAAAAACTGTTAATATATTAGCATCATCCTTAAAATCATGTTTTATTAGATACGGAAATGTTTTTTGACATAAGAATTAGGAATCAAAATAATCACAACATGATCAAAGATTAAAATTATCATAAATGTAATAAAATTAGTAACATTTGATGTAATACACAAAAATATAATTTATGTTTTTCAATTACGTGGCTATATCAATACTAGATCAGGAATAGAATATTTTCGAGAATATATGCGCGCGCATCATTCTACCTCGCCTATGAAGTACCGATGCTGCGTGTGAAAATTATTTGAGAGTGCCCGATAATTTTGTATGAAAATTTCTAAAACGCTCGAAACGGTGGAGTCAGTGGGATGGGCTACTGTAAGAGCGGAAATTAAGTTTGCGAGAATGAGAGGGAACTACCATCATGTGCAGTAAACAATAATTTTGTTATTATGGCATCGCAGGAAAACTGTTCCATACTAACTTCAATATTATTTCTTATCCATTTTTCAACTTTTTAATAGTTATTCTGTTATCCAGAGCGGAGAAGAATCCAATAAATCAAATATCGGAAGAATCTGTTTAGCCGATCTCGAGTTATAAGTGTTCGCACTAACCCGACTTTCATTTATATTAGAAGATTAGCCAAATTTGGGCGAGAGTTTTGTTGAAATAAATAACTTGTTTAATCTCAGAAAAAATAAAATATAACATGATTAATTATGGTTCGTGAATTAAAAGAGTGTACCTAAATATTCAAATTTACATAAATAAATAAAAATATGGATTGAAACAAAGGCAGCCCCTTAAGCATCTCATGCCATTTTAAAGCTGTCAATATGATTGACATCCATAAATTTATTCCCAGAGATAAATATGATAAGCAATTGGGTAAGTTTTGTTTTGTCAGATTTACTTTCATTGTCTCACCCATTTCTACTTAATCGTGTGTCGGATTCAAATTTTAAATGTTGTGTGTAAACAATTCTTGTTGGACGACAAATCTCGTGAATAGTTTCATACAAAATTTTCAGTCACCAAAGTTCACAACAGTTTGACAGATCTGACACATGACAAGTGGGAACGGACAGAAAGTGTCTGATTAATATAAGGACTCTTATATTATTAAAGTAAGTCATTGAATCATGTTTCATTTGAAGTAGTTGGTATCCTACCGGTTAGGACGCCGGCTTTCGTGCTTATTCGTTTGGAGGTTGTAGGTTCGATCCCAGGTGCCGAGCATCTTCCTCTTTCACGACACAAGCTTTAAGTAGCTTACTGTGAAAGAGTCAAAGAGTGTATTTGTGTTCACTTTGAGTGAGCACATCTCTCACTAAATAGAAATTGGTTTTGTAACCTTTGGCTCTGAGGCACTCAAATATGGATTATGCAATAATTGCTTCATTCATATATTAATCAATATGAATAAAAAAGTTCTTTGTTTCATAATTAATTTTTATTGAAAAAAATATTCGGCAAAGTTACTCGCGACTAAACAATTGATATATATTCATGTGGTGTGAACTACTCACCTGAAATGCGGAGTATCTTCCGGCTTTACGAGGACGATTGTAAGAAGGTAGATATCTTCTGATGGGATCCAATTCGTTCACATGCAGCAAGCCACCGGTCAGAAGTTGAGCAATTATAAAAACAGCTTGTCCCCAAAGGAATATACCTCCAGATTCTGAAAAAAAAAACATGTTAGGCTTGCTTTAAAATACATTTTACAGAGAAGAATACAAAATAAAGAATAAAATAAATGATATAACCATCAGGGAGTCTTCTTGTGGTGTTTGGTTCATTTCTTTCAGACTCGACAGCTTCTTTTGGCACATAGAAATACCACGGGATAACTGGATCTAAAAATTATGAAAGCAGTTTATATAAAGATTTAAGATAAAACCATTTGATTAATGGCAACGGAGTTTGAAGTTATATGTACACCCACCTCCGTATTCGTCGGTAAATATTCTTGGTTTGAGGAGTTTCTGATATTCTTCAACTTGATCAGGCAATGTTCTAAATACACCATCGATAATCATGAATGTATAAAATATTGGCCACTCGCATTCAATTCCATCAAACTCCTTTAGTTCACCCTCGTAGTAATACCTAAATATTGAAGGGAAATCAAAACAAAAGTGTACAAGTGTGAAAGTAATTAAGCATATTGGAAAAATTTGCTTTTCAATCATAATTTCAAATTCAGCACAGATAAAATTTGGAGCATAAATAGCAGTTAATTTTATCCATTTATGTTTCAAAAATTACTGTGAAACTATTAAATTTTCTGTGGTTGAGATTGAATCACTACAGAACAATGAGTGCTATCACTGTTGTTTCAAAGGTTAGCTCAGTATGATAACTTTGATTCGCCAACAAATCTACAGTTGCCTGGGCGTCATGAGAAACTTTAAAATTGTGAAAAATTTCATGAAAGATTTTAGCTTGTGTTTAACATACCACTGATTTCAAGACGCTCATCTTTATAGCCAAAAGTGTTACGATGCAGTTCCAGATTTTAGTTATTAATAATAATGAAAACACTTTTTTGGATAATATAATAGATAATTGATAAAATTGGTGGGCAATTTCGTCCAACCAACCAATTATAGAATCATTGTGCACCTAACGTTTCAATTGTATTCCACCAATCATCATCCGGATCTGAATGGTAGCCGTTGAAGTAGCTGTAAGCTACTAAAAGCTTGTGTCATGAAAGAGGAAGATGGCTAGCACTTGGGATCGAACCCAAGACCTCCAGTGCGAAAGTATGCGACGGAACCAGGTTACCAACCACTTGGGGAATTTAATAACAATCTCAATGAAGATGAATATTACCTTCTACTTTGATCTTCCAAAGCACTTTTAAAACCATCTCGGATAAACCTCTTAAAACCATATCTGCCTTCGAGGGTTTTTATGACATTGGCTTTAGTTTGGTTCACAAGATGTTCTTCGTGCGACGCAAAAGCAGGAAACGATATTGTAGGAATCAGCGCAGCGTCCACACCCTGTTTGTAAAATACAATTATTATTATGTTATATCTTTGAAGCTTTAGTCAGTCGTTGGTTAGTGAGCTGTACCTTGGAGCTTGATTCTTTAGGAAGTAATGTTTCAAATATACTTCTGTTTCTATTGTGAGCATCAATGTCAACATAAATAACACTCCACGAAGCTCCCTTGTCGCCGAATAAGTTGCAACCGTTTATTGCTTCTAATGCGGATTTTGCCATACCTTCAAAAAAGTTATCATACATTAATTGATTTTTGAGCATAGGTAAAACTGTTCATAGGATAATACAGGAAGCTAACTTTAATGTATCATAATACAAACTGATCCAAATGGAATAAACTAACCAATAGATGAGGCGTGTATTTCTGGTGTCCCGTTGTTATATTTGGTTCCTCTTTCCCACAGCCCATAGTCTGGTGTCCTGTACGCTCTTTCAACATAGTAAACCAAATTCTGAACAAACGCCACCTCATCCTGAAAATCAGAATATTAATGTGATGATATCTACATATACAGGATGTTAGACAAACTGCTATACTATACAGAGGAGACAATTAAAAAAATATATAAAAACCTAACGATAGTCGCTTTCTCAAGTGATCTATTTTTGTATAACTTCAGCCATTGTGATTAAGGGATGTAGTGGAATGTGAGAAAAGTAATTCATTATGCCCGTACAATAGTTTAAGTGTTGAAATATTTCACGTGAGAAAGCAACTACCTAGTCAGGTTTTAAATTGTTTAGGTATGTATGTTACACACACATGTATTATACCGTTTAAAAGAGGATATTTTAGATAAAGCTTTAATGAGATTTGAAGAACTCAACCTTTTTTCTGAATATTTTTCATTTAATTTAAAAATGAAATGTATATTTTTCTTGAACGGTTCTTTGGACTTTGATGGGCCATAACTTTTAGTTTCCTCCGCATCCGGTACAAAAATTTATTTTTTCTGAATATTTATAGGTACCTACATCTATATTATAAAAATGGAGAGCTATTTTCCGTGGTTTATTTTCTTTTTTTCGCATCAACGCCTAAACGGCTGGACCAATTTCGCTAATTCTTTTTTTGTCGTTTTGACTTTTATCAGGAGATGGTTCTTATGAAAGAAAAAATTAAGAAAGTTGTGTGGAAAATTAGAAAATTAAAGAAAACTCTAATGGTCACTTTCACGAACGGTTCATAACTTTTAAGTATCACTTAGTGCTCTCCATACCATATAAAATGCTCCGTTAAGAGCTACCTAAAAGTAAGGAGCCGTTGGTGAAAGTCACCTTAAGTAGATAACCTTTTTAGGTACTTTTTACAATATATTATTATTCCATATTTGAAAAATTGACATTAAACTAAAGTTTGACAGGAACTGTCAGTTGTTTGATAGTTGGTGAGATTGACAGAATGTCGATGGAAAATATATGGTTTGAAACAGATGCATCGACCTAAATTACATTGTAAGATTATCATTATACAAATGGGAATTGAATATTTATAGTAAGGAACACAGGACAACGTCTGTATAATTTTAGGTTTGGGTATAGATAGGTATAACATGAATGTTACCTGTGTGTAAATAATCTGGAGACCGGATGTGATCATCTGTACAAGAAATATTAAGTAGAGCGACACAACATCTATCTGCAGATGGTTGTACTCATCGTCCTTAAAGATAGTTTCACCAGTTGTCAAATGGAACTTGCAGTGGAGTGCGTGTGCGTTGCACTGCTGTCTCTTGAACTTTTCAACTCTAGGTGCTTGCTTCACCCAGCATTCCAAAATACCACGCATGCACTTTACCGTGCTTTGTCCCAGTTCGTATGACTTGCCACGGTCGTCATCTATTCTCCTAAAACCATTTTATAACATGAAAATACTTCTTACTAGCGTGCCGGTAAACTTTTTTGAAATATGCATCAAATGTTCAAATTATTTTTGAAGTTCTTTGTACATATATAGAAACCCAGGTGCCGACACAAGCTTTAAGTAGCTTACTGTGAAAGAGCCAGAGTGTACTTCTTGTGTTTACTTTGAGTGAGCACACTCTATAGTTTTATAAACCTCACAAAGGGACAACTGTCAACTACAGAATACTAGATTTGTGGCATCACCAATATAAAATATTCTATCTGCCCAGCACACACGTGAGGGCCAACTAAATAATATTGTATACTTATTATACTATCACTTATTGCCTTTCTCTCACTCAATTTGTTCCATAAGTTTCTGAGAATTGTTTCTACTTTGTTTCATTTTTTTGATTTAATCATTGATATGTCTATATTTTTTCTCAATTAATTTACTTTATTTTTATACCTATTTTATTTATCATACCAAACTATCTAAAAATCAATTTCTGGATGGCTAGTAATCATTATTATGCATTGGTGAATTCCATAGTTTTTTTTCTCCTTTTGGCATTTCATCCATAAGGGGGGTGGTATGGCCATAATTCCATAGTTGGTATCTAACATAAATGTTAGCTAGGGAATTCTGTGCAGTTGTCATTCAATGGATTAAAGACAAAATGCATGGAAAATTTAGAATTGGTTGATTGTATAGGCAAGATGTTAACATTATTTGTATTTTTTAGATAACCTAGTATGCACTTTTACAAGGTCCAATCGCTTTTCGAAATGTAACCAAAAGTCCAATGATTAAAATTTGGTCTGGTCCCTTGGTCTTACCTGTATGCTTGATACAGACTCCAGACAGCTGCTGCACAAAATATGCTTTCTCTGACACTGCCCACTTGTGTATCTGTGGATAGCACAGGAAACAGTCCCGTTATGGGGCTTTGGAAACGTAGGAGTTGCCTTTTGACTGTAATAAAATATAACAACACATAGAACTTTGGTGTTCAGTAATCAAATTTGGAAAAAAAAAGAAATATAATAAATTACTTTCAAGAACAAACAAACTTACCAATTCCATAATATATATCCAATTGTCGCACAGTTTCTTCATAGTTAGAAACTTTTAAGAATTGGTATGAATTGAAATCATCAATACTCCCTTGTCTCCCCACAGATTCTTTATGTGTTCGTAACATTCTGATTATAGTGCTAAAATTTTAAATCTGTAAAAATTTATTAAAAAAAATATGTTAAAGTATCATAGAATCTAATAAGGTTTTTTATTAACTTTTCGGAGGAGATTATTTTAAAATTGAATCTAATGAGTTGTTAGATTTTCAAATCGGGTGAAAAAAATGTATAAATTCAAATACACAAAGTTGAATCAACAATAATTATAGCATTTAGGCAGTGAGATGGAAACAGTGAGATTCTGGGATCTTACAAAAAGTAAAAAATTTAATAATAGCAAATATTATTATGTAACTTCATAAAAACTTAGCCCAATAATACTTCATAGAATAATACTAAAATTTTAGCTTTATTTAATGAACTAAAATAACTAGTGTTAATAATCAATAAGTTTTTCATCTTGTTAATATAATTCAGCAAAGTATTATTGATTTAGTTTGCTTGTGTTTGATTATTCTACTCTAAATAAAATTAAGAAAAAAAAAATTCTTTCCATTTCAGGGCGTTTTTATCACCCCCTAATAGAAATATTAACCCGTTTACCTAGCTGGGGATATATCAAGTTAAAATAAGTTTAAAATAAGAAAACTTCCTTTGGAAAATAAATCTAAGATGGCTGGATGATGATGAGGGAGTCTTTGGAATGAATGGAATGGTTAAGGAATGGATGACTGGTTGAGTGTTGCGCCAAGACAAGGTAGGTAGATGGGAATTCTCCAACTATTTTCCTTTTATTAGATGAAACAAATATTTATTAAATTCGGTGATTCTAGGGAAAAAAACACAAATTTTCAAAAGCTACGGTAATTCTTGTTTATCTAGGGGGCCCTATCGCCAAAGAAAACTTGATAAAAACAGGTTATTTTTAAAGTACCCACTACATAAAAAAAAACAAAATTACTTAATTTATTTACAATTAATCTGTAGTAACAAAATGCATAACAATTAAACCAATTTGAAGACACTAATTAATCTAACCACGATACCAAATGATAAGTTTTCTCGAAAACAATGAGAGAACCATCAAGAACCATAATAAAAATCCAATGTCAATAATGTCAAATTTGTCAAACTCGTTTCCATAGAAAAGATAGAACTAGGTTTATGGGTTTAATATTTCTATGGATTTACTTTTTGGTTGACACCATAGAAAAAAATTTCGCTGAATGAAAGACCATAGATGATAATGATGATATTAAATTATTTGACAGCTGTAAATAAACCATCCGGGAAGTATCTTTCAGCTACAATTTCTTCAATTTATGGATTTATTATACTAATTTTTAGTATATTGTTAGAATGGCTTTTTCCTTCATCGACAAATTTCTAAGCAGGAAATTTCTTTCTCTCACGTAAGTTAAAATATAGCTGCAATCTCGTTTATGTTCTTGTAAAACGTTATAGGTTATCTTAATCCTTAAAGATCATTAAATTTAATGTAAAGTAACTAATAATAACAGTGTAAAATAATAACAATAACAGTATGACCTTATCGATCTGTGTCATACTTTTTTCAGGTACCCCATTTATCTTCTTTGTCATGGAGTATTACTGTTTTTTGCTTTTACTCTTGTACAACTTTCAATAATATCTTGAAATTTAATCACAGTTTATTAAATTTTAATGTAAAGTTACATATTAACAGTATAATATAATAATAGCAGTATGACCTTATCGAACTGTGCCATTCTTTCTTTAGGTAGCCCATTTATCTTCTTCGTCATGGAGTATTACTGCTTTTATCTTCGTTGTTATAGAAATAACCGCCTAGAGTGTAGTTCTATCACCTAGTGAGAAGCTTACCAAAATGAACATTTTAAAACTGGCTGCATGAGCATTTGTCACCCTCCCTAGTGAATCAAGTCAAAAAACGTGTGAACTGGGAATAGTCTAGAGGCTAAGCAAGCCACCTGTTACCGTGGACTTGGTCTTACACTTCATATTCCCCCTGTATTACTGCAATCCTCTTTTTCTTCATTAGAAGTGCTTTTTTCAAATAATTTGAAAGGCTTATATTGATGATTACTGCCATTTCCCACATACCTACACATGTATGTTAATCTATAGTGACATTTGTCTCTAAATCTGGGTTCATTCAAAGTGAACACAAATACACTCTTGACATCTTTCACACTAACCAAAGGGTCGTATCGTGCAAGTGGAAATGGTTCTCACCGGGATTTGAACCCACGACCTTCAGTACGCTGTGCGTATGAAAGTCGTCGACTGGTACCACTGGGCTAGCAACCACTTTAAAATTTACTTTAAGTATTATCTAACTTAAAAACTTTCCTTTACAGATTGAACCCTATTTCAGTTCAAGTAAGAAGTAAAAATCATTTTTTTCTTCAAAAACCAAAGAGGAGATATCCTAATTGGTATCCTAACAGCCATAGAGTTGTGAGTATTTTTTATTTCATCATACTGTCATTTTTTTATTTTAATTTATGCTTATGAACATCCATGCTACACTAACTCTGAAAATTAAAAAATCTTGAAATGTATCATTAAAGGGGCTAGAATCCTGTTTTAGGGTGAAAACATGTAGAACGCTGATTCCGACCGGCGCAAAGAATATTTCTATGGATTTGAATGGGGATACACACAGCAAAAGCAGGAACCCGCTTTCTGGCATACCCATTTAAATGCATTGAAACCATAGACAACATTCTTTGTGCTGATTGGCGCCGGTCGAAATCGGCGTTCTTTGTGTTTTCACTGTTAGATTGGATGGGACAGGTTGACTCTTAGAGAATTCTTCTAGCATTAAGTTCTGCCGGCTATACTGACACCTATGTATAGAAGAGTTATTATACAGGTGAATTCCTAAAAGAGAGTATCTTTAGTACCTAAATGGAACGGTAAAACATGCCTCAATCTGCAGATTATGCTACAAAAATAAGCTAATAAAAAAAATCAAGCTACTAATAACAAAGGTCGACTGTATTTTAATTATTAGTTGATTGTACCTACCTAACTCTGTACAATATCCGTGTGGGAGATACCTGTTATTGGAGCACTGAAGATTCTATGTTTTTTTGTGTCATGGTTTGTTTTGTTGGTGACTCTAATTAATAAATAATTAGATCAAAAATTAATATACCAACAATTTGGTTAGGAACTATCATTGAACAAAATTTCTGTTTTCACAGGTTCACGAAGATTTTATCACATCAGATAACAGAGATTTTTTAAAGGAATATGCAAACGATCACAATTTGAAATTACTTGCTGCACACGAAGCAAGATTAAAAAATGAGAGTCCTTTGACGTCAGCAGAACCAGAAGTCCGTCGTGAATGGACTCCATATGCTCGAAGAACCGGTGTAATTGTTAAAAAATTAGGAAGTTATCCAATGTGGGACAAAAGAGGCAACAAGATATTAGCATCTTTGTTACAAGTACTATTCTACATATTTCATTTATAACTAGCTTTCCCAACCAATAATGTCCTGTCTTTACTATACTTATTGAATTTTCTTTTGTATAATGATAAACTAATTACTTATTTATTTACCATTGTAATTACAAACAAGGGCAGTAGGGCTCCATTATTATTTGCGAGGCCTGCTTGAGGAGGCTAGGTGTTCGCCGTCACTGCGTCCCATTATGAATCTATTTTGACTTTCATTTATAAATATACACATTACCTTCAACAAATATAATATACTGTATCATTCGTAAAGCAGCAGTTGACCTCTACAAATGAGGTGATGAGGAATGTTACGAACAGAAAGTCCAGATACATGAAGGGTGAATGAAAATGGAGCCACTATACACTAGTTTTGAGATAAACAGTATTTTAGTTTCAAATCTTCTTACTCATTACAACCAATTACTTGTTATTTAAACTGAAAATTGCTTACAATAGTTTTTGGAATTTTTTAGGTTACTGACAATCATGTAATAAAATATACAAGTCCCGAAGAATACTCGTCTTCGCGTGATAGAATAATAAAACCTAGAAGAAAACTTGGGTGTCTATTGGTGGGAGCTGAAACAATAGATCCTTCTCTAGTGACTAAAGAATACTACGGTCTGTTTGCTAAACAGGGAGTACCACCTAAGAAGCACTTGTTCAGATTTTTTGTTAGTGAAGATGCTAAATTGTCACCAGGCACTCCACTTTTAGCTTCTCACTTCAGAGTCGGAGATTTTGTGGATATTAAGGGTTTGACGTGAGTTTTTTGATCTTCTTTTAACACGTTCACTGCCTTAAAAAAAATTCGATTTCTTTTCACAGCCTTAAAAAAAATGCGATTTCTTTAAAGAATGCCGGATATTTTTTTTCTTTTGTTTCTAGTAGTAATAAGTGTCTTTATTACCAATTAAATTAATTTGGAACCAAGTGCAAAAACAACGCTCGCTACTACAGGAGCTAAGTGCAAAAACAAGAGGGAGTGCCCGCGATAGACTGTCGCGTTTGTATGTTGATGTGCGTGATCACGGATCCGTGTAGTGGGCACCGTGCGCTAGACGCATGATACACGGATCCGTGTAGTGGGCAGTCAAATTGTTAACAAATAGCTGTAACAAAATTCTCAGTTTAACTAATCTGGAGTTAGTTTCTGAAAATGTAATCTAGTCTCTAATACAACACAATTTCATGCGTTTCGAACCATAATTTATGTTCAATGGTATGATTTGGCCCAACTTAAATAAATGCAGTAGTTCATCATTCAGAGAAAATGATATAAAGTGTCCATGGACGATAAATAAAATACTCAATATCACTAGAAGAAGAAATTGCCCAATAGCTTAAAATTGGTATGAAAGCAATGAACTGTCTGATTGGCATCTCCAAAACTTTTTTGTACCCTCTTAGCTGTCTTAGATGGTCCGAAGATCCCTGTCTATTTTTTGAAATTTCTATCATATGTTGGCATACTATCTCAGTTGTACAGAAAAAACTTCTCCCACTGTACCAACAAGTGTAATCATTCTTAGTATTGGGGCCAATCTTTTAACTGAAGTGTGCAAACCCAGACATTTTTTTAGCTAAAAGAAAAAAACCTAATTAAATATTTTTTTACCAATTCAGTATAGACCAAGGATTTCAAGGAGTGATGAAAAGATGGGGCTTCAAAGGTATGCCTGCAACACATGGAGTCACCAAAACACATAGACGTCCCGGCAATATTGGTGGTGGCGGAGAGAAAGGAAGAGTTTGGCCTGGGAAAAAAATGCCTGGACACATGGGAAACAGGTGACGAGCTCAATTCTATTACATAACATTGAAACAATATTAATTTTGAAGTAATTTCACCAAGAAAAATCATCTTCAATTCATTAATTATTATAATTGTTTTTTCGTTATGTATCTTTGCTCCTTGTTGCTATGTATTAGTGATGTTGAGGATGCAGGTTTTCTTACATCCGCGGATGCGGATTTTAAAAGCTCAGAATAAAAAATGATAAACTGTATAATAGGGGTGTAAAACATAAGAAATAAAATGTCCTTTTTTGAAAGTGCACTTAATTTCAAAGTTTGTCTTGGTAGAACTAACACTTTCTAATATGGCACTTGATAACAAAGCTCAGTAGTAACGCTCTCCATGCCTTTTACTTGCACATGGCATGCATTTTCTTTCTCTCTCAAACTTCCAAGGCCATACCTTTTGAGATAAGAACACAATTGCATATCTTAATTTCGTGTCGTAACTTGCTCTAGCGGTAAATCTGCATCAACATGTCCGCAACATCCCTACTATGTATAATTGGACCAAAATCTAGAATGCGGTTTAAAATGATGGCTAATTTTCAGGAAGGAAAAATTGAGATTTAAACGTGACAAATGCGATAACCCCACTTTATTTATTGTAACCTTGAATATTTTATCAGAAGTTGAGGCCTGTCTGTTTGCAGATGGAGAATATTAAGAGGTGTAGAAATTTTAAGAATCAACACCACCAACAATGTCCTGTGGGTCCGTGGATTTTGCTTACCTGGTTCCGTGGGCTCTATGTGTTACATGTACGACACTCTGCTGACCCACAAGAGGCACACCACTTCACCTCCCTTCCCCACCTCTTATGGGGATGAGAACCTACCAGAAGACATCACGCATCAAAACATTCATCTATTCGACGACCCCACAATTCAGTATTTGGAATAGCTTATTGTTGTATAAAAAAATAAAAAGAATTACTAGTTTTTAATGTTTAATTTACAAAATTATATCAACATCACAATACATAAAAATATACATAAGGTACAAAAAATCAGCTGGGGACATTTCTAACAGGAAGTAGAAGGTATTTAATATTATATTATGCTTACAAATAGGTATACAAAAATGGCCATCTCATCAACTATACGAGACATTTGACAATTTGGGGGTCCAGATAAAAGAACACAAGAAACAGGGCCGTTTACACGCTTAGATTAGGATTTACAACAAAATTCATAATATTCAAATTTTCTGCAATAATGGATCGAAAAAAATATCAGATTTTTAAGCATTTTCTTGATCACATCTTCAGTGACAATGGAACATAAGCCCTCCTACAGTTAAAATGGAAGGAAATATAAAGAGCAGGCGGATGAAAAATCAATGCCGGAGCCTGCAGAATTGATGAGACATGCCCAGGATTGTGAGGCTTACTCACAGATAATTGCCAACCTGCAATATGAGTGGCATAACAAGAAGAGCAATTTTTACTATTAAAATACTTGTCTGTATCTTGTACTTGTTTCATAGAGGATCTTTATTAAAATATTTGACTTCCAAAAGGAGCCAGTCTGAATCTTGATGCACATTTAAATGCATTTGTTATCTTTACAGAGAAGTGAAGAGTTACTGCGGAGTCGGGGATTGATAAGAATAGTTCCCATAGCCCCCTTGGGGTGGCGGAGGAGCTGGTGGCCGGGAATATTGGTAGGGTGGTTGCGAGTATTGAGAGGGAGGATAGCCTTGTTGAGGATGGGAATAGCCGTGTGGTGGATATCCTTGAGGTCCTGGCGGCGGATAGCCTTGTGGACCTGGACCCGGAGCTGAATAGCCTTGTGAAGGAGACGGGGCTGGAGGTTGAGAAGGTGCACTTTGATAATTAGTCGGAGCTGGGCTCCCTGGCTGTGAGGATGGTAGAGGTTGTGTGGAAGGTGGGCCATAATTACTGGGAGTCTGTCCTGGAGGATAACCTTGGCTGGGTGCAGTGCTCATTGTACCACTAACACCGTTCTGAGGATTGGTACTAGGAGCAGAATAAGTAGGCGATTGTGCAGAGGGGGGTCCATAAGTGGGGGCGCCAGGTGCTGGGGCTGTATAAGCTGAGGGTTGAGGAGAGTGGCTGGGCTGAGTGGTTGGAGCAGGGGGATAGTTAGTTGGTGGAGCAGATGCTGGGAATGGCTGTGAGGCGTATGATGAATTTTGGTTGTTAGGACTACTGTAATTAGCAGAGGAAGGACTATTACTACCTGGGCCACCATAGCTAGTGCTCATGGGAGGGCCTTGGAAAGGGGCGCCTCCAGAGTAGTTTTGCGAAGAAGCAGGTCTTACTCCTGGATAAGGAGCTCCAGAAGGTGCAGGTCCGCTACCTGCAGGAGGGGTGTAGGCCTGCTGCATGGAGGGAGGGTAGTTGCCGCTCCCAGGGTATGACGAGTTGGGAGCTGTAGTGTTAGGTGGACCATAGCTCGTACTAGTAGGATAGCCTTGAGACGGAACGTTTGGAGGTCCGTAGTTCTGCTGATTTGGATTTATGTATCCTGCTTGAGTTTGAGGAGGATAATTTCCCCCAGGCATGTTCTGGTATTGCCCTTGATATTGGTTAGGATATCCTCTCTGGTTATATGCTGCTTGCGGAGCACCTGGCCTCGGAGGATTTGGTGAGGATCCTCTGTAACCCTGAGGACTGCCCGAATAATTATTAGGATTGATATTCTGAGGGGCGTTATTTTCTCCAGGTGGTGGGTTTCCTCCTTGTAACTGATGTGGTGGCTAAAAAAAACAAAGCAAAGTGAATTTAATAGCAAGCAAAACCTCATTTTTTTTTTCAATCAAGATAGGTAACAGTATATGCTGAACAATGTAAAATTAAACATCAGAATATACTAACCGGCAATATAGCTTGAATATTTTGTGACGCGTCCGCCAGCGACGCTAAATGTACTAGATTTCTGTGAAGAATTTGCTGGTATTGAGCGCATTCGCTGATTTGGCCCTTAGATTGAAGTTCTTGGATTGTTTGAATTAGGTGACAGTTTTCATCCAACATTTTTTGAATTTGTGTTGTATTCGGTGGGGGGCGATTGCCTCGTGGCACAAAAGCCACAGACATTTTGTATTTTTTTTAATGTAATTGTCCAACTGGCCCTCGGAAGAAAAATATAACGGTAAGAACTGTAAAAGCCGGTGAAAACTAAGCTCATTTAAACATTTCCACTCAAATTTATAGAACACTTATTTCAACAAAGTAGTTTTATAGATAACTAATTCTATACGCGTTTATAGCAATAAACTGCAACAGCTTCGCGAACCGAATACAAAATAGAAAAGCGAAGCCATAACCGCCATATCATGTTTATACTTCTTCTATGTATCATGTCACGTAACCACAGACAAAATGGCAGTGTTGCCAATGGATCTTGGCCTAAAGTCGCCGATTTTCATACAAAAAGTAGCCCAAAGTCGCCCAACTGAAAATCTGGTAACCGGAAACATGAAATTTTGCTAAAAAAAGGTCTCCGAAAATTTTGGTATCCAAAAAGATGAAATGTAGCTAAAAAAAGGACATTCCGAAAAATTTTGGTATCCGGAAAGATGAAATGTACCTTTTTCTATACACTTGTCAATTCTGTGACGTATACTTCAGTGTTTATTTTGAAGCTGTACATAATAATATACAATGTCATATTATATACATTAGATTCTACAAACGGAACAATATTGACATAAATACTCAATACACAGCATAATAGTGGTATGTTATTTGGGTTTTAATTTATTTAACGCTTATAACTCGCAAAATTCACAATTGAAATGTTTACTTGTAATTAAATATTATGATCATGTATGTAAAGCTTTAACCGGGATTGCCGAACTTTTTGGAGTGATTATTGAGGTTTTTATATCTTATTTTTAATAATTTCTATTATATAGCTTCTTTCCTACTGAAAATGCATCCTCTTTAATGCATTATAATCATTTTAATTTATAATCTCGATAGCAAAGGTTTAGGGGTATTGTAAGATCAAACAAATAGTTGATTATTGAAAACCTTCCATGAAATTTAGGGCTTAATTTGAAGTAGCTTGTTAATTATCACATGAACTATCGTTATGGAGACGATATGAACTTGGCTGAGTTAAGGATTTTGAATGTCTATTGACCAAAAAGAGTGCTGTTCTTTCTTCCACCACGGATTTGAAGGCGAGGAAACTCACATTGTGTTCCGTATGAAAATGGATCTGGTGGAGGGCTCTGGTTGCCTCCCTATTGTCCAAGTGGGCCACCTAACGGGGTATGTCCTATAAAGTGGTGTAAAATAATCTAGGGAAGGGAGTCGGATAGACTCACCGACCTTCAGAACTGATGTCGGCATCTGAACCCCTAGTCTACCAACCACCGTTCTTTATCTACGCTCACTATCTTATTGCAACATTAATTATATTAAAAATGTAATTATTTCAATTAAAATAAAATGATTACATTTTTAAATCTTTGACACTTCTACTTTTTTGAACACAATGAATTAGAAGGAGGAATTATTCTTAAATGTTTTAATTGAATTTTCAAAACAATTGGAACTCACTTGATCGATTAGTTTATTAAAAAGTTATGCAAGGTTGCTCGTGGCAGAGATTATTGATTAAATTATTTTACTATAATATTGTGTGGATAAAAAATTATTATGAAAGGTTTTTTAACAATTGCTGAAGTTTTCAGCAGATTAGATTGTTTAGCAATATAACAAATAAAGACTACTATCCTGCACTGTTTTTTGTCACGAAGGAAGTTAATAAGTGGTAATGATAACTGTGTATTGTTTAGTTTAGTGTGAGTATCTGCCCTGATAAGATAACATGTGTGTTGTGTTAGCATCTAGGTACACTTAGTCATTTGCTTCGTCAATAGATTAATCTATTAAATAGTAGATATTTTTTAAAATGAATCAATCACATAATGACGATTTACAAAAAAATAATCAACAGGTTACAAAACGTCTTAATAAGTTTGTGCTGTGCAATTTTTTTGTGTTAAATAAAAGTTTTCAACATATTAAGTTATTTAATTTTTTTTTGTTGTATTTAAGTTATTTTGAGTCAGGTAGTCTGAATTTTGGTGTGAATCATATTAATTTTTAATAATATAACAATTTTTTGTGTCCTCAAAACCACTTTTGTTGATAAAAGATAGATTTGTTTTGTTCATAAATGAAATGGTTGAAAACTTTATTTCTTTAAATGTATGATAATTATAGAACTCTCAATATCAGTTTATATTTAATATGCTCAAATATTAAAAATCACTCTTAAACATATATTATTTAAATTACCAGCTAAAAAAACTAGGCACATGAATTATTTTATATTTGTTAATTTTGAAATTGAACTGCTACAAGCTTACAATTAATTTTTTTTTTTTTCATAAAAAATGAATCTGTGCTCACTCAAAGTGAACACAAATATACTATAATGACTCTTTCACAGTAAGCTACTTAAAGCTTGTGTCGTGAAAGAGGAAGATATTACGACCTCCAGTAGGAAACTGGTAAACAAGGCTAAATGTAATTTTTATATAAAGTTCAGTTTTTCGACCGTAAATTCTTGGTGGAACATGTTTTAAACCATTATAAATAAAAGATTTTTAGTTTTTTCCATTTTATTTATTAACAGTAAAATAAACAGCACTCACCATAACAGCTTTCGCCTTTGCGATGAGTGATGACAACACAAACAATATATACTCACAGGCTTAGATGGTAACAGTTACCATCTAAATCTGAAGAAGGAAGCTTGCTTCCGAAAACCGGTTCGCTATCTCTAATATAAATGAAAGTGGGGTTAGTGTGAACACTTATAACTCGAGATGGGCTCAACAGATACTTCCGATGTGTGATTTATTGGATTCTTCTCCGCTCCGGAGTCATCATTAGGTGGCCAAATTTCAAATGGAACGTGTTGTGAATCAAATTGATAATTGAACATAGTAATTGAAATTGAATATCATGTATGTAGGGTTTCTTACAATAGTTGGTACTAGGTATATCATATATTATTATCTAGTCATTGAAAACAGCATAACATTCAAACTAAAGAAATATTATAAACTAGCTGACCCATCGAACTTCGTCCTGCCTTAAAGTCAATAAAATATTGCTGGGTAATATAAGATAGCTAACACACATGACTACTACAAATGCGATAAAAATCTGTTCAAGTGATCTCGAGTTATAAGTGTTCGCACTAACCCTATTTTCTTTTATATTATAGCTAGATGTTAACAAATTATAAAAATGTTTGAAAAAAGTACCATCAAAAATTTTCATACGTATCAATATTTTTAACTTCAATGGTTGGCACATTACTGCCATCTATGGAAACGCAGGGAAACCATTGATCTCTGAATCTTTCTACCAAAATATCAATCTAACAGACATCTCCCTATTTCCGCAACAGATGGCGGTAATGTCCTCAACAGAAAATCCGTTCCATACTAACTTTAATATTATATCTTATATCATTTCTTAGCCATTTATTCAACTTTTTATTAGTTATCCGGAGCGGAGAAGAATCCAATAAATCAAACATCGGAAGAATCTGTTGAGCCGGTCTCGAGATATAAGTGTTCGCACTAACCCGACTTTCATTTATATTAGAGATAAATCAATAAGTTCATGGCGAAATTGGCATCACTCTACTATACGTAACAAATTTATTGCATATTTGACAAGTCATCTGTTTCAAACAATATAGTCTGTTCAAAGATTAAAAGCATACGTAAATGTAAGGAGAACAATTATTCAAGTCTCATTGTAAAATTCAAACATGACTGCTATATGTCCTGAAATCCATCAAGAAGCTTTTGGTTTAACTCATCTGCTAATTATACTTGAAGAATAAACAAATTGAGGACTGGACATTACAAAAATTTGTTAAATACTATAAAAGCCTATAACAATACAAAAGTCAGGAATGATTGAACTACATTATGTAAATCTTGTTCTCGCATAAATCGTAAGCTCTTGTTGCCTCCTTGTGCCTCTAAGTGGGGTGTAAAAGGGAGAATTGTATTGTTGTGTATGTAAATCAAATTTAATCTTGAAGATGTCACCTGTGCACTAGCTTCTACGATGCGCTCAAAGATTTTTTTCGCTGTATTATGTTTAATGCAGTGACCATCTTTGTAACATCCAGTCTTAAGTTATGTGGAATTAACTGTTTTAAGTGAAAAGACAGCTGTGGGATAGAAATAATCAAAATTGAAGAGGAAAAATTTATGTAAACAATCATATTATTATGATTTTAAAGATAATTATTTTTTTTTAAGAGGGATGGATTGAGTAGTTCAGGAAAAACCATCATCAAACAACCACAAAATAATGGTGTTACACTCAGAGAGAAGAAAAGTAATTACAGAACAGCTGAACGAGTAAAATCCTTGAACATTCTTGCACATCTTGTAGGAGATAGAAAAAAGTCATTTGATTCAAAAGTTCTAGTAGATTTCGATCCATTTTATAACAACAACACATTGACGAAGTCAAAACAGATGGGTGAGTATCTTTCTTTATAAGTTTTAAATTACTACATAAACCATAAAGTTCTTTAATCAGCTAGAGCGTGTCTCTTAAAATTCATAAAAGTGAACTTTTGCTATGTAAACACACCAATATTGAAAAATATACAGATGTAAATAAATGAAAAACAATATGGATGCATGTAATTTTTATAATTTAAAGAATGTATTATTGAAAATATTTCAATAATAACTTTAAAATAAAACAAATATATTGTAAGTTATTAAAATATAATATGTGGGCATTCATTTTACTGGCAATGTGGTGGAAGATGTATCAAGTCTATTTTTGTAACAGCACATGTTTGTGATGGTACAAAAATAGATTTTGTTGGTATTCGGCTAACAAATATGTCACAGAATAATTTTGAAGTGGATAAAAACCCTTACTATTTAACTTATGAAGAAATTTCAGAAGAAAATATACCGGTGTTTGTTGTAGAGTTTGAAAAGAAGTATGAAGAGAAATGTATGAGCTAAGATTCTTTCGTTGTTTCTTTTTTACGGCATTTACTTGTCTAGTGTTTTAAAATTGCTGTCATCTCATAACATTGATTTGCTGTGGAGCAATAAATCAAATAAATTTAATAATAAATCAACATAATTATTGACGGCTATTCTGAATATTCGATCCTATTCAGTTGCGTGCATTCCGATAGTGTTGCATAGGATCCAACTTTGTGTATACTCCCTTACTTCTAACCTAACTGACAGCAGCTAAGTGAAACGACGAATAGCGGGTTGCATTCCTCACAACACTATCGAATGACTGCTGAACACCCATTTCGCTTTTATGTGTAAAAAATGGTACAGGAATTGATTGGAGTGTTATTTGATGAAAATTTGGAATGAAAATGTAGACATTTTTGGAAAGTTGTACTGAGTATCATGTAACAGATTGCTTACATTTCAATTTAAGGTAAAAAAAATAGTTTTGTTTATTAAAATGGGTGTGTTTTTATCTAAAAAATGTAATGTGTTACAATATTATTTTTTTTTGTCTTACACACTTTTGTGTCGATGCAACCCGATCAGGTCAGATATTCAGAATAGCCGTCATTGATTTATTGTTAACTAAGGAGTAGTATTGACCAAGAACGCCAATAAGGCGAAGGTCAAAAAAAAAAAAAAAAGGAGTAGTATAAATCAAGTATTGCAATATATTTTTAGTTATCCCTAGTTCCGGCCCAGATTCCAAGCTCTCGCACCACAATGAAACAATCATGTCAGAATCTCCCTCCATCTCCCTATCAGACGCAGGGATGTTCAACTCAGATATTGGAGTGGGTTCATTGGTTGAAGTTATGGCAGAATCAACCAATCTGTATTATGGTGTAGTTCGTTGGATTGGTATTGTGGATCCTACTGATGGTAATTTTTGGAATAATTTTCTAGTAAAGTCTTTAATATAATTTTATACAAATATCTATTTCATGTTGCTTAATCTATTACTGATTTTACTTAGTAATAATTTAGGTACAGTAGGCGCCATTTATTGTGATCACTGTTTAAAAGAAAGCCGCTTTAGAGAATCAAAAGTCTAAGTTCCGATTCAAAAAAAAGAATTTCATATAATTTCAATCGAATATTAGAATCACTTTTTGGTTAATAGAATCAATTGCTCAACATTTATCACAATTTCTTGTATTTTTACCAAACTAAATGCACATTTTTGTGTATTTTTTACGAGTCAATCGACAGTTGCGCATTAGGAACTCTTTTTAGCTAAAAGTTAAGGCTAACCTGATTTAGAACTGTGTCCAGCTGTGTATGCGTTGCTATAAAAAACTCAAACCCTATTGAGCAGGCAAAAAGATATTTTCAAGAATTTTTTTTCACTTGTAATTTCAAACTGGTTGTAATTCTGTCTCACACTGGATAGGACTGGCATAGAAGTTGGCATTACATTCTGCTGGCTATACTGACACTTTTTTATTGGAATGTCTTAATTTATGCATATTATGTATCTCTAATAATATGTTCCTTTACAGAAATTATTTTCGCTGGAGTAGAACTAGAGGAAGAACAGCCCGGACTATGTGATGGAGAATATTGCGGGGAGAGGTATTTCTCTTGTCCAGCAGGCAGAGGGATCTTCGTTCCTTTAGCACTTTGTAGAAAAGATGGAAGATTTCAAGATGTCCCTGTAACACCGCAACCAGACACTTCGGTCATAGATTTTGGACAGGTAAAGCATCTAGCTAGAAATATAAATAAATGGTTAACTATGAAGCACCATTTTTTATATTTATTTTTGCCTTAAATTTATAAATGTATAGATGGACTGTCCTGTGGTACCTGGAAGAATAGCCCCCTTGAATTACACCACAGATTTGGAGGGCCTGTGTGGGAAGTTTAGAGGTATACAAGGACACCATAACTCTTGCTATTTGGATGCAACTCTCTTCTCCATGTTTACATTCACCAGCGTATTTGACTCTTTGTTGTTCAGGCCACCAGATTCTAAGGTAACAAACAACAACCAATATTTATTTCTAATCTTTATTACAGAATGTCAAGTATCTTGGATTCATTTATAATAGATGATTAGTCTATTTTTCATAAAGTTTTGGTTTGAACTCCAATGCTTTCGAATTACTATGGCTTACTCCTTTTATATTACTCTGTAACTGTGCACATCTTTATCTTTAATCATCGAGTTCAAGTTTTACTCGGACAAATGTGCCAACAAAAATTAATTTATCTAGTTTGTATCCTAATCACGTTTTTTTTTTAATAAAATATTTTGAAGGTTGATTTGATGTTTTAAGGATTGTGTCCACTATGAAGAAGTACAGCGAGTCCTCAGAGAGGAAATTGTAAACCCTTTACGACAGAACTTGTATGTCAGAGCCGACAGAGTCATGAAGCTTAGAAAACTTCTTGAGAAGTTAAGCTCCATTTCAGGGCTAACATCTGAAGAAAAGGTGGGTTGTAATAAATCACAGTAATACTATATAGATGGTATATTTTCATTTGATTCTCCCTTTAATGAAACGTTCTGTTTGCAGGATCCAGAAGAGTTTCTTAACAGTCTCGTCGCTCAAATACTTCGCGGAGAACCCTTTTTGAAGCTTAATTCCGGGCAAGAGGCATTTCATTATCAGCTGTTTGTAGAGAAGGATGAAAATTTATCGTTTCCCAGTGTTCAACAATTGTTTGAACAAAGTTTTATAACATCAAATATTAAACTAAAGGAAGTTCCATCGTGCCTCATCATACAGATGCCCAGATTTGGGAAATCTTACAAGATGTACCCTAGGATTTTGCCATCACAAGTCCTGGATGTAACGGATGTTATTGACGATGGTTTGTATTTTATACAATAACTAGCTGAATTGTCGAATTTCGTCCCACCCCAGAACCAATAATCGTTGTGTTATCTTATTAGCTGTATCAAGTTCCATTTTTTATTAGATTAACATAGTACCATCTACAGCACACACCTCCTTATTTATCTTAAAAAATGAAAGGGTGGGATAGGAGGGAAAATTTGGAGTCATACATATTTTTTTATGCTAAATAAAAAAAATAACAAACCTCAAATAACAAATAATTTTTGTGTACAGCTCCTCGACAATGTACAGTGTGTGGTAAGCTGGCAATATATGAGTGTCGGGAATGTTTCAATCAGTGGTCAGCCGGTCTAGAAAGTACAGCCTATTGTCAAGCTTGCTACGATACTTCCCACACTCACGCAAAAAGGGCAAACCATAAGGTAAATCCATTTGAATAATCCTGATTCTTTCTAAACTAATTATTTGTTTTGACAAAATGAAGATTTGTTTTAATATTTCGCAGCCAGTTACACTATCTGTACCATCTGACTTCGCAATAATGGCCGAGCACTGTCCTGTACCGCGACTCTACATGGAGTTATTTGCGGTTGTATGTATTGAAACATCACATTACGTGGCGTTTGTAAAAGCTGGGTCTGGACATGAAGCACCCTGGTGTTTCTTTGATTCAATGGCTGATAGGAAAGGTAATCAATAGTAAATAGATATTTTGTTTTAAAAAAATATAGAAAACGACAGTGTGATCATGTGTTTTCTTTATTCTAGGTGAACAAAACGGTTATAACATTCCAGAAATAGTATTAGTGGACGACATACCAATATGGTTAAGCGAAGATGGAGTCAAATCTCTGCACGAAGCTGCTCCTCATGACAAAATGTTGCCCGAGCATGCCAAGAGATTACTATGTGACGCCTACATGTGTATGTATCAAAGTACGGACGTAAGCATGTACAGGTAGAGCGACTGTCACAGCATTTTTGTTGACTGGCTATTTATTATTTTAATTGCACTCAAATCACTCGCAACTAGTGGAAAATATAATAAACTAAGTCCATTATACCTAATTGGTTTTGAATTAGTTGTTTGATGTGTAAAACAAATAAAAAAAATAAACATAATAATAATGTGATAATAAAGATGTAACTAATGTTAGATTCGAAATGGTATAAAAGTGATCTTGATATATACAAAATTTCAGTACATCCACTTCTTTATTTAGTTAGTAAACTAGACTACAATCGATCTGAATGATTTAGTGATAATAGCAGCTACAATTAACTCAAGTACTTTCTAGAAATAACCAGTAAAAAACTATCAAAAAAATCTTTTATTTTCTTCTTGCCTTTCTGTAGACTCTCTGGAGCCGGTTGTTATTTTGATATTTTGAGTTCCAGCTCTCTCATGGAGGTATTCCTGGTCAGTTTTTCCCATTTGGAATTCCAATGACATTCCCTTTTGATGACATCTTCAAACCCATTGTTTTTCTTACTTGATCACATTTTACTAGCATTAACATTTTCTTTGCTATATGCCGGGATAAGTGGCACACAGGTCTTATGGATGATGTCTGTCCTCATATCCTTCATCTTTTCTGCCTTACCTTGGTCTATTTTTTCTAGACTTATGGAAATATTGCATCTTCGTTGATCTTTAGCAAAAGTCATCCATTTGGTTTTTAATATCGATATAGGTACTCATGAGTAATGATTTGCAAACTCTTAGCAGTCTAAATAGATCATTTTGTCATCACTCATCGCAAAGGCGAAAGCTGTTATGGCGAGTGGTGTTTATTTTACTGAAAATAAATAAATGTTAATTTTTCACTATAATTGTAACATTGTCTACATAAAAAAAGATTTCCATCAGCTTTTGCAATATCTGCTATAATGTTGTCAACAGTGCAGTTACAGATGTTATCATCATTTTTGCTGATACTAATTGATGTTTTTATGGCTTTGGTGTACTACCCTTATGCTTTCAATCAGGTTGATCTCTCTTTTACGATGTTAGTGAGTGATGGAGGTAGCATTTTTTGTTATTTATTCTACAATAGGTGTGCAATATTTTATGATAAATAAGAAATTTTATTATACATTTTATTAGTTTATAAGCAGCATAATAATTATTACTCTACTTATGTATCAATTTCCGAGAAGGCCCAAAAATAAGAAGCATAATATGTACATATATTTGAGACCTCATTGAGAATTAGTGTCATAACAAGCAAAAAAAATTGAAAATGTTAATAGGTATAACACTTTTCTATACAAAGGTGTCAGCATAGCCGGCGGAACTTATTGCCTGAGGCAATTTTTTCCAGTCAACCGGTCCCGTCCAATCTGAGACAGGCCAACCCCGGGTAGAAATTTCAAGTGAAAAAACACTTAGAAAAACTCTTACCCGACCGGGAATCGAACCCGGGACCTCGGATCTGAAGTCCACGCTAGTACAACTAGGCTACCGAGGTTGGTAATGTTACTATCTTAACAAGCGAAATTTCCCATTCTACCGTTACTTGTGAGCTGCAACTTCTGGCCTGTGCATTAGATCATGTTTAATGCTCGTTCCGTTCACTCGTTTAAACATTAGGTGCTTAAATAAATTTTTTGTGCAAAATATATCTGATTGCTTTTGAAAATATATCCATGAAGGAAAACCGCAAGAAGACAGCCATAAGAACTTCATGTAAAATCATTGAAACCATAATGAGATGGCAAATTTATTAAATGATTTGCTGTGACACATCTTCGCCAAGTTGGGAAGAATCTGGCCTGGTCATCCTTTAAAGAGAGCAAAGAAAAACCAAACACTTAACACTTGAAACATGTTTAGTTTCCTTTTTTGTCAGCAAAGAGGTTAGGAGGGGTTAAAGTTATAAGAGGTTCCACTGCATAATATGACACTGTTAGACGTATATATTAATTATTTTTTAAATTATTACACTAAAAGACAATGCAATAATAAGTAGATTGGGTTGAGGAAAATTCAAGAGTGATTGTCAAACTTTTTATTTAAAATGACTATTTATTAATTTTACAACTTAAAAACATATATTATTTGTGATTATTTAAACATGTATTAAAATAAAACTATACAACTAATACACTTCTTTCATTACAATAATTATTATTATTCTTAAGTCCAAGAACCCACATTGCGTAGGAATGCCCATCTTGAGATTCTTTGAATTAATTTAACGGAGGAAACAGTCATAAGGAGGAAACAATTCATTTAAATGTTTTATCACAGTTAATTTTTGGATTCATTTTCGTAAATGCTAAGTATTTGATCAGATTGATTTAGATTACAATTCATCTTGGATGTGATGTTTGTCATTTTCACATTCGCATTGCTGTTCTGGAGCGTCTTTGTCTGTAACCTTCTCCATACCATCAAATATAATGGACGGTTGAGAAATCCGCTGAGACCATTCCTAAAAATATAAACAATGTGAAACTTTTTATTATGTCAAATTTCGTTATAATAAATACCAGCTTTCCAGAAGTTGTCTTGTAGTCCTTACTTATATTGAATTTGTAATTTATACACAAAATATGTTTGAATGTTAAAATTTTTTTTTTCTAAAAGAACGAAGAATATTTCATCAAAAATCTGAGTACCAATATTTTTTATGTAAATGGTTGTCAGGTAAAATATAATTTTATTATATAATTTTCCATAGATGGCGTTGGCGTCGCAGGAAATCCGTTCTGTACTAACTTTAATATCATATTTTATATTATTTCTTATGCATTTTTCAACTTTTTAATAGTTATTCTGTTATTCGGAGCGGAGAAGAATCCAATAAAAAAACATCGGAAGAATCTGTTAAGCCGATCTCGAGTTATAAGTGTTCGCACTAACTCGACTTTCTTTTATATCTTTAAGATTATAGAGTTGTCAATCAAACCATGCTGTTAAATATTTATTTATTAATTTATAACTACATACGGCCAATTACAAAACAAAATAAATGATTCACAAGCATGGAATCAAACAAAAATATTACACAGTAAACTTAAAAAATCCTTAAAACTTTAATTTAACTACTCATTAACATCAATGCCTTGACATCGAGAAAATAATAATAATAATAATAATAAACTTTATTACAAACAAATATGGCACATGAAAAACAATACAAACAAAATCAAAATCATTTAAGATAAATAAACACATTCAAGTGCAGTCTTGGACACCCTCACTAGGCATAGCCTGTGTCGAGTAGTGTCCATAGAAACAGCCTTCTTCTTGTAAACCACAAATGGAAAACGATACAATACACACTCAAGTAAAGGAACATCGTAACAGATTAAAAGGAAAGACAAATAAAAACATTTAACAGTGAAAAGAGTAAAACCATATTGTATCTATAATGTACCTAATCGAAAAGAAAAACAGAATTTAATATATCCGAAGTCATAAAATTAGTCAGTAATACAAAGACTAAAGGGGCATCAAAGTAGCAAAAAAAATCTCTTTCATAAAAGTGACCAAACTTATGAGCTTACAACTATCTACCCTTTCAAAGATGGTTTATTTCATCATCACTTTTATGTTAACAATATTCCTCAATTAGGTGGTCAAATTCAAACCCCTCATCATGGGAATCTTTGAGTTGTTCAACATGGTCAAAATCATATCATAAGCCAGCCCTTTTGCCCCATAATTTGGAATATAATAAATGTATAAATAAAGAAAAAAGAAAAGGAGTGGATTGATATACATGCCTTGAGTGCTACTACATAGTAACATATTATATCTTGGGGCATCAAATTGTCCAGGGCGAACTTTCTTCCATTCTCTGAAATGACCCGCGCTTCGTTATCATTTTCAATGGCCCATTTGATTTTGTCAGTTAAATCAGACAGATCTTTCTCGAATGGTATGTAATGTACTCCAGGCACCAACTCCTTGTAAAAGTGTTCGTAATAGGGAGAATCTTGTTTAAAGACAACTGAATCTCCCACCAGTAAATACGGAAAGCGATAAGCAGCTACTGAGCCATCTATGTTCAACTGATACTTAAACTAAAAAAAATATATGTAATTAATAATATTTAATGATTGTGTATTTGAAGTTACGTAGACATTAAAAAAAAAACATACATCGAAAAATTTGAAAAATGATATGTGGGGTGTTTTAGGTCCGTACAAGTGCTCTTTTTCTCTGTAGAAGAAAAAGTTAGTCATAGACACATTGTACAATTCAGGATATTCTCTGGATATGTTAAATAGCTTCAATCTTTCTTCATTGGAGTCTCTTCCCCTCCAAAATGCTTGTGGTATTTTCTCTTCCCATTTCTTCCCTATATTTCCTTGTATAGACAGCATGTCCAGCATTACTCTGAAACATTCAAGATGCATGTGAGGATGAAAGGATATTTTGTTAATAAGCTTGACTTGCATTATTGATGAAACTATGGAAATACAAAATATTTTTTTTTTACCCATAACACCGTGTCCCTTAAGGGGTACGCAGAGAGAATGGAACTGTACTCTTTTTTATCCAAACACACTTCTACTTTTCCACCGACAGTCCATTTCTCATACAACCTCTTCTATTTCTTTTGTTTGTGACCTTGCCTGCCTTGAGGACAGAATGGATGTGTTCGATCCACATCATCTTGATCGACCACTGAAAATAATGTGAATTGAACACATCAATTCTTTAACATGCCCGAACCATCTCAACTTCCTAACTTTTATTCCATATTCCTTTCTAATATTCTCATTCCTTACCATGTCTCACAGAGTCTTTCTCCATATTCTTTGTAGAGCTTTCATTTCTACTGTATTCATACTTCATTATTCTTTTTTTGCCATGTTCACATTCATCTCTGTTGAATTTGAACTACATCATTCTTTTTTTTTCCATATCCACGATTCACAGCCGTACGTATATTTAAATGAATTTTTACATCTTACCTGCCCATATTTTCAAGAGTTGATTGAGTGAGGTCATAAGTAGGTAGAACAATATCCATAGTGTCGTCACTGCCACACCATGAGAACATTGGAGTGACTTTGGAACTTTTCTTTATCAACGGCCAATCACCCAAGTTTATGAAAAACGACTGATCGGGTAGTTTAACTTTCCGTAAAATTGACATGAAGATGGCGTCAGAAAATATGTGAAACCCTACGTGTTGTCCATAACATCTTCTATATAACTCATTGCTGATGATGGAATAATGACAGTAGCTCATACTTCCAGCGTAGTTGTAATGTTTTTGCATGTGTTTCAAAACCTTCGTCATGCTCACATTGTGAAACATTTTCATATCATTTGAAATTTGCGGTATCATTTTTGGACATTCATTATTTTCTAACCATTCTTCTAAGTTTTGTTCCGGACAAAAGCAGTCTTCATTGTAAATTGGTCCTTGAAATATCAAACGTGCATTATTATTAAAAAAAAAGAAGATAAAATAAGTATAAAAAATACTTTGTTGTTATAAACAATACCTACCTTTAAAAAAATATGGAGATTTTTCAAGATGTTTTCCATCATATTTCAGTTCAATTTTGAAATTGTTACATTTTTCATATAGACGATATCTAACAACAAATGATTTATCTTTTCTGTCTAAAACTTGTTGCCATAATCTGCAATTACCTGATTTAGAAGATCCAGTTATGGAAATGTGTAAACTGTTAAATTTAAAGCTAAAAAAAAAAGAAACATGGCATCAGTTCAATATTACACCAGTTTATTTTATTGATTCGTGAATTGATTTCATTCAACATTTTTACATTTGAAATGTTTTAAAAAGTGAATGTAATTTTTTTGAGTTTTCATTAAACACTCTAATGCTTTCGTATGAAGGAATATTTTTTTAAAGATTACTACTAAAGAGAGGTGTCACTTAACTATTCTAATACACAGAAATGTTTATAACCTGTTATTTCCTTCAGAAACTTTGATGAAAAAATATCTAGCAGGTAAAATTATCTTTTCTGGAGATAATCCTGGCCCCCACACATCAACTTTTAGAGCATTTCCTAGTTGGATTACTAAGATTAAAAAGGTATATAATATACTATTATTCATGTTTAATGGCATATTATTAGTTTGTGGATTTTCAAATCTTGGTCAATATCAAAAACTTCAGTGAGTTTTCAAAGTATCACTCACAATCGTGTACTACTTGTAATATGCAGTTGATCAACTAAAATTGAATGACCCGAAAGCACAAAATAGTCTACGCAATTCGTGTTCGTATATAATTCAATGTAAATATTATTTTTTAATGCACAACACTTCAGTGTTTTTTTATTAAGATTTCTCATTTTCAATTAATGAAAACATATTTCTGAAAAAGTGACATTTTGAATTGTTTTGACCAGTTTTGACGGTTAATGACATAGATAAAAGCACAGAACACATATACTCTCTAACGAGAACATCCTAGATTTCACAACATTATTGGCCATCCAACATGGCGGATACGACGAGCTCCTATTTTCACCAAGGAACATGGTCCCGAAGTGTAACGAAGAACGACTGTATGATTGTATTAGTGTTCAATTTTATTTTACGTTAGCGTTTAGCAAGCTTTCTACTATTTATATGATTGAGTTAGGTTAGGTTAGGATATAATTATAAGGGGGGTTTGGGGGGCGGAGCCCCCCATACCTCATCACATTTGCCCCCGAATTTATTTAAAGTAATAGAAATACCATCAAATTATCATTGTCACTAATACATCCATACAGTCGTCTCGTAACACTTCGGGATGGTTCGGCAGTTTCCGGCGACCATGTTCCTTGGTGCAAATATGGTATCCGCCATGTTGCATGGCCAATAATGTTGTGAAATCTAGGTTGTCCCTCTAACGAGAGGATAAAAGATTCCTTGACTGTGGCTTGGAGGAATTATTAATTATTAGAGATGGGACTAACGGCTTAAATTCAAAAACGTTATAGCCATTTCGTTAATTGAAAATAACGTTAATATTAAAAGCTAAAAGCTATTTTAAACATTTTTTGGTATCTGAAAACATAACTATTTTCTAAAAAAAGGTCGTTTCCAAAATTTGGTATCTGGAAACTTAACTTTTTCCTAAAAAATAAACGGTCCTTTCCAAAATTTGTTAATTTCATTCGGCTAATATTACCTGACATAATATACATAATAAGGGTAGGCTATTATTTCCCTGACTATTATTTTTATTCAACTGTTATTTATAAATATCGTTCAATATTAATAACGTTATATATGTTATAAATAAATAAATAAATAAATAAATCTCTAATCTATCCCCATCTCTAATTATTACCTATAGACTGTGGCCAACTGGCTTAGTACAAAAGCAGTATAACAATTTAAAAGTCATCGGTATATTATACCGATGTTTCAATGCATATGGGTAAGAACTAGGGATGCACGATGTGTTGATTAAAAAAAAAACCGAAGCGGGGGGGGGGGGGGGGGGAGATTAGGAGCCTGATCAGCTGTCCTATGTTGATGACGGGGGACGGGGGGTACTAAAAATAGAGCTACTTTTTCATATATTTTATTTATTTCATACTTGATGTTACTTTTATTAAGGTATTATTGCCTGAGATGGCATCTTTAAATTCAGTACACCTAACGGTTATATTAAAGAAAACGCACAATTCACTTTTAACAGTACCTATTTCCGGCGAGACAATTTATTTCTTCTGTCCATATATTTCCTGTGACGCCAAAAATTCTTTCTACAAAAGCATTAGATACGGGAATACTACACACATACGGCACGATTTTCAATCAATTATGAAAGTGTTCGTAATTTTCACGGAAACCGGACAATCTTCTGTCCGGTTTATCGAGATTTTTTTGACTGGACAAGCATAACGAAAACCGGACTGTTCAGTCGAAAACTGTAAATCTGGCAACCCTAGTAAGAACACTTAAGAAAAATTTTCATATCGGAAAGCGGGCTCCTGCTTTGCGTTATCGCCATTCAAATGCATAGTAACATTCTTTGCGCCGGGCGAAATCGGTGTTCTACGTTTTCTCACCTAAGGGTTGGTGGAAAATATATTTTATACAATTTCCCTTCCAAATTTTCCTTTTGCAGTAGCATTTTCCTTCATAGGTGAACAATGATTTAGTTTTCTTCAACGTCGAAACCGATTTCAATAAACTTGTAGTTTTACTTTCTTTGATTAAATTATGGCAGGCTATGGTTTAATATTATTTTTTCAAATAAGTACATAAATTAACAATCTTATTGATCAACTTAGCTTTGACATTGCACCTTGTTTTCCGTAATTTGTTTGGTTAGCAAGAATTGTGTAAAGAATATGAATTTTTCCGTGCGGCCCGGCACACTCTTTTACACATTACATTTTATGTATCTACAGACTTTTGTAGCACGGAAAGTTACACCTGACGATTTACCGTCTCATAATAGACATATTATTGTTTTAAAGTCAGCGCCTTTTTTTATTCGAACCGGGACATTATCGAAAAATTTTGTAGCCCGTTTATAAGCCCCATAATAAAATGTGTAGAGCTAGACATTTTTGTGATAATTATTATCTATGTTTGTGTACGTCTGTCAAAAATAAATTGACAAGAATGTCTAGGGATGGGCAAATCAAAAAAATATATCGATATATATCGTTTCGATAGTTTTAAAAAGTATCGATGTATGAAGAGGAAAAAATATCGATATATCGATATTTTTAGCCTAAAGCATAACTACCTCGTACCTATATCAAAATATTTAAAAATGAAAAGAAAAACAACACATATTTGGTAGGTACATAGTTTTATTGGATTTATTATTCGTAGGTATATAAAAAAGAAAAAAATTACAGAGATGCTGGAAAACTTCTTGGGACAAACGTAAACTGCAAAAAAACTTGTAATCAAACCAATAATTTAGAAAAACAATAAAATTTTAAAATACGACTAAAGCAAGAAATTAAATTAAGCATGTACCTACACATTTATCTTAGCTGGCAATGAACCTCGGAAAATCGATTTTTTGTCTCGCTTTATAATTATTGTGCCAAGAAGTTTGTCTTATAAGGCGAAACGCACCCACAGGTCGGCGATATTCAAATTTAATGCAGTTTTTTTTACAAATTTCAGCTCCATCTACCTTTATTGCTAAAAGTGAGATTTAAAAGCGGCAATATATAGGTATTTTGCTAAGACTCATTACAACTAAAAATACATAAATCTGTTCTGTCAAACGTGTGATTATGACCTAATAGTAATAAGATTACTTAATTGAAAAAAAATCTGTGTGGAACACGTGTATTTCAAGTTGAAATGGTTATTATTTTTTGGCTTTGTTTCCACTAATGGAAGATCGTGCTGAAATAGAGAAAAATTGCAGAAATTTTGAATATATCGCTACGAATATGTTCTAAATCGTTACAAAATATTTTGTTAGCTGAATATATACCTGTTTTATTGTCGTATTTTCATATGTTTTGTAAATGCCAGACAGGGACGTAGAAAAAAAAGTTTTTGGATGCGTTCATAATTTATATAAAAATTTGAATTTTTATATAAAATTTATTAACCCATCCGCATCACAATCGGTACGTAGTACCGACCGAGAGAAATGTGCCGAAATTCACAATCGGTACGTGGTACCGACCTACATCCGCTTACGAATATTGCCATTTTACTACCTGCTACTGCCATCTATGCAAAACCTAGAATAATGTTATTGTAGATAAGATTCAAACCTTATTATTCGAATATTTTACTGCTTAGAGTTTTATACAAAATAAATCGCATATACGCCGCTGAAGAAGGGATAGATATTTTACCTGCGCGGTTTGTATGGCCGCCATCTTTGTTATTGATGTTTGTTTGCGTGCGCGCTGTGTTATTTATGTTATTTTTATCGCGTTTTTGTTATTTTGAAATTGTATGATATAAATTAAAATGTAATTTAACATTTGTTGAAGAACTGCAGTGAAGATTATGATATTAGATGCGTTTCCTGTGATGATATTTTCTCATCTAATCGTTTGGGAGAGTTAAATCAATATTGGTAAAGAAGATTTACTCCCAAAAAAAACACAAAAAATAAAATCACAAAACAAAAAAAAAAGATTTACTCCAATAATTAATATTTTTTCTACTTAACTTCCAATTTTTATAAAGATTCTCCAACAAATAACTTTGTTTTGACAAAATTAAAATGAACATCTAGTGTGACATTTGGTGAGTACATTTTAAATGGGATTTTAGTACATAGATTTCTCCAAACAAATGAGATGCGTATGGGTTAAAGCGCTTAAAAAAATCGTTTCCGGTATTCAGAAATAAAAATCGAATATCGATATTTCCAGATTAAAAAAATCGACGAAATATATCGATTATTTTCTAAAAAAATATCGATATTTTTATATATCGATATTTTTTGCCCATCCCTAAGAATGTCAAACTATTTATTATTATGACCAATGACATAACCTTAAAATATTTTTGATAATTTGAAAAGCAGATTAGTTATAGATCGTGTTTGTAGAATAACTTAGGAAAGATGATCAGTTGATATTTTATAAACCTATTTATATATGTACGGTATAATGGAACATTTTCAGAAAATATTTATTTTTAAACACTGCTTAAAGATACGAAGTGAAATAAAACTAGTTTGCGCTGATTAAACCAAAAGAAACCCTCTACCATGCTCGTGGACATTCCTTTAAGTAAGATTAGTTCAGATAAAAGGCAATATGAAATTGATAATATAAACATCTGTTCAAATATAAGTTATTCCAACTTTTTTGAAGAATATGTTGTGAAAAATATTCCTTGCATCATAAAAAATGTGACAGCTAAATGGTCATGCTCAAAAGATTGGATAGAAAATGGAAAACCTAACATTGGATATTTAACATCTAAATATAAGGATAGTGAGGTAATGATTTCCAATTGCTCAGTGTCTGCTACAAATTCAAACTGTAAAGAAAAAATGACATTACAAGAATATTTTTTGAGCTATTACCATTCAGCTGATAATCTCTGGTATCTCAAAGACTGGCATCTAAGGAGGGAAAATCCGGATGATACATTTTACACTGTCCCTGAATATTTTGCATCTGATTGGTTAAATGAATACGCAGTCGATAATGAGCTGGACGACTTTATGTTTGTTTATATTGGCCCTCAAGAATCATGGTAGTGCAAACTTTTATTTACTTGCATACAAATAATAAATCAAACCATTTTTGTGATTTTTTCAGTACATTTAACCCTTTTTCAATAATTTTAAAACACCCTCCTGTTTACAAATTTTTAGGACAATGTTTCATGCGGACGTTTATTCTTCATTCAGCTGGTCAGCTAATGTTGTTGGACGAAAAAGATGGCTTCTTTTCCCCCCTGGAGAAGAAAAACAATTTGTCGATTCATTCGGAAACTTTCCTCAAGACATAAAGCCGTATTTAAATGATAACATAAAATATTTTAATATAGTGCAAAATCAAGGAGATGCCATATTTGTGCCATCAGGTTGGTACCATCAAGTGCTAAATGAAGAAGATACAATATCCATCAATCACAACTGGGTAAATGGTTCAAATATCAACATAATGTGGGAGGCACTGGTACAGAATTTGTTATCAGTTGAGGAAGAAATTAAGGAATTCAAAGGATCCAGTGAATGGGATGATCATTGTCAAGTTATGTTAAAAGCTCTATTTGGAATAAACTACAAAGATTTTTTTAAATTCATACATCATTTGGCAACTAAAAGATTGTCAGGGTACATTCACGGTACCAAAATAAACTTTCAAGATTGGTACTTTGGTAAAAATCATATTTTATTTGATCTTGACGCAATTAAAAATGTTTTAGATAAAATGATTCATGATGTTCATTTTGATTCAGACGAACTGCAGCAAATTAACAACATTTTAAAAGACATAAATGAGATAGAATCATGTTTTTCAAATGAATAAATTTTTGTTTTAAAAGTTTTAATAAAAAAAGAATGGTGTAGATGACTTTTTACACACTGTGTATATATTTTTTATATCAAAATAAAGTTGAAGTGATCTAGTCAAAAATGTTATTTAACATGGTATTATAAGATTATCATGTCGCTAACATTATTCATACAATGTAAATACATATAAAATTTAATTATAGTACCATATGCAATCAAATAAAATAATATGTCTTTTGAATAATCACAGATTAGACTTTTTATGTGAATATATGACACCTTCCTCTTCTAAATTTCTTATATCGTCACCGGTATAATTTAAATTTAATAATGTTTCTGCAGTATGCTCCCCATGATATGGTGGACGAAGGGTGGCCATTGATTCACCTGGAGTGCGTTCTAATTTGGGAGCAGGGGTCGGTATGAACCTTCCTTCAAAATCTTTAACAAATGAGTTCCTGGTTTTATTATGAGGGAATGTTGGCGCTTCGTCTATGGACAAGATAGGTGTAACACACGCGTCACTTGTGTCAAATAGATCCATCCATTCTTTCTGAGTTTTCTGCAAGAATATGTCTTTAAACATATCTTTTTTCTCATCAAACTTTTCATACTGATTATCATCAGATATTTTTAAAGTTTGGAGCAGACTATCATAAAACTGTGGTTCTATTGCACCAACAGCTAAATATTTACCATCTTTGGTTTCGTATGTGTCATAAAAATGTGCACCGCCGTCGAGAATGTTCTCACCTCTTTTATTGCCCCATATTGGTGAGCCCTGTGATCTAAACAACCAGCTTGCAACATAGGCAGTTCCTTCTACCATACTAGCATCTACAACCTGCCCTCTGTTAGAAGAGACTCTTTCAAACAGAGCCATTACTATTCCTAAAGCACACATAAGTCCACCTCCGGCAAAGTCAGCTGCTAAATTTATTGGAGGATGAGGGTTAGAGTTTTTCCTACCAAGAAGTGATAGCACACCAGACAGAGCAACATAATTGATATCGTGTCCAGCTTTCTTACTCATTTCTCCAATCTGACCATATCCGGTAAGTCTAGCATATATCAATTTGGGATTTGCTTTCATTAAATCATTAGGACCAAGTTTATTTTTTTCCATAACACCAGGTCTAAATGGTTCTATTAGAACGTCGGCAGTTTTGCACATATCCATGAGTATTTTTCTTCCTTTCTCGTGTTTTAGATTCAATGAAATGTGTTTTTTACCACTGCTCAGCACATTCATTGCTTGAGGTTGTATCTGAAAGTGTAAAATTGAAATGGTTTGTTTGAAGTGAGGGATATTGTTTAGTTTTTGGCACAAAGTTTCATCAATTTCAAAATTACCTTGTCTACAATAGTAACAGATGCTCCAAAATCGGCCAAAAGCATTCCACAGAAAGGTGCTGGCGCCAATCCTAGCAATTCTATAACTTTTATATTCTTTAGAGCCATTTTAATTCATTTAGTCAGATTATGAATAAGCGTAATTGTTGAACTTCGGACTTAATGGTTATCAAAATAAAATGGTAATTATTAACAATATAACCTGTCACTGGTAATCCATATTATCTATTATTACGTGTTATTCAAGGGGCAAATTCCCTGAAAGATTTCAAGCTACATCACGTTAAATAACTATTCAGCCGTATTTTTTAAATAGTTTAATCACATTTAATAATTTTGTCCAAAGAACATCACAAAAAATGTAGTCATTTATTTATTTTCGTGTGAGAGTGCCACTGAGTTTTTGACAATACGTATCAGGGGGACATATTTTACAGTATATTATATTATCTATGATACGTATGTTATAATATTATTTTCTATTGTATCAATATTACTATAATAATATTGTATCACGTCGAAGCAGGTACAATCACATTTTTATCAATAAAAATAATAAAAACATGAAAATAAGGTTCATGTCATATCATTTGGTAATCAAAATTCAAAATCGTCAAAACTGACTGACACACACATTCTGACCAGTGCTGCCAACGTGGGTGATTTGTCGCCATTTGGGCTACTCAGAACAGGAATCGGCGACGAAAAAATGTAAAAGGCGACTGGTCGCCAATCGGGCTACTTTTACTTTAGCGAATTTTCACCTTTCCATTTTTTCAATGACCTTTTTTAGCAAACTTTCATATTTTCGGTTGGCTTGCTTTGTGTATGAAAAAACGGCGATATTTTATGCGTTGTTGGCAGCACTGATTCTGACAGTGACAGTTTCCGTTGTTGATATGGTTGGTTTGATTTTCGTTGTTGATAACAAACTTATAAAAAAGCCTAGTGACAGAAAGCTTTTTAAATCAAAATATGATAATTTCGAACAATATCTTTATTAGGTGTATACTTTATATCTGCACAGTTTTTATATTTTGTGAATACATAATATATTATTTAGTAATATTTCAAGTAAGTATCAGATCACGTACCAAACTTTGAAATTGCAATGTCTTGGTCCTTGGTAAATCAAAGACAAGATGAAATTTTGAGCTAATTAAAGGTTATCCAATCAAATATTTATTTTCAAATTTCAGTGCCGATGGCCGGCTGTAAAAAATGTTTATTTGGATGCACAAAAGCCAGTGTATGCCATGTTCTTGGCAGATACTCATCTGTTGGGTAAAAAGAATGGTCATTGGTTTGATAAATTGAGAAGAGAGGGCCAAATGCACAGAGCGTTTCAAACGGCTATGACCATTCATTCACCAGAATATGTTTTTGTGTTAGGTGAGACCATTTTGTGAACTGATCAGTAGAAAATGGGTAAATTGGCAGAGTAAATTTATTTATTTGTGGTACAATGATATGTCGCTCAGCATAACAGTAAATACCTTTTAGCTGAGCGTCATGAAGCGGATTGGCAACATCCATTACCGGCTATATCTAAACACTATGATTTTAGGTGATTTGTTTGACGAAGGACTTTGGAGCAGTGGTATTGATTTCAAAGAATATGTTGATCGTTTCCATTCACTCTTCTCAGTCCCTGAAGGTACAAAAATGTATGTTGCTGTTGGAAACCATGACATTGGTTTTCATTACCGGTATGTCATTTAACAAATTTAATCAATACACGGTAAAAATGAGTTTTAGCGTCGTGAACATTTCTATTCGAATTATCCACAACTGTCATTTCTTATGACGTTTGGCGTTTCCATGGATTTTTATATGAAGGCATTTTTAATATAATATTGTATTACTTTGAATAAATTCGGGGGATAACGTGATGAGGTATGACCCCCCTTATAATTATAACCTAACCTAACCCAATTATATAAAATAATACAAAGCTTGCTAACGCTAACATAAAATTGAACACTAATAGGTACAATAAAAAATCTATGGAAACGCCAAACGTCATAAGAAATGACAGTTGTGGATAATTCGAATAGAAATGTTCACGACGCTAAACTCAAGTTTACCCAATACACAATCATTAAATGAATACACTATTGAAGGCTCTTTGTATGTGCAAAACAGATAGATAGATAAAATTCTGATTGGAGGTAAAAATAGCGCTTTCATGTCGGCCATATACGTGTCTGTATCCTCTTTATGATAAAGGTGATGGGCCTGTATTGGCTAATGAAATTGTGAAGTTCATCATTTTATTCTCATTTCCAGTTTTTTTTTCGCCCAAAGTCAAGAATTATAGGAAAATAATGGAAACTTTTGACCATATTATTGCAATTGATTTTATGTTGTTTATTTCAGAATAACTCCATATTTATCAGACAGATTTGTCAAACAGTTGAAGTCACCCCCTGTACAAATGATTTCAGTTAGAGGCAATCATTTTATTTTGCTGAACTCTATGGCCATGGAGGGAGATGGCTGTTTCCTTTGTCATGATGCGGAAGTTGCTTTAAATAATATTAGTAGTTAGTATTACTTTTTTTTAGAATTATGGAACCATAACAGATATCCACAAATTTTTTATCTCATACAGCACTTAAAATATTTTTTGCAGATTTATCGTCTTAAATTTAATTATTTCATTCATCTTGTGCTGAATAACAAACTCTTTTTCTTTTTGGTTCATTTTTATCTAAATGTGTGGTGTTTTCCAGATCTTTACCACACAACTTCTCTTCAAATAGGAATATGTATGGAAATAAATTGTAATGTAAATATTTTTTTTTGTGCATGATTTTGTTTTAGATACACTGCGCTGCATGAAAGGAACTAAACAGTGTGAAAATTATAAAGTTGTTGACAAATACAGTAGACCTGTGCTTTTACAGGTAAGTTTTGTTTATTTTGTGGAGGGTTTTGTATTTAACGGGTCCCGCCGATGTCGTTGACCACTTGTGAGAAAGCCTTCGGCTACCCTGAACAAGCCCCTTTGTGAAGGTTATTGTCTAAAAATTGAAGTAATTAGTAGCCTAGAAGTTCCATTTCCGGTTTTCATATTCGCGTGTAGAAAGTCGCAAGTTAACCCCACAGCTGACTATTTTGCTCTTTCTCAATACTGCTTCCTGCAAAAGTGTTACTATTAGAGAACACAATAAAATTTAAAAAGTTGAAGTGCTTACATATAAAAGAGTGAAAGTTCATTCTCTCTTTGTCTACCCTTTTCTGGAAACTGTGGTGGTCAAAAAGATGTTTTTTATACTAATCAAAATTATTAAAAAGATTTATATTTCCTATTTTGCAGCATTTTCCTTTGTACAGAATGTCAGACGAAATTTGTACAGAGTCTGATGCTGCTCCTCTTCCAGAACGAAATACGAGATTCCGGGAAAGAATTGATTGTCTTTCGAGGGAATCGACAGAGTTCTTAATAGACCAGCTTCAGCCGAGAGTGGTTCTAGGAGGCCACACTCATCACGCCTGCTATATCACACACAACATTGCTACATCCCCAACAGAGAATGTGAAGATGATAGAATATTCCGTGCCATCATTTTCATGGAGGAACAGGAATGATCCCAGTTTTATGTTGGTGAGAATTTTTGTTTACAAATTGTCCAAATCTTACCGATATTGTTCTTCTTTTAGTCCCTTGTTACGTTCCTGCAACTTGACCGACAAGAGTTTATTTTAAGACTGTTGGTCTGATGAAGTAAATTTTACACTACTAATAGCCCTTTCAAAAAAATAAATAAGGATTGAAACAAAGTCCTTGACTGGACACTGCGGAAACATATATCCAAAATTAGGCTATCAGACACCCCAGCCTATTAACTCTGATCAGAATATAATAAAACATCCATTCACATCCGCTCATTAATTCTGAGAAATCAAGACTACTCGAATTGAGACAGATTGTGAGCTAAATGACTCACATTGGCCTTCATGGCGAAGTGTAACATTGAAGGATGTCACAATAGACCTATTTTGGTCGTAGGAGCATACATCATCTTGATCTTCATAAAAAAGTGTATGATTTTCTTTCAATCGCAATACAGTCCGATTCGAGTCTATGCCTCCAGACAATGTTCTCCTCTGCCTCAGTCTTTCAATTTTCTTCCATCCCACTCTAGGTTTGCTGACCATTTATACTTTTTACCTGTCCTTCCAACTTGCTCTTTGATTCTTATTTGACAGTTTTTTTCTAGGCGTTGGACCTTTCGGGCAGCTTTATCAGTTTAGGATGATACGGTCCCAATGTATATTATAATTTTAAATACTTGTCTTCTTTTTCAGGGTGTCTTCACTCCTGAAAATTACAAAATTACAAAGTGTCGAATGCCTCGGGAAAGTACAGTGATATTGATTTATGAAATATGTGGACTGGTTCTATTTGTATATTTGTGTGTTTACGTAAGAAAGCGTAGACGTCATCTACACACTTACCACAAACTTTATTAATTCTGTGATATTTTCATGGCAATGTCTGCTTTAATCATATTATGTAACATTTGTTCAAAAGCTTTTACAGCTACTGCCTCAAGGAATAGTTTTTATTTACCTATTTTGGTTTTATAACCTTTGTTATGTTTCAATAAAATTTATAACAAGTTATGTTTTTTTATCTATTGTGAAATATTCTACAAAATTTCTTCCTCTTAGTTTATAGTGGATGTAAAGACATATACTCTCCTAGTTTTATTCAAAATCATTTAGTTTTCACAGTCTAGGGGCCTGAACCAAGTGTTATTAAATCGGCCACCAACAGTATCGATTGGTTGGTGTTCCTAAAATAACAATGTACAAACGACATCTTTTTATGTTTTTAACATGGGAACACCGAGTGACCGATACTGTTGGTGGCCATTTTATTATACTTGACTTTGACCCCAGATCAAAATACTCAAACAATCCATATCATCACAGCAACTTCCAATTGTGAGCTTAAGTAGAGACATGCAGAATGCTATTGAAACTTATTGCTGCAGCGCCAGTATTTTCTCAGTTCAATGATTCAGCACTTTGAACAAAGTTTACTAAATTATAAATATCATTGGCAATAAGAGTCCTCCATTATCACAGCTCAGTTTCAAAGGAACAAAGCACCATAAGGATGGGTCTACTGCAACTACATATTATTCGGTGTTCTCAACAATGTTCTAGTCATGTTCCAGTTCCAGTATGGAGGAGATAAATATGTTGTAAGTTTAGTGAATTTTAAGAAAGACATTAAATAAGTTTCAATTCGAATATGAAAGTACCAGAATGAGAATCAAATTGGAGGATGAACCCAGAGGGCAATTTCAGAGTCACTTTTTTAGTTTTATATCTCTTATACTTCTGTTAGAACCAACCATCTTGTCTCGGATTTTCAGTTTCAGCTGGTTGTCTGACAGTTGGTATAGAAACAGCTGCTATTTTTATAATCCTTTTAGGATCTGCTATATCTTTGTGCTCTCTCCAGATCTGCCTCATTGCACAACATGTTGGACTGTTTCTTCTTCATGAAGTATTGAAGAAAAATATAAAGAATATTAAATAAAAATTTAACGATACAAGGTATAAATTTTTTAATTAATAATACCAACCTCTTACAAGATAAGTAATAAATAAATACATTATTTGAATAATATTTGTTCATATAAAAGGAGGGAATCATATTCAGGGATAATTCTTAACAATATTATTTCTTCACTCCAAATACTCAATTTAACTCCTAACTTATCATCGAACTTTTATTCACATAATCTTTCAATTAAAATAAAAACCAGTATAAATATTAAACAATTCACATATTAACTGCATATATTTTCCTTAACAAGCTATCTAAATGTGATAAATATTATAATACAATATTATTCGCCGACCTCGGTAGCCTAGTGGCAAAGGCTCCGACTTCAGATCAAGAGGACCCGGGTTCGATTCCCGGTCGGGTCAGAAATTTTCAATGTGTTTTTTCTCTTGAAATTTCTACTCGGGGTTGGAATCCTGTCTCAGATTGGACGGGACCGGTTGACTGGTAGACAATGCTTCAAGCATTAAGTTCCGCCGGCTATACTGACACCTATGTATAGAAGAGTGTTATTTATTTATTTATTATTCTTATATTATAAAAAATGATTATATTCATTTATGTTTCTCTAAGCTGAGAAGTAGATGACCGAACAGAAGAACTGCCTGGATACACAAACACAACCCACAATGGAATAGTCCTTACACTCAAAATATGAGTCATATGTAAATTTTAGTGCCAGGTAAATGAAATAATTGCAAATTTTAACAAAATTTTACACCACATCATACAGAATTTATTTCTGATTTGAGTGACTGTAGTGCTGGAAAATGGAACAAAATACCATAAATATTTTGAGCATTGTGTACAACAATGTGGTATTAAGTCAACCAAATAAGTTGTGGTTGGGCTATCCCAATTCTATTTTACACAAAATGATGTTTGACGGAGTCGTCGGCATGCGGTATCATACCAACGCGTATTATCTGATGAAAAAGTGCTCCATATACACAATTTTTTTTCGGAATTCAAAGACTGTAGAATATAAAGTTTCTGTTTCTGAAAGTCAGATTTTGAGTGACTCTAAGAAAAAGATTCTGGGTCGCACAGGACAGAGAAACTTTCGTTAGAAAAACTTGAAAGAATTAAATACCTAATTATAAATTTATGAGATAGTCAGTTACTGCTTAATCTGCTCAAATCCATGTAAAATTAAAATATTTTATGTACAATTATCTAGTTCCTTACAACTATATCTTCAGACGATATTATATAAAATTTATCACGTTTTATAAAATGAAAAAAAAAAAATGATAGGTACAGCAAGGATTTTTTTTAAAGCTTTGCTTTTTGCCAATTTTAAATTGATATAAAAACATGTATTAATCAAAAAATAAATTAAAATAATAAGAAATTGCTTATAAACTTATTGCATGTAGATACTATTTTTTTTTCACTGAATCAGAGCTCACTGTGAGCAAAACTTCAACATTTTTCACACTCGCGTAAAAAGAAGAAAATGGCTAGTAAGGAGATAGAATCTATCTGATTATGTTAATATTATACAACTTTATTTATAACAATAATTATTTATATCTTACACAGAAACCCCTAGGACAAACATCAATCGCTAACTGAGAGGTGTTATACACATATCCATACAAAATTTACATTACATATTTTATTCAAAGCAAGTGAGTGATATTACGTCAGTATTTTAGTATTGCTAACATCAGGGGAAATGTTATGCTATCTTATTTAATTCATAATTAACAAATACTATTCAAGGACTTTTATAATTTAATGTGTAGTCCCAATACACTAGTCTGGCATTCCTTTTAACGCTAGCCCCCCTTTTTTCCTGTAAATACATTCGCTGAGGGGAAGTTGTCCCATGTAGAAATCTCTCAAATGTTCAATGGTTTGTGCCGTGTGTCCTATACCCCTGAAGGCCAGCGTGGCATCCCGTCCTGCGTACTCCAGTAAAATGTCTGCACCACCAGGATGCTGAAATATAACCAAAATGAGGGACTGATTAAAAGTTGTCAATATAAAGAGCAAACAAATCTTATTTACAGGGTGACTGGTAATTCGAAACATTCCTTGAAAAAATATATACTAGAGCAAATTTGCAACAATTTTGTTCCCATTAACCAGGGGTCAAATGCCAATGGTTTTCGATTTATTCAACTTTTTAGAGTTTTTATCAATTTTCCACCTTTTGACCTAAAATTGAAAATTGTGAACAAAGTAGGTACTCCATTATGGAAAGACAAAAACATATTTTTCCAATAGCTGATTAATAAAGAAATGGTCGAAAAAAAATCAGGAAGAAAATTTCAAAAACCTCAGAAATACAACGTTTTAAAATCACAAGTCAGTTATTTTCATTTTTATTTCCATTTTTCTATGTTTACCTACTCCAAAAAAGTATAATGTACTTGGCGTACAAACCACATGAAAAACTTGCCAAATTAATAAGCTCTCCAAAACCTATGAATGTTTTCCATTTTACTACAGATTCGGAAAATTAACCTTATTAAACGATCAGATGGTGCTATGAAGGCGTTGGGGTTTTCATACAAACGGCTCTACTTCAACAAGAATAAAAAGCTGCTAACCTAGGGTAGCCCAGAACTCATAGTATATTATAACAGCCAGAAGACAATTATTATTATCTTCTCTAGAACAACATATTCAATATTAATCGGTACTTTACAGAGGACCCACTGAAGTTACGGACCTCAAATTTTACGTGCTTGCGTAGGAGCATAAGACCAACCCGTATACCAAATTTTATGAAAATCGAAGACTTTTTCTTTTCTTTTTTAGCCCTTTTTCTAGAACAAGTGAAATTTTCTTTGGATACTTTAAGAGGGTTCCCCTGATGGTACAGATCTCAACATTTTACTGACTCATCTACATCGAGGGGCTAACCGTTCTACCAAATTTCAATCGAATCGGATAAGAATTACTATTTTTTGGAGTACGCGGAAATTTTCTTCCTCTTCTAAAATTTTTTTTTTGCATTTTTGGAATCTACACCCTCGAAAACGTCGAGAAAATTAATTTCAGCGAAATCTATTTTTTGAAATCCGATCACAAGACTCATTACTATGAGTAAAATTCAAAGCTGCGCTTGAACTGATTCCGCGCCTTCTGATCGTTTTATTAGATTTATTTTCCTAAACTGTAGTAAAATGGACAAAATTCATATGTTTTCTCAAAGCTGATTAATTGGGGAAGTTTTTCCTGTATTTTGTACGCCAAGTGTATTATACTTTTTTGGAGTAACTCCCTTAGAAAAATCGAAAATAAACATGAAAAAATTGACTTGTGATTTTAAAACGTTGCAATTTTGAAGTTTCTGAAATTTTCTTCTTGATTTTTTTTTCAACCATTCTTTTATTCTTCAGCTATTGGAAAAATGTATTTTTACTTTCCTGAATGGAGTATTTTGTTCACAATTTTCAATTTTAGGTCAAAAGGTGGAAATTTGAAAAAAACTCTAAAAAGTCAAATAACTTGAAAACCACTGGCATTTGACCCCTGATTAATGGGAACAAAATTGTTGCAATTTTGTTCTAGCATAACCTCTTTCAAGGAATGTATCGAATTACCAGTCACCTGTATAAAAATGGAGACATATTTCCCGATGTCATCGCATCACGCCTAAACGGCTTCACCGATTTCGCTAATTCTTTTTTTGTCGTGGAGACTTTTATCAGGAGAATGTCCTTTTAGAAGAAAAAATTAAGAAAAATGCATGCAAAATTAGAAAATTAAAGAAAACTCTACGTAGACAATCTTATTAGTACTTTTTACCGTAAACTTTTTATTCCATTTTTGAAATTTTGACAGAAATTGTCAGTTAGTGCGATTGACAGAATGCGGATGGAATGTACATGGTTTAAAACAGACGCATCGTTCGGAATCACATTGGTCAAATGATATTCATAGTTAGAAACACAGGACGTCTATCGGGAAACCTGTGTGTATGTGTGTATCAACTGATATTTGAAGGTATCATGGATTTCCCCTATCTGTTTAAAACGCATTTAAGTAAGTTGTCAATTGCCTACCAAAATATTTTTCATTTTTAAAATACCGTCTACTTGAATTTATCAAATACAAGGTGACCCAAAAATACGTTGACAGAATTAAGAAGTAAAACATTTTGAAAATGGAACGGTATTTATAGTTTTTTTTTGTATTCAAAACGTTCTCCAATAAATAGTGTTCAAGGCTTTTTAAGTGATATAATATGCTCGAGCGTAATATATCAAACTACACAGGAAGGAACATAGAGGACTTTAAGACTTTGAAGCGTTATCAAGAGACGGCTAGCCGCAAACCAGGGACCAAGGTGCAAAAATGACTCGGGATTGGGTTCATCCAGGGAGTTGTTGAGTTGTCACTTATAACCTCAAATAGAAGACATTTTTATTTATTTATGTTATAAATATCAGTGAAATAGACTTAACAGCTTTAAAAAGCCTTTGCGTAAAGGAAAAAAAACATAGGTACAAACTGCATAAAGCTTAACTTCCAGGAGGTAAAGAAAAAAAGCTCGCATTGACGTAAGTCGTTCGACTAAGAAAAGTGCTACTACTGAAAAGCGGGAAAATGTTCTTTTTTAAATACTCTGTAAGCAAAGCTACCTGCTTACCAAATAGTGGGTAAAATAACATCGGAGAGGTCGCGGCATTTCGTTTAAGTATACAAAAAAGATATTTTGAAGACAAGTAGTTTTTTTTTAAAGTACCTACATAATTCTTATTAATTTCAGCGCTTTTTTTTTTCATTTAACGCGGTGGAACGGCGCCGTCACCTTTTTCACGTTTTTTTTTAAATTTCAAAATCAATGAATCGCTTAAATGAAATTTGAATATACATAATTTTATTTAGTAAAAAGCTTGACATGAAGTGAGTTCCGGTAGGTACCTTTATTTCTTAAATAATGCCCTGATAAATTTTAATTCAATATAGCAAAATGTGTATATACCTATAAGTAAAAAAATATCCTAAAATATGTAATTTTGGGCAACCCTGTAGTTAAGCACAATAAGAACGCCAAAAATTAATTTGGCCTTTGATTAAGCCTAGAGTCTAGAGTCACTAATGGAGCGGCTGGTTTTCAGAAAAGTAACCTACACAAAGTACCTATATCTATAGTAGGTATCTTCCATTCTTCCATAAAGGCAACTTGGGAGAGACATAGATAGAGACGTTAGGAATAAGTGGTCTTATTACCGAAATAACAAGAGGGTCATATGCAACTGTCTCCATGTTTTATACCTGATACTCCAGAGCAATTTTGTAAAGAAAAAGGTTAAAGCACTATTCAAGATTTGTAGGTATCTCAATGAGCCCGATGTAGAAATGAAGCCCCCCCTTTTCATTGGTTAATCAACTAATGAATGAACACTTATACCTACTACAAAGGTGTCAGTATAGTCGTTGGAATCTGATACAGGCCAACCTCGGGTAGGGAAAACTGCACTTGGAAACACTTCTGACCCGACCGGGAATCGAACCCGGGGGACCTCTTGGTCAGAAGTCCACGCAAATCATACCACTAGCTAGGCTATAGAATCGAGGTCGGTAATCTTATATATAAAAATGGAGAACTATTTCCCGATGTCATCGCATCACGCCTAAACGGCTGGACCGATTTCGCTAATTCTTTTTTGTCGTGTAGGTTTTTTCCAGGAGAATGTCCTTTTAGAAGAAAAAAATTAAGAAAAATGCAGGGGAAATTAAAGAAAATTCTACGTAGACTACCTAATTAGTACTTTTTACCTTATAATTTTTATTCCGATTTTTAAATTTTGACAGAAATTGTCAATTGGTACATGGTTTAAACAGACGCATCGTTCGGAATCACATTGGACAAATGATAATTAATTCATCACCATACAAATTCAATATTCATATATAGGAACAGGAACACAGGACAACGTCTGTCGGGAAAGCTAGTAATATAATACAATAGTAAAAAAATGGAAACAAAAAAAATTGATTAGACTATTTTCGTTAGGTATTTCAAGACAGTAATGATATGGCACATACCTGCTTCAAAAACGTGGTGACATCGTAAACTCTGTCGTACAGAATTATCCAACAGTCGTTTGAGTGGTCGTGCTGGGAGACTTCTTCCAGAGTTATGGTGGTATCACTGGACGTTTCCTGACTCGCTATCACCGAAGAATTCGTCTTCCAAGGGGTTAAAAACTCCAGCGCCGCCATTGAGAAAGAAAGTCTCGAACTCTGATCTTCCAGTTGAGATGAATCTGTCAGTGGAACTGTTTCAATTGCCGCCATCACAGGTTCACGTTCATATTATCACAGTTTTAAATATTATTATTCCAGCAGTCCGCTAGTGTCCGGCTGCGGTGGGCGGCACGGAATGCTCTTGAATGGTCAAGGAGTGGAGAATGCCAGGTGTAGTCAGGCGCCTCACTTCTTCACACACTGAAACCAATGAAACCATATATATGCTGATTGAAACAAAATATATCTACGTTAACATTGCCAGGGGTGGTGTATCTTTTTTATGAAATATTATCCACAATCATAAAAATAATTTTAAAGTTCAAAAATATATATCATTTTCTTAACATCAGCCTTTTCAGTTTCCACATATTTAAGACATAGCGTCTGATCCTCTATCGCAGTGTTCCGCAAAGCGTGTGCCGCGAAAAAATTAGACCCAAGTGTTTTTAGAGGCCCAGAGTTCAGATTTGGCTTCTGTGTTCAAAAGAAAAAAAAGGGTAGTAAAACTTTTATAAAAAGCAGGCAAATAACTGCCGGACATATTCACTCATGTATATAAGCTCGACAGAAAATGCATAACGGGAATTCTAATATTTTAACGTCTCTAGACAAAATTGAAAGCTTTCCGCTTAGTCGGTGTAGATCAGGCGCGCTGTCAATGGGAGGTAGTACACGTTCCTTTCGAAACGTCATGCCTACCGATTCAGAAAAAAGCTGCCGGTATTCATAATGAAACCCTAGGAGCTATTAGCAGAAAACTGTTAATAAGTGATACCTAAAACCTATGGACTGAGTACGAAATGCATTTTTGGATACCATTCCTCTTGGAACTAATCAAAATAATCATAAATAAAAGAGCCTAAGTCTAAGTAGTACCCCTGCGTTCAAAGCATGCTGTTGCAATGGGAAGTTTTCTGGGGAGCTTCCGACAATACACACTAGGTGGCAGAACTTCTAATCAGGTCTATTGTCAAATTATGACAGCTGTCAAACATACCGTCTAGCATCTAGCATTGACTGATAATATTATACTAATATATTTCCTCTCTTTTTTGTTTTCTCAATTCAACAATTTAACGTTTTAAATATTGATGACTGCAAAAGTGGCTTTTTCTAGGAGGTAAACCATAGTATGTCTACACTACATACAAACAAAATCACTAGGTATGTATTTGTTGTATTTAGGTAGATATATAAAAAATAAAATAAGATAAACAATTTTATTTGTAATAGTATGTAAAAAGAAATGTACAATGGTTATTCTAAACGTATTGTTATCTTATTATAATAATACATAAGTTTTTTAATTTGAAATAAACTGGAATGATAAATTGTTTGTTTTTTCATTTTCACTGAAACACAAAGTATAAATAAAAAAATTAAAGTATTTATTTACGAAAGATAAAACGGACCGTTGAGGTTATAAACATTAATTTAACCAGTGTTGCCAACGCTGTTTTTCAAACGCAAAGAAGCCCAACTGAAAATTTGGTATGCGATCATTCCGAAAATTTTAGTATCCGAAGAGAGGTGGGAGTTCACTAAAAAAAGTCATTTAGTATCCGGAAAGGTGAAAACTCGCTAAAAGGGTATGTAAGTAACTTAAGTAAGTAAGCGAGTAAGTTCCAAATAGCCCAAACGGCAGTAAATCACCCCCTTTGGCAACACTGAATTTGACAATAGACCGGATTAGCTAGGGCGCCTCTAGCGGCACAGAAAGGAAGAAAAACATCCCATTCTATTACCATTTACCACAACCTACTTATGCGAATTGTGGTAGGTACATACAATAGCCACATGGTTAGGGAAGGGAGAGGGGGGAATTTACGCTCCGTTCAATGGAGGAGGGGGGGGGGGATTTCATTGGTGTACTGCTGAAATTTCTTGATTTGGTAGGTGTACCTTGTGTTCAAAAAGTTTGCGGAACACTGCTCTATCGGACCCTATTCTCGAATGTCGAATGATTTTCTGAGGTTTTCTAATTTATTTTTTATGACTTTCGTATGTTTTCTTAATTAAAGAAATCAAGCGGCTGGTGTTCAGAAAAGTTACCTACATAAAGTATTAGTATTTTCTTTTCGCTAGACGTCTAACTTAATATTCGAAGTCATTAAATTGTATTTCTCACACAAATCACTCTTTGAGGGTGGAATGCCTAGTTAATAAAGAAATTGTCTTTTCACTAGACGTCTAATTTAATATTCGAAGTCATTAAATTGTATTTCTCACACAAATCACTCTTTGAGGGTGGAATGCCTAGTTAATAAAGAAATTGTCTTCACTAGACGTCTAACTTAATATTCGAAGTCATTAAATTGTATTTCTCACACAAATCACTCTTTGAGGGTGGAATGCCTAGTTAATAAAGAAATTGTCTTTTCACTAGACGTCTAACTTAATATTCGAAGTCATTAAATTGTATTTCTCACACAAATCACTCTTTGAGGGTGGAATGCCTAGTTAATAAAGAAATTGTCTTTTCACTAGACGTCTAATTTAATATTCGAAGTCATTAAATTGTATTTCTCACACAAATCACTCTTTGAGGGTGGAATGCCTAGTTAATAAAGAAATTGTCTTCACTAGACGTCTAACTTAATATTCGAAGTCATTAAATTGTATTTCTCACACAAATCACTCTTTGAGGGTGGAATGCCTAGTTAATAAAGAAATTGTCTTTTCACTAGACGTCTAACTTAATATTCGCAGTCATTAAATTGTTTTTCTCACAAATATCACTCTTTGAGGGTGGAATGCCTAGTTAATAAAGAAATTGTCTTTTCACTAGACGTCTAACTTAATATTCGAAGTCATTAAATTGTATTTCTCACACAAATCACTCTTTGAGGGTGGAATGCCTAATTAATAAAAAAAAATGTATTTCTACTAGTAGTGTAGTAACAACTAGTCACCTATGAATATTAAGGTAAAAACAACAATAAGTATTACAAGGATTCCGAAAATTTGGGTGGTGAAGACTCTAATTTTACTCCAAACTTAGGCAGTCGAATAACGGGAAAAGTAGATGTTTATTTCAACAAAATTTGATCTATAATATCATGATTTTTGAAGTGTTATTTTGAAAAAAAAATATTCGCTCAATCGATTTCGACTATTTTCAGATATTCTCATCTTCAGGTAGGTACTTACTTCATGAATACTTCTTGACCTATACTGAACATTTTAAAATGACACATGCTGTCGAAATCGGTCGATAATTACTAATAAATAATATCCCTTTTAACAATAATAGATTACATTTTATTTAGATAAGAAGGAGAATGATTGTCCTTTTTATTGGCATGTTGACAAGCATAGTTGTTGGAAACATTAAATTAAAAATAATATTTTTTTGTTATTACAACATTATTTTTTTACTGTATGTCAATAATTGTTACATTTTATAATTCAGTCATTAAAGCAAAGTCCGACAGTACACACGCATTTTTATTAACTCTCAAATTCACCAGCACCGGAAAGAATATTAATTCCAATCTCTTCATAATCTCTCTTTTTACAATAGTACAAATCGATCGTTCGTCAATTAAATTGTCAGAAAAAGTTGGTTGAAGGATTTAATGATAGGTTTGTAATACTTATTGTGGTGTGTACGGAACAACCTTAGGTATTGATTTCCACCACAGGAATACCTGGCATGTCTATCTGGGTACCTAAGTTACGCACTCCGTCAACATACAGGGTGGTCGGTATTGAGAACTAAATTAAAAGAAAAATTACAATAAATTTATGTAATTTCTACGTTATAGCATGGAGGCGAGGCTCCAAAGGGGAAGGTCAGCGGAATGCCTGAAGAAGTCAGACAGATCTTGATCACGTGGACAACCACAAAAAATGGTTAGACCGCTGGCAGTAACGTCATACGAGTAGGTATAATAACCTTGCATACCTAATTCAATCCAAACCATCGGACCTATTGAAATAGTGAAGAAACAGATTTACACACAGACCGCTTATTTGTGGGCCGAGATTCATTCATTCATTCACCCTCTAAACCCCACTTAGAGGCATAGGGAGGCAACAAGAGTGCTCCATTCATCTTTATCTTGCACAATGTATATGAATATAGGGGGGACACCAGCTACCTGAACCCCTCCTACCCTGATGGGATACAGACGCCCAGAGGCTTATTTCTTGCGTCTTTTCTGACCTGTTGGGGTTTAAGGACGTGGGGGTCAACCTTACGGTCGCGATCTGATTTTTCGTTTTCCTGCCTCTTACAGGATGCTCGAAAAAACAGCAAAAGAGCGAAATTATTACAAGGATTATCAAATTGAAGTGATTGGTAGTATGGCGGTTACGACGCCGGCTTTCGTACTATTCCGTATCGGAGGTCGTGGGTTCGATCCCAGGTGCCGACGATCTTCCTCTTCACGGCACTTGTAGCAAATTTCTAACCTTTCTGTGTGTTACGTAATATGAGGTATTCTTACGGAATGGTTCATATTATAGAGACAGTGATACGTATGACGACGTAATCGCGATTAGCTGGGTACAAATGTCAGTTTTTCTACCCTGCGCGCTGAGGGCCTAGACAAATTGCATTTGACAAACGAATTATTCGACAATGTACCTAGAGTAGGAAGAAAATTAACTGTCCACTTTTTATATTTTTATATACCTACCAGCCGGTTTCATAAAAAAATTCAAAAGAACACTTTAGTTAAAGTTCCTTTTAAAATTTAAAGACTCCTTTAAGCTGACGCGTTTCATATTTCTTTTATTTTAATAAAAACCTTAACACATGTAAGTTTATATAACAATTTCCTATAATAGGTGAATCAACCCTCTGGTGGTAGGTACACATATACCTACATAATATGAGACACATGTATCGACCAGCCGAGCCGGTCTAGACAAATTTGGTCTGTGAACTATATAAGTAAAAATGGATCAAGCATCTCCGGCGATAGCTATTTAAAGTTTCATCAAATCCAGACTGTGATTTAACAAAATCTAAATTAAATCTGGACTATGAGACATTGATGCGTTGGCATCTAGTTGATACTTTTTGCAAAGTCTGCTTCAGTATTAAGTTACAGTTAAGTAAAAGTGGCGTGATATCATTATTCATACCCGCAATGAATGAGTGTACTACTTTCTACAATGTATCTTGACACTTGATCAAACGAATTGTATGAATAATATTACAAAATTCATCGATACGAATGCAATATTTTTTTGGGAAAATTTCTAGAGGCGCTCAAATTAAACGATTTGAAATTGAAAAATTTCTCCTTTTTTAAGCGGCTTAATTTCATTGAATTACCTACTCTCATTTGAAAGCCAAAAAGTCTAACCACATATAAAAATAAATAAAAATGTAGAATATCAAACGGATATTGGGTAAAAAAATAATATTGAATGGTAAAAATTTGTGAAACAAAATGATTTATTTATTGGTTTTCGGTGTGTAACTTCTAAATTAGGCTGTTGAGGTACTCATGCTGTTAAAGAAGAAGAAATATTCCCATTTTCATCGATTTTTTTTGTCTTTTATTCGCACTTTTCGTTTGAACAAGCGTCAAAATAACACATTGTATAATACTCGAACAAGGTAGGTATACTATTAGATAGCTGTCTGTAGTGCGGTGGTAACAGCTAGAGATAAACACACGGGTGGGTATTTTACGATCAAAGGAATTACCCAAGAGAATTATCTATCAGGAGGTATTTAGACGGCATCGGATCGAATTACCTCGCTTTCATAATACAATTGGTTGTTAGCGCCTTTTGCCTACATTCTAAATAATATACCTACCTATCTATCGGTATAGGTACTTAAATAGAAGTGTGTTTCTTATATGGTTGAAAATATTTTTCTTGGCTCCGTGAATTAAGTTACACAAGGATTTTACCGTTTACACTGTTTACAGTATACCTACTAGTGGCGACCTGTGCTCGACCAAAATTTATTTAAATTATAAGTTTGAACATTTTTGAGATTACTTCGTCAAAGACTGAGCGAGCGCTATTTTAAAATTTTCTTTCAAAAACAATGACATGGATACGTCAAATTTGAAATGTTGATATGTACAAAGTTTTTTCCATTATTATTAAAGTCAAACAATATTAATCTATTCTCAATTTACATCCCGCCATTTCCAGCTCCACCTTCCATTTGAATCTACCGCCTTCAAAAAGCTTTCTGCGCCCATTACGAGGCGCTTTTCATTTTACAGTTGTTTCTATGAAGTTGACGATCTTTATAAGTACTCTGCGGAAGTGTGTGTGAGTATGAAGTACATAACATTACAGTAGTGTTTGCCATTTTTTTTATTTAATCTATTTTTTATGCATAATTAAAAAAAAATATTAGCATTTGCCACCCCTTCTCTAATAAACTAGCTTTCTACAACCTATTGAAAACTTTCTAAACCCTTTCGGGCTGCTTGCGTAGTCGAGTATGATCCACCAGTAGGTACCATGAATCGGTGTTTAAAAATGAGTATTGTAACAAAGTCTAAGCAGCCGGTTTCATAAAAAGCTTCAATAGAACACTTTAGTTAAAGTTCCTTTTAAAATTTAAAGACTGCTTTAAGCTGACGCGTTTCACAAAAAATATTCCAGCTAAAATTTGAAATGTCACAAAAATATTTTAAAGTTGGTAGCAGTTGGTAGTGTTACCATGGAAATCTATGGAAAACATAGGTTGTTTACTTACTAATATTTTCGCGGAATTTCTGTTGATCTGTCAATTTCATTTCTCGATAGAGCATCAAAGTGCCGTTTTTTGTGTTAATTTATTATTATGGTCTATGAATTAGTAAACGAAATCTGTAAACAATAATATTCTTCCCGTTTTGCTATGTTTTCCGCCCTATTTTAGTCATTTTTGTCCGCATACAAAATGTTTATCTTTGTGACAGAGAAAGCGCCACGAAATTTTCTATGAACTCCGGTGGTAAAAATTTAAACTACACTAAAGTCGACTTTAACTAATATAATAATAATCAACAACGGTACTTTAGCTAAAAGTCGGTTTTAAATGTCGTTTTGTTGTTATGAAACCCGTTATTTTTTAAAGGGAGTTTAAAGTCTCCTTAATTTTTTATGAAACCGGCCGTAAGGGTGCATTTAAACCAAAGAACAAAGAGCTAGAGCTGGAAGTAGAATTTATTTTCTTGATCGTAGATAATTTGGACAATCTGTCATAGCCCATTAATTATTAGTTCTTGTTTCCGATATCCAATAACAACCATAAAATAATGTTATGCTCTGTATATAAAATTGTTGGGTAAACTGAATTAAAGTGTTTTGTCTACTCAAGTAGAGAAAGTTTATTTTAATCCATTTAAACAACACTGTTGCAGTTTTATGATAAAATACATGAGGTCAACTTCGATCAGCGTTGTCATAAGTAGGTACTTATTAATTGAATATGTAACAACTAATGACTAACGATTCATTACTGATGTTCGATTTTTTAAATGGAACAAACCACTACGGGCTTACGACCGTCTTCTACTGTTATTTCGAAGACTGGCTTAGTGTGATCACTTTACGTTAACAACGTTCGCCATTAGGTGGTAATGTTTGTCTCCGAAACTCCTAATCATGAGAATTCTCAACATGTTCAACATGTCGAAAAATCCCATGTATGCAACAAGTAGAAATTTAACAATAAAATGAAAAATAGAGATAAAAGTTGGAAATTGTTGAGAACAATTTTTTCATGTTAATTTTCGATTTTTCTAAGGGAGTTACTCCAAAAAAGTATAACACACTTGGCGTACAAAATACAGGAAAAACTTGAGAATTCTCGACATGCTCAACATGTCAAAAAATCCCATGTAGGTATACAACAAGTAGATATTTAAAAATTAATGTAATATAGAGAAAAAAGTTGGAAATTATTGAGAACAAGAGAGCAACCAAATTTAAAGACTGCTATCATGTATTTGGCGCCAGGATATGACTAAATGCATTTTTGTTAATGTCTCATATTTATTGCCTATTGGCTTTATTGGTGCACAACGTTCTAATTATGTCTAGATTCTTGTGATCATTTTTCAGGACTATATCTTAATGAATATGTAACAACTAATGACTCTAAATCCTAAATCACTCAATAATGAGTGGAAGGCTAATAAAAAAATGACTCTAACAATTCATTACTGATGTTCGATTTTGGTGATAGTTTATTTTCAAAAATCACTTCTTATTCAGAATTTTTAGTAATGAAATAAGAAAATTCGTATATCTAGAAACTAAAAATAAGCCTGAATGATTATCGACACGAAAGTCGATCATATCACCTCATAATATGATTCCTAAGAAGTATTAACTTTAGTTAAATAGTTTATTGTAATGCTTATCGAATCTAATAGTGGATGAAAGCCATATGAATCTCAATACAAAATGCTCGAAAAAGATTATAACATAAGCGAATATTATATTCTAAGGAGCTGTGTACAACACCTAGATTTTATTGACGTAGGTACAAAATAGATCCCACAAGAATTTTTCAAATAATATGTAGATAATTTAATTAATTCGGCATTCGTCCATAAAAAAGAATTGACGCAATGTTTATGTCAAAGTGTAGGAGAATTTTCCGAACACAGCATGTTTATTTATTTATTTCACAATATACCTATGGCATCAATGTGCCAAAATCAGTTTGAAAGTATAACATAAAAACATCAATGGACAAGCATAAAATAATAACAACAAAGAAAAAATAATAACAATATGCACTCAGTTCAAACAATAATTATTTACATTGCAATCGATGGATGGCTGTTTCAGGAAAGGACTCTATACCTATAATAATAATCATTTTGAATTTCATTTCATTATGAACAAGGAGATATATTTGTTGAAATCAAAGGAGACAATTATTAACGCCGACTTTACTGAACACATATCTAACCAAAAAATATAAATATGAAGAAACAAACCTTTTGTGAAAGAGTTGGTCACAGATTAGCCGAATTCCGGTTAAATATTTTCACAAACACATCACTAGCGATACGATAACAATGAACAACTTATCTCCTTGTCAGTTTTTAGATAGTTTATTTTGAACCGTGTAATATTGTTCTTTTATTGACACTATATCGATTAGACACCAGAGAGCGCGAGTTAAAAAACAAATTGAATCTGTGTTTGATAAAACGTTATAATATAAGGTCATACCGACACAAGCAGCGCTGAATTCGCACGTCGGCCCACCCTGATTATATGACTCCTATCTCTTTGTTAAATTATTATTATTCCAATATATATCTTTCGCTTCATTAATATACTCAACACACACCAACAAATTGAAGATTATCTGACGTGAACGATATGTCATCATCTCGGTTAGGGCATCCGTTTAGTTAGAAGCTCATAATAATAGTTAAATGATTTGATTACTTTGGGAACAGAATTTCTATAAGTCAGATTCCAAAATAAAAACCGGTTGTTAAATTGATTTGATGCTTTTTGGAGAGCACAACCTGCCTATCAGCAAATGTCATTTATGGACAGAGAGCATACGCTGGCCAAATGTTTGGTTGTTGATTCCCGCTCAATTTGGTGAGTTTATTGTGGGAGATCTTCAGATGTTGAAAAATTGAATTGATAGGCTTATTGTCTTTGAGGGAATTTTTTTTTTTAATGAATCTGTGGTCATTCGAAGTGAACACAAATACACTTTTGACATCTTTCACACTAACCAAAGGGTTGTGTCGTGAAAGCGGAAATAGTCGGCACGGCCGGGATTCGAACCTACCTAAATAAACACTTTTCTATACAAAGGTGTCACTATAGCAGGCGGGACTTATTTCATGAGGCAATCATTTCCAGTCAACCGGTCCCGTCCAATCTGGGACAGGCCAACCCCGGGTAGAAATCTCAAATGAAAAAAAACACTTAGAAAAACTCTGACCCGACCGGGAATCGAACCCGAGAGCTCGTGATCTGAAGTCCACGCCTTTACCACTAAGCTAACGAGGTCGATAAACTAGTGGTAAAAGCGTGGACTACTTCTCTTTTAAACAAGCATTTTGCTCTCCTTAACACAAGCATTTTTGCTTTTTAAGGTGGCAAACATTGTATTTTGTTTATATTATTATGTAAGAAAACAATAATTCTGTATTATTTGAGGATTGTGTAAAAATTATAAAAATATCTTTATAAAATATTCTTCTTCTTTGATGGCTCTACAGCTCATATCGAGCATTGGCCTCCCTTAACCTAAGCCTTCAACGTGCTCTGTCCTCTGATGCAGCTCTCCAGTCAGTCAGTCTCCCTCTTGACCTCGTCCTCCCAACGTAGTCTGGGTCTGCCTACCTTCTCCTTTCGTCCGGATGCCCCTCCAAGATTCTCTTTGGACGTCATTCTCTGAACATGCCCTGCCATTCTGAGCCTGCCCCATATACTATATTCAGAGATCCTGACGAGAGCTTTGTAAATATTGTATAGCTCATCATTCTCTAGGATTCTTTAACGGGCCCCTAAATCTTACGAAGCACTCAAATGTCAATGTCATTGCCCATGTTGCGCACTTCATAAAATCAGATATTGAGAATTTACATGATTATGGAGACTATATATTTTTCAATACTTTCACTAAATTTCTTAAATATGGCTCAAAGGTATGTTGAAGTCTGCTTGAATGGATGTCCTACATTGGGTTCATCACGGTCTCTCTCTGAAGTTTTATTACCACAGTACTTCTCGTCGTGATAGCTCAATGGGGGCATTGTCAAAATTATTGTTACAGAATTATTAAACAAAAAGTGTAAACCCTGAACTTTGATTCACGGGTACCTACTGTTAATGTATGTATGGAGTGCGCCTAATACGTTATTATTATGATGAAACATTTCAATACAAAAATAAATAACAAACATACTACTACATTTCTTCAAAGAACCTCAACCGCGAACTCTGTATTTCACAAGTTTTCGAAAAAAGGCACTGTCTCTCGTTGCCTCATTCCAGACGGTACCTATCGGCACTCCGATGTTCAAACATGAGTCTTATAGAAAGATGAAATTCTTTTACATTTTTATTCTTTTAATCATGAGTGTTCTACCACATCTTCTATTCCACCTGGATGCTCGTTCAGAATTAGCTTAGAAACCCACAGAGGGCGTTCATTGTCCTATATGAAAGCTTTCTCAACATGTCTAAGCATACGAATTTGAATTTGAAGTGGTTGGTGACCCAGCGGTTACAGCGCCGGCTTTCGTACTGCGGACGTCGTGGTTCGATCCCAGGTGCCGACCATCTTCCTCTTTCACGACACAAGCTTTAGGTAGCTTACTGTGAAAGAGTCTAGGAGTGTATTTGTGTTCACTTTGAGTGAGCACAGATTCATTTTTGAAAAAAAAAAAATACTATAAAAAAAGGAGTTTTTATTGTTTATCTTTGCGAGGCATAAGACACATTTTGGTAAAGTCAATGCTACAGTTAATGCATACATTCCCGACATTTGATACCTTGAATGTGCAATGGCATCCGTTTTCGGAATATTGGAACCGTGTGTTCTGAGCAGGTCCCAAGATTCTCTCAAAATTCTGCTTTTGATTCATAGTCTTTGAATACTCAATCACTTGCAGCGGATACTTAATTCTATACCTCCGGAAATTATATTGATTCTAATTATCTATACCCGCCCCTCGACATCTGTGTGCCATGTGGCATGAAAGAGCAACTAAATAACCTTTTTAACTTTTATAACTTTAGTGTCATGTATGTGCCAATGTAAAATTGCATTGCTGCAAACTTATTTTGCAAGGATGGCGTTGTAATCCCAAAATTATTCAGTAACATCATTTTCAACAAAGAAATCTTTTGGAAATGGTTTTTGAAGGATGTCTGGGAGAACGACAAAAGAGAACTGCAGATACAATATAGAAGAATAGGAAGAAACAACAAATTAAAAAGTTTAGTGATAATTTATTTTGTACTTGCTTTCCCGACAGACGTTGTCCTGTGTTCCTAAATAAGAATATTAATTCGAATTTGTATGGTGATGAATTAATTATCATTTACCAATGTGATTCCGAACGATGCGTCTGTTTTAAACCATGTATATTCCATCCGCATTCTGTCAATCGACAATTTCTGTTAAAATTTCAATTTTTTTTTTATTTATTTATTTTAATGGCCTTCACCTTGTGGTGTTCCTGACCAGTCTCAAGTAACTAATTTCAAAATTGGAATAAAAATTATAAGGCAAAAAGTACTATTAAGGTTGTCTACGAAGAGTTTTCTTTAATTTTCCATGCATTTTTCTTAATTTTTTTCTTCTAAAAGGACATTCTCCTGATAAAAGCATACACTAAAAAAAAAAGAATTGGCGAAATCGGTCCAGCCGTTTAGGCGTGATGCGATGACATCGGGAAATAGCTCTCCATTTTTATATATAAGATTGTTCTACAATAAGTAAATATTTTTAATTGATTCGATAAAACACCAAAGTGCATAATTTAAAAATAATTATATTTTGATAATATTATAATTTTGTTGCCTATCAATACCTGGCAACAAGTTGGACTATGAATACCTACATGCTTACGGTCAACAATAATTATAATAGGTATATCATAAACATTTATCATATCTGTTATTTTTCATATGGCACCACCTCTGTTTTCTTTTCAGCCAAACGTTTGCGTATAATCATTGTTTTTGTGATTAGGTACGTTCAGATGAACTATGATGCGCATTGACATGAACAGCATTCCTTGGGAGTCTATTGAAACAAAACGACCTAAGTGTTAAGATTACGTAATTTTGATGATGTTCTCGTTTTTATAGAAGCTGGTCCTAACAGTAAAGAAACTGTTTCTTATTCCACTATAAGTATAGCAAGTGTAAATATTGTAAGTTAAAATTGCAGGTCAAAAGTGAGTGTCCACTTCAGTAAAGTGGAAGAGTCCCAAGTTGCTCCGTTCAGATCAATAGGTGGCTTATTTTCCTTGAAAAGATAGGGTGCGCGCACTTTCATTTGTGGTAGGTATATTGCGCATGAGGAAGGAACGTGGGAAGAGGCAACTCGCAAAAAGTTGAACCCACGTCTATCACTTGCACTTCTCAGTTCTGTCCAATCGCTCTTCCACCCACAGCAGAAAAAAATGTCTCAGGCAATAAGTTCCGCCGGCTATATGTATAGAAAAGTGTCAATTAATTAATAATATATATTATTATTGTAAGGAAATATATCAATGAAGATTAGGTGGGTATACTCGTAAATAAATGAAGAAATTTTGCATTTATGTAAAATATTATTTATTACAGACATATTTATTTGATTATTACATTAATTATTTAAAAAAAACTCTGTACAGACAGCTGTAGTGGCCAGTGGGACCCTTGGTGATGTGAAAGTTTCATCTTGTACCTATTGGTCCCTACCAAGGAGTTGGTAGAGGGTGTTATTCAAACTATTGTTTTAAACATTATACTTTTGATTTTTATCCCGGTCCGAATGAATACGGCTTACGGATGTCCTTAGCTTCATCCATTTGAGAAAATTCGAGCTGCAAACTATTTGAAAACATTTGTTGCGCCACACTGTACACGCGGGATACGTTCGGCCTGTCTGACGGGTTGTATCTGATGCAAGAGTCCACGAGACCTCGATACTGGAACAGAAAAATGCGTCTTAATAATACAGTACACGATTATCATGTGAATTTCTAGTCGAGATAGACTATGATTGTTTACTAAACAATATTATCATTAAAAGCGGTATTTTTCAGTTTCCATTAGTAGGTAAATACGTAGAGGGTCTCTCTTCGCAATTATCGGAATAGGAAGAATAATTCTAGGAGAATCAGCTTGTGCAATGTTTGAAAACAATGTAGGCGTCACCCTTCACCTTGCGAAGAATAATCGTCTCTCGTTTTTAAAGTTGCTAAATTTTTGTATACCTACCTACTGCAAATTTCGTTACATCTCCCGTTTTTACAATTATCCTACTTTCGTTCGTTACATTTAAACGTGTGGGATACGTTCATTGCTTCTGCGTAGGATTGAGCGCAGTAGGGAACTCTTGTTGCCTCCAAGTGAAGCCACAAAGGGAGTGAAGATAGGTAGATATATTTTCTTTCAGAAATATATATTAATACCTAAGATAGGAAAGCATCAGATAAATTAAAGGTAAAGTTGCACATTTGAACCGTGCACCAATTTTTTGTATCGATGAATAGATTCTTGGAAGAGTGTATCTAGGAGTAGGCACGTCAGATTTGTTAGGTACTTAGAATATTCCTAACACATGTGGAGATAAGATAGAATTAACTACGCACTGTCACTGTCATCACATATTCTTATTATCGGACCTTTGATTACGTCGTAAGTTCATATTTTTTGTTTTTGTTGTTGGTTTACAAAACTGTTTATGTTTTGCAAAAGTTTAGATCATTCGTTATTCTAGATAGTTCCCAGTAGGCACCTACGTCAAACTCAACCAAATCCGTTATACAACATCCCTAAAGAAAATAATTCTTATTTTGCGCGGATTTTTAATGCAAGCGGTGCTATTTTTTGGCGAGTCTACATCAATACACTCTTCATTGTTATTTCTTTCAATATCTTCAACACGATGGCAGAAACAGTCCTAAAGGCTGCCTAACAAAGTCACGCGCAAGGTCCAATCCTTATCCGAGCCGCCATTTTAAGAATCTTTTCAAATAGATTGCAAATCAATCGTTACGAGAATAAGGCCCCAGGTTAACGGGAGCAAAATAAGCTCGAGTATAAAAACATTTTCAAGTAATTATTGGTCGAATATCCACCAGTCAACCTATACGCAACGTCTTCCTATTGCCTACCTCGTGGTGTTTCTTATGTCTTCTCATTTTATACATTTGAAGATTGTATTTCTGGACTCCGGAAGTATCTCTCTCACTGCAGTAAACACATTGTACGTTGTGAACCTTTCCAATTTGGTGTAGGTAGGTAAGCTTGAAATCAAGGACAGTCTGCAACCTGAGGAAAGCTGCGAGGAAGATAGTTGCTTTTAGAGAGTAGATTGGGAATATTTTGAATGTTGATGGCCGACACAAAAAAGAAACTATTTTTTGTGTAAATATTGTTTATCTGAATGAACTGAATGGGGTGTTATATACGTAACAAAGAAGAATTTATGAACAACTGATATCAAAATACTGAAACAATATAATATTCGTAATAATTGTTATTGAATGATGATATCTAATTATAAATTACAGTTAGTTATTTATTCTCGGAATATTATGCAGCTATCTATGTAGAGGTTGATTTATTGGTTTAGTTATATAATAATATACTAGATGACTCGGTAAAGTCATATACCTAATCATCTATACTCGTATTAAGTAACTAACAATATAAAAAAAATACGATATTTATTGTGACGGATCCGAAAGATATCAACAATTTGTATGAAAAAAAAAACGAAATAATTATTGTTGTTTCAATTTTCCTCGAAATTATTTCAGATATTCTCACCGTTACAATAAGTATTTTCAAACCAATATAAGCCAAAAAGGGACAGTCATTCTCGAGTTTTTGTTCTAATACTAATTCAAACGGAAATTTCGTTCTAATAGTAATTTAAACGGAAATTTTGTTCTAACACTAATTCAAACGGAATATTATGTTTGTATTAAAAGTTTTTCAACAGGAACTTTCCGGCACGCCTCTGCCGCTTGTTGGTGATTGTGAGTAAATCTATCAAGTGTGTTTCATCATTATTCAGATGATTTCGGTATTTCCACGCCACAATGTTATTCGTGATGTGCCAGAGAAAAGGAGAGTTGGAGCATCTTCAATACCTACACCAGCCTCTTCGCCCCCATCAGATATGCTCCCTTCAACGCTTAAAAGTGATATGCCAGAAGGACGTCAAGCTCATTCTAAGGATTTCCTTGTTTTTTTGTAAGAGAAAACTTAAAATATATTATTTTTAGGTAAGTACGACAATGTTCAATAATTATTATTATGATTAATCTTCACCTTTTTTGCCTGGTTACGACGCCGGTTTTCGTACTATTTCTTTAAGTAGCTTACTGTGTAATAACCGTAATAGACAAATGCCCCTACCACACGCTCCGTCTTACCTGTGGTCTTGCCTGCGCAAGCCTGGCTTGTCAGGTAAGACGGAGCGTGCGGTGTACTGTTTTATACCAACCACACGCTCCGTCTTACCTGACAAGCCAGGCTTGCGCAGGCAAGACCACAGGTAAGACGGAGCGTGTGGTAGGGGCAAAAGAGTGATCTTGTGTTCACTCTGAGTGAGCACAGATTCATTTAAAACATAAAAACAAATATTTCAGTTTCGTATGTAAAGCACTCGCGGAATCATTAATTAATGTCCCAAAAAACGGGTGTTTTTGTGCAAAGCCCCCTTATGTCTCAATTATTTGACTTGTTTTTGTGCAAAGCCCCCTTATGTCTCAATTATTTGACTTGTTTTTGTGCAAAGCCCCCTTATGTCTCAATTATTTGACTTGTTTTTGTGCAAAGCCCCCTTATGTCTCAATTATTTGACTTGTTTTTGTGCAAAGCCCCCTTATGTCTCAATTATTTGACTTGTTTTTGTGCAAAGCCCCCTTACGTCTCAATTATTTGACTTGTTTTTGTGCAAAGCCCCCTTACGTCTCAATTATTTGACTTGTTTTTAACTTAAAATTTTTCATGAATAACCCTGGAGATGTCGCAAAATCGAGGTTAGGTGATAAAGTTCACTCACAGTGTCGGAATAAGCCAGCGAGGGCAGAGGTTCGTAGTCGCATTGCTCGACTTTTCTTATCAGCTCGTACAGATTCATTTTGACTCCGTAGAATGGTGATCTGAGTGCAGCTAACTAAAACAAAAATTGTGTCAAATCGAATAAAAAATATAACAATTAAGTATATTTATTTTTCATTAAACTATCGGATGACAGACGTATACAAATATAATGTTTACAATGTCGTCTTTGAACATCAAATTTGAGTAGGTACTGAATGTTCTCGGAAAGGTAAGTCCAGTGTGTCACTCACCTATGTATCAGTGAGAACTTTGCTTAACAACGTTCGCCAACGAGCGTCTAATTTCATAGAAAAAGCTTTGTGTTAATTGCAAGAAGCTGTCTTTTAAGCGTTGTTACTATGGGAACACCGACCTACCGATATTGTTAGCGGCCATTTTGTTACACTTGGCTTAGGCCCCTGATGCTCATAAAATAGAAGGTACCTACTATTGATAATTATCTTCTTGCTTACCTCATACAATAAGCATCCCAGAGACCAGATGTCTGATTTTAGGTTATATCCTTGCTCATGTATCCTCTCAGGACTCATATAGTAAGGAGTTCCCACCATGGAGTGTGCCGCCAGAGTTTTGTGGCTAAAAAATCTTCCAAGGCCAAGATCTCCCAGTTTGATTACTCCCTCAATTGTCATGAATACGTTTGCCGGTTTAATATCTACAAAAACGATTTTTTTATGAATCTGGGCTCACATGAAAGATGTCGAATGTGAACACAAATACACATTCGACATCTTTCACATAAAGCAAGCTTGTGTTGTGAAAGTGGAAATGGTTGGCACCGGGATTCGAACCCACGACCTCCAATACGCTGTAAGTATGAAAGTTGCCGACTGATACTGATGACCACTGGTCCACCAACCACTATTAACTTGTACAGTAGACTCTCGATAAGCCAAACCCCCAGGGACCTTAATATTAAAAAAAATGTTCGAATTATTTGTGAAAGTAGCTATGTTCATTGTTATTGTTGCATTTTTTGACTCGCAGTATCTGGTAATGGACAGATAGATGACAGTATCCATTATTTGAATAGTGGTACATTATAAGTACGTATTTTATTTTGATTTTTATCAGATGTTATTTTTTGTTGTTCTGAAATAGTATTTATTTGATAGTAATATTGATAAAAATATGTAGGTATGTATAATACTATATTTACGCGGCCCGTCTACTTTTAGGGATGGAGTGCGCGGGTATGCCCCGACCAGACACAAGACTTTTTTGTTTTCACTGGTCGGCTATCTTATATGTTCTTTTAAGTGAATGTATTTTTGTATTTTTCTTGTATTAGTTTTATAAATAAAAAAAAATATTAAAAAAAAATTTATATTTCGGCTCAACAAACGTCCGACTTATCCATTGTTTGGCACATTGAGGGAAAAAGTTCGAATTATCAGGAAATGTTTACATTGAACTTCGTGTTTTAACAAGAAAATAATATGTAGACATCTATTAATTTGCGCAACACCGACGATTGCAGGATAATGCGCATTAACAATGATGTCATGTCAGAAATATGAGACAAAAACAAACAGTTCGACTCGTAGAGAGGTTGGAGGAATGGAGTTTGGTTCGTAGAGTGATGTAGTCATAAAACATATCATATTTTACATTTCAGGAATACTACAAACAATATTTATTCTTCATTATCTTCCCTAGGTCTCTCTAGGTATATGTCTTGCAATAGATACAACTTCAATATTTACGACAACAAACACTTATTTACAAACGAAAACAAAACAGTATTGCAAAATACAAAAGGAGACAAACCAAACAGTAGTATATTAAAATTAGTTTTATTATCTATTCTCAATCAACACGACGTGTATGTGTAAGGTGACATTAAAAGGTATTCCAAAACAGGAGAATGTTACGGGTTTTTTGGTAGGTACTAAGTCAGATACATGGACAAAAGTAGGTAATATGTTACTTGCTTAACGAGTCCGAGCACTCATCCACTAGACAGCTCCACTGCAATATTCAGCAGCTACATGATTAGGTCTTGCATACCACGCCTCACAGGCATATTATTATCTCGACAAGTGAGGAGGTGTTCGTCACCGCAGCTACAGGAGACATCCTCTTCCACACTAAAACCCCAACTGTGCATGTTTTTCTTGCATCTAGTGACACCCACTCGTAATCTATATTGAGTGTCCTCCAAGTAGGGTAAGGCGGTTGGTGTCCCGGTCCTAAGATTTCCGACAGTTCTATCTGGCTTCCATTATATTGTGTGTGCCAGAGATCTTTTCTCGCCCTATCCGGGGGTGATTTTAAAGGAGGTGACGTTCTATGGAAATATTCCTGCACTATGTTGCCTATCAGAGGGTGACTTGCGTTTTTTTTTCTTTCATTTATTTATTTTTATCTTTATTTTTTTTTTCAACATTTTTAACACGATACTTTACAATTTATTTGATGTGTGAAAAGTGATATTTATTATTTTTTACATTATTTAATTATTATTGCTGATAAATTTCACTATTGAAAAATCAAAACTAGGATTTTTTTTCATGTACATATTTAAAAAGGAATATACAAAATAGATATTATCTAAAACTATTTTTAAGCAGGTATAAAATAAATTATTTTTTTTCAAACGAATTAAATTTAAAAAGAAATGCAAAATCAAGACAATAATAAATTATTGTAGACCAATTTTTTTTTCTAATTTGACAATGTGGTCGCCTGAACGCATCGTCTCACAAATCCCACTTTTAAGAGTAAAAGTCTTTAAATCGTCTAGACGTTTACATAATTTCAGGAGTATTATGGCGCAACGCACTGTGTTAAAGGTTACACGTAGATGGAATTGCTGACAGAGTCATTTTAGGTAGTTTTACATGATAATATATTTTACTAACCTCTATGCATGATCCTCTTACTATGCATGTGACTGACGGCGGCACAAACTTGCACAAAATATTTCCAAATAGTTTTTTCTAAAAGAAGTTTTCTTTTTCTTCTACAGTGTCTGATTAGTCTTGCCAAATCACCAGCTTCTGCCAACTCTAGAACGATATGAAGCTGAGCGTTGGATATAAAGCATCCCAGGTAGCTTATAATGTTGACGTGTGATAATTTCTAGAAGCATACATAACGTAAGTGTATAATATTATTAACTTCATATTGGAAAAGTACCTATGGAAAAAATATGGCACCAAAAAAAATACAAGAAAATTAGATTGAAAAGAAAACATGACGCAAGTGCAAATTTAAGCTCACGCAAAATTATATTTTAGTGTATTTTTACACTACAAAAAATTGTTTTGTATCACTCAATTTCAAGATCTTCGATGTTTTAAGTAGAAGGTGCTTGGTGATAGTCCAATTTGTGATAGAAGTAGGTATAGGTACAAGACTAAATTTTGTTCAAATTTGCTCTTTTTGTCTGATTTTACAACAACATTTTAAATCAATTTCGCCCAAATAATACACCTCAAAACCAGATTGACGAAGTCAATGAAATAAAAAGGTAGAATAACATAAAAAAGGAAATAAACTTTGGTTCATATGTGACAAAATAAAAAATGACGTTTTTTTTTGTTTAATTAAAATTGATGACAAAATAATTATGAAACGTTTGAATTCTCGAAATTAGTCATATACATTGTTTTGTACTCATAAAATTAAGTTTACAACAAATTTATTAGGTCTTTACCTATGAAATTGCCGTTTTGTATGAAAAACTTAAAGTTGATTTTTTACAACTTTTTTTTTTATTTCTGTTATTATAACTAATCACCCATACAATCAATGAATCTTTGCCAATGAATCAGTAGTATATTGATGCCCTTCTTGTAAAAATTACCTGCAAGGAAGGCAACAAACTTTTCCAAGGCATTTTGTACTGTATCTCGGGAATCGAATTTTTTTCCCGCTAAAAGATTGTCCAAATTTTGGAAAAAGTAATAGTCGATAAGTGTAAGGTCTGGTAAGTATGGTGGATGAGGGAGAGCCTCCAACCGCAACTCTCGCAGCTTGGAGACTGTCTGTTGTGTAGTATGGGGTCGCGCGTTGTTGTGAAGGAGCAGCAGGGATGACCGATTGACCACAGCTGGTGTAGATGAGCGAACTTCTCCATCATTGTCTTCAGTTCTTCATAATACACATCTACAGTAATGCTCATCATCTGTTTTGTAAGAAGCTGTGATGAATCACACCGGCACTAGACCACCAAACAGTGACATCGCCTTTCTAGGGGTCATTTTTGTTTAGGATATTGCTTTGGTGCTGAACCAGGATCTAACCAATTTGCTGACCTCTTTTGATTGTCCAACAGACTCCAATTTTCGTTTCACATAACAATTTGGTTCAAAATTTCTTCATTTCTGCGCCTGTTGAGCAGCGCAAGGTAGATGTCGATGCGTACGTTGCACTGGCGAACGTTGAGTAGGTACATAATGCACCCATCTACCAAGCTTTTTTATGTTATCAATTTGTCGCAAATGTACCAATATTGTTTTGATGTAAACATCAAAAGCGGCTGCTAGCTCAGCTACTGATTGAGTATCATCAGCTTCCACCATCGCCTTTAAATCATCATCCTTGACCAAAGTGTCCGGACGACCAAGTGGTTCATTTATCAACCCAAAATTTCCAGAACGGAACCGGGCAAACCAATATCGAGTTTCGCGTTCCTTTGTATGGTTCTCTCCGTAAGCGTTGTTGATGTTACGTGCCGTTTGTGCCGCGTTGGTTCCACGATGAAACTCATACTCCATAATTACACTAATTTTAAAAGTATTCATTAGGACGAAAAAAGTTCAAAATAATGAAAAAAAAAAAACTTCTCAAAAAACAAAAGACTGATTTTGAAAAAAGAATCAAACAATCAAAACTTTTTTTTGTTTGAAATGATCAGTACTGAAAAACGGCAACTTCATAGGTAAAGGACCTAATATAATAATCAAACCCTATTTGATATGATAAATATGAAGTTACTCGAAAACCCTCAGTAAAAACGATACAAGTTTCAGTAGATTACTGTGAAAAAGTCAAAGAGCGTATTTGTGTTCACTTTGGGTGAGCGGAGATTCACTAAAAAAATGTTAGAAAAATAATAATAATAATAATAAAAGACAATCAAGATGAGCGTTTAATCAAAATTCACACTGTTTGTATTCTAAAAACTCGAGACAAACCTGCAGTAATTTGATTTCTTTTAGGCATTCAGTTCTAGCCGCGCTGTCGATCATGTCATAAAAGTGTATCCTTTTAATGGCCACTCTCATCGAGTCCTCCCGACACACAGCCTGGAACACTTCGGAAAACTGTCCTTTCCCAATCTTCTTTTCGATCACAAACTCATCCATTGATATGTACTTGCCTTCACTCCACTCCAACTGAGACTCCTCGTTATTAATTGCTCTATTCATTGCAAAAATATTCTTCGTGACATTTAAATTTAAAAACGTGTTGTTTGAATACAATGTTTATTGTTACTGATGATATTGAACTATCTGGAAACTAACAGGTAGGTAGGTACTGCAACATAAAATTCATCAAATCGATATTGAATGCAAATATGTAGTACAGTATGTGCATATTGACGAATGAGATATTTAATTATGTAGTATATGTATCGTTATATGAGTGTCATGAAGGTGTGATATGGGAGAGTTTAATGCAATCAATATTCCCTTTTACTTGTGATAGGGTGATGTTTTTTTAAGGGGTTACTTGTTAGAGATAATTTTTCTTCTATTGATGGGTTTTTAAAAACAATATTAGAAATAAGTCTTCTCTTCATGTTAAAACTATTAAAATGACTTTTTGAACGGTAAAAAAAATGTCTTTCTATTTTCGTCTCCCATTCCATTCACTGCTGAAAAAAAACACTTTTCCTCATCTGATTTATGGGGGTTTGTTGGACAGTCACTTGATTGCCTAGATACCACATTGTCCTGACAGGTTGGTATGAATGGGTTTGCTACAGGATTTTCACTTGCCACTATTAAGGGGATTTATGATTTAATAAAACACATAAAAGACGACAACCATGCGGTTTTTTACATACTAAAAATAATAAACTAAATATTAAAGCCGTATATATGTACCTTTTGGGTAAATAAAATAAATAAATAAAAACTTAGTTAAAAGTTACTCTTTTTTATGAAGGGTATAATAAGAAATTAGCCTTTTTAAATATTGTTAAAACAGATACATAAATATATCTTCTTGTTGAAGGCTAGTAAAATAACAGCTCTTCTTTTTACTATCTGGTATTTTCCGTGTCCGAAGACCTCAATGTCCAGCGTTTGGACGCTCCTCCTCTTGTTCAATGACCCTCACAAATTCCTTAATTGTAAAAGCAGTCTAAATCTCGCAGTTTTCTCTTTCGAGTTTATGAATTGTTTTAGGGGCGCATTGACAGCAATCTTGGGCTGTGGGTTGGACAAGCTGTTTAAATTTTTTGTTTGCTTTTGACAAATATTATACACAAGCTGTTATTAATTTTATTATAAATGGGACACACTGTCACTAAATAGATGTGTGAATTAGCCACTTGTCACTATATTAATATTAATACAAAAAAACGAGCTCACGCAACAAGGCTAGGTGGTTGCATACGATGACCTTCCAGTGTAGAATCGATAGATTGTCACTCTCATTCATCGCATTTTACGGGGGTACCTAATTTCATCAATAAGTACCCCCTATTCTGGTTTTGGTTCGAACTAAAATAAGAACGTTCCAAAATTTAAGAATTAAGTTCACATGAATTAATATGAACTAATTTGAATATTACCTAATTAGGAATGTTGGAATTAGGAATGATCACTACCTAAAATTGGAACGTTCTTATTTTAGTAAGTACACCCTAAAATTGAAATAGAATAAGGCGTACCTATTGCAGAATACGAATTTTAATTCATTCAATTTAATTCTTAAATTTTCTAACGTTCTTATTTTAGTTCGAACCAAAACCAGAATAGGGGGTAGTGTAAACATTTTTAGTCTTAGCCGTGTTCAATAAGCACCACGAAGAGTAAATCCCATACAACAGTATCCTACTGATTAAGTACAACTAGAGGTGGGAATAACGGCTTAAATTAAAAAACGTTGTAGCAGTTTCGTTAATTTTAAATAACGTTATTTTTAAAAGCTTAAAACCTAAAAGGCTTATTTATTTCGTAGCGTATATTAAATATACCTACATAGTTGTAAAAAATTAACAACTTACCCCCCGAAGATAAACAATCACACGATCTATTAATTAAGACTCAATTTTAGGTCAAATAATTATAAAGCATTTTTAATAGAAAAAAAAACGAATTTTGTATGCGAGAATAAAATAATCAGAGAAAAGCAACGACGAACAACGAACCAAACCTATACGCGCTACAAACGATACTAAAAAAATTTGTACTGTACAACTGTATCAGGATGGGTCCTTTGCATAAAATCAGTCAATGTCAAGTGATACAGTTAGAACACAAAGGGAAGTAAAGGGGAGATGTTACGTGTTTTTTTTTTATATTGGGAAATGACCTCCCTCGGTAGCTTATAGTACTCGTATAGGCATTAACTTATTATCAACAGGTCCCGGGTTCAATTTCCAGTCGTGATAAGTTTCTACTCGAACTGGACGTGAGAGGCTGACTAGAAAATAATTGCCTCAGGCAATGGGTTCCACCGAATATACTGACATACGACTTCAATACACTATGCGTACGAAAGCCGCCGACTGCTACCGCTGGTCTCTCAACCACTTCAAATCATTTAACACATTCACTGCTATATGAAAAACCTAATAATTAGGCAGTTCCTCAAATATTAATATCCTTAAAATCCCTTAAAAACGTTGATTCTTTATAAAATCCCATAAATATCACGATAGTTGGCAACCTACTACACTTTCAAACTTCAAGCGTCGCTGTAAGCACCGCCCACTTGGTATATATTGAGTTATATATTTGTATGGAAGGTACATAGAGTGGAGGATTCACACATACTGAATATTATTTACATTATTTTTCGAACCCGATGGTTTAACAATTTGTCGTAATGGTTGAGGGGGTTGCATAGGAATAACGAGTTCGTCATCATAACTGCTTTTTTTATCTTTGTCAGACACAAAATTACTAAACATACAACAGTCCAAATCACTATCACTAATATCATCATATTCGCTGCCAGAGTCATCATACTTGGGTCTTTTTCATTATTGATCTATGACTTATAATATAATGGTATACCTAGACGGTAAAAAATAATATTATGGGTAAAAAATAAGCATGGTTTTACTAAAAAAAAGTAATAGTAGAAATTCCTTAAAAAATATGACCGAAAAAATATTTTCACAGGTAAAATGTTTGCAAAAATATGTTGGTATAAATAATAGAAACATAAATTATTGCTAAAAATAAAATAAAAAAACAAATATAAAAGTGAATAAAAGTAATAATATAGTCAATAATAAAACAATAGAGATCCGTAAGACGCGTATAATACTCGCGCCACGAACCTACGACGTGTAAATACCACTAGATCCCGTTTTATTTTAGAAACATTTTAAAGTTGTATCAATTAATTAAGAAAGGTAAGGTATTCACGGTTCACGGGTTATTTTTAAACGTAATTAAAAAAAATCCTTGTCTGTAAACAATTTGCGTGGTTTTTCGTGTGAAATTATGCACGCATGCTCTAGGGTCGCCATCTCTGCAATAATTTTTTTTTTCAATAATTATGTATGGGCATGTCTTGCTTCAAAAAGCCATAGCTAGGATCCTCATGTCCAAAAGGATACGATTCAGAATGGGTGGTAAATGGAAAAAATAGTGTTTAAATACTTTAATAATTCGCCCAGTTATGAATTTTCAAATGTATTTATTTTATTAAATATAATAATTATAATAATGTATAATATAGTTGGATACTTAATAATCTATATAACAATATACATACATTCACAATAATAATGTTATTATTAATAACATAACGACTTCCTATCGATATCTATAACATATTATTATTATGATTAATTTTAAATAAAAAATATAATATAACACAAGTGATAGTTATACAACAATAATTAATTATAAATCTGAAGAGATAGTAACGAAACGGTTTAAGTAAATACGATCTAGTTCAGACACCAAATAATTTTAACAAAATATTTATTTGACAACAGTAAACTTGGCATAGGTACAATTAAAACAAACTAACATAAAATGTTTTTTTTTAAACAAAAGGTAGTTTTTGAAAAATCTTGTTCTTTTTAAAGCACTCTTGCAAGTGTAGAACCACCAAAAAATTCGCAACCGATATAATTTGAAGTGATTTTATGAATAAAAAAAAATTGAGTTAATATTAAATAGCTTCGGAATGGGTTAAGATTTGAATAAGATCGTATTTAGGCAGTTTCGTGAATACCCCTCCTGTATTGTTGAATAGGAAATTGTTGCATTTGGTACCGGTAAAAAGTATAATAATTATATTAGTTATAAAAAAAACATGACATATTAAAAATGTGAAATATTAACAATTATAGTTATATGGCTTATATATAAATGGGATGAATAAATTGCTTGAATAATTGAAATATACTTAGGTTCGTCCAAAAATAATGAATCTTCTACCTTAAATAAGGGTGGGTTTGTAAGCTAGGCATGCAGTCTTAAGTCAAACCTGTCCTAGTTGAAGTTATATTATGATTTAATTCAAATATCTTTATGTTCTGTAAGGTTTCTGTGTTCAAGTTTCATTGTTATTAGTTTCAAAGAAACGCAGTTCTTCCACTTTGACAGAATTTAATCAACACTTGACAAGTCAACGAGCTTCTGTGAGTCAAATGAAAGCTCTCTCGGGACCTTACTAAGCTCTTTGACCTTGTTGAACTGTGTTTCAATAAAATACACCATAACTCAATATTGTTATAGTTATTAATATGCAAGTATTTGAAAAAAATGTTTTCGAGAGGATGAAAATATCTTAATTTCAATTTCTACTTTCTACCTATTCATATACATACATTTTTTTTCAGTTAAACTTTAGTCAAGAGATAGTTATTTAAATCTTGCAATAAAACTTTGGCCATGAGCTCAAAAAAACCGTTTTTCAAAGTTTGACACATATTTGACACGTATTTGATAAAATTTATTTCTTGAAAAGAAACGATTTTACCATAACTTGTCAAAATAATCAATCAACATGAAATTTTCATCGGTTTACAAAATCATGTCAGCCATCTTGAAAAAAAAATCGAGATAATGATGAAATTGTCATTCTTAAGACTTTATAACTAATTTACAAACGCCCTTTATGTTATTATTGTAGATTTGTTTGATTCAACTAGAGGACACAAATTAAATGTCCAATATTTACAACGTGCAATCATCGCTTTAAACCACTTTTGAAAGCTCAAACTTTACAGATTTACACAAGCTGCGTGCGGCTAAGAAGTAAGTAGATGAAATAATCATTAGCAGCCATGCTTCATTACTTTAGGTAAATTTAATGAGAATTCCTCAATGAAAATTCTTAAAATATAATATTATTTAGATGAAATGGTTCAGTCAATCACGTCGTAAAAAATATGTTAGAAAGTTTACGATAATTATTACAATATGAAGCTTCTTAATATATTAAATGCAAAACACCTGGACGGATATAAAAACCGAAGGGAAGTTTAATATCCATTTAACATCGATCGAAGATCAGTAATTCTAATAATTGAGAAATGAAACGGAAACAAATAATTATTATCAATAGTGAGGAACGACACATAGAGCTACACCGTCAAACACAGTATCTACTACCACCATAGACAAATCATCTAAGTAGGTATGAATCTCTCCATTATCTAAGAATACCGCTAAAACGCAATGCCTAACTTACACTTAAGACAGATCCATTTTATGGCAATGAAAATGTTTGCAACACTTCTAACAACCGTCAGTTAGTAGTGATTCGATTGTTTCACACAAATAAAAACACGATCTATAGCGTGGCGTTCCGCTTTAATTCCAAAATTGAAAAAAGAACACAAGTAAACTAATTCAAAAAGATCTATTTTAAATTTGAAGTCATAGATAAAAATTAGCATCTATAATAATAAATGATGACAAAAGAATATTAACTCCGCAGGTTATAAATTATTATCCAATTTCGGTACACACAAAAATTAATATTAAGTATATTAAAAAGGCTGTGTGGGATTTGCATCCCGGCAAAACGATCCAAGAGTGCGAGTTGTGTGCGGCAACTCGCGTCTTAAAGCGCCCTTGAGGTGAGGCGTAAGGCAATGAGAGATATGTTTCATTAAATTTACACTTCTTTATTACATTACATTCGCTTTAATATACAACATTGTTTATGTTCACACTCACTTTAGGCGAGTATGATAACATATTGTAGCAACATAGTATTCTTATTGGGTGAAGTTAAATTTAACTCGTATTTATTATAGCTATCAATGTACAGTCGTGAACGTACTCACTAAGTTTAACTCTAGTTAACTATTATTATTATTAATATTATATACATACTTACACAATGATCGCAGTGAGATAAAGCGTAGATTTGAATAATAGTAAGTCATAATTATGTAAGTATATTGTAAGAACGAATAAACTCAACTTATTCTATTTTGTTTGTAATCAAAAAATGCTATAAATCTGGGTAGTAAAAGTAATTTCCATTATGCTCTTGGTATGTCCAAAGTTTCAAATATTTACATGTCATATAAAGATAGATTATGATTAGGATAACAACCCCTACAACGGACTTCTAATAAATATATTTACAACAACAATGGTTACAAAGAGAAGTGTAATTAGCTATTAATAATTATCATTTGTTAAAAAAGTGTTGTCATAATAAAATTGAGTAAAATCGTTTCTGCACTAACCAACTTCAGGTACACATGCCGTGATAAAAATGTATTTTTTATTAATCGATACAATGTGCAATGGTCATGTTTTTATTCTAAATATAGGAAAATATCGAATGCTTGTAAGGTGTGTATTATTTAGTATTGTGTTCACTGATTGTCAAATGTATAAGGTAACAAAACACACAATGCCTTTATAGCATCGAAATAATAATTCTTCTTGATTGATTGGAAACCTTTCGAAAAGCACTAGAATAATATTTATACCAAAAAACTTTGCATACAAATTGTACAGCTATTTTACATAAATATCGAGATTTTCCTATTTTTTTTTTATACAAATTACAATATAATATAAGCAATAAGCTCGAATTTTGTTTAAAAAAAATCTAAATAGACGTTTTATTATTCATAAATGAAAACAACTGTTTTTTATCATGTCGGATAAAAGTTTTGCATTAAATATTGAAGAAATTGATTATAGTGGAAATAAAATATGAAATTCGTAATTCAAACAAGTCGTGGATTGTCACAGAGGTTGCTTTTTAATAGCACACGAGCATTTGAGTTTGGCGACTTATTGTAAATCTATAATATTTCAAACCATCTGAAGTTAGATCGGTAGTAATGTGGTTTTGAAACAGGTTATAAAAATATCTATGAAATGACTTGATGTTGTGTTTTAATGGCTTAGAATTTGTAATAAAATCTTTCCTATGTACAATGAAGTATTGGGCTTAAATTACTTGAATTGAAATAAGGATTGTATGTGCGGGTTGTACCAAGGTAGCGAAATATTCTATCACTTTTCTTTGTTAGTACGAATGGTTGTTTGGCACTAATCAAGACAAATTAGTGAATTTATATACAATAACGAAATGGTTTCCTATTATGTACAAAGCGCGATGTGTTTCTATATACACACAGATTGCCGTTACATGGAAAATAAGAGTCATGTGAAAATTAGACATGACACAAATTTTGTGTGTAACATCGAGATATAAAAAACGCATTGACGCAGGAGTGAGTTTGAAAAAAACTACGCTTATGAAACTACATAAGTACATACATAGAAACTGAAAGAACCTAGAGAAGCTTCTATTTCTACGCGGGTGATGGTTGCGAGACACAAGACTAGTTTTACAGCGCATTATCGCAGATAACATCGAGTTAACAATTTCAACAATAGTTTTAAACACAGAGAGACACACGCACATAATTTTATGTTTTATTAGATACAGATATTGTTTATCTAGACATTTAATGTGGAGAAGAATTTAAGATTTAAGTTATAACATAAGTTTTCAGTTAAAGATAAAACATATCGTGTGGAAATAAAAGTTAAAACAGAACAATAATTAAAAACACACCAATTATTTACATTTTATTTTTTTCTATTATGACATCGATACACAACACAACAAACAATTAAATGTTTTTTAATAAATGTTTTTCGGGCACATAAATCCCTCTCCGCCAATATTTTGTTACTCTCACCGTATTAGATAGCATTTGTTATTACAGCATAGATGTTGTCTGCGTGTAATTTTCTAAGTTCGCTAAGCAAACTGCAAGCTTCGTGAATCCGGGGCGTACGGACCGCCTTCGAGGCTGTCGCGGGACGGCAGGACGAAGAGGGCCGTCTCGACGCCCGGCTATTGTGTGATGCAGCGTGCACCGACGAAAGCCGTTTGCTTAGAGAAGACATCACCTATAAGGCGCCACGTATGAAGTACTCAGCTCTACCCAATGCTCTATTGTAATGTTGTAAAGAATTCAAACGACATCATGAATATAGTTCTAGTAAAAATATACTCTCTTTTAAGCTTGCGAAACTGTTACCAACTCTACGAAACTTATTTTTACTCTATTTAGCGAAAGTTATGATAAGTACTTTATATAAAATCTAGCTCAGCAGAGTCACAAATGTACAAAGTAAATACGTATCTATTAGATTCCAAACAAATAAGATATATTATTATGATGATGGAACCATGGTTTTATGTCGAAAGGGCGTGTCATGCACGGGTGAAGTCGTCGTGTGGGTCTCTACTATATGAACATGTGACTAAATGGTTTATCTAAATATTATTTATTTTATTTAAAAATTTAAAGAGATTTGTAAAAGTTTTGATAATTATTATTTTCAAACATCAGTTCGTTTAGACAAACAATGTCAGATTAAAAATGTAAAAAATGTGTTAATTTGATAAGATTCCTCTAAATCCTTCATTTCATTCCCCATTCCTCTCACCTTTCTTAGAGCATATTATATTCACAGCCGGCACACTCGGGGTGCGCTGGCTTTACGTTTAGTTAGGTCCCACACCTCTGGCTGTACAGCTCTAGACAAGTTGGCGCGGATCCTCGGGCGCTCATCAGAGATGCAGAGACTCAGCGGGAGTAGTTACAGAAGTTGCAGCATGGAGCAGACGGGTGTGACGCCTTTGCAGTTGGACACTCCACACGTTGGTGTTCAGAAGAGCATGTGACAACGCACGTTGCTCTGTGTGGAGCTTATTCCGTGATGTGGGCGGTGAGGTCGACTCCCTGGCGAGCCTGGTCCGTCAGCTCGTCGGGGTCGGTGGCGGGGAGGGAAAGTAGATGTTAGGCCTCTAGAAATATTAAAGCTGTTGGCTTTGGCTCTAAGTTAGACTTCTTGGCTTCCACCACTAAGAACTCTATATCTTGACGATCTCTTTTAGCGAAAGATTCCGCTATAAGCCTCGCTACAGCTTGGTGAGGGAGACCATCCACTCTCCTCCCGTCCACCTCTAGTATCAGTTGCCCCACTTCAAGGCCGCCTGCGTCGTGGGCAGCTCCGTTTTCCTGAAAAATAATACAAATCAAATACTGTTCAAGCTGTTTCAATTGAATTCAGGTGTAAATAAACTGGATAGAATGAACTAGAGGTAAATCAACAAATCTACTTCTTCTAGTTCTGACAGGGGCATGGATGTTTTTCGACATGTTGAATAAATATTTCGATAATCAATACTGGGTAAAGTTAGATACAATCGTGGTCCACCTACATACATTTTGTACGGAAACCAATTAACAAAACCCAACCCAAAAAAAAAATGTATTTATGCTCATGAATATAATGGAAACAACCAGGAGAAAAACTTACATTAGAAACGTCGTTTGTGATTGAAAATAAATAAAACAAACAACCCAATCTCAAAAACAAGTAAATCAGTAATACGTTGAAATTTCAGGAATTTAGTGGACCACAGCGCTAGAAGTATCTGAACATGAACTTTTAGCCCGGTAGTTGGGGATTTGAAGTTCTTCTACGTGAAGTAATGAATAGACTTTCATGAATATTAATTATTCTAGTAATGAATAGACTTACATGAATGTTAATTATTCTAGTAATGAATAGACTTACATGAATGTTAATTATTCTAGTAATGAATAGACTTACATGAATGTTAATTATTCTAGTAATGAATAGACTTACATGAATGTTAATTATTCTAGTAATGAATAGACTTACATGAATGTTAATTATTCTAGTAATGAATAGACTTACATGTATGTTAATTATTCTAGTAATGAATAGACTTACATGTATGTTAATTATTCTAGGTAAAGGGTGTTTTGTGTTGGCTCCTCCTTCGATAGCGATGCCAAGGATGGGCTTGGTTTTCTTCACAGTGATATGAAGATTACCGTGATGGTCAGGGATGACTCTTGCTGGTCGTGGATCTGGCGCACCCAAAGGCAACCTCTGCATCGACTGATGCCTCCTCAGAGGACCTCCAGGCCCTCCATCGCCCAGGAGAGCTCCCGTTTCTTCCTTCATGTCAAAACTCCTAGACAACTTGTGAGCCAATTCCTAAACAAATTAGAACATTTAGAATAAATGGTCGTTTGACATACTTAATACGAAAACCGGACAAGTGAGAAAATAAAAACAAAGTGAGAAAACTTTTATTGTACAGTTTAAGTGCCACAAATATTTTTAAACAAATCATTCGCCCTATGAATATATTATAATATTTTTAACAGGGCAAAATTAAGAACAGATGACTACCGGTATACAACTGAAATTTATTCCAAGTATTTGAAAACTTTTGAGCACAAGTGATATAATTATTATTGAAACAAAATTCAAAAACACACGGTAAACATGCATATTTTTTTGTACGAATGATTTGACCCAATGAAACCTATGTAAATTATATTGGTAAAAATAAAGGAAAATATCACATCTAAAGTTACAACTTTACAAAAAACATGCAAATTTTGTAAAAAAAAATGACTGTACATTTTTTCTATCCTTCATTAACTTTCGAAAGTGATCATTTTTTAAGAAGAAATTATCTAGGTATTTTAACAAAAATATCTTTTTATAAAAGGCATGCATAAAGGCAACCAAGAAACACAAGAAATTATTCAGATTCTCCAATTTCATTAACAAAACACACGGGCATGTTCATAATTGACATGCTCAGTTAAAATTTAAATTGAACCTAGATGAGTTGTTAATGAAATTGTAGACTTCAAAATAATACTCCATCATTTCAGAGGATACAGTGTTAAAAGTAAACATGCAAAACTGCATTATTGACGCTCATAAAATATTGCATCAATTCTAAGTAAAAAAAAACAGTTTTTTTAAAAACCATGCTGAAATATCATTGAAATTTTAAAATACACACAGGTGAACAAAATAAGACAAAGAATTAAAATGAGTTGAAAAAAATGTGAGTTGTAGGTATATTATATATTTGTTCTTATTAAAGTAAATATACAATATATTTAAATAGCATTTAAAAATATATGTACCATTTTTAAATATGTATGTGCATTGTAAAAAGTTTTTATCAAACACCGTTTTAATAATAAAATTGAATAAAGTAGGTATATAATGTGTTTGACGTAGTGCGCAGTGAAAGCTATTGTTGCCTCCCTATGGCCATAAATGGGATCACAAAGGGAGAATTGATTGATTTATTGGTTGATATGGCTATTTGTGTGCCGATTGATCTGCGTGAATGACAAATGTGGAACTGAAACTGTAGAAATACGACAGAGGGAAATACCGAACGATTCTTTCAAGGTGTTATTTTCAGAAACCCCTTAAAAAACTCTTATGCGATGCATTTGTCAAACATTTTTCACACTGTTTGAAACATTTCTGGAATTGTTCGAACATCTTGTTGCTCATCTGCTAATGGTCAAGTACAAACATTTAAAGAAACGTTAAATATGAAATTATGTTTTTTGCTTTGAAAATTGGAAACGGTAGCTAATCAAATTCTCTGACAAAAAGACTCCTACATGTCCCATATCAAATTGATGGAAGTCTATGTGAAGATGATATTCATTATTGGTTTTATTACATTTAAATGGAGCTGTGCATGTTAAACTTAGCCAGAATTCTTTTCGAAGGTATAAAATATAGCGGTTTTGAGAATTTCAGAAATGCTTCGAACAGTGGGTGAACTGCATCGTATCAAATTCGCTGAATGAATTTTTACAAAACGTTTCTGTCCTTTCTCGTATTTTTCTCAATATTAAAATATAAAATAGCTCTAACGAATCTTTCAGCTAGTAAAAATATTTTCAAAGCATTAACGGGGTTTTAATAAAATTACCGTACGGAAGCGAAATTCGTGATTTCATTTCAGCTTGGAATTTTATATTCGATTAACAAAACCATTCAGTGTTTCCCTCTATTAGATAACTTAAAAAATATGCGTCGAATGATTTGGTGGTAGATGGGTTGGAATCAGGTGGTGCGGTCGCCACACGTGAGTGCCAGTGGACCGGAGGAAGTCAACTCTTTCATATCCTGGAGGAGTCAAGTTGATGAGACAAAGATACAACACAACACATATAACTTTCTATGGCATTTTGAATTATTAAACTATAATACACTTCACTAGAAATCTCGAACCAAACACGACCACAAAACAAGTACCTAGGTTTAGTTTCTATGAATTATTTCAAACAAATTATTATTTACACAATAACTAGTACTACCATAGATTTCTATTCAAAAGAATTTCCATCAATTCTACTTTAAAAATATTATCCCATCGGACACCTTTTCCATTCAAACTATTTTCAGATTATGATTAATGATTGCAGAAACTGAATACATTCAGCTCGAATCAGTTCATTTATGAGGGATTTGATTTGCAGAAGAGACTTATTGCAACTTGGGCTGCAGAACACGAAACTGTTCATTAAGTTAAAGGAATCTATTTTTTATTTGTTAATGTAGTCTAAAAGAAGACTACTGTCTGAAATCTGACTAACTACGGAGATTTGTAGAATCTGTGAAGGAAAATATTATGAAAGATAAAAATATTATAATAAATAGAAAAAGCAAATAAATAAATTGAAAATATTTCGAAGACATGATGTGTGGTGGTGGGTATGTTCCAAACTTCTACTTGAAAGAACTTTGCGAGCAGTCCATGGGTGAAAAGCTAATAATAATTGATATTCTGTTCGTTATTTGTTTATTTATTTACACATTCCACTATGATGTCGTTAGTATGAGAGAACGCACATATGTTGGTATATGTGGAGGAACGGGCTGTGAATTATTCTTTGAGCATGCTGTGTGCTGCTGAGAGGAACAAAATATTAAAAAAAAGAACCTCAACCTAATAAGTCTACTGACCCTCTGATGAACACAACACATCAACCCTCAGCATTTGTAGTGAAATAATAATAATGTTTTCATACAAAACTTTACATATTTCACATGGAACTTTGGTTCTACTACACCTCCATCTTTTGAAAAAAGTTGAAAGTTTAAAGTTACACAATCATTAAGGCAATATTTTTATTACAGCTGACGCATCTAACTTCGTCCCGCCACAGAATAAAAAATAATTGTGTTAAATTATTAGCAGAATTGAATTCTGTTTGTAAGGCATCAACTACTGGGATAACCATAGATACCTATTAGTTCTGTTCATGTTATTTATGAGAAATAGTTTTGTATACGGATTTGTTACTTTTGTAATTTCATTACTTGTTGAATGCCCCAGAACTCTTGGGTCCGAGACGATTAAAACAAAAATTCATCGATGTAAAACGGAATTTAATTCAGCTAATAAGTTGACACTATTTGTTATTCTGGGATAGGACAAAGTTCGAGGTCAGCTAGTATAGAAATAAATTGCATTGTTTTAAGATTTTCTTTTTTTTTTATTATGATCGCGGTTAGAAGCGTGTGTCATCAGGGGTTGTGCTGTGTTGAAGTAGGTACACTAAATCTAATGAAAAAATCTATCGAAGGCGTGCATTGAATATAAGAAGTAGTGCTCGATGGTCGATGGTTGTCCATCGCTTGAGAGGGGACTTACTAGTGGTCTTCCCCAGTACCACGACTTCACTTTCTGCGTCCAGCCACCGAGTGACGACCGCAGCCCTTCAAGGTAGCCCAACTGAAACCACACCGCACGCCGCTTTGCTCATTACAACATTTTAGTCACCATCAAATGTATTTGCATAACACTTATTTATCTCTTGTAGTATCGAATCTAGCAGGTTGTTTTGTCATTTCTAGTTATATTTACCACTTCGGGTAAATACGGGAACGGGAATCCATTCAAATTTAATTACATTTTCACCAGGATAGTTTTTAAAAACATATGTATATTAAAGTATTAGCGCATGTTTTCAACTTTGACCATACAATCCACACACGTGGACGCGATTTTATAAATACACGTTCAATACAATGTAACAAACATCACATTTCTATATGAGTACTACCTACGTATTTTCCGCTTACCACATTACGGCTTGCGACCTTCATCTGTAACAAGTGTCTTAAAAAAACAATAGATGTTCATTCTAGAGTCTAACAACCTGAATTCTCTCCGGTCACTTGAGATTGCTCATAGCTGAGCGGTAGTGTCACACTTGGGATTGCAAGTCGCCGAGCGGTAGTGTCACACTTGGGATTGCAAGTCGCCGAGCGGTAGTGTCACACTTGGGATTGCAAGTCGCCGAGCGGTAGTGTCACACTTGGGATTGCTAGTCGCTGAGCGGTAGTGTCACACTTGGGATTGTTCGTAGCTGAGCGGTAGTGTCAACGCACGGCATTCGAGAGGCCGAGGTTTGAATCCTTAGAAATGAAGTTAGAGAAAAACTCTTCGAATCCAACTACCTACCTCACAACTAAAGTGATCACAAGGAAGGCCGCAAGCCCTAATGGAATAAAAATATTAATAAAGTATAATACAAAATATATTGTGATGTTTGTATATTATATTGAACGTATAGTCAAATATTTAATGTTAGCTTAATCTAAAAACGGCGCTTTTCTCTTTTTTTTATTTAATAAGAAAAATAATAAAGCCTTTTTTTTCAAGGGAAACATTGAATGATATTATTACCGTGACGAGTTTAATGCTTAGGATTCTAAGTTTCCTTTGAAGCCTTTCTGGTATAGCCACAGAAGCCGACCTCTTGTGTTAGAAATGACATTACACTAATGAAATTTGCGACGGCGAAGTGCTTTCTTTTTCAAAGAACAAAATGATGCGGGATTTTTAAGGTGAAGAAATCAAAACATGAAGATAATTCCTAAACACACACAAACTAAGGTTATCTTTATATTTCTTATGGGCTTAAAAACCTCAACATTTTAGCCTATTAATATACTGATATATCATGATTATAATAACAATATTCAAAACTACTTTACATAAGAGCTTACACTAACTAAAAATGTAACGATGTTTAGTATTAAGTTTAGCCTACAATTAAAGTTTAAGAATAACTGATATTTTTGACTACTCTAAGTTTCCTGCTAATAATTATAAAATTTCTTTAATTATAAACATGGACTATTTAATAATGTACCTACATTGTTTAGTTTGGAATATTTTTATACTTCCAATTCACTATTTTCCCAGGAACATAACAAGATATTCAAGATAACCAACAACAATAATAAAAAAAATGTTCAGGTTCTGAGGGGCGATTCTCATGCAAGAGATTTAAATAATTAAAACCCCTTTAAAAAAAATGGAAGCAAATGAATTTGGTTCAAATTTATCACAGGAAAATCAATGGAATTAGAATGTCTACAGTTTAATAATATTTTTTTTCGAATATCTAATCTTAGGTACATATTATTTTAGTCAGTGAATCGGGAATGATAATTCTATGATTTGGGTAAAAAATAACGTCCATAGTTTAAAAAATTAGAACTAATTCGCATTATAAATACGGTGACCAAATATGGTTTATTTTAGAGGACACCTTGTCCTGTTATAAGTATCTATTGTAAAACTTTTTATAAGGAATGGTCCTTTACTTTTATTATCAAATTATTTACTCTGAAACTATCTTATATGTTAAAAAATGATTAGTAGTAGCATTTGCAGTACTATAATACGAGTATAGCCAAATTCACAACACCTTTTAAAATTTCATAGGTAAACATGTGATGAAAATTATAATAGAATCAAAATTATTTGCAGTTTTTACGGAAAATTGAAGCCTCTTTAGATCGAGCGCGGTGGAGGGCTCTTGTTTCCCATAAGTATGGTCACAAAGGGTGTTCGGTATGCTATTACAGAATATCTTAAGTTGCATGTTCATATTACTAATACGATGATTATAGAACCATATTATTATGTTAATCACTCGATGTCAGTTTTAATAATTGTGAATAAGTTTTCAATAGGTCTCGTGAATTCGTCTATACTATTATAACAATGAATGTGATTTTTTAAAATTTATATGGATATTATTTTCAATTTTCAGAAATGTTTGGTCACCGTAGTCATAAGCTTAATCTGTCTGTTTGTATGTAGATGTTAATGATACAGCGTGTGTATGAAATGTGTTTTATTGGTTTTGATAGCTCACCTGATCCTGTGTCACAAGTTGAGGATGTAGGTTAAAGAGACCGCGGGAAGATGGCGTGGTGTTCCGGTCAGGTAGGTGTGGCGCGAGCAGGTATCAAACAGGTGTAGTGGGAAGACAGCGTACAGGCGAATAACACCAACGCCACAGTCCATCGGAAACAAACGAACAGTGATCACTCATTTGACGGTGTTTACAATACTGAGCTCTTACATACAAAGCCGAGTGTCAAAACATTGTATCATTTTAATTAATTCTTAAAGTAACTTTTTAAAACATAAACAAGATAAATAACAGTACAATAATAAATCGGAGTGCAGTGTTATTGGATTGAAACATTTTGTCTTTTTGTAAGTGTTGCTTTTACTTTGTAACTTTACAGGTTATGTAATGAATCAAACAAAATAAACAATAACAAGCAAATTTAATGAATAAAATACTGATAATATTGAATAGATTTACGATGATATTTCTTATTTATCGATTTAAATCGAGAGTTAAATTGAAAACTCGTTAAAAATTACAGCCAATAGTTTAAAATGTTTATTTTTGCACTATCAAAATACATAGGTTTGCTGGTAGAGATCGGAACAAGACCACCCTTTGAATCATTTAAATAAAGCTAGCTATATTTTTTTTATGAAACATCAGCAATTGAATCAATCTATCCTAGAATGTTTTTAATCTTCAAATGAGTCTAGTCCAGTATGGTATTGAACATAATAATATCGGTGTTATACACATGATATGATTCATGTTGATTAATAAAACGAACGCATTTTAAAAATCTTGCGTGTGATACACCAATTCTGAAGAAGTCTGTTTTTATGATTCATATTTCGTATGAAAAGACGATATAATGACTTTGTTCGGTGAGATTGTCTTCGGCATTCAATTGAACGTATGCAGATGTGCAAAAGAAACAAGTTTAATATGAATTTCTCAAGACATGGCGGTGCTCGTTAACAGTCAGTGGATGTTTCTCATTACCTAAGATAAACGCAGTGTTATGTAAAATGAATAATGAGTTTGCTCTCAGGAGAAACTCGTCCGTGTCGCGACTATGAAAGCCTTTAATCAACAGCCTACATAATATTGGCACGCATCTGTAATCAAAGGTTTATTTTCACAAGATGCAGTCGTGGGTTGAAGTAATTCAAATTCACCACTACATAATATATTGAAACGGTTCTAACTAATATTTTTATCAAATCTCTGTTTGATTGATATGTAAGTTAGAAACATTTCAAAGTAGAATACCTACCGAAAATTAAATTATTTGAGATATTCTCATGCGGTTTCATTCGATCCGTTCATTTTCTAACTGAAATGATCATTTGACACCCTTAAAACAAATTTGCTGAGTTAGAACTTTTTCAAGTAAGGAAACGAAAATGAATCACGTAATCTAAGTACCTATATGAGTCCATTCTGCCAGAATTAGGTGGTCCACAACTAGAGCTCATAGGCCCGCTGTAAACATGAGCAGTAGAAACTCAGAAGGTACCTACCTATTTCTAATTTTCCGGTATTTCTAATTTTTAACATGCGCACACTTAACAAGTCAAGATATCTAATAATTTGGAACAAAAATTTAATTCTTTATAGGTGCTCCTGAATAATAAATATTTTTTTTGAAATTCTTATTGGGCAATTTTTTTTGCATTTTTCAACTTTTTAATAGTTATTCTGTTATCCGGAGTGGAGAAGAATCCAATTAATCAAACATCGGAAGAATCTGTTCAGCCGATCTCGAGTTATAAGTGTTCGCACTAACCCGACTTTCTTTTATATTATAGATTATATTCGTTCCACATTCTACTGTCATCCTATACAATTTATAAATTCATCGTTGGTGATATAAGTTTCATAATAATAATAATTATACGCCCATAGTATTACAAAGAATAATCGTCAGCTTATTATATAAAAAATGAGCAAAAAGTCACAATGAAAAAAATAATGAGCCGTTAAGATATGCTTATAGACAGACAATGTGACTTGACACTTATATAACGTAGAAAGTTTTGCATCGCGGTTTTATAGAATTTATTAACAAAAAGTTAAGAAAAAATATCACTAGATAGAATGACACGGTTGATACAATATTACAATGTGCATCTGTATACAATGAGATTGTTTTTTCTATTATTTAAAAATTCCCATGTCGACACTTTCTTTCCATTTTTTATACAATGCCTACCTACTAGGTATTTTCAAATCGCGACAAATGAGAGTTTTCTATGAATTTCGCTTTACTACTAATTAACTATGGGAATTTTTCTATTGATACCTCTTTTCCATATTAGAATTTTCGTGACATTGAATTAGCATTGAAAATTCATTTTTAATTATTCGCAACTCTTATGTCTAACGTCTTGAAATGTATATTTTTAAAAATAATATGAATATATAAAATTCATTTTTAGAAAGAAATGTTTGTTTTGTCTTTGAGATAAAACCACCATTTTGTGTAAGACACTAACGACATAAAATTATAAACTTTAAACATTAATATAGTTTTCCCATTAGTTTATTTAAAAAAAAAATAGAATAAATTTAAATATTTCCAGAGTTGTTAAGATAATAATTATTATTTTCATACCGTAATAATAAATTATTGACTGGTACCTATTCTTAAATTCGCGTTCCAACTCAACGCAAGAAGCTCTCGCTTAGAACTTAATCGGTTGTCAGTAGTTACGCATCTAATGTATTGGATAAAATATTTTCAGAATACAGAAATGTCAAAAGTCTCAATAAAAATTGGATACGACGCAACTGAATCGTCTGTTTTTAATTTCGGAATAATAGTCATTATTATGAACGATTGAATAAATTATCAATTGAGATATACGAACCGAGCAATTCCCGAAATTTATCTTTCTGAAATAAATTGCAATTTAAGAGGAATAAATTTGGTTCCTACACAATAAAATTTATTAGGTTCCTACTTATAATTAATGAAAAATCTTTGATTAGCATTCTCTCTATTTTTTTCCTATAAAGTTTCGTTAATTGCTTGAATCTGCTTTAACATAAGGCTTTTTCTTATTTGTAGCCCATTTCCAACCGTCGGAAAAAGGCCTTAAAATAGGTATTATTATTATTTTTAGCCCATCAAACCATGTCCCATAAACGGTAGGCAGAGAGAACGGACCTCTTCTCTTATATATCCAAGCACACTTCTTTCGCGTCTTTCACCGACATACCATTTCTCATACAACCTCTCCCATTTCTCTTACTTCTTACCTGGCCTTAATATAAGGTCATTCTCGGTCCACCACGCTTTTTTACACCTTTCCTTTCAACCTTCTAAACTTTCTTGTCATTCTGTTTGCATCCATCGTTTCCACATACCCAAACCATCTCACCCTATCGTCTTTATCTTTGTCACAACACTAACTTCAGACCACATTCCTTCCTAATATTCTCATTCCTTTATAAATCTCATAGAGTCTTTCCACAAATTATTCTTCGTAGCTCTCATCTCTTCAGTACATTCTTCTTTTTTCGTCCATGTACACGTTTCACATCCATACATCATTGATGGTAACGGACTGCGTTATGCAATTGCAATGCAGAATATTTTAACTTATTAATGATGAAGGATGATCACAAAAATCAGAAAAAAGGGCAGAGGTGCTATTCTTAGCAGGCAACCCTATATTATGGTCATGTTAATGACAGAACAAACAATTTCAAATAATTAATTATTGATATCTGACAACTTCAAATAATTAATTATAGATGTTTGATTTCAAATGGAACAATTCACTACGGACTGTTTCGAAGGCTGGTTTAGTGTGATCACTTTACGTTAACAACGTTCGCCAGTGGGTGGTAATGTTTAAATCTCCGAAACTCTTAATCATGAGCATTCTCAACACGTCAAAAATCCCATGTGTACAACAAGTAGATAATTAATGAGATATAGTGGCAACTGTTGGAAATTTTTGAGAACAAGAGAGCAACAAAATTTAAAGACTCCGTCTGCTGTCATGTATTTGGCGTCAGAATATGATATATCCATTTTTATTAATTCCTCATCTTTATTGCCTATTGGCTTTGTTCGTGCACAACGTTCTAATTAAGTCTAGTTTCATAATGAGATAAACAAAAATTAAATTTCATGAAACGTGTCTCCAAAATTTCCAGATTGTTTTTGAAGAATATCTCCACTATCGGGCAACCGTTATCCGACAATCTCATTGTTTTGGGCATGCGCCGATTTATAGAATTGCACGAGCAAAATGATACTACATGCACATTATTGTTACCTACATGTTGCACAATAATGGTATTCGGATATGTTGCGTTATGCGTGCTCTGCAAATAGAAACACAACTAGATCAATTTCGTCACGAGTCCACTCATTGTTAAAGGACACATGGAATAAAACAGATGAACGAATCAACTAATACATGAATTCGTCACAGTTGACGGAATTTCGATAACAATATCATTTTTTTTACACCGTAATCTGTATATTAATACGTGAAGGAAAAACTTTGTGACTATTTTTACGGAAAATGCGCGGACGGAAGAGTATGAAATTTCCTACACTTATAGTTTATAATATAGAGGAGGGGTGGCGAATGCTAATATTTTCTTAAAATTATGCGTACAAATAGATTAAATCAATAAAAAAAAAAACATTACAAACACTACTGTAATGTTATGTATTTGATACTCACACACACTTCCACAGACTTATAAAGAAGATCAATTTCATAGAAAAAAATGTGAAGCGCCTCATAATGGGCGCAGAAAGCTTTTTGAAGACGGTATATTATTTAAATAGAAGGTGGATCTGAAAATATCGGGATATTCAAACTCATTGCGTCAAATTAAGTATAGATTAATATTGTTTTTTTTTTAATAATAATAGAAAAAAACTTTATACATAATATCAACATTTTAAATATGACATATCCATGTCATTGTTTTGGAAAGAAAATTGTAAAATAGCACTCGCTCAGTCTTATGTTCAAACTTGTAATTTAAATTAGGTATTGTCGAATTTCGAGCACTGGTCGACCACTAGTGATAATAATTATTTGTTACGCTACGTTAAAATTTAGTTTTCTTACGAGTGCGTTAGTACGGCTAGCCACAAGGCGCTGGGATTACACCACACAGAAGGCGAGCTTGCCACAAGATCAGATTAAAATGATTATTATGGATGTATTCATAGCGCAACCATTACAATATCAAGTGCACGTCGCTAAGAGATACCCCATCTTACGGCACTAATTATTAGCTCTCGTACTGTCGTCATCGTTAATTTTCTATTACGTAAACTTTACCAACCTTGAGAAAGTGATTTTATTGTGTAGAACAAAGAAAAATCGTTAATTTTTAATACATTTTATTTTATGAAGCTATTCTGAAAGTTATGGGAGAACGTTAAATTTGAATCATATAATAATTAAGCATTTTAACCTCATTGTCATATTAAAGCGATAAATTTATTTCAGACCATTTTTATTGATGTGTTGATAACAAACTTAAGTCACATTTGATTTTTTACATACCTAGCAGCACAACCTGTCGGGAGACCGGCTAGTAAGGGAAAATTAAAAGTTTGATTCCCCTTTAACCCATTTCTATCCTCCCTGGGATCCATATATTACCTACCTTATGATGTTGAGAACTGGGGACAGTTTGACATTTATTTTCTTCCCGTAACAGCAGTTGTAAGGGGAATAGGATCCTCCAATCAAGTATAACAAATTTCTTCGATATAATATCGCCCGCGGACACCTGTTATTATTAATTAATTGTCATAGCAACTATCGACTTAAAGACAACTAATGTAGCAATCAAAAATATTATCCGCAGTTGAATTGGTTTTGTTATATGTATGAAAAATATTTCGCGTGTGGTTAGTGTTTCAACAAAAAATATCCAATTACGGACGAGTTTATAGGATACACGCATGAACCAGGTTTTATTTATTTTTAGACAAAAATATAATTTAGCGCGATGGTCGAGATCGAGATTCGAATAGGTGTCAGAAAGTAAAGGGTACCTACCAAACAACAAACAATTTCGACGAATCAAAGGAATATTCTTAATTGCCCAAAAAGAGTTGATTTTTACCTATTAGCAAATAATTCTTCGTCCCACGATGACAGTTATTTGAAATTTCGAATGAAGAAGTTGGTTTTTAATAGACACTTAATGGGCTGTCAAATAACATTTGCAATGGGAGGTTTTCTGGGGAGCTTCCGACAATACACACTAGGTGGCAGAACTTCTAATCAGGTCTATTGTCAAATTATGACAGCAGCTGTCAAACATACCATCTAGCATTAACTGATGAATATTGTGCTAATATATCTCCTCTCTTTTTTGTTTTCTCAATTAAAGAATTTAACGTTTTAATTATTGATGATTGCAAAAGTGGCTTTTTCTACGAAATAAACCATAGTGTGTCCTTTTACACTATACACAAACAAAAGCACTAGGTATGAATTTGTCTTCAATGGTGGATTTGCAGTAGTTCTTTGAGAATACGTTTCAGTTCTGTATCTTCTTGTTTTATTGTTTTCTGTTACGGTATTTTTTCATTTGTATTTAGGTAGGTATATAATAAATAAAAATAAGATAAACAATTATTTTATTTGTAATAGTATATAAAAATAAATGTACAATGATTATTCTAAACATATGGTTGAGATTATAAACGTTAATTTGACCAGAGTAGCCAACGCCGTTTTTCAAACGCTAAGTAGCCCAACTGAAAATTTGTTATGCGGTCATTCCGGAAATTTTAGTATCCGAAGAGAGGTGGGAGTTCACTAAAAAAGGTCATTTAGTATCCGGAAAGGTGAAAATTCGCTAAAAGGGAAGTAGCCCAAGTTGCTACCTGTCGCCTTTTAAATTTTTTTCGTCGCCGATTCTCGTTCCAAATAGGCCAAGTGACAGTAAATTACCCCCTTTGGCAACACTGAATTTGACAATAGACCGGATTAGCTAGGGCGCCTCTAGCGGCACAAAATGGAAAAAAAAACATCCCATTGATATGCCTTCCATCTTATGTGTCGGTCCTTATAGGAGGATGAATTTAGTCTGCTCTTTGTCAAAATCCCCGTTGAAAATAAGAGTATACGTGAGTGGGGATGTAAAGGGTTATATTGACCCGCCTAGTTGGTTATCTTGCTGTCATCGAACGTTACTAAAAGTAATCTAATGGCAGTATGATTTCCATAGCAATCAATAGTAACGATGAGTTTTCACTCTCTCTATATAATTTTTTAGGTCGGTGCGAAGGCATATTATTGCAATTTCGTTTTTCATAATAAGTAACATATACTTGAGAACGATTTTTCATGATGCATATTATCTGATTTTACCATAAACAAAAGTTTTAGATAGAAAACTAATAATTAACAGTTTGCTACTTTGGGGGCGTTCAAGTATTACGTAACGCAATTTGGGGGGGAGGGGGAGTCTTGCAAAACGTTACTGTGCGTTACGAGGGCGGGAGGGGGGGGTTTGAACAACTCGTTACGTAACGGTATTTTTTTTCTTAAATAAAAAAAATTGGGAAATAAATCTTCCAAGTTGGGCAATCCTTTTCGTTTGTTTTACGGGGAATCCCTCGATTGTACTGTACGTCATTTTTGTTTTTTTTTCTCCGAAGTTCGGCACCCTTTTCGTTTATGTTTTACGGGAAGTCCCTCGATTGTACTGTACATCATTTTTTTTCTCCGAAGTTAGCAAAGGAACCCTTTTCGACAATGTTTTACGGGAAGTCCCTCGATTGTACCGTACGTCATTTTTATTTTGTTCTCCGATGTTAAAGCTTTTGGTGGAAACACGTAGAATGCCGAATCCGACCCGCGCCGACCGGCGCAAAGAATGTTTCTATGCAGTTGAATGGGGATACGCACAGCAAAAGCAGAAACCTGCTTTCCGGCATGCCCATTTAAATGCATTGAATCCATAGACAACATTCTTTGCGCCGCGCGCCGGTCGGAATCGGCTTTCTACGTGTTTTCACCCTAAGCGTAAGAATTTTTCGCTCTGCGAAAAAAGGAACGTTTTTCGTTTAAGTCTTACCGGGAGTCCCTCGACTGCATTGTATGTATGTAATTTTTATTTCGCCCTCCCAAGTTAGCAAATCTTTTATTTTTTACGGGGAATCCCTCGACTGTATTATACTTACGTCATTTTTATTTTATTTTCGTTGTCAGCATTCGTTAGTGGTCAAAAGGGGGGATTTACATCATCAACTGGACTTGCCAACGCAGCTATGCCAAAATTTGGAAAACAGCAAAAGAAAAAATAAAGATAAATTTATAGAACATATAAATAGTATTTTTTTTTCTACGAAGTTAGCAAAGGAACCCTTTGAAACCCTTTTATTTTTTTACGAGAGTTCAGTAAAAAAATAGTCTCTTGGGTGTTACGTAACATTTAGGGGGGGGGGGGGAGGGGGGTACAGAAAAACGTTACGGCGCGTTACATGGGGGGGAGGGGGGGTCAAAAATCTTCAAAAATTGCGTTACGTAATACTTGAACGCCCCCTTTCCATAGATAAATACATAAAATCCGTGTTATTTGCATGGCTGCTAGGTAGGTGGCGTGCAGTGTCAGTACCTACTCTGAATGGGAGAAATGACACGGTAGTGGATTAGATCTCCACTTTCATGGCTGACGTAACACCACTGACATTTCATTACGGAATCAAATCCGTGTGGGTTTATTGACAGTGTGAACTGAATTCACGAATTGCACAATGACTATGAGATTAATCTTTTTATTCTACACGCTGACTTTTTTGTGACACAGTTGCTCACATCTCTAGACCAGGTTTCTCAATAAGATGTTACAACTGACGAAACACCTGTCTAATTGCCTGAGTCAAGAGGTTATTTTTACAACTCTTTTTTTTTCTACTTCCTCTTCTTCAGCCCTCTCTGGTCTACTACCGGAAATGGACCTCTACGAACTCCCTCCATTTCTCCCTGTTCCCTGCTATTTGCACCAGTCACGACGTCATCAGCTCATCTCTTAAAGATTTTCACAAGGTTTCCAATCCCTTTGAGTATTTTTCCGACCCATTTTTTCCTTCTAATTACAAGACATTTTAAAAGGAAAATATGTATTTGAAGAGTGTGGACTACGCAAAAATGCTTGAAGAAAATTCCTTTATTAATCGCCACCTATGATATATTTTTATTATAAACGTACAGGAGCCAGGAGTGTCGGGAGACCACCACTATGGTGGAGAGACGACCTCGTCAAATACGCCGGGGTCAACTGGGTCCAAAAAGCCCAAAACAGAGCGGTGTGGAAGGAGATGGAGGAGGCCTTTGTCCAGCAGTGAACGGAAATAGGCTGAGAATAAGAAGAAGAAACAAACATTTTCTGTGAATATATAGATCCAACTTTACTTAGGTATAATCTTTCTTTCAAATATTTTGGCGTTAATGGGAGGTTTTCTAGGGAACTTCCGACAATACACACTAGGTGGCAGCGCTTCTAATAAGGTCTATTTTCAAATTATGACAGCTGTCAAACATACCATCTAGCATTGACTGATGAATATTATGCTAATATTTATCTCCTCTCTTTTTTTTCTCCAAAACATCCCATTCCTAACTTATAATTTGTGATTAATTTTGGATATCCTTGTCTTAAGTGATTAATTTTTGGGGCGTAAATTTGACTATATATTACTCATACTCATCCGATCACAAGCCTCATGTAGGTACATATATGGAATATACATGAGTCTTGTGATCGGATTTCAAAAAAAAATAGATTTCGCTGAAATTAATTTTCTCGACGTTTTCGAGGGTGTAGATTCCAAAAATGCAAAAAAATCTTTTTTTAAATTTCCGCGTACCCGTACGCGTAAACCAAAAATGTGTGCGCACCCATAACTCATAGTAATTCTTATCCGATTTGATTGAAATTTGGTAGAACGGTTAGCCCCTCGATGTAGATGAGTCAGTAAAATGTTGAGATCTGCAGCCCTATTCACGAAAAATTTTGAATCGAACTTCGAACTAAACTTAGACTTAAACTTTTCTGAAAACTTTTCTAAATATCTAGTCATATAAGTAGTCTGTGATCTGTCAGATTTACTACCTGTCAGATTTACTCCGACTTTTCCAACTTTATTCATATTAAAATAATATTATTACAAATAAACACGCATATGTGGCTTGTAAATACGGAATAAATCAATTATAAAGGCTGAAAAAGAAATTTAGATGGGCGAAATGTACATATCTAACAGACAGAATTTTTGACAGCTCAATAAGTTGGAAAAGTCGGAGTAAATCTGACAGGTAGTAAATCTGACAGATCACAGACTACTTATATGACTAGATATTTAGAAAAGTTTTCAGAAAAGTTTAAGTCTAAGTTTAGTTCGAAGTTCGATTCAAACTTTTTCGTGAATAGGGCTGCTGTACCTTCAGGGGAACCCTCTTAAAGTATCCAAAGAAAATTTCACTTGTTCTAGAAAAAGGGCTAAAAAAGAAAAAAAAATTTCTTCGATTTTCATAAAATTTGGTATACGGGTTGGTCTTATGCTCCTACACAAGCACGTAAAATTTGAGGTCCGTAACTTCAGTGGGTCCCCCTTAAAGTACCGATAAATATTGAATATGTAGGATAAATTCATTTTAATCGTAAAATTATGAATTTTTATGCAAATATATGTTTTACACGAAAAGGCTGTAATAATATACTATGAGTTCTGGGCTACCCTAGGTTAGCAGCTTTTTTTAAATGTGATTATGTTTAGCGATTCGATAGAAATTTTTCTATTTTCACTTAGTTAACAATCCCATTCTTAGTTTATACAGTACAAGTGTAATTTTTAACTTTCATGCACCTCTAAAAGGCATCAGATTTCACGACTGTCATTTTATGTGGGCAATTTTCTTCCCTGTATTTGTTGATATGACAATTACTGTAGTATGATCAGTTTAAGGTTTTTTGTTTGGTAAACTGTCAGATATCCTGGTACATTTTCGTCGTGAACTCGTCTCGTAACTAAACCATTGATGCAATCATTTTAATCTCATTAATTTAACAGCGAGTGAAAAGCTGCGAAAGTCTGCGAAAGTCAATATCTGCAGTGTTTTGTATAATACTTCAACGATTTACTTAAGTTCTTTGATATTGAATTTCATTCTATAAATACATCTATGGATTATTGTTAGTTCTTAATGCAACGACTATGACATTTCTTATAAATAAACTACTTACCTAAAGCTACGGCTAGACTATGGGCCATGCTGGCCAAATAGAGGCTCTGGCCCATCATGGGCAAATAGTGTGGCCGCTTCACCAATGACCAATATCGCCAAATATTTGACATTGGCCGTTACTTGTTTACTTGTCGATCGAGTTCGCCAGTATTCACCAATATTGGAACAATGTTGACAGCTGTCATGTCTTTCATGTTGTTATTTTAATAGTATTTTGTAATTTTTTTTTATAATCCTGATGAAATAATGGAAGTTGACAATGATAATATCATATTATGGCATTAATTGCAGCATCCTATACAGTGATACATGTGGCATCTGCTTTTCTGTTATTAAAAATAATGAAAAACGCAAACGGCAAAGACGGTGGTTGATGCTTTCTTTAAACCACTCGAGTATGTATGTAATGTACCCATGATTCTTGTTTTTTTTTTATCAATATCTTTTATTTTCATTTATGTTATAGTCCAAATCAACCTGTAAGAGCTAGGTAAATATATACCTATTGCAAAACAATGCACATCAATTAGAATTGAAGGTTAGGTTTAATAAAATTATGAATGTTTTTATTGTGTATATTTGTGAATTGGAAATTATATTAAAATTTTCCTTTTTGCCCATGGGGGATAAACTCTACTGCAATTCCCCACTCAGATAGGAGTATACACTATACAGTTGAGAGTGGAATGTAAAATGATGAATAAAAGCAAGAATCAATTAACGGATCGGTGATAGAAACATTGTGTGGTAGTCTAGTCTTGTGCCACGTACTAGCTGTCATGCTGCCAATGTTGGGCCAATAGTGTAGCCAAGTGTACAAGTATATTTGCCAAATGTTGCTACTTGCCAATGCTTGGCCAGAGCCCCTATTTGGCCAGCCTGGACCAGCATGGGCCATAGTGTAGCCGTAGCTTACCTACAATAATACAATGCTGTTTAAGCTATAGAGTGAACGTATATTGAAAGTGACGGCTGACACTCTCGTCAGTCCATAGAAAAAATATCACAAATGTGACAGTTTAATGCATTCGGTAAAAAATGCAAACGAGGTGGCCAAAAAGTTTTGCAGTTTTTTTAAGCATTATTGTTGATTTTTTTTTCGATTATTCGTTGTATACGACATTAGTTTATAAGTTTTTTCATAAGTTTTTGATTTTCTATATTTTCCAAAAAAGCTACATTACTCTTTCAGAGAGAATGGTTATTTGAGGTATAATTTAGCGAATCAGTTTGAAAATTGCTAATATATAGATAATTTTTGTAAATTTTATGAGTGTGATAAGCTTAGCCATCAGCTTTCGAAACATTGTACGCGTTCGCATATCCTAAGGTTTCATCAAAATAGATCACACGAAATTGACCAAGCTGGAACATTGATGCTATGTTTGTGTAGTATAAAATAAAAAAAAAATCAGATTGTTGACAAATAGTTAGGTATATGAGTGAAATGTCAAGATTGGGGACATTATTTTTCAAGTGGAAAACACATGGAAAAGAGCCGACTAGGTATTAAACATTGGAGGTCTTAAAAAGTAGTTAAGCGCCTATGACCTATGACATCTAAGTTAATATTAGGTTGAAGTAATTATTAGATAAGGATTGATTTGATGAGCTAAATAATGTATCAAGAGAAGATGTCTATTAATTATTGCCAGATAGAGATGGTTGAGGTTTGTCAGGTATGCAAACTTCGGAGTCAAAGTCAACAGATAAAATATTGACAATATCAGATAAACCGAAGACACGGTTTTCATTGCTGATAACTCGCAAGATCTAAAGTTTTCTTGGACCATGTCAATGAAGTAGGGCAACCGTTTGGTCTGAATATAAATGTATAGAAACCAAGGTAATGCTTTTCATCCGTGAAGAATGATCTGACGGTTGTCTCCAGGTGAGAAACAAAAAGGTTGATAGAATCGGAAATTCTTATAACATTGGTAGAGTCCGCACTGAAAAACTCGCTCCACTTACCGAAGTTCGATGCACAATAGAGAGGGCTCGTAACGAATTTAACAGTATTAGAACATTATTTACGATAATTTAAATTTTAACCTTAGGCAAAGATATCCCTTACTGGGATGTGGACAGAAAATCGGAGGTCCTGAATAGGGAAAAAATTGATAGGGAATTGTTGACAAACATTAAAATCCGTAAGATCTCATCCCATGGCCGTGGACGTTCTCAGAGTCGATAAGAACTCGCTTCTGCAGGTGATTATAGAGAGCAAGATCGAGAAAAGACGTGATATGGATAGAAATAGATGACAGGTGTCATAAATCCGCAACACAAGAGCATGGTTTGGAATCCAAACCATCAGGAAACTGAATCGTCCAGCTAGAGACAGGGAGGCCTTTGCCAAAGTGAAAGCCAAAGTTGGAGGGACATGACTGGGCACATCAAGAAGAAAAAGAGATGGTTGAGCACAAACTTTCGTGTTAAATATTGGTTCCTTAGTGGCGACCATAGAAGCCACTTGTCACGCCAACATGTCCATAACCACCCTAACCAATTCAAATACAGCCTGCCTCCGGAGTGACATTCTGTTTCATACATCAATAACACTTTGTTTAACTCTTAATACATGTAATTTAAAAAGGGGATATCATTGCTTTTGTTTAATTCTCGGTCGGCCTACAATCCGGAGATCGTGTTCTCCGATAATTGGAACCAAGTGACATCGGCAATACGCGATATTTAGAACACCGCGTCCATTCACAGGTAACGAGAATTGGATTGGATTCAGCGGAACGACCGTCTGACAATAAACAACAATACCTCGCAGTGGCAATAGGCAATGCGGCGTAATTATTATTTATACAATGTGTTTTTTCTACTCTTGATCATACTATATGTGCGATTAATAGAAGAAAATATACCGATTAAAATGCGAATTTTTAAACATCGACACGACAACAAATAAAGAGAAAGATCCAAAATTAGCCAAAAGAATTTGCAGAAACTTTCATTGCAATAAAACGTACACAACAACTCTACATAAGCGACTTTATGAATAAGTTTCAAACAAAAACTTAAAGTTTTTTGTTTTTATAAATTTATTTCCGTTTGAAATCGTTACATTTTAGGCATTTAGACTTTTTGGCTTTCAAATTAATTAATTCGAATAAAATAGGACAAATACTTGAAGAGAAAATAAATAAAAACAAAGAATATGAATTAATCAATTTCAAAAGAAGTTGTCCAAAAAAGTTTTCGCATTTTCATTGATAAATTTTCGTCTATTATTCGCACATTTTGTTTGATAAAGTGTCGAGAAAACACACTGTAGGTATTGTTAGCACCGACAATAAGAGATACTCATATAAACGATGGCTGCAGCACGGCGTAGTTGGTGTAACGGTAGAACCGGTCGGCCCGCAGCATCCGTGGGAACCGGGTCTTGGCCCCACGCATCTCTCATTAGTTTTTTGCGGGCCGATTTTAAAACGTAGAAAAGATTTTCTTCGTGGAAACTCTTAGAAAAGCGTTCTTTAAACTGATCTTAGAAAGGTGTGAGACTCTTAGAAAAGCGTTCTTTAAACTAAACTTAGAAAAGGGTGAGACTTCGATGGTTTATTTGAAAGCGGACATAACCCCAAAAGTAAAAAAAAAACACAAAATAAAATTTTAGAATTTTATTCAAACACTTGAAATGAAACACAACGAAAATTAATTTTCGAATATTTATTCAAGCTAATTTTTGCATAACATTATGAACTTTGACTATGTTATAACATATAAGTTATTGTCTTTTCTTTAACAAGGTAACACGTATACAATTGAAATACTGTTGTTTACTTTCTGTGCTTTATTTAATATTAATTTTTATTTATTTTCGTCCTCTCTCTATGCTTAGAGTGAAATATGTCAAAATGTATCTCTATTCATTTTAGGCTTGCCTAGATTAATTTTAAAACCGTTTTTATAGATAAATACCTACCTTAATTGCATATATTATAATTAATTATCTACATGGTAATATAGAAAAAAACTACAGTTTTTTTTTTTTTTTTATGAATAAGCAACATGAACACTTGTCATATTTTTTATTGCTGAATTTAATTCCATCCTGTGCCCTTATTCTCGTAGCGGTCTTAATACGCTCTTATCTTGATTGACAATCATAAAATGGCGGATTGGTATTCACAAAACAAGATATCTTAAAAGATCGTTATGTTTGAAATATCAGTATGAAAATGATCCAGTTCCAGATAGGATTAAGATTAGATTCCGATAGTTTTGTGAATACGACTGCTTGCAATCGTGTCTTAATCTTATCGTTAAGTGATTTTTAAAAGCGATTGATTACGAGAATAGCCCTACTGATTGAGCTGCAAAAAATTATAGCCAGACGAGGTGTTGTTTGAAAATTTCACAAAACAATCAGTGCTTTAATCCATGTTTTGTAAAAAAAAAATGTGGGTTACGTTCTATTACAAATAGTCCATCGAGAATCGTGTGAATCTGTTAGTACCTATATACAATCTGTTCTAAACGGCAGTCGCGGAGTCCCGATACAAAAAGACTGAAGTATCCTGTTAACCTACATCGAGATTGCAGGAACGAATATCGACGTGCACGTTCAGTCACAAAACAATTCGTCACAATAGAGGATCCGCTCGAACGCGTCAACAAACATACGTTTAACTACTGAAGAGCGGTGCATTTCGAAATTTCGAGATGAGAGTCCAACATTGTATCGGGTTCTATTGGAAATCCACATCGAATCCTCTAATAACGATTAGTGAAGATACTAAATATAACGAATGAAAATACTTCGTACAAAATATACTGAAGCATATTTGACTATATATTTCAGTATAAAGTATTTACAAATTTCAGTACCTACCCTATCTGTTTCAGTACAAGGTTATTAGTAAGAACCTGGCACCTCCATGTGACAGATTATATCATCTGGCTAAAGGTACACACCATGACATCTGTCACGGCTACCTACGCCGTGACTAAAAAAGAAAAAAATATTATATCATCCGTTTTTGGGGTTAGCCATTATTAATTCAATAAAGGCACTTGGGCACCTTATCTGGTTGGTATAAGAACACATTTTATACCTACTTAAAAAAATAGTTTTGTTATATGCGCTAGAGAATGAATAAGGTTAAATTAGATAAAAGAAGTGCAAAGTGGATAAAAAACAAAATGCGTGAAAGAATGTAGTTATGTATGATATTTATAAGAAAGAGAGTTGAATGCAGTTAAGAAACTTGTGAACTTGAAGAAGGAAAAAATAGACGATAACGAATGTAAAAAAATTAAGTGCAAATGTGAATGGGAATTTAAAGCTTTTTTGGAAGGAAGTGAAAAGAATAAGGTCTAGGAAAGATGAGAAAGTGAAGATAAAAATGGATGTATGCTGATACAGGAGAGAGTATTTTGAAGATTTGTTTGAAACTAAGGATGGATGCGGTAGTTTGTGTCAAGTGATTGTATAAATGGACAGGATGCTGAGAGTTAGCAAATCAGTATGAATGAACTTACGAATGTGCTCAAAAAAGCAAAAAATGGGAAAGCTGAAGGTTGCGATAGGGTATCAACGGAGCTTATCAGGTATGGCGGCCGAGTGACGCTGCAGTGGTGCCTGCAGCTTTTCAACTTGTGCTGGACGCAAGGACGTACCCCAGGCGACTGGAGGAAAGCCAATTTCTGTCCTCTGTATAAGGGGAAGGGCTCCCGGCTGGACTGTGGCAACTATCGTGCAATCAGCTTGTTGAGCAACGTGGGTAAATTGTATAGTAGAATCTTAGTAGAAAGGGTTAGAAAAATAACTGAAAGTAAAGTTTGGGATGCACTAGGGGTTTTATGAATGGGAGAGGGTGTGACGATCAGATCTTCGCTCTGCGGATGATTACGGAGAAGCTTTTGAGTAAACATCAGAAGCTTTATGGGTTTTAAAGTTTAAACATTGCACTTGTATTATCTAATCTTACCATTCAGTATAACGCATTCGCGATAAAACGAAATATTTTCCATAGTAGGTACCTAACTTGTAATTCCTTATACCGGGATTTTACATCTATATAGGTATCTACCTATATCGATTTGAAAGTGATTATGCAGGTACTTTTACTCTACAGAACACAAACGTGTGCCTATGTAATATCTATAGAGGTATCCGGGTATCGATATAAAAATATATTATACAATACTAGCAGCAAAACTTATCAGTCAAAAGGCATAGGAAAGGGTCGTCAACTGTTTGATTGTCATTTAAATCATGTATGTCGTCCCTTAAAGGTTTCCAATTATACTCTACCACGTAGGGAACTTCGGACAATTTGACATTTCTTCTCGTAGCAACAGTTGTATATATGTAGGAACATTTTATCAAGTATCGCATATTTCTTCGATATAATCTGCTTTTATTGTCATAGAAACCATCAACCTTAAGACGAATTTTATAAGGACGACAAATATATTTCTCGTAGTTGATTTGGTTTTGTCACATGTATGAAAAATATTTCGCTAGGGTTAAGAATGTTTCAACGAAAATAGCGAGTTACGGACGAACATTCAGAATTATTATGCTTATAGGGCTATGTTATAAATGAATTTTACTGTAGATATACGTTATCATGGCCGTGGGCGTGAAGGAAGCGTCACGCCTAGCAAGAACATAAGGCTTGGGTTCGAAATCTATCATAGGCATGTCGTTTTTTCGATATGCGTGTTGTAAATTTTCTTGATTTTTATCTGATGGATATTATTTATATTTATATTTATAAATTAAATTAACGGCAAATTGCCTTTTAAAGAAAATAAAATTACAAAGAGAGCAACAAAAACACAAAAAAAGAACAAAAAAAAATACAATACACACAATTTCTTTCCATAAGCACTACAGTGACAAAAAGTACCAGAGAGATGGTTAGAAATCTCAATTTAAAATGACAATGAGCTCATATTGAAGAATGAGCGCTTAATATGATATACAACAAGACTGATTTTGAGATGACGTGATTTTATCACATCGATTTAGTCCCCAAAAAAGGAAGAAGAAGAATGATGTTTGGCTGGGTTCACACTACAATAATATACTGTTAGTTTTTTTTGCAGAAGTGGTACAAAATATTGTACATAGAACCATTCACACTACGTTTTTATGGCTAAATCAACTCAATACTATGGATTCTTTAAATCGTATACTGCAAAAACGTGCATTACAATAATAATTATGTACTGTACCCGTATTCTAAGTTTTATCGGAAGATAGTCACGTAAGTAAAGTGAGTATTACACGATACATTTTGTATGGAAAACGTGTATAGCGCCGCCACAAGGATAGAAACAAAAGCGATTCTCGCATTCGATACGTATACACGTTTTTCATACAAAAAGTATCGTGTTACTCACTTTACTTGCTTGACTACCTTCCGATAAAACTTAGAATATGGGTACTGTAGTGTGAACTGTCCCTATTGTTACTTTAGTTGTTAGTAGTACCTACCTAATATGGATTGAAAATACTTATAAAAAATTACAGAGTCTCGCGTGATGTTTGTTCATCTACGTAAGAAAACTATTAGGTATCTTAACAAAAAGACAATGCGGGATTAATTCAAAGACAAGGATACTGTAAAGAAAATATACGTAAGCGTGTTGTGAAATTAAAAATACTCACCTTAAAACAATAATGGTCACACCACGTACGGGGCAGTGAAACAATGCTTGAGGTACATTTTTCTAAATATCTACATTTCACGTTATCCTTCACAGCAATCAATTGCAACAATAATAGCATAAAATTGTGATAGTTGTGAAACTTTAGACAGATTAAGAGTAAATTCTAATGCCCATGGGGTGGCCCGTATACCTAGAAAGGTGTCACCATGGTACACAACACGGCAAAAGTCTGATGATTTGTTATACAGAAAGGGTGGATATCATTCAAATAACGACGAACTTAACTGATGTTGGGTGTTATTTTGAAGTAGTCATTTTAAGCAAAAAAAATGGTCTGAAATACATGTATCCTGTAAGACAAAAATATTGAATAAAAGCAATAATTAAAAAGGCTAGGATTCACTGACAATATGTGTGACCGCGGTATTTTCTAAACGCGTGTGACCAAATGTTAATAAAAAAACATTATCGTGTATTTATAGAACCTTAACTGTTACACCGTGAAAAGCCATGGCTTGTAAATTTCACAAAATTTAAACCATGAGCCGTTACATAGTGTTACCAACCATCGATTGAGTTGAGACCAACAGTGTTTAAAACCGTTTTAGCCGGAAACAAAGGAAGGTTTCGACAGATTAACTTTTTACTAGCGGATAACCGGCGTGTGCTTCTACGATTATTTGACACAACAACATGCTATAACCACAAATGATAAAGTTTTCACATGAGAATGACAAATATGTTCATTAATGTTCACACCAATTCAGTCAAAATAATGTAATTTTTTGTGTTTTTTTTTTCAAGCGGATTCCCGGCTGTGCTAATACGATTATTTGACATGATTGACGCAATAACCACAAATACTTTATAGAATTTTTTGTAGAAAATGGTAGATCAGTGATTTTGATTTAAAATTCTTAAACAATTATGATTAAAATAACTTTTAGTACTTTAAAAACATGTTCGCATTATTATTTTTGAAATGAGACCGGCTTAGGGGACGTCTGTTGGATGTTGTCAAAGTTGGACCAAGGAAGAAGCATTTATCTGTGTTTTATATGTATAGATAGTGGTCTCAAACCATATTGAGGCTTAGAACATTTGTAATAAAACCGGTTTTCATAAGATGGTTTCCAAGTCTATAACCGACATAGATTTTTTTTTTTGTCTTTTAGACAATGGTCTAAAACCATCATCGCATTATTGTCTTCCACCTGTGAATGGTTTCCGAGCACATAGCGGACATAGAAACGTTTTTCGTTTTATATAACACTAATACATAAGCAACGGAGTTTATTCTGTACATGTATGATGTATTGTACACACTGTACATAATATAGGTGTGTAGATACCGACAACAAGCAATATTTGTACAAGCGGATAATTTGTTTTATGGATTCTACGGAATATTATTAATAGATATTTAGATTTTTATGTCGGCATTCTACTTCAGTACCGGCTTACAGCTACGACTATACAAAATACTAGACCATTGTACTCTCAAGTAATTAGCGTACAAACTATTCGGTACGCCACGAGAATCTCAATCAGGTGGATCTCAAATCAAGCGGCTGTTAGTGCGTTATGTATCATATTTCTTATATAAAAAAAAAAAAACGAGCTTAACTAGCTTGATCAAACTGGTCGTAAAAGGAATGAGTCGTTAACCAATACTTGTTCTTTTCAATTTGGCTATCCTCGCTCTAGAAATGCAGGAAATTGAAAAAAAAGCGACAGATATTTTTTTAACATTTACGCTTTTCTAATTGCCGCCGATTATTTATTTTTGTTTGAAATACCTAACGTAGAATAGTCAAAGCAACAGGGGATTCACGAAAAAGTTTAGTTAGAAGTAAGTATACTAAATTATTTTCTCAAGAGGCATTATAACATTGAAAAAATCAAGTTTAGGTCATATGAAGATTAATCCTAACTACAAAAAAATTATAATTAGGATTAATCCTAACGTTTTCACGCATCATACGATTCTATTTATATTAAATTTTTTGAGTTATTGGACCGAGAAAAATTTGAGAGACGAAAAAAGAAAATTCCTAATAAAAGCGTGTTAATTCTACAATAAAATGTAAATTTCAGTTACTTGCGGAATCATTAAGTAAACGTATAAAAAACTGGTGTTTAGGTAGAACTTTGACTTGTTCTAAACTTAAAATTTTTCGTAAATAACCCTGGATACCAAGCACTTTTGCAATGACAATGACAGTTAGGCAAATCTTTTGAAGATCTAAATGACTTTACATCAGTATTGTGTTGATCGAACCCGTAAAGCCATTGACACCTCATATAAACAAGATCTACCGCTTACTTCATCAGAATAAAACGTTCACCGTTTTCACGTGCACTGATAACACAATAGGTTTTCTTTTTGTTCTTTGACTTGATGAGGGTGATAATGGCGGTCATGACATGAGTTTTCCACGAAACACTGGCATTGTAGGCGCAAATCAACGGTCTACATCCCATTCCGTACGTCAGGCAATTGACACAATATTCTCAACATTGTTCACAGCTCGATTTTAGCCAATATAATGAGTGTTACACGTTGTATTAGTCAAGAGTGCATGAAATAACTGACACAGTACTAAACAATTACACCTCATACGATTAGATCGCGAAAACCCGTGTGCATTGTAAGTGCCAGTTTGTCCCAATTCTCTTTGGTACTTAGATCCCTAAGAACATAGCGATAAGTTCATTTCTTACGCTGTACATTATTTATTTATATATTTGTTAAAATTGCTATTATTGCTATGAATTAATTGGTTTAATTTTTATAATTTCGCACTATTTATAGAATTGATATAAGACTTCTGCCCCAAAGGGCCGTTGAGAAGAAGAAGAGTAGATGCGGATGACCAGAGATAGAGAGGAGTGACTATGAGAAGGTCTATGATATCCTGCAGTGGACGATTACGGGCTAGTTATAAAAGACTAATCTGATGCGTTTGATAAGGACAAAACAAAAAGTGGTAAATTTAGTGAGATAATTCGTATGTTCACGTTTTAAATTGACAGCGTTACTTGATTCAAATTAAACCTCTGAACTCTAAAGTTATAAAACAAAGTTTTATTTTGCTTCAAAAATGGAGCCCTTATTTGCCTAGTGAAGCAATACCACGCGTGAACGACTGGAACGATTTCGCTTTTTTTGTTGTGTTTGCTATTGTCAGGAGAAGGTTCTTATGAAATAAAAACTTACAAGAAAAGCGCAGAACCTTTATATTTTTTATAAATTAGGTAAATAATTAAACTAACCTACTTAATGCTTTTGACAATGTACACATTTCTATTTTTGAATTTAAATAATAGGTGTTAGATATCTGTCAAATATTGAGAGTTGCTGGGATTATCAGAATGTGCCCTGTAAACATTGTTTAAAACAGATGCATCGGTCGGAATTATGTTGCTTATAAAAGGTATTTAATTTATCATTAGGTATACATATTCAAATTCTAAATTCGAAGTTTGGACCACAGGACAACGCAACGTTTGTTGGGAAGTCTGGCATTATATTAATATATCGCAAAAATAATACTTTTTAAGTACATAATACAAATAAAGTATTAATTATTATTCTTACAATAAAACCAATAGGTACGAGATCATCACGTTTTTTAATATTAAGATCTACATAGTATACATACACAATACCCTGTTTATATAATTTGTAAAGTTAATGTAACGTATCTGCAATAGTTGGCGAATAAAGAAACGTTATTTGAAATGAGATAATTACAATGATAGTTATCTTAACGTCTAAGTATGATGGGAGATATTGTGACAGAATACAAGGAGGTACCTACCGTCATTATTGGATAATGAGAGAAGACATTCTCCTCTATTCAGGTTAGTCCGACATTTATATCTACCGTTTTTTTTTTGTTCACGTACAAACGAAAATAATAATAGAAAAAGGTATTGTGACGATCGTGATTCTTTTATTTCTTTGGCCAGTCTAAATGGACTATTGTTTCACACAATATTTTTTTTTAATCTCTTTATTCTCAATTCATTACGACGCAAAAAGAATATTTAACACGCTTATCGACCAGTTCTTAGAATAAAAATTCGCCGATCTTATTATTTTTTTCAATGTATAATATTATTGTACGCACGATTTCGCGTATAATTAGCGATGTGAAACCATCGTACGTTTTTTTTAACTAACTTTCTGTCAAGCTAAATTGAAACTTATGAAAAACGTTGAGGCACATTTAAGCATATATGAAGGAAACTCCACAATCATTAAGTCATGATTATCACAGTTGCGCTTAGCATAAAAACTGTAGGTATGGATCAACTCTGGATTTTACATCACGATTCCGATACAATTGCAATCTCAATAACGATGTCTTTATGTCATTCAAATTCTTATATAAAATACATGACAGCAGTCGCAGTCTTTAAATTTGGTTGCTCTCTTTTTCTCAATAATTTCCAACTTTTATCTCTATATTTCATTAATGATTAAATATCTACTTGTTGTAGGTATACATGAGATTTTTCGACATGTTGAACATGTCGAGAATTGCTGAAGAAGAAGAGTTGCTCCCTGGATTGTAATATTTGTAATAAGCGATAATTTTGCTTCCGACCGATCATAAAAGATGGCGGTGGCTACCTCATTTAAGTGGTTATCATTTTTCTACATAGAATTATTGTCAACAAGTTATTCTTAACTTATTATTATTATTCGACAAATTTAATCGAAAGTCTACAACGTTGATAAACAAAATTTCAATCTCATGATTATCGATCGGATAAGAGCCATTTTTAGATAGCAAACTTCCTTGATTGAGGACAAAATTCTAATGAAAAATTTTGGCGCAGCGCCAACAAAATGCGATGATTGTGGGAATTTTCTCATCGCGGAGGAGACAAAGTTATAAGAAGATAACTGAAAAACGCTTTAATGGTCTATTTTTTTCTTTTCAGATAATTAAAGCTGCATCATCATGGAAACGTGGCTGGTTGATGTGAAGCGGGTGAGGATACCCAGACCAAAGTTCGGCTCAAAATACCCTTCAGAACCTCCCAAGGATTATTACGATGATGAAGAGAATTTGAAAAAGAAGATGACATCGGAAATGAGCAAGGATATTATGAAGGCGACTGAGGAGATCAGAAGAACATTGCAAGAAAAGTTGTGACCGAAGGAGAGCCCATCATGTTGTACATAGAATATTCCAGGAGTTGTCTATATTTATAGTTTTACGTTAGTGTCTTTCTCTTTCTACTCAAAAACTTTCACGGATACTATTTTATCTGGTTTTAAAAAATAAATCAAAATGTCGGTTGCATTCACCGACATAGAAAATAGCTTTAGAGAGAAGAATGTTATCAACTGGTATTAGAATATCTTAGTTAACGATTGTATCTCCCTCTTTCATATGGTTAATGGTTTAACACTAAAAATTAAGCTCCACTGCGTAAATCTATTTTTTCCATCAGTAATAATAATTAAGTCCCATATTACTTACTTATGACGTCGTTTGCTAAAACCTTGGACAAATCATTGCTTCGAACGTATTCTTGCTAGCCCTCCTCACACTGTTTGATCAGACATTCCTATAGACCGCGGTAATTCTAACAACTATAACGGAGACTTGGTTATTTTACAAAAGAGTTAGCGTCTCGATTCTGCAAGGATCCTTACTGTATGTAACAGTAAGAATCCTTGCAGTATTCTTACATGTTGAAGGTTGTCGGAGTGTTGTTTCAGTGATCCAACTTTGGAACAAGAGTAGCAGGCGATCGTGAGATATTCAAAACTGCGAAACGTCAATCTGACGTAAGAGTTGTTTAAAAAAAAAAACCCCGGTTGACATATTTGGAGAGAGGAGAGAATATTTTTATGACTGTTCATTACATAATGCTCCGTAAAGATGTCAGGCTGTATTGCCTTGTGATAAAAGGATATGAGTGGATCGTAAAACTTTAGTAAACCTTGTTACATCATCCCCTTTATAATAATATTTGTGCAAGTTCCACATGGACCCTACCCACATACAATATATCCATTAATTATTCACCTTAAATTTACAATTGCACAAGGTAAATGCTCTATTCGTGTTTTAAATTTGAGTTTGAAACTGCTATTTTCTTATTATCAGAGTATTAAAAAGTTTGTAACAAAGATTTAAGGATATTATGATAATATAGATATTATGAGTTTAAAACAACTTAAAGCCAAATTAGAAGTTTTACAAATAAAGTCCATAAAAATTGACAGGTTAAAAAACATTATCATGCTACTCTCCGTGTGGAAAATTATTATTCTACCGTTGGTATAAAGTTGGGATTAGGCCAAACGAGCAAATGTACATTCTTTTTTATTCTAGCGGAATCCCCTATGTAAACACTATAAGCTTAGATCATTCTTTTGTTGCTCTACATTTGTTTGTCAAGTTTCTATGGAATTTTTGCTCATTCGATATATGTAAACCGCGCAAAACTTGCAAGTACAAACATTTGCAGCCGTACTAATAGAACATTATTCATCGAATAAGCGCAGAATTAGCAAATCTTCCACGACAGCGCACTGTGGAATATGGTAGAACAGTCGCAAATATTTAATGATTTTTTAGGTACACATTTTCCACATATTTTTAATTGCATTTGATAAAATAAATGTTAACCATTATAATATTATCAAATTTCTACATTTTTAACATTTATTTGTATATAATATAACGAATCAAAGATTCATTACTTGTAGAATCACAACTAAACAAATATATTTTGTTACATTTCAAATTCAAATATCTTATCTATTGCTAACAACTAATGGTATGTGTTATATATTTTCGAAAACCTTATTTTATATAGATAAATGTTTGTCCAAAAAATTTTTAGTATTTTATTTATTATAAGTGTTTTCTTAATAATATTGTAAAATCATAAAAAATATCAATTCCATGAGTTTGACGAAGGTTTTCACTTTTACCGACGTCTCCCGACGTGCCGAAATTTATGTTAGATTATAGCCTAGGTATATATCTTTAACATATCAAAAAATTGGCTGCTCGTTTTTGCTCATTTAGAAGTTATGAATAAAAAAAGTACACTCGGTACAAGTAGAGTGTCGCAGATAATCCTATTGCGAAAACCGGTGCTGGCTTTACTAAAATCTATAACTGTTTTATTTTTTAAGATATCGTTTTCGAATTTTGCACAATAATAGCAGAATATTTATTTATTATGATGGTATACATATTTTTTAGTTTTTGTGTACAGTTATTTTTATTAAAATATATGAAAATTGTTTTTTGTAAATAATAATCATACTCACTTAATAATATATTTACTGAACTTTAATTCGATTTTAAATTAAGTAAAAATAATTTTCATATATAAAAAATAGATAAAATAAACTAAAAAATAAAAGAGAATATTCTATTCAGGGTGTAACGTGATAAACATTTCAAACAATTAATTTTAATATTACTGAAAAACTACAATGGTAAATATGCTGAAAACAATAGGTATTAATATCCTTTAACCCTTAAATCATGCTTTTACATTACACTTCATGATAAATATATATAATTAAAATAATAATAATAATAATTTTCTACAATTACTTTCTTTATGCTATTATAGAAGATAGGTTTATTTTATACTCTTCTTCATGCTCCAGATCCTATAATAACATAATACTATTGGGAATCCATAGGTAGGTAACTTAAAAAATGAACGAATTTGATGAAGTAGGTACTCTGTATCTACTTTTTTGATCCTGAAGGTCATGAAATCTAATACGCACACGCTTATATTTATATGTCCATCAAAAAGATTAAAAAAAAGATTAAATAGTTATTGTGAATAAAATCGAAACAATATATTATTTTAATTTTATTTAATTTATTAATTGTTTACATGGTTCAACGTTTAACCATAAAAATAAGTTTTGTGATAGTCAGCCCTGGTTTTATTAGCAATATGATTTTCTTTGGCACTCTACTATTACTGGGTGTAATTTTGTCATTCATAACTTCTAAAAGAGCATAACCGAGCAGCAATTTTTTGATATGTTAAGGATATATCTAGGCTATAATTTAACATAAATTTCAACGCGTCGGAAGACGTTGGTAAACGTGAAAACCTTCGACAAGCTTGTGGAAGATATTATTTTTAAATAATTTTACAGTATTATTAAGAAAAAACTTACAACAAATAGAATACCAAAATTTTTTATGGCTGAAATTTATCTATATAAAATAAGGTTTCCAAAAATATGTAACACATACCATTAGTTGTTAGCAATAGATAAGATATTTAAATTTGAAATGTAACAAAATATACTTGTTTAGTTGTGATTCTACAAGTAAAGTATCTTTGATTTGTTATATTATACACCCTGTATAGATCATTTTTATTTTGATTTTTAGTTCATTTTATCTGTCTTTTATGTACAAAACTACTTTTACGTACTCTAAAATCGAATTAAAAGTCAATAAATAGACTATTAAGTGAGTATGATTTTTATTTACAAAAGTCAGTTTTCAAATGTTTTTAAAAAAATAACTGTACATTAAAACTTATTTATTTTCATATCAGCATAATAAACAAACCTTCTGCTTTTGAGAGTAAAAAATTTGAAAAGAATATCTTTACAAATAAAGGAGTTATAGATTTTAGTAGAGCCAGACCCGGTTATTGTCCACAGTGCAGCGTCCCAAATGGAATGTACGCCACAGAATTTTCTTTGCATTTCATTCCTGCTCGTTGATATTGGTTTGGTATAGACGCCAAAAACGAATTTTCGTTTATACTAAAGATCAAGAATGAAAGCTCTATTCTAGCTCTGGCTCTTTATTCGTTTAGTCTTAAACAACAATAAATAATAATGACAATGAAATATTCAGCAGTAAGCCTTGCATAAGGACAATCCCATCCCCTAAATAACACGCCACTAGACTCAAAATAAAAATGACAAGGAGAACTGACAAATTTAAGATAGGACATGTTAAGGTTAAAATTGTTAATAGGTTAAAGCTAAAAACATCCCGCTTTTCCGTATCACTGGTGTTTTCATAAATTATGTAGAGCATATTTTAAAAATGAGTGAGATAACAATATGAGCAGAAAGTGTAGTTAGTATGAGGCCTTACGCACAAAGCATGGCGTGATAAAATAATACCATGATGGATTTATGGTCGCCCCGGGAAGGCCTCAAAATAAAAATGACAAGGAGAACTGACAAGTTTAAGATAGGACATGTTAAGGTTAAAATTGTTAATAGGTTAAAGCTAAAAACATCCCGCTTTTCCGTATCACTGGTGTTTTCATATATTATGTAGAGCATGTTTTAAAAATGAGTGAGATAACAATATAAGCAGAAAGTGTAGTTAGTATGAGGCCTTACGCACAAAGCATGGCGTGATAAAATAATACCATGATGGATTTATGGTCGCCCCGGGAAGGCCTCTCCACCTATCCTCTTTTCGGCGGCCTTTTGTTATGGGGCCCGTTTATCTAAAATTGTTAAGGATGGGGGCTTTTATCTGCCTATGAGCACCGACATGATCATCTTTCCTTTCGGAAAGAATTTTTTGTTTTTGAAAAAATAATCTCACTCGACAAAATGGCGTATCCAAATACATATGAAAGATCTTTGTAACATTATGTTATGTAGACTTAAGTACCTTTACATAGTTGTTTTATTTTTTATGTATGTTTTTATTGTAGTATAAGTTTAGAAAAAATGTTTGAATGTAGATACGAATGTTTGATGCAATATTTTACTACTTAAAAATGAAATACCTAGTTGTTGTAATGGTTGTTTAGTAAAATATTTTGTAAGTGTTAGTATCAGTATTGAATTTGCATAAATATTTTAATGTATTTTTTATTTGTTTTCTTTTTTTTCTTCTCTCTAATGTGAAGTTTAAAAATGTGCCTAATAAATCAAGACGATGAAAAGTGGACGGGAAAAATACTTAAAAAAAATTGCGTAAATTATATGTATCTATTAATGTATTCGTCAAGTGAGATCTCCAGACAACTTTAGGCTGGTATATGGAGAACTTATGACTTTTTATAATATTAGATCAATGAAAAACAAATATAAAATGAGCAGAATATATAGTAACAAAAACTAACAAAAGAAAAACTCTTGTAAGTACATACTATAGGTACGTGTGAAACCCTTCAATAATTTTTAGATGTTGGCACAACCGTTGTGTCCAGCTGTTTGGCCATTCCCTTGGTCTTATATAATTTTTTTGTCTTTGTCTTATATATGTTTTTATACAATTTTAGTGTTTGAGATAGTTTTTATGTATTTGATTGGCTTCGTAAGGATACATATTTTAGTTCAATTTCAGTAGATGGTTTAGTGTTTCAGTAATCTAAAGAATTCACAAAAATATATATGTATTGAAATAAAAATAAAAGAGAAAAAATAATCCCACATTGATCTCATTGGCCCACAACATAAATTAATAACACTTTTCAGCAACAAATCGAAACGAGAAATCGGGCTATATGAAAATTAAAATGATCAAGTATTAAAAAAATGCATTTGCATATAATCCGGACTTATTTTACTACCCAACAAAATAATAAGAGATAATCAAATTTATTACCCAAAAAATGAAAAACAGACAAATGTAGGAGATAATCAAACTTATTACCCAAAAAATGAAAGGCAGAATCAAATTTATTACCCAAAAAATGAAAGACAGACAAATGTTAGAGATAATCAAATTTATTACCCAAAAAATGAAAGACAGACAAATGTTAGAGATAATCTAATTTATTACCCAAAAAATGAAAGACAGACAAATGTTAGAGATAATCAAATTTATTACCCAAAAAATGAAAGACAGACAAATGTTAGAGATAATCAAATTTATTACCCAAAAAATGAAAGGCAAAATCAAATTTATTACCCAAAAAATGAAAGACAGACAAATGTTAGAGATAATCAAATTTATTACCCAAAAAATGAAAGATATTATCAAATTTGAAAATGAGGTGACATACCGAGTTGTCATCGTAGTTTGAAGTGTGTAGGGCCGCTGTGCTGCCTTCCCTGGAGTCTCCCGGCGAAGAGTGCCGCCTGGATCTGTTGCCCTCGCCCTCATCACTGCAGTAATCCTTTACAACACAATTAACAGTGTCAATACTCTATTGTTCAGCAATGACACACATATGCATACATATTACAAGGATTAACAACCAACACAAGCGAATGGATGAACAATATTACACACATATTGAACAATAGTTAAAAAAAATATATATACGTCTTACAATATCACATAAAAGTGTTGTATATTTTTAATTAATTACAAACAGTTACACAGTTATAATGTAAACATCAAACACACTGCACATTGACTTATATGTTTGAAACCAATATCGGTTTAATTATATCGTTACACTTTGTCAATATAGGTATTATACAACATTCAAATAATTGATTTTAATCTGGTAATGGAAATAAGTAACTTTAAATTAAAAACACATATTTTTTTGTTGTTTTTTTTTTTTTTTTTACAATTATCGTTGACATTATTTAGAAAATCTAGCTGGCTATTGATTTGTTTGATAGTTGAGGGGTTGATCTAGTTCTAAGTCACACAATTAACTCTCCAAATGAGAATTGAGTATAAAATTGTTGAAGACCATTAGGTAAGTATAATAGTATTGAGTAGTTACAATAAGTAGTCTACAGAAGAGAATTAAGAACACAGAGAAAAAATTAAGTGCTCTAGCAATATACTATGACAACATCAGAAACACCGTGAAAGTACAAACTAAATCTTAGAGAAAATGTGGAGAGAGATGTGCTTTGGTGGACAGGATGACTCTTAAGAGTGTGACAGAGTGCCTAACGAAGAGTTGGCAACCGAGTGATGGTATTTGTGTTTGGTTAAGCTCATAATCAGGGGTGCATGAATGTCTTGAAGATACATTGTTCACCTGTCCTTGTTGCAGGTCCACATCGTTGGCTGACGGCGGAGGTGGTGGTGGTGGTCCGGCGGCAGGCAGGGGTGCTCTTGCTTGTCCTATCGCACCCCTGGCAGCGCTACCCCTATGCCCATTATAACCACAAAAATATGTTACATCACTACACAATAATATACATTATTTTTTATCATCTTAACTTTTATACATTTTAAAATTTAGCTCTTAGAAAGTTACATAATTATATCTAAAAGAGAATATTTACGATTTTACTGAAGGATCAAGATGATCGGAGATGCGCATTTTGAAATAAGGCTTGTAATATTTGATGGTTTGATAAAAATCTAAAAAAGGATCCATTGGTCTCCTCACCTGCCAGAGTGCTCCTGTACCGGGAGTCCAAGACCAGAGTCTTCGCTGGGTGAACGAGCGTCCGCAGCAGCGATGGGCAGGTTCTCCGCTTCGCTACCATCCTGAGTGACATCCATCAGGGAGATTAAAAATTGGGGTGAAAGGATGTTGCGCGAGCGGTATAAGCGGATGATATGAAAATCAATGTACCTGATGGTTTCGGAATGGGTACTGTACTATGATCATCGTTGATAAAGATTTTTAGGAAAGACCAGGCGCTTTAACATTCCACCCTTAATTTCATATTTGAAATATAAGGAAAACAAAGTATTTAGTTTGCTCCAATTTTATTTCACACACTGGATTTCCAAGTAAGAACATATTATTTTTCATCAGCTAATGGTAACCATCAACTAACGCAATGTTCTCTTCTCGAAACTCGGCAAACGAAGCAAAATTGTGGAAAAAACTGAATATTTTGTTTCTTCGTAGGTACGAGTACGTTTCATTGAAGACAATCGTCAACTGAAGAATTTGTCTGATTGAGAATTACTCATATATGTAAAGTATTATAACAAAACTTTCAACTGTGGAGATAAAAGTATTTCAGTTTTCAAATCTTTGAACCAATGTGGTGGGAATTATCTGTAATTTTGACGATTTTCAAAGCTGATGGACCGACATTGACAAGACCACCCATTTGAGAATTATAACCATACCTAAGTTTGAAGATATAAAATTTCAACTCAGCTAAAATCCTGGAACTTCATCCATCATCTTCATCATAATATAATGTATAGATTTTGGATTCGCAGTAGCCGTGGAAATGTAACGAATTAATTATATAAAGATCTGTGATTCGGTTGATGATTTATTTAGATAAATACGGTTAACCTCTCCCCCAATCATCTCGTATATCCGCATCAGATCCAATATTTTGATAACAGGCTTCCTTCGAGGAGCGTATACAATACATAATATATATTAACATCACTATACGAATAAGATGATGAAGTTAGTCGCCAAAAAGGAGAAACACTACGATCAGATTAATTTAGAATATTGACATTTACTTGGCAACTTCGAAATTGTATTGGTTGATCACTGACGCCTTTCTTCTAAAGATATCTATTTACTTTTTTGTAAATTTCCTCTTTAAATTTATCAATATTATGTTTTCATGTTATTTCATCTCTCTTAGAAGCCTAATGTGTTGTTTTCACGGTTCAATACTGCATTCAAAAAGCGGTTTAGAATAATTATTGTTAAGGAGCATTTTTTTCAATTCGTGGACTTTCCAATCGCCTTTAAGTAGAATTGGTAATTCAAAGTGTCAAATTTAACTTGCCATCCCGAATTCAACACGAAAATATTATCGATATTTTACGGATCTTTGAGTAGATTTTTTCTATTCGTCCGACTTTTTCATAAACACTGCAAAGATTGTCTATGGAAACTCCTAAAAATACCTTGTCTAAAAGGGAACTTTATAATTTTTGATAGAAAGATGATTTTTGTTGTGTACATTTGCAAATTGAACCATCAATTTTATAAAGATAATTATCCTTATTTTAGAGAATATTATCGTTAAAATGCCTTATAAGTATATTTAGAAACATCAAGGTTTTTTTGGATTAACGAATACATAGGTACATTAGTAGTTATGTATAAGATAGCAGCACATTATAATCTACAGTAGCCATTAAATTAATCATAAAAATATTATATTTGTTTAGCTTACGCCTATACAATATTAAAGATATAAAAACATACTTTTATGTATTAGTTATAATAACAGCAATACTTAATATGAAATCAAAAAAAAATCTACTGCCTTATACATTATTATTATGGAAAAATTTGAAAATTATTTTCATATTTAAGTTCTTATCTACTCGTCTACAAAATGCATAGGGAATATATTAAAAAAAAAAATGGCGATCATAGAGTGAACTAATTTACAATGAAATGTATCAGAGATGCTAATAGAATGAAAGTAGGAGAATAAAAATGCACCGACAATATTATTTCATAGAAGTAATCATGTTACAAAATGACAAATATTTTTTGATACCAAGCAATCGTTTTGAAAAATGTATGTATCTATGTTACAATATTATTTCATACAAACAAGCGATTCTGTTTAAAAATTACTCCATACAAACATGAAAAAAATACGCCAATTTCTCGAAGAATAATTATGCGTAAAAACTACGTATGAATTTAACATAAAAACTGACAGATTGAGTGAAATAAATAATATTTTTAGAGACTTTATCAATATAATCAATACAATATTACTAAAAATACAGTAGATACATGTATTGAAAATACTAGCGGTGTGACAAACATTGTAATGATAGATATAACAAAATAAATAATAAAATAGTGGTTGCATTTTACTGTGAATTTTGTGTTTGCAAATTTAAATTCAAAAGTATTATTCTAAAAATAATGGTGTAGCTAAGTGAAATCGGAGAATAAAATATCAATATTTTGTTTTTAATTCATTAGACATGATTTCATGCTTATTTCAAAAATTTTGTACAAAAAATATATCAGAACGCCCATCATGGAAATTAAAAAAAGCACATAGGTACCAATTATTTTGACGTGAAAAATGATTTGAGTTAATCAAAATAAAACTTATACAATATTTTTATAAAGACTAATTTGTTAAAATATACGTATAGATTTTTTTGTATAATGATGTGTTATAATAGGTAGGCCAATTTTACATAAGGCTTACAATCTGTTGATATTTATATACAATGTTGATACATAAAAAAATATTATTTGCCGGTGCTCGTGACTTGGTATGAAACTGCATAATATATAAATCAACAATTTACAAAATAAATACAAATACATCAGGACAGGCATTTAGCATTTAGCTTATGGTAATACAATGCAGCTCTACACGCTAAAGTATGTAGAATATCTTAAAAAATGGTTCATGGATACAAAACGTTTGTTCGAGGAGCAAGGAGGGTAAAATAAGCTTCAATATGCAGTGTGAGTGAGTTGCGGTACAAATTATGTGATAGATTGCTCATTAGAAAAAAAAACAGAACATCGAGGTTGCATATAAATTATGAGTTAACTTCATGTAAAATAAACACATGACTCATATTTTGTATGCACGACGACATTAATTTTATAATACAAAATATATAAAATAAGTCCTAAGATATTTTGTCAATAAAAGTGAGTGGTATTAGATATTATGATAAAAAAAGCGAGAATGTTTATTGTGAAATATTTGCAAAATTACTCTGGACATCTTAATGAAAAGGAAAAATATGATTCAACAGTGACGAATTATTGCAGTTGGCTGTTATTGAAAATGGTTTGGTGCTTGGAAAATTAAAGTGAATAATTAAATGATTATTGATTGATATAGTCTCCCAATAGGTAAGTTTTTTTCTGAAATATTTTGATAAGTACCTATGACAAGTCTGTAATAAACAGACGAAATAGAATCACACTTGTCTGACGTGTTGTGTTGTGAAGCAGCATGGTTTTTGTCTTCTATACTTTTTTTTTTTTTTTTTTTTTTTTTTTACCCATCACGCCGTGTCCCGTAAGGGGTAGGCAGAGAGAACGGACCTCCACTCTTTTCTATCCAAGCATACTTCTTTCGCTTCTTCCACCGACATACCATTTCTCATACAGCTTCTCCTATTTCTCTTACTTCTTACCTGGCCTTCCTTGAGGACGGAATCGATGTGTTCGATCCACGTCATTCTCGGTCGCCCACGCTTTCTTACACCATTCCTTTCAGCCTTATGAATTTTCTTTGTCATTCTGTTTGCATCCATTCTTTCCACATGCCCAAACCATCTCAACTTATTAACTTTCATCTTTGTCACAACACATACTTCCATACCACATTCTTTCCTAATATTTTCATTCCTTTCCATATCCCATAAAGTTTTTCCACATATTCTTCGTAGAGATTTCATCTCTACTGCATTTATACTACATTCTTCTTTTTTCGTCCATGTCCACGTTTCACAACCATACATCATCGATGGTAGCAGGATTGCGTTATGCACTAGTTTCTTTGCTTGTAGTGAGACGTTGTTGTTTCTCATTATAGGTCTTAGTGCACCGCCCACCCTGCGACCAGCAACTTTCCTACGTTCGATTTCTTTTTCACACTTTCCATCACGACTAAACATGCTTCCTAAATACACATACTCATTCACTTGCTCAAGACATTCATTTTCTACGGTTACTTTGCAATTCGTTCTTGCTTCATCCCTTTCAAATACCAACACCTTTGTTTTGCTTACATTCATTTTTAGACCATTTTTTGCACAATTTTCAAACACACTTGACACAAGTTCTTGCAAATCATTTTCACACTCAGCCATAAGTACTAAATCATCTGCATACATAAGCGCACATACCTTTATTCCATTTAGTTCAACCCCTATATTTATATCTTTTAACCCACTGACGCAAAAATCAAAGAACAAATTGAACAACCAGGGTGACATGACGCACCCTTGCTTCACACCTTTCGTAAGATAGAACTCCGGTGAAAGGTGACTGTTCACCTTCACACACGCAGTACTTTCCGAATATAGCGAAGCAATGGCACGAATCAACCGGTTATTCACTCCATAAATTGATAGAACTTCCCATAATTTACCCCTGTCTACCCTATCATATGCCTTTTCCAAATCTACGAATGCACAGAAAAGCTTCTGATGTTTACTCAAAAGCTTCTCCGTAATCATCCGCAGAGCGAAGATCTGATCGGCACACCCCCTCCCATTCATAAAAGCCCCTTGTGCATCCCAAACTTTATTTTCAGTTTTCTTCTATACAACTTTATTTATTTTAAAATATGTATATTACGATATTAATACAGTACCTAGTAGGTACGACACCACGATTCACGATGAAAAATATAAATTGTATATCCACCGCAGGCAAGAAATGGACTTCTTCAAACTGTACCTTGGACGATAACTAAATAAAATAAAATACACTTTTCAATACAAAGATGTAATCTGCACCATTTGACTATCGGGTCACTCAATGATCTACAGTACCTACTGATGAAATACTTCTGCATCGGCCTCAAGCACAAGCTGTTTAACGAGACATTGGATATTGGAACTCTTACACAGTCTCTCTTTGAGTATTCAATGGATAAATCCTCATTCTTACTTTTTTTTAGGAGAGAAGGAAACATCTTACCATAAAACTTCAGTAAAATTTGGTTTAAATGGGGTCTATTCTTTCAACAATTTATACAATAAGTAGACAGACATCACATGTGATGTATTTTCTACTACACCGCCATCTCTTGGATTTTTTTGAAAGTAAAGCAATTATAGAGGAATTGTTTTGATTTTAAACTTATGACCCGTCGAACTTCATCGCGCATCCGAATCAACGATAACAACTATTACATAATGCAATAAATTATTAGCTAAATTTAATTAAGTTTTTATGTCGCCAATTGCATATTCATGTGATAAGTCAAAATTATTTGGGTTAGATCGAAAGTCGACGAGTGGAACAGCTAATAGTAAATAAATTCAATATTTTTTTTATAATCCGAATCGGATGATTAGGTAACGTATAAATACTCCAAGGGGTACAACTGAATTGATTGAAAATAACGTTATAGAACTGAAAACGTTAAAATACGACAATTGTAAGTTTTAGCCATCGCATCTGAGCTCTTCACACAACAACATATCAAAAAAAATGTGATTCCACCTTTAAACTATCGTCAGGTTAATTCTGAAGAAGGTAGGCTTTGATTGAAAGAAAGCCGAAGAACTTACCGTGGTCTGCAGGTCATGCATGGTGGATGACATCATCATGGTATGGTGGAGATGGTGGTGATGGTTATTCTCCACAGGTCCTTTTCGCTGTTTACCCGTGATTGAAAGTATTGAGGGTGAATGAATTATTAAGAAGCGCATTCATTTTATAGCAGTATCATGAAATTTATTAAGGCAATCAAAATACGAACAGACATAACAAACTGTACCCCAAGTACGAGTCGTTATGACACCTTAGTTTTGTGAACTTTTGTCAAGATTTTCAGTTGATGAGTTAAGAACGAAATATTTGAATTTTAAAATGAAACACAAGAAATTTCGGTAAAATTCTCGTAAAGCAAGAAAAAAATGTGTGAAAAAATATTTTAGGAAAACTATGTACATAGAATGAGTTCACATAAAATGTAATTTTAGAGAACACGACATTACTTTTTGGATAAAATAAACAACAGGTACTCATAATTTAATTAATAACTGTTAACTTAGTATATTCAAAATTATTTTTATCACTTATTTTGTTTTGAATTTGCAAAATAAAATTCTCAAAACGTATTTAAAATTTCACCAATTTTGTTTTTAAAGTCAAAACACAATCAGACGGTATTTAAGCCGTCAAGTTTGATGCGAATACTTATGTATGTCAGAATGACGACATTACAAATAAGTTTAATTTAATGCTGGTTTGATACATTCTTCATACGATTAGATATTTTTCGATAAACAACAACTCAATTGAGCACAAATATCCAGTACTTGGGGAACAGTTTTGGTTGTTTTATAGGTACCTCACAACAGAGATCCCATGTTTGATTTTGTTACGTCCATAGATAAATTTTGAAAAAAAAAAAATGCAACAAGCCATAATATGTTAAGTAGGTATTTTATTCGTGCTCTAGTTATTTCAAAAATTGTAGAAAAACTAAAAATACTTTATATTTAAAATATCGAGAAATAGAACCCTTTTCCTTTTTTTTTTATAAAATCGTGCAAATAACGTAGTACAAAAAATCTATTATTTAATCTACAATTTTCTGTTATTAAAAATGTAAGCAAAGATATCACTTTAAGAGTCTTCAAATCGCAATCATGCCAAGTCTATAAATAGTTTAGTCCATTAAAGTAGCAAACTTTATAAAAAAATCTATTTACACTATGTTTTTTTTTAATGAATGCTTAGAAAAAAGCTTAAATAAAGAAATTAATTAATGAGCTATCAAATTTAGTGTCAAAGATCCCGTGTAATCCGTTTTATTATCTAAGTATTTTTGTTATTAACATGACCCTAATAGGTATGATAAAAATATCTAAAAATAATAATTGCGTAATTATTGTACATTACTCTGATTTCTGATTACCTATATGAATTATAATTCCTTCGTGAATTCAAGTGAGAAGCTTAACAGCTATCGTTTCTATAGGTGTTGAAGAATAGAAAATTTAAAAAGAGGGTGGAACAGAATAAAACTCACCCGCACATGGTGGTCCATAAGAAAGTCTCTCCTGTAAACCAATTCGTCGAACCTGGTCCTATCCTCCATCGCTATCACCTCTCGCAACTCCGTCAATAGCGTAAACTGTAAGAAGAAACAACGTACATAAGTTATTACCAAATCAGGCCTCCAGAAAATGGGTTATAATAAAGTGTTAAATGGGTTATATCAAACCTCACTAGAAATAAATATCGTTTAGAGATAGAGTACTATAGATAGGATAATGCGAAAGGCATATTACCACTATTTCACAAAAAAAAAAAAAACGAATCGCGCTTACTCTAATGTACTCTTTCTAAGGTTTTCTCTCTAAATTTAAATAATAGCAACTTGTTTTTAATATTGCAAAAGATTTTCAAATTTAACCATTTTATTTAAGTGTAAATATTGTTTACTGCGGTATCTCAGCTACGCTAATTTACATTAAACGTCAAGATTACACTGTCTCTTTCCCGCTTTCACTATTTTACTGCCAGCAGTGAATGAGATAAACATAGAAAGCTTTGTACTTCGTCTCAAAGAAAACTGCCTTAGTAATATTAAGGCCGCTTAACTTTTCTAGGTAAACAAGAGCATAATCACCTCTAGCATAATGGAGAGAAGGTAGATATCACGATGACAGCTATTAATTAAGACTGCAGAAATCAGGTTCCGTGCCCTTATTCTCGTAGCGGTCTTAATACGCTCTTATCTTGATTAACAATCATCAAATGGCGAATTGGTATTCACAAAACAAGATCTCTAGTAGATATCTTAAAAATTCGTTATGTTTGAAATATCAGTATGAAAATGATCCAATTAAAGATAGGATTTAAGATTAGATTCCGATATTTTTGTGACTACGACTGCTTGCGATCGTGTCTTAATCTTATCGTTAAGTGATTTTTAAAAGCGATTGATTACGAGAATAGCCCTACAGGTTCAATCAATTCTAGGGAGACACTGCTGTATACAGCTGTATGCTCTGTTCGAGTACATTTAAAGTAGAGCTTGTGCGTAGGGAAGAGATCAATGATATTGGACAAGATTAAAAGAAATGCAAAGTGATTTTTTTTGTCTTCCCATGTTCCCAAGTAGGTTAGTAGTTATGACGACTGCTTTTTTTTCAATATAAAACTACAATAGGTAGTAACTGGAATAGCCGTTTTCAAGCAAACACATAGAAATCTTCATTCAAAAATGTTTTATTGATTGATTTTTGTTAGACATACTCAAACATACCCAATGAAAAAAATAATTTTTGGAATGATTCATGAAGGAATCGTAGAAATAACTCAAAAGGAGTAGTTTTTTTTTTGACGCGAGAAGGGACATAATATTATGAAATGTAGTCCTTTCGTCCACAAATACCTTGTGATCGAAGGAGTTTTTTTTTAGATTTATTGCAGTATAATTTGTAAAGGTGGTATACACAAGTTATAAGAGAAATTTCATTGGCTTGAATATAAAACGTTATGGTGATAAAAAGAGATGAAGGTATACTAAACTTACTTTATCAGGTGTATTGAGTAGTTCTAACAGCACTGTAACAAAAGCTTCCACTGTCATCTGTCTTCCGGTGTACTCGTCCATGTAGTACATCAACGTTGGGAACTCGCTGTTGGGAAGTAAAGATCTCGCCTTCTCTTCCACCATTTGAGCCGCTGGCGATCGTCTGGGGCCCCTGTACGAACCTCCTCTACTGCTGGAAACATTGAAACACTCGATTTAGAAATAAATAAAATAAAATATAGATAGTTTGTGGTAGTTTATGGTGTGATTTTGGTGCATACCCGGGCGGAGATAAGGGCTCCCATGCTTCATGGTCGTACGCCGTACAAGAATGAGGGACTTTCCCCACGTCTCTTACAAGCAGCGACATTCTTTTATGAAATTTTAATTGATTCACAGCCTCGTCATGTGTCACGTCCAAAAAGGACTGACCGTTCACTTCTAGGATTTGATCACCTATCTGCAAAAGTAAATAATTATTATCATTATTACATATCATTTTGAGTACATTTATTAACTGTCCAATAGGAAGAAAATAAATTATAAAACATAGGTACCATTAAACCAGCTCTATCTGCCACCGAATCTTTATCCACTCCTGTTATGAAAATTCCTAAATTATACTCCAATCCACCCCTTATCATTAGACCTAATGATTGTCCTGGCTCTATACATAAATCCACCTAGAAATATGAAAAATGCATACTTTGTAATGTGCATAAACAAATAATAAAAAAATATTTTATAAATTAAAAGAAATCGTGACCAATCCTCCAATCAAATAAATTAAATTCTATCATTTTCGCATGGACCTCATTTTTGAGTACGGTAGAAAAGAATAATTTGCAAATCATATTATCTTATTCAAATAAAATCTTTTAAATTAATTTGTAAACAGAGCCATGATTGATTGAATTGATGAACGCGAACTTGATAAGTAGAGTATACTCGTATAAACTGAATGGGTTTGTTTTGTTCCGACCTGCTTGGTGCGTGGTCTTTTTTCGTGTTTTTTTTTTTTTTTTTTTTTTTTTTTTTATTATTTTTGTTCTTTTCTGCCTCGGCACAGGCTTTGCCTAGTGAGGCGTGAAGTTGGTTTTTTTTTTGTTTGTTTTTTCAATCGATAATAGTAAAAATTTAATTATTAATTAGAAATTGTTTTTAATTTGTTAAAGTAATTTTAATTATTATATTTGTGTTGATAATGATGTTTTATAAGTATTGACTTTTAGAATTGTTCTAGAGTTATAATCGAAATTTGATTTATTTAAGATGTTCATATTGTCATAAGTACTATAATGGTTCTGTACGTTATTAACATATATATTATTTATGTATTGTTCCTATGTATTATTATTTTATTTTCAATAAAGATAATAATTATTATTATTTTCATGTAAAAATAGTAGATAAAAGTAGAAAGTGGTTGGTAGACTAGCGGTTACAACGCCGGCTGTTTCGTATTGGAGGTCGTGGGTTCGATCCCTATATTCCTCTTTCACGACACAAGATTTAAGTAGCTTACTGTGAAAGAGTCAGAGTGTATTTGTGTTCACTTTGAGTGAGCATAGATTCAATTAAAAAAATTGTTTAGGTAAACTATAAAGTTTACGTATTTGCAAAATTGGGCTGGTTTGATCATTCGAAGCAAAGGGGAGTGGTTTGAAAGGTTAGATCTGTGTCCCTTGCACAAGCTGCAGAAGATAAGCCAAAGATCCTAAAGGCATACTGGTGCTATCTACAAATATGTCAGAAGAAACAGCAGCGTACTTGAAAAATGGGCGTGGGCTGAAATATAATGATCAAAGTGGATCGCGCAATATAGGTAGAGTAATATTTTCGTATCTCTATATATTAAGAAAATGGGAGGCGAAGGAAATTATCAGAAATACTCTTCGAATGGAGTTTCCGTGTTTCGCTAGTGACGTATGAAGAAAATGTCCGATGGAACGGCGTGAATTTGAGAGGGACGATAATTTATAATTATCGTTGTATGCCTCTCGAAAATACATATTTTGAAATATACGAAAGTTAAAAATACATAACCTCTCTCTACACAAACTCTCTACAGTTTTATGAAAGAGGAAGAAATTGTTAATACCTATATGAATATAATGTAAATTATAATTATTGTAAGAATTTGATTGAATAAATAAATAAATAAAAAAAAAAATAAATATAGTCGGCGAGGGAAACTTAATATACCTGCCTACATATTATTTTCTAGAATTTTCAAAATAATATTCTCTCTATATTCATACTATTTTGGTTTCAAATCATTCTTTATTTATGTCATAGGAAAGAAAATCTCTCGTATCATATTATTATTTATGAAACAATCGGGAACCATAAATAAACGACATAAATAAAGTGTTCACGTGCTATCGCAGACACGCACATAAATACAATATGGCTTCTTACAATTTTCCAGAAATTATATAAATATGTAAGTACCAAAAGAACTATGCATTTAATTATATTTTTGGTACGAGTATTATCAAATTCCTGGCTAGAAAAAGACTACGTGTCTCTCTTTAAATAAAAATGACAGATATTCAAAATTCGAAATGCGAATATTTTAAAATCTTCGTGTGAATGACATTAAATGTTAATAATTAGTTTAGCCTTAAAATTATTATGCTGTACGTGTTTGTGATATTAAAAGCTTTCAATTGCATTTCGTACATGTGTGTAGTTTATGAATAATAATGTATTTTCTTTGTTCAAAATAATGCATTCATGACATTGAATATTACAGGAGAAACCAAAAATTTGACTGTAAAAAGGTAGAAATTTTGTCACTCGTTTCTTTATAACGCTAAGGTCTGTGTTCGATAAAAGATCGTTGCATTTTCTAATGTACATTTTTCGGCGATCACTATGAAACATTTTTATAAGGCTCTTGAAAACACAAATAATAAAAGTTTGTTATTTGTTATCTCCATTGTCGTAATATTAGAAAACAACAGGATACACAGTGACAAGAACCATTCGAATAAACGCCTTATTATATTTTTAATATCACATACGAACTTTTCAGAAAGAGAACTGAGTATTTGGTGTAGAACCATAGATCGTCACTTTGATGTTTATGTAACTATGTTGTTGTGATGTATGTAAGTCAAATGTGAACTGGCGACACATTAATATTGATGTAGAGATGCTTTATTTCATACTTTATTGTATTCTTTGTTTTAACTTTTTTCTTGTACAAGAGAGACTCAAAGGCTTTTAAGAGCACAGTCAGAATTGAGCATTTGGTGTTTGTAGAACAATAGATTGTCACCTTGATGCCTATCTATGTTGTTATGATGTATGTAAGTCTAATGTGAACTGGCGATTAATTAATATTGATGCAGATATGCTTTATTTCACACTTTATTGTATTTTTTGTTTGAACTATTTATTGTACAAGAGAAACGCAAAGGCTTTTAAGAGCTGTACACTGTACATTATGTTTCACTATTCTTTTACGAAATAAAAAATGATAATTTTTGTTAAAGGATGTTACTCGTGTAGTTAATGCTATTTGTGACTTTATAATATGGTGATTATGTAACGTACCTCGTCCTCTTCTCCTCGACGATCTTTTTCAAAAACCAAAATATATCTAACATGAGTTTTTGATGGTGCATGTAATTCAATGATTAATGGTTTGACGTAGTGTACTCGTATGTATGTAATTCAATTATTAATGTTCTGACTTAGTGCATGTTATCAAATAATTAATGGATATTTTTGCCTGACCATGGTGGTGAAGAATGAAGAGGAGGAAATGTTCAATCATGTCCGAAGAACAAACGATACATCACAAATGCTGGGTAATGTAAAAATGAAGAGGGCTTACCCGTCTAATGCTTCTATCTTTACTGCTCGATCTTGAGGATCCACCTGGAAGAGCTGGATACCTCTGCGTGGACAAGGGAGGGGGTGGTGGTGGAGGCGGCGCCGCTTGGGCTCTTTGATATTCTAGAGGTGGTGACACCGGTCTTCCTTGTCTGTCCATCCAGGAGCACGTTTGTCGGTTTCCTAATCCTAAGCCTGCCGTCGGACTCCTCACGGTCATGCTGAGTTGACGACAGGACTTGAGCATCTGAAAGAATCAAATTTGTTTGAGCATAGGTCAAGTTTGTACAATTTGTAAATTATTAGAGCTTTGAATCATAAAGCAAACATTTAGGAATGGGTTATAACATTTTATAAGGAGAATCGTTGCCAAGACAGACTAAGCTTGACTAACACTTGTGGAACATTGGACTCACCCAATGCCATACAATAAATTTAAATTCAACACGAAACTTTATTCACGAAGCTTTATATTCGCGTGATTTTCTAATCTATTTTCATATTTCTGTATAAATAAGTCATTGTATATTGTTAAAGAAATAGTTAATACATTGTCGGAGCGACTTTTGCATATTTTACTAGTTTGATTTAAAAACAGCACTTGAAACTAACATAATTTAATTTATTTTCAATATCTGGCGACTTCAAAAAGTAGATAGTTAAACAGAATTTCTGAATAAGGAAGATCAAACAGTCAGTAAGAACAACAATTCAACAATAATGATGTTTTATAAGTATTAACTTTTAGAATTGTTCTAGAGTTATAATCGAAATTTGATTTATTTAAGATGTTCATATTGTCATAAGTACTATAATGGTTCTGTACATTATTAAGAAATATATTATTTATGTATTGTTCCTATGTATTATTATTTTATTTTCAATAAAGATAATAATTATTTTTATTTTCATGTAAAAATAGTAGATAATAGTAGAAAGTGGTTGGTAGCCCAGCGGTTACGACGCCGACTTTCGTAATGTATCGTTCGGAGGTCGTGGGTTCGATCGCAGGTGGCGACCATCTTCCTCTTTCACGACACAGGCGTAGGCGTACTGTGAAAGAGTCAAAATAAAAAGTGTATTTGTGTTCACTTTGTGAAATAAATGATTGAGTTAGCTTTTTGATGTACTTGTCATTCCCTCTAAGGCCTGGTCTTCGTAATTATTTAAAAAAAACACTAGGGAAGCTTATCTAATTCCGGTTACATTTTACAGTAAGAACTTACCAACCGCCCGAACGTCACGTAAGTTAACCATTCGTGAACTAATAGCTTGTTGGACACTTTTCTGGTTTCTTTATTTTTGATTTCAACTCATTATTAACCTCTCTCGTGAGGACTATTTATTTATTTATTTAACTTCCATCGACCGACAAATGCAGCAGTAAGATAATAATACCAGTTGTAATGAAGCAGAGGCGCACTATGGAATGTTTGTTCCAAAAAAAAAAGTGAAAACGAAAATCATTTTAACCGATTTTATATAGCTTTTACTCCGTTGTGCGGCGTGCTGTCAAAATCCATATTTATCAAATTTCCGGCCCTAATAGTTGGTATATATAATATGGTCGCCTTTTCTAAGATCCGGGTGGAAGAAGAAAATGAGGCAAAACGGGACTGACCATCAAACAAAAAGCGTTTACTGCCGATCTTCAGAATGTCAGATTCTAGAAAGACTTAAGTGCGGCCACATGCTTCAAAGATGGTAAAGAAGAACCACATGAGGTTAATTTTCACCGAGGTATATTATTTTGTAGGTACCATTGTGTACCGTAAGGAGGAACTCATTTTATGATCTGTACCTATATGTAGGTATAAGGAAATCAAATATTTCTTCCAGTTCCTTTAAGTCGGCTTAGCAAAAGACGGGCATGGAAGGGAAAACTTTCATTTTTGATGGAACCGTTTTAATTGATACTATCTCCGTTTAAGGTCGTATCTATTTGGTTTAAACGGTTCGCGTGATACAAAGAAATAATGAAGATTGAAGTTTTTTTTTCAACCAGATTTGTTATTATTATGTCTTACCCAGTGAATAACTTTATCTTTATTGTGTCAATAATTATTGCTTATGTTACCAAATTTCATTGAGGAACCAATCAGATAAGATAGAATGTTCACACTTTCTTATAAATTTTCATGAACTGTCGATTGATGATAAAATTTTTATTAAATTTTACCGATTAAGTTTCAATTTTTTTTAAGTTTAAAATTAAACAACATGTACATACAGCAACATCACTTAACAGAAGTGGTAGAAAAGAGGATAGGATTACATAAAAGCCTGACTCAATATTTTTCAGTAAACTGGTTCCATGAGCCTTATACAGAACGGCAATCTGAGTACAACTTTCAAATGAACATCTCTATAGTTTTAAACAGACCACAAATCTAATTTTGGCTAGAAGTCTTCCAGCCTACACAACGAAGGAACAAGGAGGTTCCTGCATATTCAATTAATAATATTACGTATTCAACAACGTGACTACAATCTCAGGATGTCTAAGAAAGTTCATACATGAATTAAATTAAAAATGATAAAATGTTAATAAAAATAATCATGACGTAAGGGATGTCCAGGGTGATACAACAGTGACCAAAGCAAAGTCGAGAGTTTTAGGAAAGAAATGAAAGGGCAGACCCCAGGACAGGAACACGGGGATTTGAAGATAAGAGAAGAATACAAGATCGAGGACATAGCTACCTAGTAAGATGGGAAAACAAAAAGTATCTGCATTTGAAATGAAGTGCCTCAGGAGAATCTTGGATATAAGATGGTACCACCGCATCACGAACGACGCTATACGCCAGCGCACCCAGCGTGGCCCATCACTTTCATCATTACAGAGAGGAGATGGACATGGCTGAGACATGTGTTGAGGATGTCGAATGACAGTTGGCCAAAGGAGAGAGCTGTTTTTCCTCCCATCAGGATCTCGAAGACGTGGAAGACCCTCTCATACCGTGTTCCGTTCCTTCGAGGCAGAGCTGAAGAAGTTAGACACGGTGTGGGAGGTCATAAGCATTGCACAAGATCGAGCGCAATGGAGAGCTTTTGTTGCCTCCCTATGCTACTGAGAGGAGTTTTGATTTAGAAGATGGGAAAGCAACTCAAGTTTTGGTATCCAAACGTAAGTACAGAATGGATTCATCAAGAGTTCCGCGACGAACCCCATAGAATCTACTAGGCTCCTAGATGGAAGCCTATCCGAGAGTGGATCGCCTAAATGATTTTTTTTTGAAATTGAAAAAAAGAAAGATTATAGTTTACGAAATTCGCATCATATTTTTTATTGAGTGAATCTTTTATTCACTCGTTTTGATTTGAGTGAACGAGTAGGAAAACAAAAATGCAGACGGTAAACAAAAAAAAGGATAATCGAGATTTTTTTATTGCTTTTAGTCAAATTATGATAAAAACAAAAAGGTTCTTCAAAGATCACCCGGGAAAAATAATTCTGAATCTTTGTAAATTGTAGAACACGAAGTCATTCCATCAAAAAGGAATAATTTTAAAGATAAATTCTTTGACAAACAAGTGGATTGTAAATAAAAATATCTTAGGTATGATTGTATATAAAAAATAAAACTAAAAAGAAATATACAAAGGTTGCGAATATTTAAAACGAACACAATATTAAAACAGACACGGCATTGTGAATGTTTAACGTCATGTTGTGTTTGCCTTCGTTTCGATTAAAAACCTAAGTTATTCTGAAATGGAAAAACCTGCAGGTATCCTTTCGCACTCTAATAATAAATTAATAAACTAACTTTTTTGTACAAAAAGTATATATATACAGGGTTACAGGTAAAGTCGTACGGAATATTGAAGGACGTTATTATTTAGGTCATTTCTGATGGATTTGATTCTATAATATGGTGTCCGAAACTAAATCGAGATTTTAAAGACTTTTCCTGTAACCCTGTATATATGAAGAAAATGTTTATACTACGCGTGTGATTGGCTTTATCTAACAATGTCCGACCGAACCGGATTTCTGTATGGGTACTCCATTTTAAAGAGTTTTTCCAGCGGTATACTTTATTTTCGGTGGTTCGAAGTATTATTAAAGTGCGATTGGAAAGCCAAGGGATGAAATGAAATTTCTTTGCTCCGAATAAGTTTACATCGCCATTCCTCTGGGTAAACACCTTCCACCCTTGTAGGTGTACAGATGTTACTAGAAGTGGAGATACATTAATACACCAAACCTAAATATTACTTCCTTGCATAGTTTATTAGGTGTTGGATACTAGGAGCTTCCATAGAGAAGCGAATGATAGTTAAGAGTATAATAAAAAAAGCAAAAAACAGATGTTAAAGAAATAGTAAAATTTTAATTTTATAACTATTCATTGAGGTTGAGAGGGTTTAAAGGGTCTCTTGCCCATACGAGAAAAGAAAAGTACACTAAATTTGTATAACTACCATTACATATTGTAATTTTCATGAAGATGAGAACTAAACGCATGAGGCATCATCTTACTCTGTACTTACATCGCGATTCCAATCTTAAAAACAATGTCATTATGACATTTAGATTTTAGTTGTTAAGCATAAAAATAGTTTTATGTGGGTCTATTTTGAATCCCGTATTGCTTTAAGGAAATGTTATACCACTTTTTATACTAAAAGTACAAATTTTTAGTATAGAAGACCAACTAGACCACCAACCACTATTGAAATAGGTATTGTATTTCAAGAGTAGCCCTCCAGGTCCAAGAGAGCCCATCTTTGCAAAACTCATCTAAATAAAGAGCACGAAGAATAAGTAAATTCACATAGAAACTATTCACATAGATTAAAAAAACTAACGTATGTAATAATCTGTAAATTTTGGGTTGGTGGTTGATGAAGTTGATGTAGGGATTTCTTTTTAAAAGGCAATTATCGTATAGGAATAAATAAAAAGAAATAAAATCTTTAGAAATACACGACATACAATAATCTCCGTAAAATTATTTTTGTAATACGAAATGAATTTAATTTAAATCCAAACATATAACAACGTTTATTGGAGGCAGAATTATTAGTAAGACAAAGAAAGCCCGTAATAGTTGCTACACTCTGAGTTTAATAACGAAGGAAGATTACAGAACATCGCAGCGGATTGGAGGCTTTCTAGTGATACGACGCAGTACATAATAATACAGGAGATTTTACGGGCCTTTTATACACATCTGGGACCAGCTTCTTGCTTTGTATTTTCTTCTACACGAGAAGCTCTCAGTTTATTTATAGAAAGAACTTTTTTTATGGTTCTCGAACTTGAATATGATTTGTGAATTGAATTTCCATTTTGAGAATATGTATAATCTACATACACTATAAAACAGAATTGACATAATAACCTAACTTCTTTAGGTATTACTGTTGAACTGAAGTATTCGAAATTGAAAATAAAAAAAATAAAATTCTAATACACCCCCAGGGCGTACCCTGGGGCCCTAGACAAATTAAAATTGGCGAACGACTACAAACGAATGTGTCTTTGTTTGGTTTAAAAAATTGTTTATACAGGGCGACTGGTAATTCAATACATTCTTTGAACGAGGTTGTATTAGAGCAAATTTGCAACAATTTTGTTCCCAACAGGGGTCAAATACCAGTGGTTTTCAAGCTATTTAACTTTATAGTGTTTTTTTTTTCAATTTTCCACCTTTTGACCTAAAACTGAAAATTGTGCACAAAGTCCTCCATTTTGGAAACTTAAAATACATATTTCTAATAAATGAAGAAAAAAGGAACGGTTATAGTAAAAAAATTAAGAAGAAAATTATCAAAAACTCAGAAATACAACATTTTAAAATCACGACTCACGATTCAGTTTTTTTTCATTATAAAAGATATGCCCATCGAACAGTAGTCGCTCCAACACCCGAAAGCTCATTTTAGCTCTCCTCCGCGAACCATGCATGTCTTGAAAAAAAGTTAAACTAAAACTCAAAAATGCTTTACTCTTCTTTCTAACAATTTAAAGTAAATTTGCGATAAGGTATAGCTTTAAAAAGTTCTTGCAAAATGTGTACATTCGAACTTAAATAGGCCGACCGATATATCTTTGCCAGGTTTATGTTGCAACAAAATAGAGCATGAACACTAAACGAATGTTCTGACGATTGCCTTTAGTCCAGGGGCAATGTTGGTTGAATTGAAAAATGAAATTTGCGTTTGGATTCGGTTCAACAGTCCATGCCAGGAGCCGTTGCCAAAATAGCGTGCAACAAGTCCGGGGAGGTGATTTCCCTTGTGAAGAAGGTGACACGTGAAATATTTACATGCATAAACGGTGGAAATTGACACGAGGCGAGGGTGTCACCCCTTTGCAAAAGTTAGCTGATAGCCGACGTCACTTCGACATTTTTTGTGAGTGACAACACTGACAACCATTTGAACATTTCTTACTATATAATTCGAGTATTTTTTACTTCGATAGTCTAGGCGCCATATTCATTTTCGAGAGTTCTTGGAACACTACTTTATGTGTTTTTCACTTGAAATTTATTACCTGGGATCAAACGCCATTCCAGAACAGTACGAATAAAACTCGAAAGACAGACCGATAACGAGTACAGGTATACGGAGAAGATCTAGAGACGACGAAAAAAGCACACGCGAACGTACAGCAAGGATGAGTTATCGATGTTGAACAATTAGGTTAGTCGAATGGAGACTTTATGAGGACGAACACAGCAGACGCAAATCTCCCAGATAATACTTAAAGGGTTGTTAATAATTTTGAATGACTCTAGACAGAAATCTCTGGAGGTTTACAGCAGAGACATTTGCCCAACAATGGAAGGTATCAATAGTTAGCGAATTTGAAAAAAAAATTAAAAATGAGATAAACAAAAATAAATTAAAATCAACAAAAACTTTGTTAGTTCTACTTGAGTAGAACTAACAAAGTTTTTGTTGATTTTAATTTATTTTTGTTTATTTTAAAATGTTCTACAAAGTTGCTCGCGACACAAAATTTGAAGATTTAAAAATGAGATTTGGGAATGTTAGAAAAAAATAACCATATGACCTCCTATGGCAGTTGAATGCTTGAGAATGGCGCAGAGCCATATCTCCAAGATTCAGCAGACGATGTAAAAATAAGTAGAAATGTTTGCCATGGAAACTACTGATGTATGCATAGAGTTTTACCTTGAGAGCTTCATCGTGCGAAATCCCAGTGAAAGGTGTCCCGTTGACTTGAAGTATGGAATCGCCTGGCCTTAACCCCGCTCTCTCAGCAACAGAACCTTCTTCCACGCGTGATATGTACACACCAACACCTGGAAAAGTAAAAAACCATTCGTATAAGACATTGATTTCATAATAACATTATATAAACTCCCTCAAATTATTCTGCATTGACGAGCGTAGGAAAGCAATATGATTCTTCTAAGCACGTAATTTTGTTCAGCGAGGCTGGAACTTCTTGGCCAGCTTCTGGAAAAAAATTGCCCTAACTATCCATTCCAAAGAATGTCAAGGGACACTTATTGACTTTTCTTAAAGGCACTCTAAACTAATCGATAGCAAAAAATCGATGTCTCAAGGATAGTAGATACTTCCAAATACCAGAAACTAGTAGGAATGCCACTATTTGACCCACCTTCTGAATGAACTATTGTAAAATAGATATACTAATAATTATTGATACATAATAAATAATAATAAAATATTCAAATAACAGCATCGCAAATAATAACTGTCTTTTATAAAGTTTTTAAAAAGTCACTATGTTGTTGTCGCCCTTGAGGTGATCTCTAGGCTACAAAATGGCGCATTTAGTATAAGTCATCTTAATATTCTTATTATTGAATAAATAACATAATATTTGTAACATTATTTGTTAGCTTCTAAACAAACATAAAAAAATTATTGAATTTTTATTACCAATCACGCAGTGTCCCGTAAGGTGTAGGCAGAAAGAACAGACCTTCACTCTTTTCTATCCAAGCATACTTCTTTCACTTCTTCCACCGACATAACATTTCTCATAGACCCTCTCCTATTTCTCTAACTTCTTACCTGGCCTTCTTTGTGGACGGAATCGATGTGTTCGATCCAAGTCATTCTCGGTCGGCCACGCTTTCTTACACCTTTCCTTTCAGCCTTATGAATTCTCTTGGTCATTCTGTTTGCATCTATTCTTTCCACATGCCTAAACAATTAAATTAATGAATTCAGAATTCCCTAAATAGAGAATCGAATGTTTGATAAACATGTTCTAGCGCGGCATCAAAGTTCATTAAAGAGCCGATGATTTGTAATATCATGTCATAGTATAAGTGTGCGTGTACACCAAACGAACATAGAACCGAAGCCAGAAACAGAGCATTCTTTCATTCATTGGTTGACATTGGACACTATGGAAACAATAACAAGCAAGAACTAATAATTAATGGGCGATGACAGATTAGTGTCCATACCAACGATCAAGAAAATATATCTGCTTCCAGCTCTGGCTCTAAGTTCGTTTAGTTTAAATGATGGCAAAAATATAGAGCCGTTGTATCATCAAGTACCTATATAGCTAAATTTCTTCAACGAAATTTATTTTCACCTTCTACAAGTCGGAATAAAAAAATCGTAATATACGATTCCTTGAGTCTTGCAATTTTCATGAATGCCCATAAATACAAGAGCTGATATATGGGAGGGTGCAAGAGAGCAAATAAAAGAAAGAAGTTAGACAGTGAGAGGGTTTATCTACGCCGATATAAGTCTGTCAATTTACATAAAACGGCACACCTTGTCTGAATATTACCATACACGTGAACCTACGTACATGAGGTGAAGCACCCCCGTACATTAGGGGCGCCATGTATGCTACATCGCACCTTTGGATAAAAAAGAACATAGCTCAAAAAAAAAGTTGGTAATCAACTCGAAAGCTTTCGTTCATCCCGTGTTAGCAGATAATTTCTAGAAATTATCTTGTAATAATTTCTAGAAATTGAAGAAATATCTTGAGGTCGTTCGTAATAGTGGTAGCGCTGGCTCGAAGTAAAGTCATTAGATGCAAATTTGAATAAGACGTTTATAAGAGTTTATATATCAACAACTGATGACTGACTAATACTGTTCGAATTTCAAATGGTATAAACAAACCACGACCATCTTCAACTGTTATTTCGAATGCTGGCTTGATCACTCGAAAATGGACACAAGAATCTAGATAAACTTTGAACTTTATAAGAGTTTTCGCGGAATCGGTAATTTCTTTTTGTGAGACCATTTGTCGAGATTTCATTATGGGTGCAAAATCGCTTAAAAAGCTTATTCGTTTCATTTTAGGTGCACTTAGTTCTGACAGTCTAAAAGCCTCACTTCATCACTAAAAGCCAAACTACAGAAGTGGCATATTACACCACGCACGCACTATTCGCTAATATACAATGTATCTGACCACTAATTTTATCTTTTTCCACTCAACTTTATAAACCTTTCATAAATTTTTTATGTCTATTTATGTTTGTGTGCATAGGAAAATATATTATTTAATCGTTTTAATACTGTTTTGACACTCTCGAGTGACTGAATGGGCGAAGAAGTAAATAAAATAATAAATTTTTGTTCCAATGATCAAATAAAACTTTTCGAGAGAAGAAAATACCGATACATAGCTATTGTTTTTGTTTAATTGTTTTTGTCTAACATAACCTAACCTAACCATGATCTTTTAACGTAACAAAGATTTCTTTGAGTTATCTCGTTTTCGTTCTCAAGGTGTCATATTTGTTAGCAGGCATATTTACGGGTGACATCGTGTCAAAGTATTTTTACAACGAAAATTGAGGAGTGATTTAATATGAAGTGTGTTTATGAGAAAGTACTACCAACATATTATTAAAAATTTACATTTTACACTCAATCTTCGGTTAATTTATCTTTCCATCTATTTACACTTCGTTATATTAATACTACTAGTAGTCGATCAGTGCTCGAAAATCGACGATAACTTATTTAAATTATAAGTTTGAATATTATTAAGGTTCCATGGTCAAAGACTGAGCATGAGACTGAGCAAAACAATGACATAGATACGTCAAATTTGAAATGTTGATAAATGTACAACGTTTTTTTATAATCAGATTGAATATCCCGCCATTTCCCTCTTCATCTTCCATTTGAATATGATCGCCTTCAAAAAGCTTTCAATTAAATGTGTTTCTATGAAGTTGATGATCTTTATAAGTAGTCTGTGGAAGTGTGTGTGAGTATCAAATACATAACTTTACAATATGTAGTGTTTCTTATGTTTTTTTTATTGCTTTAATCTATTTTTATGCATAATTTCACCAACACAGAAGTCTTACGCAGAGCCAACACGACCAGACAATAAAATTATTCATCTCAATTAAGATTCGTAAGACTTCGTATTTTGGTCACATAATGAGAGGTGAAAAATACAAGGTTCTACAGCTCGTCATAAAGGGGAAAATAGAGGGCCGCAGAGGAGTCGGAAGAAAACAACTCTCCTGGCTCCGAAACATTCGTCAGTGGACCAGACTGAGAACTGTGGGAGATTTATTCAGGGCAGCTGAAGAGGAGGCTTTCTCTAAAGTGGTCGTCGACATCGGGGGGACCTGATAGGACACCGGAAGAAGAAGAAGAATTTATAATTTAAAAAAATATTAGCATTCGCCACTCCTTCTCTATATAAACTATAAGTGTACGAAATTTCATACTCCTCCGTCCGCGCAATTTTCATAAAAATGGTCACAAAGTTTATCCGTCACGTATTGATATATAGATTACCTATAATTATCATGGTGGAGTCAATATTCAAATGATATAAATGATTATAGAAAGAAGGACTTGAATAGTTTTCGAATCGCCAACATGGTTCTTTTTTATATTCACAGTTTAGTAATCACAGCGATAGTCTTGGCAAAATAGGACTAGGGGAGCCGACCTCAAATAATGGGATAAAGGCTAGGGCGAAGAAGACAGTAATACCAAATTCAGAGTCACCCGTCACCATGAGTGACATGTAACGCAATCATAATTTCGATTCGATGCGTAAATAAGGGCTGTATGTACCAAAAGTTCTTGTCTTCACAAAATTGAAAACCGAACTGATGCGGTACTTGTATGGGGAATGTTTGTGTTTCCGTCCGTTTCAAACAACAGGACTCACGCACCACTACATTAAAATGCTTATGTGAGCAGCGGTGGTAGATCAGTCAGTGTTTTGTGGGTGCCAATCTACCGCGTTCTAATCCAGTCATCATCATGAATATTTCAACTAAAAAAAAGCACATTTGATCAATTAAAATTCGATGCTAGCAGAAGTCGATAACCAGAAATATTACTCGTAAAGGTCACTCGTACTAAGACACAAAAGTCAGCAAATGTTCACCAAAAAGGTAAAAACAAAGAGATAGATGAAGTAAAACTGAATACCGCTTACCTCCGTTTGGAATTCCGTATAAGATAACTTATATTAAGAGCGCCGTTTTGTGGCCTAGAGGTCACCTCAAGGGCTCTGTACCAACTATACATAGACAAAATTTACATTAACATTAAATAATATTATCAAATTTCATAGACAACTGTGCATATTATGAGACATACTTAATATTATTATTCAAGATGAAAGATAGCCTGGATATGATTTTTGGAACACGAATGTTTTTAATGCCTTCTTAAACTCGTCTAAGTTCTCGCAGCTTCTAATATTTACGGGAAGTGAATTCCATGATTTTGGTCCAGCAACGCTCAAAGCTCTATTCGTGTAATTTGGCTTGTTTGTTACGTTGAGTTTATGGAGAATATTAGTTGCTTGTGATTGAGACCTAAGCGAAATATGTCTGTCATTGGGTGAAAACAAGGTGAAAAGTTCTGATATGTATACTGGGGCGATATTATGGAGTGCTTTAAAAACTAGGAGACATATTTTGAATTCAATGCGCTCTGGACCTTTCAACCAGTGAATAGTGGGTGAAATGTGGGAAAAGCGGTGAAATGGATGAATAAAGCGAGCAGCAGAGTTCAGAATAAGTTGTAACTTATTGAGTTGGTATTGCGGTGGATTCACAAGTATTGCATTGCAGTAATCTACTCGGGAGACGATCAGCGCATTAACTAAGGTTTTGGCCGCATCTGTAGAAAGACAGCGCCGAATGGGTTTGAGTTGCCTAAGGGAGTAAAAACAAGATCTTGACACCGAAAAGATGTGTGTGTCCATAGATAGAGCACTATCGATATAAATACCAAGAAATTTAACATTCTTAGATGGAATTATTTCAGCTCCTTGAATATGAATCGGATCCTTATTTCCACGGAAATCAACCACCAGAGGAAATCATTTTTGTTGGATTCAGCTTTAATCGATTTATGCTCATCCATATTGAGATTTGGTTAATACAAGAGGATACATCGGATATAAGTTCTGGTTTAGTCTCGGGAAAACAGGATTTATAGATAATTCGGTCATCCGCATATGCATGAGTGTTGAAACCAAGATGTTGAACTAAGTTTTCCAACTGATTTGTATACAAGCTGAAGAGAATTGGTCCGAGTACAGATCCCTGTGGAACTCCGTACAAGGATGTGCTCTCTCCAGTTGTTCTCCCATTGAAATTAACTGTAACTTTCGATCGGTTAGATATGAAGTAAACCATGCTATGCAGTTTTCCTGCAGCCCGAATTCAGAATGGAGCTTAGAGAAGAGAATGGAGTGATCAACCGTATCGAATGCAACGCTCATATCGAGGAATGAAATGAGAGTCAACTTACCTGATTCTGCCTGAGTGATGAGGTCAGATAAGATTCTTGTAGTAGAAGTTTTGGTGGAATGGTACTTTCTATAAGCTGATTGATGTTTAGCCAAGAACTTATCCGAATCCAAGAAGTCCGTTAGTTGACGCGATACCACTTTTTCTAAAACTTTTGAGAGGAATGGAATGTTAGATATTGGACGATAATTATCTGAAACGTTAGGGTCCAGGTTATCCTTCTTTAAAATGGGAGAAAGAAGTTAAGTGGAAGTTATCTTGAATGTATTTATATAGGTTTATTGTGTGGCCCTCGAAGTATTCATAATCATAATATGCTGAAAGTTTATAGTAGTCCTTGGTTATAGGAATGTATTCTGCATATTGCTGATTTTGGTGGACTTGTTGTCAAGGCGTCGCATTCTGAGGGTTCAAGAGGGGTCGTGTTCAAGGGTGTAAATGATGTTTCACCGACGTCTTTACAGTCTCTAAAGTTTATGTTCCGCCACTGACACAATTTACTATACAAGTCCCAAAGAGGATTTAGTTTTTTGTTTTTCGTTTCGACAGAAAAGTATGCTATCTACTACATTATTCAGCTATATTGTTGCACCGAAGGGTACCTACCTGCTCGGTGCTTACACTGTTTATTTAATCCGTTGTCTTTTTTGTTTTATTGTGTTGTTTCTTTTTCATTTTAATTTGGCCTGTATTGTTATTTTTGTTGCATTATAGTAATGTTCTCACTATCCAGCGCAAAGGGTGTAAACCTGTTATCCTGGATGGTGCTATTTTAAGAGGGTAAATAAATAAATACAGCAGACATGCACCCCACGGAGCACATCAAGGCTTTTAAACCATTCAAAAAGCGTTGGGAGTGGCATTGTCGTGGTAAATCTGAGTAAATTGTCCAGGAAATGATCTCAGAGCACAATATTAAACAACGTGTTAAATGTACTACACTGGCTCTTCGCAATACAAGCTGGAGAATCCCCATTCTACGATTACGTGAAATTCACGCTGGCGTGAAGTAACTAACAAAATTTTGTTTATCTGCATAGGACCCCTACAGAATACTTCGGAAAACTCCGCAGCCCATACAAAATTCCCGTGAGTTTATCACTAACGTTAGTGAGTAATGTTCGGAATAGAGGTACTGGGTACATCATCTATCCTAAATGCAAATTCTATTTAAGGTGACCCAATTTTATCCCTTTACATTATAGATAAAGGGACGGTAATGTAGGGGCATTTAAAATACTCTTAACGAAAATCAATTGACTAACGTACAAAATTTTTCAAACTGTTTTAATTTTTTTTTTTACGTAAAATTCAAATAACAGCGCAAGTTTTATATGGACCAACACCATACAGATAGCGTTTCGTTTGCAACCAAATAATAACTATCAATGATATAAAACCTCGTTACTTGGGATACATGATCGAACCACGTATGCCTTGGGGCTTTGCAATGCAATTTACAATCTGAAAAATTCTCTGCGCTTTACTCCCAGAAACTATTTTGTTAGCATTCCCATTTCTACGTTTTAAATAAACTCATATGTACCTACTTTCTATGCGCAATTCAAAAAACACGATCGATTTGTTAATTGAATATACCTATCTATCTGACTTCGTTATCATGCCAAATGAGGACGCGGCTTCAAAGAGAAGAATATCAAAAATATTGATCCGTCTGTTAGTTTTGATTCAATCTCTTTAATGTACTCCTATTATATCTCTAATTAATTATCAAAGTGACGCTAAATTTATTGATTAAAGATTGGCCACAACACAATTATGCAGATGTGTTCAATTATTTAGAATGTTTGATACATACATTTCTATCGAAGTTATACTCGATTTTCGAAATTGAAACATAGAAAGAACTGTAATACTAATACTTTTTTTAATATTAAAAGATTAGGCCCACGGTGTCCATCTACCTTATCCATTAAAACAAGTTGAAGCATTCCATATTTCTCCCCATGCACAATTTGCCCTTTCAAACCTTACAGACTTTTCATTTTTTACGGTTATTTTTCAACTTCTCTCTGTTGCAGTCAGCTTTCCTCAATACCTCTAACTAAATAACTAAGAAAATAATCTGTCCACGATATACGATGCATTCTTCTGTGAAGCCAGATCTCGAATTCTTTCAACCGGTTCATGTTTTCAGGGTCCAGGATTTCGAACCATACATCAGAACAGATCATACATAACTCTTCAACAAACTCTGCCCTAATATCATTGTATAATAGTGTTTAATTTTTTTTGCAAACAGTCCAGCATTTCACTTTCACATGGAAAATAAATCCTCTAGACTAGATATAAAAAATTTGCTCTATTTTCCTTCAGCGCATCACGCGTGAACGCCTGGACCAATTTCGTTAATTCTTTAATTGTCGTCTTTGTTTTTGTCGGGAAGAGGTTCTTATGAATGAACATTGGTGTTTGACAGAAACTGTCAGTTCTGTTGTTTGATAGGTAGTCACTGCGATTAAAGAATTATATTGGTTAAATAATTAAATCATTGTTTAAAATCAAATTCAATATTCATAGTTAGGACCACAGGGCAACGTCTGTTGAGAATTGAGATATTCCACCAAGAATGCATGTAGAATTCGGTAATGCACAATGGTACCCCATGAACAATGGTCATAACGAATAAAAATATTAAACTAGATTAATATGTAAGAATATTTTTATTCTAATAATTTGAACACGTCTGTGGTACATATCTAAACCTTTCTAATTCATTTGTGGCTGCGGAAGACACTCCCTCTCCACTCCTTAATATGTGTATTCATTCACGGAACATCCCCTGTTTTGTGATATTAGTAGTATGGATTCCGTCTGGCTGTTTATCATACATTCTCACGATCACCCACATTCATTACACAGCTGCCAGTGTACAACCATTGACAATTAAGATTGATTAAGGGTTTGTCTTATGGAATAGTATTGGGAGCCTCACTCAATTATTGATGTCAGACAAAAATAATCTAACTAATATAATGCCTATTTCTGGATATTGGGAACAATATATTTTATTAATAATAATAATCTTTATTTATAAAATACTAGAAGTCTGTCCCAGTTTCGCACGGGTAGATAGGTATTTAAAAAAAATCAGTTTTCTGATGATCTTCATAGATCCTTTATCAAAATAGCATTCTAATGGTCCCCTCCCGTCCGGCTCGTACTCCAGTGATGCCTATATCTCTGCCGCATTTCAATATTTTTTTTATTCACTTATTGTGGCATAACTATAAAAGTTAGACATATTCTGTCACGACAATTTTTGTAAATATTGATGTCTTTTACAAAGTCGTAGTACATTATTATTTTTTTTTTTTGAAAAATGAATATGTGCTCACTCAAAGTGAACACAAATACACTCCTTGACTCTTTCACAGTAAGCTACTTAAAGCTTGTGTCGGGAAAGAGGAAGATGGTCGGCACCTGGGATCGAACCACGACGTCGTCCGCACGAAACAGTACGAAAGTACGGCGTTGTGACCGCTGGGCCACCAACCACTTCCATCATCAATAGTTTTCACAGCGCACGCGATGTAAATAATATTTTAGGCAGATTTTTTACACCTTGGGTTACATTATTGATGGAGTTTTAGTAAGGATCTTAAATATTTTTGAAAATTCAATATAGCCTATGTTCACCGGGGATAGTGTAGCTTCCCAAAAGTGAAAGAATTTTTCAAATCGTTTCAGTAGTTTTGGAGCCTATTCAATGCAAACAAACAAACAAAAAATCAAATCTTTCCTCTTTATATATTAGTATAGACTAGCTTTCCCGACAGACGTATTCCTGTGGCTAACTATAAATATTGAATTCGAATTAAAAAGAATGATAAAAAACACTTTTAACCGATGTCATTTCGACCGATGCATCTGTTTTAAACCACATATTACCCATCCGAATTCTGTCAGTCGCACCAACTATAAAAAAAACTGACAGTTTGTGTCAAACGGCAATTTGATTTCAAAATTAGATATATGTATACACTTTTCGTATTTTAATTTTTTTAAAAATGCGCTTCATTCTGCGCAAAAAGATGCGTGCCAATATTTTCATTGTCAATGGTTGTCAGGTAAATAAAAATTATGTTTCTATAGAATTTTTCACAGATAGCAGTGTTGTAGTGAAATTCGTTAATTAACTTTAATATTATATTTTATATTATTTGCTATCCATTCTTCGATGTTTAATTAATTATATAATGTTATCCGGAGCGGAGAAGAATCCAATAAACCAAAAATGATAAAATGATCTGTTGAGCCGATCTCGAGTTATAAATGTTCGAACCAACCCGGCTTTCTTTTATATCTTTATATCATAAAACTAACATCATTAAAAAAAAGAAAGACGAGTATAAATTTGTTATAGTACTATAATAATAATATAGTTCCGATAAGCACTAACCGATTTTCGAAAGCTATACTATAGTCTTATTAAGAATGTAAATTGTCGAATGAAGCAGAAGACATTTGTCCGGAAAAAAAACAATGAAAGTACTTACTCATTGCCTAAACCTTCCGAGAACGCCTGTTCTGGGTTAGAAAAAATGTTTTCAAACACTGAAATCAAACTGATTTTCAGATTTCTGATTTTCGACTTTCTCAAACTGGGGAATATTCTGTGTTAATTGGCAGACAGGTAGCTATTATTATGTAAATTTATGGGCACGAACCGAATACGAAAGCAGAAGATAAAAAAAGTTATTTAATCAAAGATAGCGACGTAACTAATTTTATGGGTAAAAAGAACCGCGTGCCTTCATCTCAATCCACGGGATTTAGATTAACATCAACAAACCATTACCACCCCGCGACATGTAAATAGGTACATCCCCTAATAATAATCTCTGAGTTTCTTACTTTTGGGGGATAATTGAATTGGATCGACGTTCATGATAACCGAATACGGAGTCTGAAATTTGAATATAAAACTGATTGAATAATTCAAAATATTACAGGTATATTTACCAAAAACTACATATTTTATGCAAATATATTAGTTGCGTTTCACAACAGCTTGGTTGATTTTTAAATTTGAATCTCTATAAGCCTTTCACGATGTTCGAATGTTGACTGCGAGATCACTTGGTCGCATTTAAAGTCTTTGACACAACATGGTTTTAAGCATACTTTTTTTTTAAATTCAAACTAAAAAACAAATTGTAAGCATTCAATATTATTGTACATATTAAGATCTAGTGTTGTCAAACTGTCTGAGAATCTGAAAGTTGTGATTATTCTTTTCACCTTTATCCTTGCCACGGAAATTGATGACTTGGATGAAATTTTACTCATAGTATAATATGGAATATACAATACATGTTACTGATAGTAGGTATATGGAATATACGAGTCTTGTGCTCAAATTTCAAAAAAAAAAAAAATTCGCTGAAATAAATTTTCTCGACGTTTTCGAGGGTGTAGATTCCAAAAAAACAAAAAAAAAATTTTTAGAAGAGGAAGAAAATTTCCGCGTACGCGTACACCAAAAATGTGTGCGCACCCATAACTCATAGTAATTCTTATCCGATTTGATTGAAATTTGGTAGAACGGTTAGCCCCTCGATGTAGATGAGTCAGTAAAATGTTGAGATCTGTACCTTCAGGGTAACCCTCTTAAAGTATCCAAAGAAAATTTCACTTGTTCTAGAACAAGTGAAATTTTCTAGAAAAAGGGCTAAAAAAGAAAAAAAAAATTCTTCGATTTTCATAAAATTTGGTATACGCGTTGGTCTTATGCTCCTACACAAGCACGTAAAATTTGAGGTCCGTAACTTCAGTGGGTCCCCCTTAAAGTACCGATTAATATTGAATATGTAGTTCTAAAGCAGATAATAAAAAGCTCCAATAGTCGATATCATTTTAAAGTTTCTATAATAATTCCAAGGATAAATTAATTTTAATCGTAAAATTATGAATTTTTATGCAAAGATATGTTTTACACGAAAAGGCTGTTATAATTTATTATGAGTTCTGGGCTACCCTAGGTTAGCAGCTTTTTTTTAAGTAATAAGTATAACCGTCTTCATCACCAGATCGGTTTTTAAAGTTGTTCAATTCGGAAATAACGTTAGTTTTGGATCCCAATGATTTATTTTAAAATTAATTTTTGTCTGCACTCGGCGTTTTCATAATCTATAAAAAATGATAGGTGTCGCAGTACTCTCACGGTTCTTAAGGAACCCAACCAAAATTTGGTATATGCGTCTCATCCTCATCCAGTTAAATGATTTATTTACGTAAATCTGTATTCATGTTTTTTTTTCAAAATATTATACGAATCGAACTTAAAAATGGGTGAATTTATGCTTAAACAGACCTCATGTTATGCTTTTAAATGACAAAGCAAACAAATTTTACTTTACGAATATGTAACAACTAATGACTAACAATTCATTACTGATGTTTGATTTTTAAATGGAACAAAACACTACGGGCTTACGACCGTCTTCTAATGTTATTTTGAAGGCTGGCTTAGTGTGATCACTTTATGTTAACAACGTTCGCCATTAGGTGGTAATGTTTAAGTCTCCGAAACTCCTAATCATGAGAATTCTCGACATGTTCAACATGTTGAAAAATCCCATGTATACAACAAGTAGATATTTAATAATTAATGAAATATAGAGATAAAAGTTGGAAATTATTGAGAACAAGAGAGCAACCAAATTTTAAGACTGCGACTGCTGTCATATATTTTTACTTTGACATTCTTATTAAAACTCAAACATCTTACAATAAAACCAAATTGAAACACAAACAACGAAATTAATCGACAATATTTAGACAAGAAGAAAGAAAAATGAATCATTTGGAAAGCTTGCGTGTTTCAACATTATCGAGAGTAGAGGAGTGTGGGGAGGGCAATCATAATGCTCATCATTCTAATGGCAAAACGAAACCGTCGGTGTCAGCTATAAAAAGAAAATTGTCAAAACATTGTAGGAATCCTGGGATTTACTCTACTAGACGAAGGAGGCGAGAGAAAGACGAATTGTACAGATCAATTTTATTTGTGTATAGAGGCGTTGTGTAGTGGGACGTGATGGGGAGACGAGGGCTGAATAGTGATGACTCCGGCCTCCAAATTAAACGACCCCCAGAATCGTACATTTTTAATCGGAATGTCGATCACCTCACGGAGGGGGACTTTTCACTTTTATTTCTTTCCGTCTAATGTAATCGTTATTAGGTATTGAATTGAAAGAAGGTTATTGAATTTGTTCCAATGAGAATTTTTATATATTGTGATAAACATCAGATCAGAAGATTGGCATTTTTCTTGCTCCGAGGTAGAGAGGTTAACAAAGAATCCCTCTTGACAGTAAGCCCATTGGTAGAATATCATCAAGAAGACCAAAACTGTGTCTGATGGACAACGTGGAAGATCAATCGATGTCCATTATGCAGGCCAGGATGGCTTGGAAAAACATTTTTCAGAAGGCCAAAACTCTGCAGGAGTTATGTGGCTATCGATGTAAGTACGTGAACAACATGTTGTCACAATACAAGACACAAGCCCACAATCAGAGGCTGTCTTCAAAGTTCTCACCGACTTGTCTCAGTCAATCATAGAGTTGTCAAGAAATTTATTTCTTTATTTATTAAATGTGCCCTAAACATGAGTTACATGATCATCGTCCCGATAATAGTAAAGTAATATTCAATCATAACGTCCGTCTTGAGAAAAGAAGAGCACTCATCTTTTAGTTTAAATGAATGCTCATTTTATTTCTTTATTATTTGTTAAATGTGACCTAAACATGAGTTACATGATCATCGTCCCGATAATAGTAAAGTAATATTCAATCATAACGTCCGTCTTGAGAAAAGAAGAGCACTCATCTTTTAGTTTAAATGAATGCTCATTTTATTTCTTTATTATTTGTTAAATGTGACCTAAACATGAGTTACATGATCATCGTCCCGATAATAGTAAAGTAATATTCAATCATAACGTCCGTCTTGAGAAAAGAAGAGCACTCATCTTTTAGTTTAAATGAATGCTCATTTTATTTCTTTATTATTTGTTAAATGTGACCTAAACATGAGTTACATGATCATCGTCCCGATAATAGTAAAGTAATATTCAATCATAACGTCCGTCTTGAGAAAAGAAGAGCACTCATCTTTTAGTTTAAATGAATGCTCATTTTATTTCTTTATTATTTGTTAAATGTGACCTAAACATGAGTTACATGATCATCGTCCCGATAATAGTAAAGTAATATTCAATCATAACGTCCGTCTTGAGAAAAGAAGAGCACTCATCTTTTAGTTTAAATGAATGCTCATTTTATTTCTTTATTATTTGTTAAATGTGACCTAAACATGAGTTACATGATCATCGTCCCGATAATAGTAAAGTAATATTCAATCATAACGTCCGTCTTGAGAAAAGAAGAGCACTCATCTTTTAGTTTAAATGAATGCTCATTTTATTTCTTTATTATTTGTTAAATGTGACCTAAACATGAGTTACATGATCATCGTCCCGATAATAGTAAAGTAATATTCAATCATAACGTCCGTCTTGAGAAAAGAAGAGCACTCATCTTTTAGTTTAAATGAATGCTCATTTTATTTCTTTATTATTTGTTAAATGTGACCTAAACATGAGTTACATGATCATCGTCCCGATAATAGTAAAGTAATATTCAATCATAACGTCCGTCTTGAGAAAAGAAGAGCACTCATCTTTTAGTTTAAATGAATGCTCATTTTATTTCTTTATTATTTGTTAAATGTGACCTAAACATGAGTTACATGATCATCGTCCCGATAATAGTAAAGTAATATTCAATCATAACGTCCGTCTTGAGAAAAGAAGAGCACTCATCTTTTAGTTTAAATGAATGCTCATTTTATTTCTTTATTATTTGTTAAATGTGACCTAAACATGAGTTACATGATCATCGTCCCGATAATAGTAAAGTAATATTCAATCATAACGTCCGTCTTGAGAAAAGAAGAGCACTCATCTTTTAGTTTAAATGAATGCTCATTTTATTTCTTTATTATTTGTTAAATGTGACCTAAACATGAGTTACATGATCATCGTCCCGATAATAGTAAAGTAATATTCAATCATAACGTCCGTCTTGAGAAAAGAAGAGCACTCATCTTTTAGTTTAAATGAATGCTCATTTTATTTCTTTATTATTTGTTAAATGTGACCTAAACATGAGTTACATGATCATCGTCCCGATAATAGTAAAGTAATATTCAATCATAACGTCCGTCTTGAGAAAAGAAGAGCACTCATCTTTTAGTTTAAATGAATGCTCATTTTGAGCGTCAAGCAAATGTCAACGGATGTACCTATAGAAAGAGCATCCTGTTCGTTTGGTCTAAGCCTGCCTTTGAAAGATGATACTCTGGAAGTAGTTGGTATCCTGGCGGTTCGTTCGCCGACTTTCGTACTGTTTCGTCCTGAAGTCGTGAGTTCGATCCCAGGTGCCGACCATCTTCCTTTTTCACAACACAAGTTTTAAGTATCTTACAGTGAAATTGTCGAAAGTGTATCTGTTTTCACTTTGAGTGAGCACAGATAAATAAAGACATTTTCGTAATCTAAATACTCATAATAATGAGTTTCGTTCACCAAATTTCTCTGGAATACTCTCTAAAAGAAAGAATATAACAAATAATAGTTTTTTTAGCAATACAATTCAAAAAAATTGTTTCAAGGTAGTTAGAAAAAGTAAAAATTCATTGCACGTTAAATTATTGAAAAATGTTCTTTGAATATTTCATGGGGTAGGTATATAAATAGTTGATGTAGGCTTCTTAGCTGGGTTGCACGACCTACGTTATGTATCTACGTAGTTAGGTAGTTTTCTGGGGGAGGTATGCGACAAGACAGCGTGTGGGGTCCTCCTCTATTTATTATGTAGTGTGTGTAAGTTGCAGGCGATGTGACAGGGTCCGAAAGCGAACGTGATGTCTAACTCAATACCCAGGGTCGGCTCTGTAAAAGTACGTGTTGTTGACTTGTTCATACCAGCAGACTACCGTTATGTGCCCCAAACTGAGAAGATAATGAAGTTAATGAGCGAGTCAAAATTTCGCAGTTGCAAAAAGTTATTCATTTTGGTAGTTGGTAATACGTCGTCGTTCTTTCAAAACTTGAGAGTTGTCCAACTATAATTTGTGGTTTTAAATCAATCAGTTGTCTATATATTAATAAGTGAAGGAAAAACTTTGTGACCATTTTTACGAAAATCACGCGGACGAAGGAGTGTGAAATTTCGCACACTTATAGTTTATATAGAGAAAGAGTGGCGAATGCTAATATTTTTTTTTAAATTATGCATAAAAATAGATTAAATCAATAAAAAAAATAATTACAAACACTACTGTAATGTTATGTATTTGATACCCACACATACTTCGATGTATTTGAGATTGACACAACGCATATAAGTATTCTTTTTGTGTTTCTGTGGTCAAATTGAGGCTAGATTAAAATTGTTTGTCTTTAAAAATAATATAAAAAACTTTGTACATATCTTCTTCTTCTTTTTATTCTTCTTCTAGATCTTGCGATCCGTTTTTTACATATCAACATTTCAAATTTGACGTATCCATGTCATTGTTTTTGAAAGAAGATTTTGAAATGGCGCCCGTTTGGTCTTTGACAATGGAACCTTAATAATGTTCAAACTTATAATTTAAATAAGTTAAGGTCGGAATTCGAGCACTGGTCGACCACTAGTTTCATTAAAAACGTTATTAGGTATATGCATATTGAAATTAATTTGACAGGACATTAAATATAAATCATTGAAAAAAGAAAATAAATAAAAAATGCTAAAAAGCCAGAAGGTACACAATGCCTTTAAATTGCGCAAAGTAATGGATTTAAAATATGTGAAAAATATGAACGTACCAAAGATCAATTCTTTTGTATTCTAATGACATTAGGTACTGGAATGTATTTTAATTTATACCTATATGTTTTGTCGGAGATACATATTGTGTAGTAGTATCATAAACGACAATTATTGATATTGAGTTACAAAAAATGACAATAAATACGGTGCACTATTGTAAATAAACCCAATTAAACCACTATTTTTGTCAACCCTATGTTCTTTAGAATCTTCAGGGCAAGGTTAAAATAAAAATGAAAGAAAATTCCGTAGTTTTCAAACAAAACCTTCGACCTTGGCCGGTCTAGACAAATTCTAATCATATTTTGAAACATGTCAAGACGAAACACAATATTTACTTTTGCCTAATTTTTCAATGTTTTTAAACATCCGGCGACATTCGGTATGCATAATAAAAGGGGTATAATACTAGACCTTTGGTCATGTACAGAAACAATATAAATAAATTAGTGGTATAATGAAGTAGAAAAAGAAACTTTCTCAAAATATACTTATTTAATGACGGCAACATATAACAAGAAACTGAAGACGTCAGTTACAAACCTAGATTGGATGAAAATCATAAAATACACACCACAATATTATAACAGAGTTTGGAGTGATATTATTTTGTTCTGACGTTAATATCCGAAATTCCATACTCTCGGAGCACCAACAATACGCAAAGTTGGGGCAATTATTTTTGAATTTGGTTCGCCACAAGGCACACTTTTATGACTATATCCACACGACCTGTACATAAAGGCGGGCAACCCCTTTCTCGGAACAAGGCTCTTTCATGATCTAATCAAGTATTACATACGTAGCACGTTAAGGGCTACGTCACTACCGAAAACGTGCGACTCCCGTTTCGACCAGAAATGATAATAAAAAGAAAATACACCAAACATCTGGGAAATACTTAATTTTGTTACATATAACGAAACTCGAAGAATTAGGAACAATTTTTAATTTATGTATATCAGGCTATTTTTAATGAATATCGGCCCACCCAAACGTTCTTTTAATGGAACTATTCTGGCTTTATGCAGTGGGTTCCTAGGGAGCGGCCGTCTTCAGCGGACGTATAGTACGGCAGCTTACGACGGCGGTTTACGGAGATATTTAGAAAGTTCCGTGCCCGTATTATTCTCAACGTTTTTTTAATAACAAACGTCAATTTGTGTATTGTGTCGGAACGTGAAAATGAACGATCTTGATTTTGCTTTAGTTATTTGTTTGGAGGATGACCAGGCATCAGAGGAGGATGAATATAGTATGGGAGAAGACAATTTATATAAATCTCGTAGCACAAAAGGTGCATTTATATCATTCACGCCACGCCATCTGCGTTTTTCTGTATTCTTTATTTTTAACATTATAGATAGCTTCATGATTACGTACGAAATCTATAAAAATTTCGTCATCTTCACTTCTCCAGAATGAGTTGGAACTCTTTTTGTACAGCCCAACAAAGAAAAATAAAAGTAAGAATGGATATTTTAATAAATAAAATAATTCAGTACCTACTATCTATGAAAGCGTTCACGAATCATCTGACGCTGTCAAGACGGCGCCGGCGGCCGTTTTGAAAATAACGACAATGTTTTTTGTAACTGCGGTACCAAAATAAACAACGTTCTACTGACGAAGTTCTCTGAAACGTCGCATTCTTAGGAAAACAACGTATTTTACTCTGCATTTAGATTGCGATAACTAGGTATTTAATTTTAATCTCATAAACGATATCATTATGACTTTTAGATTTTTGTTGCTAATCATAAAAATCGTTCCACCAAAGTCTATTTTGAATCCGACATTGTTTTACGGTAAAAAAATTGCATAAATAAGGATTTATACAAGTATTTTTAGTATTGACGGGCGACATTGAAATCGGGATTGAAGAGTAGCCCCCGTGGGCTCGGCAGCAGGATAGTCGGCGACTTCGCCGCTAGGGAACCAATTACCTCATAATTATCCCTTCACTTCTACTAAGAAGGATTAATTTTTAATATCTGGCTGAGTCATATCTAACAAGTATACGGTTAAGGTATCCTTATACCTTTCTCCTGTTTGCGATAGTAGTTTGGTGAATAAGGTATACTATTTAACATATTAAGAGTGAAGCTTAATCTCCAACTATTCTCCTATTTAATTTTTAGTCTATGTACTATCTAAGTTTCCTGCGTCCATGTAGGATGTGCCTAAGAAGTTAGGGACAAATATTTAAATTAAATTTATCAAAGAATTGCACTTAAAATGCACATTTAATTATTTAATTTTAAACCTAGACCGTTTTCCTGGCGATTTTTTTCATGTAAATAAGTTTAAGTTCAGACAATGATTTCTCAAGCTTACCTTATAATTAATTATTACTTATCATCACCCTTAAAAAAGAAAGTTCGTCTTTACAAAAGCCTACAGAGTGGCACCAGTTTTTTCAAAAAATTACACCATAATCACAATTATATCAATATATACCTTATGCAATTCTGTGAAGCGATAAAACAGCGAAACAAACGGTTGGTCGGTTGGTGACGGGGCAATGGCAAAGGATAAAAAATTTAATATCTCTATTAATCCTTATTGTGGTAAATGTTGCCATTGTGACACGCGGCAAAACACTGAAAGTATTTTTATATTTCGGTTCGTTATCGGAAAACAATAAATTAATATCCGTTAAAACATAAAGTGCGTGACATTTATATTTGGGTGGAGGGTTCTCTCCCTGGCCGATGCCTCCTCCTACATATATACACATAACGCCTACCACTAAACGCAGGAAGGTAATTTAAAGTTTGTTCTTTTACTCAAATACTGCGTAAATATTTAATAAGGAAACTGAACTTGTTTTTTTATGTTTGAATCGTTTGAAGAACGATGACTCCGTCTATAGGGAATTCTTAATAACTTCATGTGGCGCACATCAACACTAAAGATACAAAAAGACAAGTCAGTCTCTATTATAGTTGTTCATTAGTTGGTAGTATTTTCTATATAAGTTACGTACCTGCCTACTTTTTATTTATTTTCACATTCAGTTACTCGTAACATATGATATTCAGAATAACAATCAGTTAGGTACGTACTTTTTTTAAATTTTCATTGCGTCATGCATATAGATCGCAGACTTTTCATTCGATTTAAATCGTGGCTGATTCTTGCAATAATAATTGTAGCAATGTTAATAATAGCAAATTATTCTATTATCTCGAATATATTCAATAATAAATTTCTCAAATGATAGGATATTCATAAAAAAGTAGATTAAAAAGATCGATCAGAGAGATGTTAAAGGATGAGGGTATCAGCTAGCAAAAGAATTTAAAATTTGAAGTGTTCTACAAACTAAATGTATCCTATTTTCAAGCAACAAATACTCTAATAAATATGCTCGATCTTATACAATGTGAATAATTATTGATCTCTTCCCGAACCACGAAAAAATCTGTCAGCTCAAAATATTGAAATTGAATTTTCTTCTTTTTTAATAAATATTGAAAGCGTCATTTTTCTTTTTCACGTATTTAGCAGCGACTCTTAATTTTTCCTCTTCTTTTTTTTCATAAATATTGAAAACGACAGTCTTCCTTTTCTTTTTTTCGTATTTAACAGTGACTCTTAATTTTTCCCGTCCTACTCTTTTTTTTATCGAAAGCGACATTCTTCCATTATTAAATTTATCTGTATGAAACATTAAAATTATACATAGACTCCTGAGTAGGGGAAAGCTAGACAAACCTGTTCAATAACCTACTGCTCAAGTATGACTATCCGAATCAACAGCGTAAAGAAAGACGTGTATCAGCTAGTTTATTTTAGTCTAGGAAAACACGTTTCCCGACCTTCGTGAATATTTTTCTTCGTTAAACTAAGAAGGAACCGCTGTGTTCTTAACGAGTCCGGAAAAAATGGTAAAACTACCTTAATATAAACTAAGTGCTTGTACGAAGTCATACCTACTGTGGCTAGGGAGGAGAGAAAAGTAAAGATTAACTGCGATATGTATGAAATATTTGGGATTACGTGGCGTGAGAAATCATAATATGGTGCACAATTTTCTGGCTATAAATGACTTTTTGAAAAATTTATATAAACCATTCGGAATTTTGATATAGAATACGGAATTATCAAATGTTAAGGTAGGTCATCGCTCAGATGTGTCTTTTATGATGCAATAAGAGTGAAAATAATGCAGCACCTCCAAGTATAATTTTATTGATCTCAATATAAGGGAGCGGGTTGGGAGAATTCTCTGGGTAACTTTACGGAAATCACCATAATGACTGACAGTCTTGCTTGATAGAGATGAAAATTCTCTGGGAAACGCTAAAGATATATTGTATACGTTAAGTATAACAGACTTGATAAAAACTCGTATTCTTAATCAGTAGGACTTCTTTTCCACTCCATATCCCGTTTTTAGTGTTCATATTTTCAGCCTTTATGTTAAATGCAATATTGTTTGACTTTTGTTTGTATAATTTGTACTTAAATGCCATTTAGGCTCTTTTTTTCGTTAATTAATAAATGATCAACAACTAAGAAGTGTGTGTAAGGATTATGAGTAATGACATTGACGTTTCAAGACAGCGTTGCAATGACATGCCGCGGACAATCGCCTCATGGCTTTATTTTTGTATCATCGATTTCCGATAAGACTTCGTCTTTCACGACACAACAGCTGCCTCTGTCCGTAAATTTTAAATTAGTGTTGCCAGTAAAAACATTGCTGTCGGAAAAATTTATCCGCTGAATAAAATATCTCTACATTTTACGATCATGCGCCTCAGTTAGTATGAGCCTATATTATTGTGTGGGTTGCTATTGACATACCTACATAAATTATAATACAACTAGCTTTCCCAACAGACGTTGTCCTGTGGACCCTTTGCTCCTAACCACATGTCATCATTGTGCACTGCACCTCCAGAAGCAAAAATAAACTCATGAAATAATAATATTAAAATATTAATTCTAAAACGTACATATTTCATTCGTATTCAAAGCTCAGACGGGATCAACACGAGAATATAATAATATGCGCACAATTTGGTTGACTTTGTATGAAAAATTTCTAAAACGCTCGAAACGGTGGAGTAAATGGAATGGGCTGCTGTAAGAGTGGCAATTACGTATGCGAGAATGAGAAGGTGCAGGTGCAGAAGACAATAATTTTGTTGTTAGATTTTTTCAAAGATGGCGTCGCATGAAAATCGTTCCATACTAACTTTCTTATTATATTTATTAATATAAGAAATAATTATTTCTTATCCATTTTTCAACTTTTTATTAGTTATTCTGATGTTATCCGTATCGGAGAAGAATCCAATAAATCACACATCGGAAGAATCAGTTGAGCCGATCTCGAGTTTTAAATGTTCGCACTAACCCGACTTTAATTTATATTACAGATAATAATACAGGAATGCTTTCATGACGTTTGGATAATTTGGTAACTTCTTTAATTATACGGTATACAGGGTGTTATGAAGAACGTTAGCCAAACTGGTAGGGTATATAGAGGAGACTATTTCCAACATCGTTTCCATACATCAAAATGTATACAGGCTGTTACTTTTTTTTCAAGGATTTTTTAAAAAAAATTCGGAAAAATCCCAAAATTTTACCTATCTTTTTTACCTATTTACCTGTCTATAACTTTTTTATTTATCAACCAATCAGCATCATTTAAATTTTAGTATTATCTCAAATACATGCTCATTCAGATTAACATGAAACCTGATTAAAAAGTTAACATCAAAAATAGATATGATCCGACAAAATCCAAAAAACGGTCAGAGAAAAAAATTAAGTTAATTATTAAATCAATTTTAAAAATATTTAGAAAAATGGTTGAGTTCTTAATATAACATCAAAATTTCTCTGAAGTCTCTTCTTTTAAATGATATATTGAATGTGTGTACAACATATCCAAAAACAAAAAATAAAAACCAAAATCTGAACGATAGTCGCTATTTTATATAAGCCATTTTCTACCATAGTACAATTTTATACGGCGGTATGTTCTTTTTTCATATACCCTTTAAAAAATAGAGGTACCTACTTACATACTTGGGACATGCTGTGGGAGGAGGTCATAAACGTTTCGCAAGATCGAGCGCAATGGAGAGCTCTTGTTGCCTCCCCTAAGTGGGGTCTTAAGGGAGTTGGATTGGATTTATTCATAAAATAACACAAGTATGTAAGTAGGTACCTCTATTTTTTAAAAGGTATATGAAATAAGAACATTATACCGCCGTATAAAATTGTACTATGGTAGAAAATGGCTTATATGAAATAGCGACTATCGTTCAGATTTTGGTTTTTATTTTTTGTTTTTGGATATGTTGTACACACATTCAATATATCATTGAAAAGAAGAGACTTCAGAGAAATTTTGATGTTATATTAAGAACTCAACAATTTTTCTAAATATTTTTAAAATTGATTTAAAAATTAACTTAAATTTTTTCTCAGACCGTTTTTTGGATTTTGTCGGATCATATCTTTTTTTAGCGTTGATTTTTTTATCAGGTTTCATGTTAATCTGAATGAGCATGTATTTGAGATAATAATAAAATTTAAATGACGCTGATTGGTTGATAAATAAAAAAGTTATAGTAACTAATAAGTAAAATTTTGGGATTTACCGACAACCTGTATACATTTTGATGTATCGAAACGATGTTGGAAATGGTCCCCTCTATATACCCTACCAGTTTGGCTAACGTTCTTCATAACACCCTGTATATTAGAACAGTGGTCTCCAAACTTAATTCGAGCGTACGCTACCGTTAGAAACTTCAATGTTTTTTGTTCAATATAACTATTCTTTCGTTCCTCATTCAATATAATACCTCACTTTTCGGAAAAATAAATTTCAGTGTAATCAAAAAAGCCTAAGTTGCGATGGATAAAGGAAAGACTGAAAAAAAAAGAATGGGAGAGACAAGGATGGAGACTTCCGGTCGAGACCGGTCGAGCTATGATGAAGATTCATCTCCATCTTATTTTACGCCTGATCATTTAAGAGGTGGGTAGGCCTCTTGCGAAGTCGTCTCCCAGATGTCTTTCCATCTTTTTAGGTCTGCCTGGGAGTCGTGCGTGGATTGCGATGTGGAAAAAGTCTGGATGATGGCACGACAAAAAAAAGACAGACATGAAAAGGAGGTCATTGAGATAAGTTGCAGCTTTGGATTGTACCCCAATTCTTTGTTAACGTGACATTAACGCTGGCTTGACGTAACAAAGTTTTGTATGGAAACATTAACGCCCCTACAGAATGCCTCGAAAAGATCCGCAAAATTCCCGTCAGTTTCTCACTTACGTTAGTGAGTAATATTCGGAATAAGGGTAGGTACCTACTGATGACATCGTTGAACTAATTGGTGAGTAGGTACAGATAGGAACATACGTAACGAACAATTTTATGGTTCATGGTATTTTCAGGTTCAAAAGTAGATTAGATGCATAAATCTACAACTATTTTCCTCCTTTATATGTTAAATGAGATTAAATTTAACCTAAGGAATATGTTATTTATTTCTTCACCCATAGCTCTTGAGATAGTCCAGACATTAATAAAATCTATGTATGAATATATACACACCAATAAACACCGAAAAAAAAAACAAATCATCAAGAAAGAACACAAAAACAATACAATATACATCTAAATGTTTATAAATAAAAATAACTTTGCAGTATTACATATATTTTTTTTTCCGAAATATATTTTCGATCGACTATGCGACCATCGTCAGCGGAGAGTTCATTAGACTGATAGTCGATCGAAAATATATTTCGGAAAAAAAAATATATGTAATACTGCAAAGTTATTTTTATTTATAAACATTTATAATGTCTAAGTATTACAAAGTTGAAAATAATGTGTTTGAAGAATATACATCTAGTTAAATACAGGGGATGGTCAAATACATTGTGTTTGTATGGTGCAAAAGGCCAATTTGACAAGGGTCAGAAAGTTTATTAAGGAGTAGTTGATGAGGTTAATATTATGATCAGCTCATAGAAAATTAAAGAGAAACTGCAAGACAGGAAAAAAAGACGTAAGAAACGAACAAGGTTAAAAGGATAGCTGTGCAAAAGTTGAAATGGTCCCATTTCAAGAATGATAGCCATAGATGAACCAGAAGACGGCTGAATTGGCTAAAAATCACTTATCAGCGCGACCACCTACAAGATACATCAAGAGCATAATTATTGGAGGTTCGCTGGACACCGGTGGATTGTTTTCAATTGCTCGAGTTAAAACAACAATGCGTTACATTAAAAAAATTGTATTTTATATAGGCACTTATAAAATAATGAAGTTTACAGGAATAGCAGGAGAGTAACATTGCAACCTAAATTAAAATATCCAGTATCGGCAAAATACTTTCTTACCATTGTTAATTTTCTAGACAAGGAACTTTTAACTTTTGAGAAGCCTAATTTATATATTAAAAAAAAACGCGAAAGTTTGGCAATCACTGAATATGATGTTAGTCATCACTTTAATTACAGACAAAAAACATAACATTGAGTTTGAATAAAGCAGTTGAGTAATGAAAAAAAAATCGTTTGATAGTGTTAATCATAATATAGGCACGTTTTATAGTAACAATTATTTACCTGTGTACCTATTTATCGCAAATAATAAAAAAATATACCTGCATCTTTACCTCCTTTAACGCAAATCCCAAAGCCGTGCGACCCATCCGGCGTGTCCCTGGACATGGTGACCGTCCTCGTCGACAGCTCTGGAATGTTGGGGGCACTGCTCTGGAGGTATGACCTGCCTTCCCGGTATCCCGCCTGGAAAAAACAGAACATTCGGATAAGAACCATATTATAAAAGTCAACAACTCAATCAATCTTAGTAGTGGAACAAATGTTTCTTCTATGTCCGTAATGGACTCAAAACTAAAATAATGAAAAAAATATATTTTAGCGGATTTTCATAACCTCATTTAAGGGGGAGTTTACTCGCATATAAATTAAAAACATAGAAGTTTCAGTTATCAACTATCGTTCTGAAAATCGTGGGTTCGTTCCCTGGTGCCAACTATCTCCTTCTTTCGCGTATGTCAAAATGTATTTGTGTTCACTTTGGGAGACCCAGATTCATTTATGTATTTTTAAAAAAAAATGTGCGATTGGCGCATCATATTTCTTTTATTTTGACCGCTTTGACGTGAAGTTGTACCTAAATAACGTAACGCAATACAGTCAACACAAAAGTAACTGATCTGTCACCACAGATTAAAAAGCGTAGGTAATAATTATTATCACCAGAAAGGTTCAACATGAGTTGTGGTTTTCGCGTCGATTTTGTCAAATAATCGTATCTAGTATTATACACTGAGTCAAGGGCGTCGCCAGCCCAAAGCCTAGGAAGGGGGGGGGGGAGGGCGATTGAACCCAGTCATAGGCTATTCTCCGTGTATCCTATATTATGGAGGATGAGAGATATATGAATTTTAAGTATAGTCAAGAGTATGAAGATTTTTTAGGATTTAACGGCAAAGCACGGTCTTAGAACTTTGGTTGCTTTGCAGTTGCATACATTTTTTAATCTCTAGCCCCCCCCCTGCCCCTCCCTTGGCAACGCCCTTGCACTGAGTATTCGCCAATTAAAAACGAAGTTAAATTTTTGTTTACGAGTAGGTACCTGCTATTAAAATGTTAGCATTGTATAAGTAAAAGTGATCACAACTAAACCAGCCATCAATAATGGTGGTCGTAAGCCCTGATAGTACAATTCTAACAACAACTAAAATTAGTTCTCATATTGATGTGATGTTTATATCAAAAATTGATCATGTATTCAAAGTTTATGTTAAAACACATGCGTGTAATATTTAATGTTTACAAATTGAACGTATATTGATGGATACGAGTGATATTGATATTTTATGAATCTGGACTCAACCAAAGTTAACACAAGTATACTTTTGACATATTTCACAGCAAGCAATCCTTCTGTTGTGAAAAAGCAAGATGGTCTACACAAGGGCGCATCCAGGTTTGGCGCTAGGGGGGTCACATAGTAAATAAAGGTCATTTCCAAAATTTGGTATCTGGAAACTAAACTTTTCCTACAAAAAAAAGGTAATTTCCAAAATTAACTAAGGGGGGGGGGGGGGGTCACGACCTACAAGAAATTATAATTTTAATATGATAATAATAGAAAAGTGGGTATTTTATTAATAAATGTACTTAAAAATAGACAAAAATGTAGGACCTGGACCCAACCCAGGGGGGGTCATGACCCACGTAACCCCCCCCCCCCCCCTTCATCCGCCCTTGGGTCTACATCTGCGGTCAAACCTAAGACCTCCTGCACTACGAAAGGCGACGACTCAACCGCTAGGTTAACAACCGCTTCAACTATTCTAGTTGTAATTTATTTGTTTATCGACACTTTGTATTATTAAAATTTTATTACTTTATTAGCACTTTTGCAAACGAAACTAGCCAGGATATTAAAAATATGTGAAAAACAAATAAATTCCTTTCATTTAAGTTTTATTAACTCAATTAAAAGTTACTACAGTGAGATTCTAAAAATAGATCGTAAATTTTCCTCGGAGATCTGATATTAAATTGCGCAAAAAGACGTTGGGTATAAATGTCAATTAGGTTATTTCAAACTTTACTTCTTTTATGATGCCAGCTTCGATTCGTTACACTTTTTTTTATTAAATTTCTTTAAACAGTTAAAGTATTATTATTACTACAAATTCCCGGCACGTAGCCATATCCTCACTTTCCATTTCAACTTCCATTAGTTTTTTTTTATTATTGGCCTCAGTATTGTATTTAAATTGTTTTAGGTTATTTAACTTTGTGTATATTATTAATAAATAATAATAATATACTAGTGGTCGACCAGTGCTCGAAATTCGACCATAACTTATTTAAACATTATTAGGATTCCATTGTCAAAGACTGAACGAGCGCTATTTCAAAATTTTCTTACAAAATCAATGACATGGATACGCCAAATTTGAAATGTTGATGTGTACACAGTTTTTTCTATTATTATTAAAGACAAACAATATTAATCTATTCTCACTTTTACCACAGACAAACAATAGAATATATGCGTCTGTGTCAATGTCAAATACCTACATCGAAGTGTGTCAGTGTCGAATACATAGCATTACAGTAGTGATAGTATTTTTTTTATTTATTCATTTAATATATTTTAAACGTAATTAAAAAAAAATAACATTCGCCACTCCTTCTGTATATGAACTATAAGTGTGCGAAATTTCATACACCTTCGTCCCCGCAATTTACGTAAAAATAGTCACAACGTTTTCCCTTCTCGTATTGATATACCTATACCTAGATAAAACACTTCAAGGTATTTTCCGAAAACGAGTTAATCTTAGTGCTTCAGAGATATATTTTTATCTAAATGCTGCATTCCGTTGCTTTGAAGCAGAGATGAGGTATTTGGACATGCTCTGAGAAGGTGATTGAAACTGCCCAAGATCGAGCGTTGTGGAGATATCACGTTGCCTCTATAATAAGTATTCTTGGCGCAGTTTTTTTTAAAGACGGTCATGAATATTTGGTAACTATTCTGTAGCCTTATATAAAAAAGTGAACAAAAGTATCCGATTAGGACAAATCTTGTAAAAATATAAACAATAAAATCTAAAATAAATATTAATCTAAATCTACCATGGCTATGGCATGAATGAAATATTGTCATTTGTGGATTGTGAATTTCTTTCGTAAATAATTATTTTTATATTTTTTTTAAATAAATCTAGGCTCACCTAAAGTGAAGACAAATACACTTTCCACATCTTTGACATTAAGGGGAAAGGGGAAATAGTAAGCACAGGGATTTGAACACACGATACTGCACGTACGGAAGACACCAACCGATACCACTGGGCAACCAACCACCTCATTGCTTATTTTTATTTTATTTTTATTCAGTCAAAAAAAATTATCACTCAGCATAACAGGTACAAACCCTTTGCGCCGAGCAATGAAAGATAGACACAAAATCAAATACAAAAAAAAAACATCAAAACAATAATAATTATTAGATTACACAGCGGACATTACATTACATTATCTGCAGCTGACACTAAAAACTGTTACGATTTTCAAAGTAACAGTCGAATCTAAGCTACGAGTATCGAGATACAGATGAAATAAGTCAATTTTACGTGTAAAGATTTCCAAGAAAAATAAATGATATCTAAAAACATTATGTATAATAATTTGTATATAAATTTAACTAAAAGACAAATCAATTACGAATTAGTTAAATCTGTTTATACGGTACAATGATCGCTAGTTGAGAGTAATTAAGTAAAGTTTCACCACTATGGTGGAAACATCAGAGGGTTGAACACGTATTACGTAACTACCCCCATAATAACCGTAACATATCGCTTTGTACATAATATTATGGTATTTTGACATTTTGATTACAATCACAGATGTGCCTTGCGTGTCTGGCTGGAACGAATCGATCCTTGATGGTGTCATTTACCTTTTGCATTAACTTCTTGTGCGTTGCGATTGTTAAAGAAACATCAACCTTTACCTAATACAAAAGGTTATTATTTATTATTAATAACAATTATTGTTTAATCCAGTGCGAAGAATGAATCTGGTAATTTTTTTTACTTCTATATGGAGGTGTAGCTTGTATGAAAATCCAAAAATCTTTGGGATTACCCTTTGAATCTTGAAAAAATAAAATAAATAAATTTACACTTCTCTATATAAAAATGTCAGCATAGACAGCGAAACTTGTCGCCAATTCTTCCAGTCAACTTGTCCCGTCCAATCTGAGACAGTCCAATCCCGGATAGAAATTTCAATTGAAAAACCATTTTGAAAAGAACATGACTTTGTTTTTTAAACTAAACATGATCTCACGAATAGGTCACTTTAGATTTGCGATCTCAAAACAAAAATGAGCAGTTACTAGTGATATTGCGACATCGTGTCCTCTACTTTAATAATTGTTAAATTTATAAACATATCGGAGATCTGCGTAGTCGATTATTCTATACATATTTTTTTAAACAATTATTTTTTTAAACAACTTATTTCTTACCGATCTCTGACCTAGTCTAGTAAAGGCACTACTTATCAAGAGGCCCCAAGTTCACCCGAATTTTTCAGTCTTTTTCATTTGTGATTTCTAGTCGGGGTTGGCTGGGCCAGATTGGACTAGAAAAATTGGTGAAAAGTTTTGCCGTCTATAGGTGTGGTATGTATGTCTGTGTATGGTATGTATTTTATATCATTATAGAAACAGAAATGCAATTTTTAAATATGATTGGTGCAATAAACTCTTTATATATTCATTATATTATAATATTATATTATATTGTCCATACTTTTTTAAGCAAGTCCTAATTTTGAAGTTCACATTTACCGTACCCGTTAATCTAAAAAAAATTCACAAAATTGGCCAGACATGAATTTAAAATTAACGAATCAGGTAGCTATTGATACGAATATTATACAATTTTTTGAAAACCCATAAAAAGTTGACGCAGTTCATTTTCTTAATATATAAAAAAACTATTGAAACACTTACAGGATACAACATAAAAATCGAGAAGTAGTTCTTAACATGGGCGCCATTATTCCTCAACAAGTCATTTCCAAGGTATATCACGAATTTTATGATCCACGCAAACCACTCTTGAAAGTAAAATAATATGATGAAGTACCTACCTAGAGGACTTTTTATATTCAGAAAAACCAACATTTTAATCAATAGATCTAAATTAAGTCACGGTGGGATTATGTTATTTATATAGCAGTTAAAAACTTGATTGAAAAAAGCCGTTGAAATGAACCACTTTGTTAATCGAAGAAAGGGATACAAAATCTATATATATAAAATTATTTTGACAATATTTTTAGTTCCATCTCTTCGCTTCTTTTTTAAGTTTGTTTTAATTACACGGTAAAACGTTTTTGGGGGTTTATTTTAGCAATTTAACATTGTAGAACAGTCGTGCAGGAGATACCCTGTAATTGGAGCACTGAAGATTGGGATGGTTTATTATGTCATGATTTATTCTGTTAATGTTTTTCAGTGTTCTATTGGTGTCTCTAATAAAAAAATTAGATATGGACCTTGAACTTTGCAAACAATTATGAAAGATCTACTACGTAAACATGAGTTTTAAAAATGTTTTAATTTATTATTTTGTTAATTTTCATTATTTGTCTTTATTAATAGTTTTAATTTATTATTTTGTTAATTTTCATTATTTGTCTTTTAAGACTAACAGAGTCATGAAATATTGTATTTTAAAACATTTCTTTATGTGATTCCATAAAAAAAGCCTCATTATGTGAGAGTCGAGTCTTTAGTTTGCTTCGCGAAGGCATTCGGGGTGTTACCATCAATAATATAACATACAGTCCACTTAGCTTAAATCTACATCCCAAATGGCTTGGCTTAGTGTGATTTAGATGCAGTATCTTCTCCTTCTCATCCTTAAGGCGGAGTTATTTCACGGACATAGGAAATAATTAAAAATTTAAAAATTTAGAATCATTTTTGTTTGTAAGAAAAAACTGTTTGAATAATTATCATGTAATATTTTTCAGTATAGAATTATAATCTAACAATGTTCTGTCGTGTTTTTCTTCACTCCAACCGCGGGCTTTAGTTCTGGGTCCTTTTCATGGTCATTTTACTGGGTGTATAACTTGGTGTATCGGCGAAAGAGAATGCAAAAGACTAGAAATTCAGTAATCCTTCGAAATGTGGACATATAGAGGAATGTTGAAAATATCATGAAAAAACACATCACGATGAAGAGGTTATTGAAAGAATTCGTGAAAAATGGCAAATTGAGACGCGCGGTAATTGAACCCACAATTGGGTTCAATCCGTAGAGGACTTCCACGCCATCAATATCTGCAACAGGTATTCATACGTAAAAACATAAGACAACAGATGAGAAACGAGAGGAATGGAAGAGATATTCGCGCATGCTGCCAACCAATCCGCAGAATTGAAACCATAGAAAAAAAAGTATTAGAAATGATTCCATAGAATACATCGCGTCTGCAAGTATGTGTGTATCTTTCTGCCCTTGGCCCTTGGCATTGTGCATTCCATAGTCAATCAAGCAGCGTTTTCACATTCGTAAAGTTTAAGATATAATCTATTTATTAATTTTTTACTTAGGGACACCACCAGAACACTGAAAAACATAAACTTTTGTTAAATAACTTTTAATAACTGTTTTTTGTTTTATTTTTTACTTTTTTTAAATCATGACAATCTCAATCTTCAGTGCTCCAATTTCAGGTATCTCCTGCGTATCACTTGATTGTTTTAATCTTTTTTTTGTATAAATATTATTTACGTAATGATCAATGTACAAACATCTCAATATAATAAATACATCAAGGGACAGAATCCGCTATAAAAAAGCCTTGCGACACCAAAGAAATCTTTATATGGAGAGGAAGGAGAGCCGTTTCTGGAGCAACCATGTTACCCCCGATTTTGTTAAATATTATCGGTAAAACTGTTGGATCATCAACAGAAGCCGTCAACAACAGAATCCATGACGTGATAGCGAAGAACACTCCACAAAAAATAGAAGGAAAAGTGAAACTCACTGTCACAAGCTAAAAATGCGTCACTTTTTAAGATTAATTCATCGTGAATAAATAGGCGTAAGTGCGTTCATATTATGAAATCCCACATTTCAAAATGTTCAGCTGCATTAATTTTGGTTGGACTACACTATATTTATGCCTATCGGTGTGGTTTTTTCCATTTGTTATTATATCAGTGCCAGAGATTTTCTTGTATTATATTTCTGGCAGCCTTTATCAGGCTACGTATAGAAACCCTGAATTTTGTATTCATTGAAATTTGTTTTGGATTTAAAAGACAAGAATAAGGTTAACAACTTACGAGGAAACATAAGGTTTCTTCTTCTTTCCAGACTTTCTCTTCACTCCTAAAGAAATATCTTTTCCGATTTGACGTAGGTACCTAAGTCAACGATGCCAGATTACAGATTTCGCCATCCTCCCTCTTAAGGAATATATAACAACTAATTACTCCAACAATTCATGACTTATGCTCGATTTTTAAATGGAATAAAGCACTACGGGCTTACGACCGTATTCTACTGTTACTTCCATAGCTGGCTTAGTATGACCACTTTACGTTAACAACATTCACCATTTGGTGGTAATATTTAAATCTCCGAAACTCCTGATCATAAGAATTCTCAACATGTTAAAAAATCCCATGTACCTATACAACAAGTAAATATTTAATTATGAATGAGATACAGTTGGAAATTATTGAGAACAAGTAGAGCAACCAAATTTAAAGAAAGCGACAGCTGTCGTGTATTTGGCGCCAGGATATGCATAAATGCATTTTTGTAAATGTCTCATCTTTATTGCCTATTGGCTCCCTCTTAACGTCGTCCAGCTCCCCAACCATGGTAGCCCCCACTAAATGTACATATTTTTTGTCATTTTAGGCCACTCAAACAGGGTTTTTTATCAGTAATAAGTCCAGAATTATAATTATGCAACCCGTTCATTTTTTAACCATTAAACGGCGAGGATTTTGACTAAAATCAAGTAGAGGCTTAAATTCTGGCAAAGGGTCAGATTTTATGACATGTTGACAAGTGCATGACGGACTCGGGATTTGAAAAATGATCTTAATCGAATGTTTTTGTTATAAAACCAGTGAAACCTGTGGGGCTAGTACGAGTTTTATCATAAGCTAATTGCACACATATAAGCGCTTATTAGCGTGCAATTAGTATTCTTAAATCTAACTATCGAATCATTCGATCATATTTGTATGAAAATTTTTCGAAACTCTTTCGATGATGGTTTCGATATTCGATCATCGAAAACTTATACTAGGGCTACAGCTCTGAAATGGCAATAGAGAAAAGTTGTAAGCCCGTTGTTGTTTAAAATTTTAGCCAATCATTAAAATTCGGAGATAGTAATGATTGTTCACATCAATAAAATGGATAATTTTAAATAGTATGTTGCATCTTTTCGGTGAACTTTGGGTAATTTGCGATTACGTTATATTGTAAAGCCTCCTTTATATTAAAAATATGTTAAGCTATTTTTGGCTAACCATACTGAATACGTACTGTTTATTAAAGGTGTTATTCCAACTGTAATATTGAAAACAAAAAAACACTTATAAGCCTTGGGTTATAAGCTAGTAGGTAAGTTGTTATAAAAAGAAGTTATTTGGTGTTCGAGTCCTTCGTGCGTGATAATATTTTATTATCCTCCCCCTAGACCCAGGCCCCTACCTAAACATCGTAAATGAATAAATAAAATATAAATTATTAAAACCAAAGTGAAAAAATAATACAAAAAAGTAACAAATATATACGTAAAACTGACGTAATGATAGAGAGAAATTATATTTTGATATTTGAATTCACTAATCAATAATAATAATAGTTAGAAAACGGTACACGCGACCGTTAACCTTCTCATAAATAAAGAAACTCCCCTTTATAAGTGTTTTTAATAAGAGTATGTATCTAGTTGGTGAAAATAAAATCCCCGTGGTAACTCGAAATCCCCGGTTTTCTGTTGAATGAAAAAACAGATTAAAATCACCTAGGTGTTTGAATCTATTAATTTTCCCTCTTGTTGCCAAATTCCAAAAGTAAAGTAATTTTCACAAGCACACCTCATACGTTTTTTTTTTTTAATAAACAAAATCTGTATAATATTACGTAAAAGCTTGTGTTGTTAAAGTGTAATGGGTCGACACCAAGACTCAAACCCGCGACTCTCAGTACGCTGTATGTACGAAAACCGTCAACAATTTTTTACCCAAAACAGGTTACACAAAAACACTTCATATTATATGATAAAAACTCCTAGTTTCTAGGAAATTGCATAAGTTTTGGCGGTTTACTAAAATATAAGACGGGATTCACTCCGGTATGGATCCTTATGGCAATGTTGGAGTGCCCACCTATATTTCGTGAGTAAAAGGAATCCCCAATTATTGTTCCTAATACTCAAATGGTGAAGGATTTTATTCAATATTGACCAGGAACATTAAAAAATGTCAGACAAATCAGGTTTAGATTCTGTTTCTCATCTATTCATCTAGTCTGAAGGAACTACCAGATTGCATTTTATCCTCCAGACACAAATTTCCTGCTTTGGATCACTGACAAGTATAAACACTTTCTCTTTCTCCATAAATTTTACAGAAGAACATTCCTGCAACAACTTTGATATGGCTATACTAAAATAGGTAATAAGTAAAATATTTATAGTGCTTTGCTAAGTTATGAGAGGTGATCAATTTATTTTGTTCTGAAGGATAGGCGTGGGTGTTAATAGAAAGGACAACACATGTACTGTGTAGTCTCTATTTTGCGGGCCACATTAATCGGATTAGGGGACAAGCCCACGTATTTCCTTCATTTACCTCCACTAGAAGCGTTCAATGCCTTATTTTTCTACGAAAGGCCTTGAGGTAATTGGAGTACTTATCGATTTTATGAAAAATACTAGCTTTCCCGACAAACGTTGTCCTGTTTTCCTTATCATGAATATCGAATTTGTATAAGGATTAGCGCTTTACCTTTTAACCAATGTAGGTAATTTAGATCGATGCATCTGTTTCAAACCATATATTTTCCATCGAAATTTTGTCAATCGCACCAACTATAAAACAACTGACATTTCCTGTCAAACTTTAATTTAATATTAATTTTTCAAATTTGGAATAAAATCTATATTGTTAAAAGTACTAAGAAGGTTACCTTCTTAGAGTTTTCTTTGATTTTCTAATTATCCGCGCAACTTTCTTATTTTTTTCTTTCATAAGAACCTTCTCCTGATAAAAGCCAACACGACCAAAAAAAAAAGAATTAGCGAAATTGGCCCAGTCGTTTAGGCGTGATGCGATGACATCAGAAAATAGTTCTCCACTTTTATATAATAGAAGATTATTGACATCGGTGAGTCACCGCTTATGATTTAATTAAACACAATCACGTAAGAAAGCTGTTATTGGAGCAAAAAATTCGTTATTAGCTTTGGGGTCAGCTTTTAATAATTAATTACATCCAAACATGTTACAGGTATATTTTTACAATTTACGATAGATGAAATTATCCACTATCGCGCTGGTTCGAGGTTCAAGGAAGGCTTAGTGTTTTCACTTTACGATAATTTGGTATCAATATACATAGATTATTATTAGTCTCTTAAAAATACAAGCAATAATATTTATTTGCTAGTCAATGTTTTTAACCACGAATATGTAAAGAGACAAGAACCGTTCGAATAAACATAGCTCCGCCATATTTTTATAAACGTAGCTATGTACTATTATCATTTATTTTTCTATGGTAAAAATAAGAACTGAATATCGGAAAATAAATGAACTATAACAAACCTTGACAATATAGTCTCGGATTTATGTAATAAAATAATAAAGTATTCAAGTTAAAGGAACGACATTTTTTTGACATTTTTTCTTTTTTATAATTTTACTAGCTTTCCCGACAGACGTTGTCCTGTGGACCCTGTGGTCCTTACCAGTTCATTGTGTACTGCACCTCCAGAAACAAAAACAAACTAATAAAATAATATTTTTAAAATGTTATAATAATTTTATTATAAGTAAGTACCCATTAAAATATTAATTTTAAAACGTCCATATTTCATTCGTATTCAAAGCTCAGACGGGATCAACGCGAGAATAATATAATAATATGTGCGCAATTTGGTTGACTTTGTATGAACATTTTCTAAAACGCCCGAAACGGTGGAGTAAGTTTAATTGGCTACTGTAAAAGTGGCAATTACGTATGCGAGAATGAGAGAGTGCAGGTGCAGAAGACAATAATTTTGTGGTTATATAATTTTTCATAGATGGTGTTGGCGTCGCAGGAATTCAGTTCCATACTAACATTAATATATTATATTTTAAAGGATTTCTTAAGCATTTTTCACATTTTTAGTTATTCTGTTATCCGGGGCGAAGAAGAATCCAATAAATCAAACATCGGAAGAATCTGTTCAGCCGATATCGAGTTATAAAAGTGTTCGCACTAACCCGACTTTATTTTATATTAGAGATAGTAACTACAAAGACCTTTATGTATTATTTTGACTAAATTATTGGAAAAGATGTAATCACAGGAAAATATATTGTCTGTCAAACGAAGATGTTATCGTTGATGTTCATCGTGAAAATTCGAAACAATTTTTCAGATGATTCATTCCTCGAAAAGAGACGGACTTCCCAATTAGCCACCATTGAATCAGTCTGAGATTAAAGGGTCGTCCACTGGTAAAGATGAAAGAGGAAATTATCAAAAAGATCGAAATCATACTACTTACATAAAAAGGCAGTCATTTTGAATTTTAAAAAAGTGAATAAAAACCTACGACGGTACCTCCTTCAAGAGGGCTGTGGAGTTATATAAATAGCCTGAAAACATCCCCTTATATTTCACGCTCAATTTTTCCATTCATTTCTTCAGACATACAATACGACCCTGTGAAGCGAGGTAATCGACTGGTTATTTGCTCTTCACTCATAACTAGAGGGTTCTTATATTTCATTTTAACGAATTTTATCAAATCTCGTGATACGCATAGTGATTCTCATGTATCATGTCGTAGGACCTATTTATACCTACACCTACCACTAGTTTTTTCAAATTTAATGTTATCATTCTACGGTTTAGTGACTTTAATTCACTTGTTCTTTTTCTTCATCCTTCACTTCAGAACATAATGCTTTTCTTAATGCCTTCCATTCCTCTACGTCAAAGAGCGGATTGCAAAAACGCTAATGTCAAATATCCATGCCTGGGGCTTGCCGACACTTCTCTACCCTTTACAGGGTTGCTACTCAACTTTTTTTTCTTTCTATATGTAATCTAGTATGAAGTATGTTGTCACATCTATTCATATACCCATTCCAGAGAAGCAATCCTGTTCACAACTTGGTCTCTCTCTTCTATATATAATTTACTTTTTAAATGACAACATTACAACATCTTTATTTTTATGAGGCGCTGTTGTTTTACCATTAACTTTATGGCTTGCTTGGTATTTTATATAAACACAGTTGTTTGCATAACATACGCAAAAACTGGATGGACAGAGTATAAAACAGTGTTCCCGAGATTTAAGGATATTAGAGAGATTTCCAAACCCCGCCCAAGCAAGACCGCGCTTTTTTTTCTCCGCCTGTTAATTTTCTTCATTACGTGCAAGAGAGAATTGAACGCGACATCGAATACATTTCAATCGCTAATAAAATTTATTGCTCCATATTTTAATCAACTGAATGAATAAACACATACCAAATAGAAGTTCTACATAAGGTAGATATAGAATTATGATCTTTCAAACGACATCCATTGTCGATAAATCGAAGATAGGTACTTAATTCTAATTCAGATTGTCCATCGTAATTCTAAAATTTTAAACATATAGGTATAGTTATTAAAGAACTATCAAAAATATCTAACACATCTTATTAGAGATTTTATTTTTACACAATTCTAGTAAATTTACACCGAGAATACTGACCAGGTCATGAAATTTAAAAAAACGGAAACATGTAGAAAATAATAATAATATAACACTTTTCTATACAAAGGTGTCAGTATAGCCGGCGGAACTTATTGCCTGAGGCAATTTTTTCCAGTCAACCGGTCCCGTCCAATCTGAGACAGGCCAACCCTGGGTAGAAATTTCAAGGGAAAAAAACACTTAGAAAAACTCTGACCTGACCGGGAATCGAACCCGGGACCTCGGATAGTCGGATCTGAAGTCCACGCTAGTAAAACTAGGCTACCGAGGTCGGTCGGTCGAAAATCGGCAAAAATACATAAAATATACATATATATCTTGGACAAGAGGAGAAAGAACACTAATCAACGTGGATCCACAGAATGGTTCGACGGGAAGGGCAGCTTTTAAAAAGCTAGACTACATATTAGAAAACAACAAGATCTTGCAGAACCTCAAAACTAAAGTTTTCGACCAACGCATACTTTCTCATACGAATGCCAGACGCGTCCCTCACGTCCCTCGAAAAGAGAAACACGGGGAGGCCCATGATAAGATGAAGTAATGACATCGCGGCTTGCACTAGTTTCGGCTGGATGAGAAAGGAATAAACGAAGGAGAGAATACTATATTCAGAAACGGACGCAAGAAGGCTAAAGAAGAAGAAATAGAATTCCAGTATTAATCATCGATACACAAAACACAGGATTCACAATTAATTTGAAAAAAAGCACATATGCGCATTACTCGTGCTGTGATCAACAAACCATTAAAGAAGAAACTTGACTCCACAAAATGGTAGACGGGTGTACGCATGTAGGTAATTTCTACATAGTCAAGATGTTTATGTTAGGTTCGATTACAAATATTCGAGACGAGAAAATACTACCGAGTTATTTGTTTTGTTTGTATGAAAGCTGAGATAGGGTTTATTTACTGTTGACTGAATTTGTTTTTGTGGACGAAAATACAACATTATATTCTCTGAAAATCTCTTTAACGCTAGATGATGAATCGCTGAAAGAATTTCATTTCTAATTTAAGAGCTCTAATGCATTTTGAAATAATGTGGCACGCTCTCGTTATACTTCCTGGAAATACGTACGAAGGGTGTTATATCGAAATCCTGTTGAAGTGCTTCGAGCTGTTGGATCTCGGCCAAAAACAGCAGAAAGGAATTCTTATTCCTTGGAAATCGCTGTGGACTTTCTTTGGTGATTTTTTGTATTTTTTTTGTATTTGTCGTCCAAATGGATTCTACGATATTATTATATTCCTTGCGACAATATTATCGCCTTTCCTTTCTTACAGCCCACTTTTCTCTCTTTTTATCTACGTGAGGCATTAATTTTGTACAAAATAAATATGAGAGGCGACACGACAATAAGCGAAATATCGCAATTAACAGACTACGATGTTTATGCTCACAGATTATTTTTCTCTAGATTTTGAATTCCTGTTTTTTTTATAAGAGGGAATGTTCGTTGCTTACAAAAATTTAATAAGATATTCAGATGATGGACAGTCTGCAAGACTCTGTTCTTTATCCACCACAAGGCAAATTAATTTGGTATCATTTGTTACGGGGAGTAATTATCATTCGTTACCCGAGGGGATGTAATGAGAGAGGCCGAAATATTTCACAAGAGGTGAGTTTTCAAAATTAAAGTAAAAGAGTCTTCCATAGTACAACAACATCTTTAATAATTTAACTTTCAACCACCAGGAGGCACTCCCAAATTTTCGAAAAGCGGTTCTCGAATACATTAAATATGAGGTAGAACTATAATATCATATGGAACACTGTGTATTATATATTTTTTTTAAATTTGAAATCGACAATCACAAAGAAACTTCTGCCCAAATAGTAAAAAATGGTTTGATTACGTCTCGTAGAAATCTCAAGACAGAGATAATAAAGATCAGCAACTAGTATTCTGTAATAGTTGTTGTAAGAATAAACGGCACCTTTACAAGGATAAACAGACATATTGACCCAGTCATGGCAGAATTCTAGAGCGTGGAAGAAAAGGCCTAGAAGCAAAAATTAAGAAAAGGCGAGTCAGAAAGAAAGGAGAGTTATATTGTCAAAAAAACCCTGTCATGATGAGCAGCCGTAAGAAGAGGTCAAAAATAGGACAAATTATAAAATACTGGAAGAACCCCTTTTTAGAAACGTGAGGAGATTAAATATTTGCAAACTAAAATGTTTTTTTTATTTTTTATTTTTATTTCTTAAAAATGTTTGTTAGTTTGGTTTCAAATGGTTACTATGGATTTGGACAGCACGCCCCCTAGGGAGTACAGATCGAAAAAAAAATCGGTTAAAACTACTTTATGCACGTTTTCGCAACTTTTCACCGTTTTTTTTTGAGTAAATATTCCAGTTGACATTTTTTTGTCAATAATTTAACTAAGTAAATTTAGTTCTCTAATTTGACGAGTCTGGGTACCTGTATGAAGCAACTGACCTTTACACTTTCTTTTTTTTTTTAATGAATCTGCGCTCACTCGAAGTGAACACAAATACACTTTTGACATCTTTCACAGTAAGCAAATGCTTGTGTCGTGAAAGCGGAAAATGGTCGACACGGCCGGGATTCGAACCCACGACTTCCGCACGAAACAGTGCGAAAGCCGGCGTCGTAACCGCTAGTCTATCAACCACCTCTAATTATCTTTAATTTATCTAATTACTTTTCTATACATAAGTGTCAGTGTAGTCCGCAGAACTTATTGCCTGAGAAAATTTTTACAGTCAACCGGTCCCATCGCATCTGAGACAGGTCAACCCCGGGTATAAGTAAAATAAAAACTCTGACCCAACCGGGCATCGATCCCGGGACCCCTTCATCTGAAGTCCACGCCTTTACCACCAGGCTAACAAGATCCCATTGCATAACTGACATTCAGGTGGTCGGTATGTGCCGCCAGTAAAATGTACCTAACCGAAATTTGACTAAGGGATGTTTATAAGATTGGGCCTTAGGTTGTAAGTACTTACGTGATGAGTGGTGCTAGGTGGACTGCTGGCTGGCAAGGTGGGTGGCTGCGTTCTTCTTTGCCCCCGAGCCCCACCTGCGCCCCCCGAGCCTTGTCCCAACAATCTCAGCACCTGTTCAGGGCTGATCGGCCGTTTCTTTCCAGGAGGCACTCCAGGGGCAGGGGCACGTGAGCCGAGATACGTGCCGCGAGGGCGATGGTGAGCATGCGAGCTGGCTGGGCGCTCCACGATGGTGTATGAAGTACCGGGCGGGGAGTAGTAGAGGGCGGGCTGACGGGCGTCCCCCTGAGAGCGGGAGAGGCGCCCCAGGCCCGAGGCCCCCCGCGCGCTCCACCCTCCACGCCCGCCAGCCCCCAACTCCGACAGCTCCGACAGCTCTGGCTCCCCCATCCTCATGACGGGGGACGGCCGTCGCTTCTGAAACAAATAAACAAAATAACTTATTAGTGCCACTCTTCTTCTTTCGACTAACTACCATTTTTACTACGGAAAGTTTACAATATTGTTAGTTGTGATGATGGTCTCCCAGTCTCCCAACAAAGTTCTTTCAAGTAGGAGAGAAAAACAACATAATGATTTGCGAAAAATGTGAGAACCAAGAACTACGAGAACCACTGTGGCCTTGAAAACTATCAATGTTGGCTCTGAAAAGAGCCTTAAAGAGCGCCCGAAATTTCCACTGGACTGTGGTTGTATGTAATTTCGAGAAAAGGAAATGTCTTCATCCGATGAGTGTCATAAAATCGGTAGTATATTGTCATACAGGTACACACTCTTCGGTCGTCATATAAACAATGTGTTCTTTGTCGAATATCCTTCATTATATTTAATAAATCATGTTAAGTACCGTGAAATATTTGTCACACATATGAAAAAACAAACCCAACTACGAAAAAATATATTCCGTACTTAATCGTCGATGTCCGCGGGAAATATTATATCGACGAAATGTGTGATACATACATGATCAGGGGTTCCTACATACAACTGTTGCTACTGGAAGAAATGTCAAATTTTCCACAGTCCCCGACACGATTAATCAAAATATGGACCCTTTAAGGGACGATATAACTAATTCTTAGGACAAACAAACAATTAATGAGCCGTTTTATGCCTTTACTGTTAGTATTTTTATTTCTATAGAAAAAAAACAATAGTTTATGATGGTGATGGCTTATTTTGTAAATCTTTCAAATATTCATTTCATTTTGTTTTCGAATATAAGAAACTACTTACCACATTGTTTTGTCAAAATAAATAAGAAACGTACCAAGGAGGTTATAATAATACTTATGATGAAATATTTTTATAGGAAACCTAACTGATAGTTGCCTCGGCTGGAGAATGTAATCCTGGCGAGGATATATTCATGTCACGACACAACGAAAGAATTTATCCATTAAGGCTCCCAATATCGGTATATTTTGAAAATACTTTTCATAATATTGCCTACACACCATCCTACATAGTTATACTATACATACCTCTACAATACCTTTGTTAACATACATATCTACATAATAATTCAGAAATGTTTGTTTTTTTATTTGCCTTTGACAATACTTTTACCGTATATGTGAACATTACGCTCAAAATACAAATGCTACGTCAGATATTAATATGCCCAGAGCCGTACAAAATGCTGGAGAAGGTTCTTAAATACAATTTGCTGCATTAACTTTAATATATTTAGAGCTATTTAAAAAACCCTATTTTTTTAGGATCTTCATACAAATTTCTCAAAAAGACAGTTAGTCATCTTTTGGAAAAAAAATTACTCATGTAAACGTTGAATGGAATCTTGGTATTACGGTATGAAAATGTAATAAAATAATTTTAGATTGATTTGTTATACATATAAATGTTATTCAAATCTTATAATTCTCAATAAATAAAGATTGAATGAAAAAAATTGCAAAATGATTCCTTCATTTTGAAGTTTCACAGGCACAAATCACCCTCTATAGGTGGAATGCCTAATTAATTATCACAGGGTGTAGGGAATGTAGCTAAGATTCAAACCACAGAGCTCTATGAAAACTTGTCGGTAGGTTCGTATAATATTATGAGGTCGGTAAAACAAAAATTGTAAAAGTGTCATTCTTCTTTTTCTGTGCTTATGTCAGTTATAGAGGTCTGCTAAGCAATGGGAAGCTAGACTAGAACCTGTTTAATTACCTACCGATCAAGCCTGACAATCGGAATCATAAACGTAAAGCAAGACGGGTATAAGATAGTAAGTAATATTTACGATAATGTTATGAGAAAGGAACACAAAGAAAAGAGAAAACATTAGATATTTTTTTCGGGAGGTGTTGATTCTTGAAAGTTTTAAATTATGAGTACAATATTATTGGAAACCAAAATAATATATCAAAATTGAGTTAACAGTTTAGAAAAAAAAATACATATTTAAGGAATCATTGTAAACATAACGCCTCTATAAGAAACAATACACATTCTTTAAGATAGAGTTGATCTAGCTAATGTGATATATTTTGAGTCTAGGAGGTCTTTTTTCTGGCTCCATCAACAGTGTTTACGGTGTTTTTTTTAGATCTCACTAGAGAGCTTTATTGAAAATCGCTGTAGGTACACACGCTTTGTTGTACGTAAATTTGATCAGTTTATTCACATATACATATATTTTTTGCTGGTTTATGTATTGTACTTTTCATAATATTGATATTATTTGTTAAAAAAAACTGATGTTTGCGAAAATCTGAAAAAAATATATACATAGGTTTTTGACCCCACTTAGTGAGCTCTATGTAGAATAGCTTTCCACTACGCTCAATTTGTAGACCTCCTCCCACACCATATCCAGAACGGAACACTGTATGATAGGGTTTTCCTTGTCGACACCCTGATGGCACTCTCCTCTACCAACTGTCATTCGATATCCTTAACAAAACTCCTCTCCACAATGGTAGAAATATTTGGCCTGTGCTGGGTGCGCCGGTCCGTACCATCGTTTCTGATGGGGTAGTACCATCGTATACCCAAGATTCTCCACTTCGTTTCAAATGCAGATACTTTTTTGTGCCTGGGCCTTGATCCTCAGGTGCCAGGACTTATACCCATACAGGAAAATGGGCAACAAATTCAAAATACTTTAGGTAAATCTTGCTCTAGTTAGAGATATACAGCTCTGCTGCAGTGTTTCCACAGTTTTTAGTAGACTTGGTTGTCTGATGTTTTACCAAACACCCTGTTCAAGCAATAGAAAGGACCTTGCTGGGTAATATTGACTTAACGCAACTGCGTCTAGCCAAATTGCAACAAGCTATTAACAAAATAGCATTTTTTTGTATATAGAAGGTAAAAGATGTCCATAATGAAAAATAATAATTTTATGTGCTTACAAAAAACAGTTATCATTTCACCATAAAAGAAGCAACTAGTAGAATAGATACATCTGCAATATCAAGGAACATAATACCGTTACCTAAGTATCTGAAATATTACAAAGCTTGTCATGTGCGTGGTCTGCACTTTATTATACATGCGGTGTTTCTTTTACAACAAAATGCATTTCACAATAGAGGGCAGGCAATGCAGGATGCAGGCATGTGCATGTTTGTTCAATACAGGTGTTCCGGGTTATACTCGCACGTGTTCGAGATAATAGACTTCGGCTAAATTATATTTTATCATTTTTGTTTCACTCTCACCGGCAATGCGGTATACTTGATCCTCCTATATAAAGATTATTGGCTTATGTATTTCACATTTTGATAAAAGCTCTTCATTTAATACTCTCAAAGTTGGTTAATGGGAAAAATTTAGACCCTGGCAGAGTTTAATATTTAACCTTGTTAAACCGAACTACCTCGATGTTGTCGGGATGGATAGAAAATTTTTGTACTATTCTGCGAAATGTCGAGAAAGAAATAAATATAGAAAAGGATCTAGTTCAGACTGAATAAAAAACAGTTCAAATTTTTCGAGGAAAATGCGTTTTATATTATTTTTTTTAATTCTAACACAAACACGAAGAAATATTTAAGAACGTTTTAATGTAATTTATCTTTTCGACCGTGGCTACTTGGTGGAACATACTTCGAACTTATTTTAAAGAAACAAAATATTTAGTTTTTTCCACAATTTTATTCAGCTAACCGGTTTTCGAAGACCGTACGTCTTCTTCGTCAGGCTAGTAGATGTTAACTAAATTACAAAAAGTGATCCAACAGAAAATAGAAGCTATATAAATCATGATAATAAAAAACACAACTTTGCAAAGTATCACTTTTATTTTTTATAAAAACCAAAATATTTTCAACCACAATGTGGCCATCTTCAGTGGTGATTTAAATTAAACTGATGTATTGTGTCGCGTCACTAGTGTGTTGTTGTGGGTGTGTCTGTATGGTGGGGGTGGGGAGGTGAAGTGTTGGTTGTGTGTGTGAGGGGGTGAGAAGGTATGATTGTGTGCGTGTCCTGTACAAATAATTTGAGTATAGGTGACAGATTTGGAATTTGATTGTTAATTACGTGTTCTTTGTGTCTATGTATTTCTAATGTTTCTAGTAGGTTCATTTTATGGTTTTTGTGATTGTATATGTGTAAGTACTGTGTGTTTTCTCTGTCAATGTTGTGTCCTGTCTCTCTACAGTGATCCGCCATTTCTGAATTGATTGTGAAATTTTTTATAGCTTTGTGATGTTCATTAATTCTTGTTTCGAATTGTCGTCCTGTTTGTCCAATGTAACATATGTCGCAGTTCTTACAGTTTATCTTGTATATGCCTGATTTTTTGTTTATGTCTGTTTTTCGTTTATAGTTGCATAGTCGTTTTTTTAAAGAGTTATTCGTGTAGAATGCTGGTCTAAAGTGTTGGTTTTTGTGTTTTGATGTAATTTCGTCACTTATGTTGTCTATGTATAGTATTCTTCTCCATTTGTCGTCGTTGTTGTGTAAGTGTATCTTGGGGTAAATGTAATCGTGTATTAGTTTGTTCTTATGTCAACACTTCACCTCCCCACCCCCACCATACAGACACACCCACAACAACACACTAGTGACGCGACACAATACATCAGTTTAATTTAAATCACCACTGAAGATGGCCACATTGTGGTTGAAAATATTTTGGTTTTTATAAAAAATAAAAGTGATACTTTGCAAAGTTGTGTTTTTTATTATCATTATGGAAAAGTACCACAAAGTTGATAAAAATACTTTAAATAAACTATATAAATCAAAATTAGAGAGACAAAACAATATTATTCTTACACACTAGAAAGAGACAGAAACAATGCGAGTGGTCAAACAAAGGCAAGTAAAGATGTTATTAAGTGCTCCAAAACAAATTTTTAAACGGAGAGAGTTAATAATAACAAAAGACATTGTCGTTAATACATAGTACCTAATCCATACCTCGAAAACTGATTCTATATTATTATTATATTTAAAAGAGAAAGTTTTTGTTTATATTTTTTTTCCGAACATAGATACATAGCTGTATGACAAAGAATGTAATAAGAAAGAGGAGACAGGGGTGGAGAACTGATACAAAAAAAAAATAATAATAATAATAATGTTGAATAATCTAGCATAGACCTCTAAATAAAAAATATATATTATAACAAAACTATAAAATTATTTTATCTTGTACAGAGACTTAATATGTAATGTATTATACATGACATGGAGCAAAAAAAAAAAAATAATAATAATATTATTAGTATTATATAGGTAGGCATATTATGTAAATTATAGATTATCAGGATACCCAAAAGTCCATAAAGACAACATGCCCATGAGACCAGTGGTATCTTTTTATACAGCACCGACTTACAAAATAGCAAAAAAAGCAAATTCGATATTACTAAATAATTGCAACTATAATCCTAAATTTACAATAAAAAACTCATTAGAATTAGTTGAGAGAATAAAAAACGTAGAAGTCCCTCATAGCGCAATACTGGTATCATTTGATGTAGTAAGCCTTTTCACCAATGTTCCTATAACAGAGTTAAAATTATCACTCCAAACTCATTTAGAAAAACAAAACCTTAACCCAAAGCATACAATAGAAATATTAGATTTATTTAACTTATGTATTGATCAGAATTATTTCCAATTCAACAAAGTGTGGTATAGACAATTGGACGGGTTAGGAATGGGTTCACCAATCTCTCCACTTTTAGCAGACTTTTTCATGAACTATTTAGAAGAAAAAATATCGATACTACCCATGTTTAAGAATCTTGTTTTTTACTACAGATATGTTGACGATATACTAGGTCTGTGAACTGGCACAAAACGTCAACTTGATTTATTCCTGACGAACCTCAATACGATTAACGACTCGATTAAATTCACGATGGAAGTGGGAGGAAACAGCATTAGTTTTCTAGATTTAAGATTAAACATACATAACAATAAAATAGAATTTGATGTCTTTAGAAAACCAACATACAGCGACAATATAATTCACGCCAGTTCAAACCATCACATTTCACATAAAATGTCAGTATTTCATTCATTATTACACAGATTACTAGAGTTACCTTTATCTAAAGAGAATTATAACAAAGAAATCAACACAATTAAAGTATTAGCAAAAAACAATGGTTACCCTGTTAATGGTATAATTAAATTATTAGAACGTAAAATAAGGAAAAGATCAGTAAAATTGATAGCACCGGGGCTTAATATAATACAAAAATCAGACAGTGAAAAATGGGCTAAATTACATTACATACCGAGAATTTCACAGAAGGTGTCAAAAATTGTTAAAGGAAATAAGAAACGAATAGCTTTTTATAACAAAAACTCATTAAGGACACATCTAGTAAATAATAAAGATAGAGTAGACAAGTTTGACAATAGTGGAGTGTATATGTTATCATGCAGTAATTGTAATGCGTCATATATTGGACAAACGGGCAGGAATTTTAAAAGCAGAATAAAAGAGCACGAAGCTAGTTATAGATTAAAGAATGATAAATCTTCTTTCTCAGAACACTTGAATAACCATAATCATGTTTGCAATTGGGACACAGACGTCAAAATCTTACATAAGTGCGATAAAGGTAGAGTATTAGATAGATTAGAGACTATAGAAATCAATAAATTAAAACTGGATAGGAACAAAATCATACTCAATGATCAATTAGATTTACAAAACTCATCGCCCCTATTAAAGCCAATACCAAAATTCTGATTATTCTTTGATAATAATAATTGATCCTAACATTATCACTTTTTCGTGCTCTCTCCCTTATGGCCTTTGATACCGCACCGCTGTATTATTGTTTCAGATACACTCCAGGGATGGTGAACATTTGGCCTCCACTACACCACATCAGCCCAGTCGGCAGCGTCGACAAGATATGGGATATACCTACATAATATTATCTTCGACAAGTGTTTGTGTTAGTTCATTTAGGATACGGATATTCATACCTACCTAAATCAGTGTTTGTGTTTGTGAAAATTCATTTAGGATACGGATATTCATACCTACCTAAATCAGTGTTTGTGTTTGTGATAATTCATTTAGGATACGTAGGTATTCATACTCAAAACAAGTGTTCGCGACAGTAGTTTTAAGTCCTGTATATCTAATTGCCTTTGTTTTGTACACGATAAAATATCTCCATTAATTTACACAATATACCTATGCCCTATATATTTATTACTATTATTATTATTACTTTAAGCCTTGTACATTAAATTTATGTCCAGTATATTAAATTGCCTTTGTTTTGTACACGATAAAATATCTCCATTAATTTACATAATATACCTATGGCCTATATACTTATTATTATTATTTTTTTTTTTGTACAATAAATGGTCTTGTATAATAGGTTGCTTTTGGATAGTAGTTTTAAACCCTGTATAATAAATTGCCTATTGTTTTGTACACGATAAAACATTTCTATAATTTACATAATATGCCTACCTATATAATACTAATAATATTATTATTATTATTTTTTTTTTTTTTTTTTTTATTTTTTTTTTTTTTTTGCTCCATGTCATGTATAATACATTACATATTAAGTCTCTGTACAAGATAAAATAATTTTATAGTTTTGTTATAATATATATTTTTTATTTAGAGGTCTATGCTAGATTATTCAACATTATTATTATTATTATTATTTTTTTTTTTTTGTATCAGTTCTCCACCCCTGTCTCCTCTTTCTTATTACATTCTTTGTCATACAGCTATGTATCTATGTTCGGAAAAAAAAATATAAACAAAAACTTTCTCTTTTAAATATAATAATAATATAGAATCAGTTTTCGAGGTATGGATTAGGTACTATGTATTAACGACAATGTCTTTTGTTATTATTAACTCTCTCCGTTTAAAAATTTGTTTTGGAGCACTTAATAACATCTTTACTTGCCTTTGTTTGACCACTCGCATTGTTTCTGTCTCTTTCTAGTGTGTAAGAATAATATTGTTTTGTCTCTCTAATTTTGATTTATATAGCTTCTATTTTCTGTTGGATCACTTTTTGTAATTTAGTTAACATCTACTAGCCTGACGAAGAAGACTTACGGTCTTCGAAAACCGGTTAGCTGAATAAAATTGTGGAAAAAACTAAATATTTTGTTTCTTTAAAATAAAAACATTTTAATGGATGAATCTAGTCAATTCATTTAAAAGTTTTAGTTTTATTGAAAAACTAGCTTTCCCGACAGACGTTGTCCTGTGGACCCTTTAGTCCAAACCAGAGGCGGTCCGTTCATTGTGCACTGTGCCCCCAGAAACAAAAATAAACTAACTAAATAATTACATTAAAATATTAATTCTAAAACGTCCATATTTCATTCGTATTCTAAGCTCACACGGGATTAACGCAAGAATTATAATTATATGCGTGAAATTTGGTTGACTTTGTATGAAAAATTTCTAAAACGCCAGAAACGGTGGAGTAAGTGATATGGGCCACTGTAAGAATGGACAATTACGTATGCGAGAATGAGAGGGTGCAGGTGCAGAAGACAATAATATTGTTGTTAGATTATTTCAAAGATGGCGTCGCATCATATTCGTTACATACAAACTTTAGTATCATATTTTATATTATTTCTTATACATTTTTCAACTTTTTATTAGTTATTCTGTTATCCGGAGTGGAGAATAATCCAATAAATCACACATCGAAAGAATCTGTTGAGCCAATCTCGAGTTATAAGTGTTCGCACTAACCCGACTTTAATTTATATTATAGAGATATCAGATATGAATATTCAAGCGAGGTGTCTTAAGCATCGTACTCACTTGCGCCGCGAACGTGTGACATTGCATCAATTTAATCGAAAGGTTAAGTGTATACGTGATTCGAAAAAACGAACGCAAGCGGAACACATGCATCCTTTGGATAAAATTGATGTAACGATACACGTTCGCGGCCAAATGAGTACCGAGCTTTACTGTATCGTTATTAATGTGTTCAACAAAATCATTAATTATTTAAAGGTTATGTATGTTGTTCGTAAAATCTCAACATGACAGATCGTGTGGAGATCTATCTTCCTTCAAAGTAATTGAAAATACAGCATCAAAAGAACTGATGTTTTTGCGAAGCACCTCAGTTTGTGGGACAGCTTGACGTTACTATTCACGTACCTACAGCTTTCGAGAGGGACCATTTACTGAAAACACTGATGGATACAAATACAGCGTTAAGCAAAAACAAGCGATTGCCTTTAAACTAAAGAGTTTAGAAGCCAAAAAGTGAGTGTCACTAACGCTTTTCTGAAAATAAACTCACAATTATATAATAATAAAATAGAGTTTTTACTTTACATAAAGTGTTCCGAAATGTGTGAGTGTATATAATTTTATACGCCTAATATATTGAACATCCGACTGACTATAGCAGATTTTCGACAAACCTTCATTTAACTAAACCGTTAAGAGAACGACCACTATATGAAACTAAAATCATCCACCCCGTCCATAAATTCCGTCGAGCCTTTGCGGTCCTTGGAGATCTTCAAAATCCAGAGAAATTTACAACATGTCCCATTGGAGTAAGATTTTATCACTGTAATAATCATCATTTCATATTATCTTCGAGTATTTTTATTATTTAATATTGTAGAAAAATAGAAAATGTTAAAACTTAACCAAACCAAACTCCCTTTACGCCCCACTTAGGGGCATAGGGAGGCAACAAGAGCTCTCCATTGCGCTCGATCTTGCGCAATGTTAAAATAAATATTTAATATCACTTTTCACATTCTCAAGTACATTTCAGGAAACAATTTTTGACTTTCCAATTTATGCAGAAAACAAACTTTGCAGTATTACTTTGGATTACCTATAATATTTCGGAAATATATTTTCGGCCGACTATGCAACCATCTTCAGCGGAGAGTTTTTTGGACTAACAAAATATTATATTTTTATTTTTGAAAAATAAAAATCTTACAAAATGGATAAAAAAAACAAAGGAAATTTTAAGGAATTTTGTTTGATTATTTTTCAAATAAAAATATAAAATTTTGTTAGTACAAAAAACTCTCCGCTGAAGTTGGTTGCATAGTCGGCCGAAAATATATTTCGGAAATAATATAATCCAAAGTAATACTGCAAAGTTTGTTTTCATTATGAATTGGTATAATGAGTTTTTTCCCCTTTCAAGCCGTTTCCCGAAGGGGGTAGGCAGAGAGTACGGACTTCCATTATTTCCTATCCAAACAAACCTCTTTCGCTTCTTCCAAACGCATAACATTCCGCATACACGCTCTTCTATTCCTTTTGCTCCTGACTTGGCCCTCCTCTAAGACGGCACCGATATGGTCGGACGACTCAGACCATGTCATTCGAGGTCGGCCTCGTCTGCGTGCACCCATTCTTTCAGATTTTTATATCCTTATAGTCATTCTCTCCTCGTTGTTATTATATATCCTTTTGGTCATTCTCTCCTATACTAAGTTTTACAAAGTTACAAATAATGTGTTTGAATAATTTTTGACTTTTACAAGGATATTTTACTCAAAAGAATAGCACACCAGAGATTAACTTGGATACGCCATAACATCCGGGACAGACGAGGTATTTGTTTTTTAACTTTTCTATTACAGGTATCAAATAGTTTATAGTGTACAATATACTCGTATAAGTTATAAGAAAATGAAGATGAAATAAAATTTTCAGAATAAATTGAAGGGAAAATTAAATGCATGTAAAAAGCAAGAAACACAGAGAAGAAGGAGAAATGGTCGAAAATAGCTTAGTCTGAACGAAGCCAGCTCGGTCTTAAAGCGGACAAAGTATTTCAACCTTCTTTAATGTCAGGTGGAGCAGAAAAGACAACGGGAAAGAAAGAGCGGAAAAAGGATAAAAAATACAAAATGTAAATATTTTTTTTCTCGAAACCATCCAAGTGGAAAATTTTAATGGAAATGTTGGTTTATAATGTGAAAATATTGTATCAATACACGTGAATATATATACAACATAAGTATATTGAAGTTACCTTCTTACATTCCCACCATTTATTTTGTGAACTGCGAACAAACTCGTACACTTATATTTACCATACAAGCGGATACCAGGCTACTACATTCTTTTGATATGATCGACGCAATAATCAAAAATGATACTTACTTAACTTTTTCTGTGAAAATGACTGAATGTGTCTTTGTGTGAAAAGTGCGGTCGAAATAATTTTAAGGGACATTGGGGGCTATTCTGAACATCCGACCCTATCGAGTTGTGTGCGTCCCGATAGTATCGCGTAAGATCCAACTTTTTATGTACGTCCTTACTACAAACTAGCCACATACGAATGAAACATCGGATAACCGGTTGCATTCGTCGCAACACTATCGGATGTCTACTCAACGCCCAATTTCGCTGTCGCTTTGATCCAACCACGTATTTACTAGTGTTTAATAATCCTATTTTTATTTAAGTGTAAAAAATGGCACAAAAATTCACTAGACATTTGAAGCAAATAATTGATGGAGCGAGTCTGATATCAATGGGCTGCTCATTCCAAAATCTCGCCGCATGCGCTGTGAAAGATGAAGAGAAAAAATTCGAACGATGAGTTGGTATTTGCAAGATGCCGCGTACCCCAGACCGTAGAGGTAAGCCATGAGATGCCAGTGGAGTGAAGTAGGACCTTAGATAGTTGGGAGCGGAAGGATTGAACAGAACAGAATACAGGAGTGAGAGGATATGCATGTCACGCCGTTGTGCCATAGTAAGCCACTTGAGTTCATTTCTGTACTACGTGATTCGATCATACTTTCTGAGTCCAAATATGAAACGAATGCAGACATTCTACACTCTTTCCAGCTTCAGAAGTTGTTCCTGTGTAACATCTAGGAAGGCAACATCAGCATAGTCGAAAATTGGGAGATGAAGAGATTGACATAGGAGAGTTTTTGTCGAAATAAAGAGAAGATTTTGGTATTTACGTAAAAAGAAAAACCGGGAGAACAGTTTACGGCTAATCTCATTTATCTGTGGCTGCCAAGTCAAATGGTTGTCAAAGATAACTCCCAGATTTTTTACTTGAGAACTCGTGGTGATCTCAGCCATTTAAATGCAAGGCAGGAATAGAAGAAACGTCTATTTTGGTGAGAAGACTTGAGCTGCCAATAAGTATTGCTTGTGATTTACTGGGATTCAGCAGCAAACCATTTTGTTTAGCCCAGAGTGCGATGCGACTCAGCTCTGAGTTCATTTGGGCGATAGCGGAGTCCACCTGCTCATGTTTAAAGTGAGAGTTTGGGAGGTTGTCCATATATGGATTTTCACCGATTTTAAGGCAAACAAATGTATGTACACGGAAGTGAAAAACGACTCTTCTCCGTTCATCTAAGGGTAGCAAAAAACTGATCAAGATTATGCCCGTCCTATTGTTAAAAAAAGAAACAACCATGAAGAAAAATTATTTCACCACAGTTCTAAAATGTTTTAAAAGCTCACAACTTCGGAAACCTGGATATAGCTAATTGAAAAACGTTATGCGAAACGGTTGAAACTTTAAAAAAGAAAAAGCACTCTCACATATTGCTAAGTTATGAACAAAAAATAAACAAACCGAAAAAGCTTTTAGACTTATTTTATATTTATGGGAGAAAAACAACAAGAATGAAGGTGTTCAGGCGGTAGAAGAAGGAGAAGAAGCGAATCATGGAGTGGTGCTCAACACACGTCATTAAATTCAAATTGGTTCCAATATGTGAGCGCTGTACGAGGGCAGCGAGCGCGTTTTATTGTTTTAATTGAGGCTCTGGTTCCCGGAGCCTAGCGGACCCGCCTACACATTATTACAGCATTCGTTTAATTACTCCGCTAGGCTCCCATCCCGTCCCGAGCGGACTGCACATCCACTCCACCAAGTCAACACTAATAATACTAGTAGAGCGAGAAGCACAAGCAAGTTTGTATCTCTTATGCTATCTCCTCCCTGAATTATTATTATTTAAGAACACATCTCGGTACTAATGACATATCAACGCGTACCAGAAATAAATTAAAGTGTTTTTTAAGAAAATTTACTGTGACTTAAAGTAGTAATTTTTTTAAATCTATACTCATCTAGGCGTTTTTTTTTTTATAAATGAATCTGTGCTCACTCAAAGTGAACACAAATACACTCCTTGACTCTTTAAACACAGTAAAACGTATGAAAAACGTCTATAGGTACGTATCGAATGCGAAAATCGCATTTGTTTCTAGAAATATTTCTGTGGCGGCGCGGCGCTTTTTTTTCCCGTACAAAATGTATCGTGTAATACCTACTCACTTTACTACCGTGACTAACTTCCGATAAAATAGAGAATTGGGGCTCTGAACAGTGCGCGAGTGCGTCAGGTGTCAGGAATTCTTATAAAATAAATCATCCTATTACCTATATAATTGATAAATTCGACTGTAGCACAATATTTCCGTTGAAAAACTGACCCCACGCGAAATATTTTTCATAATGCGTGAATTTGGCTCACCTAAAGTGAACACAAATACACTTTCACATTCACCAAAGCTTGTGTTGGGAATGTGGAATTGATCGGCCTCGGGATTCAAACCAACCGTACACTACACGTACGAAACCCGTCGCCTTGTCCTTTTTGTCATCCGACAAATTATGCTGTTTCTATTTATTTATTACATTAAGTTATAGAACATACTATTTGCAACCGATTAAATTATATAACTTACTATTTACCGACCTCGGTAGCCTAGTGGTATAGGCGTTGACTTCAGCCAGGGGACCCGGGTTCGATTCTCGGTCGGTTCAGAGTTTTATAAGTGTTTTTTTTTCCACTTGATATTTCTACCCGGGATTGGCCTTTCTCAGATTGGATGGGACCAGTTGACTGGAAAAAATGCCTGAGGCAATAAGTTCCACCGGCTATGCTGATACCTTTATATACCTATAGAAAAGTTTTAATTTATTTATTTGATGCAACAATTATATTAATTATTAGTGTACGGTTTTTATAAGGTAAATTTCATGCAAAAAAAATTTTTTTTAATTAATCTGTACTCACTCAAAGTGAACACAAAAATACACTCTTTGACTCTTTCACAGTAAGCTACTTAAAGCTTGTATCGTGAAATAGGATGGTCCGCACCTGGGATCGAACCCTGACGTATCGCATCGCTGACGCTTCAGGTGTAGATAACAAGAAAAATATGATTTGGAATATTGCCTTTTTAATTTTAATGATTGTGCCATACATTTTGAATTACTAGTGCTATATTTTACTTTTTGGTGGGATGCTTCACCCTTGTTTTAGGTGCTTGCCCAAATAAAATTAATAAATAATACTGGATTTCGAAGTCTGGCTTCCTTACGTCCACATCGTTCGCCGTTTAGGTGGTCAAATTCCAAATAATGGGTGGTATAACATTAACTATTCAGAATAGCCGTGCTGGAGACACCGTTTATTGGAGAAGTAGAGTTTCCATTTAATTACCATAATCCATAAGTAAGATTGATGGAAAATTTTATACCACAGAAACATGTAGATTTTTACATTTTAGAGGAATTTTAAAAAGGTGTTTATTAAAATGAAATGTGGACGTTTGGTATTCATCACGGTAGCTGTGCCGGTGGTGAGATGTGGAAGGGAAAGAAAATTATTACAAGGGTTCTCTTTAGCAGGCGGAGGGAGGGTTCTATTTTGAAAGAAAAAAACTTCCCGGCAAATAATCATTCTTGTACATAATACGAATGAATTGGGTTATTTGTACAAAACTTTGTTTTATAAACTAATAAATTGATTAAATAAAACTCATTCAAAATTGATCTAGTCCTATTTCACACGAATGCGGCTCCATTTTTCAGAACGCTCTCTTTTTTTTTCACATTATTATTATTATTTTATTAAATGAATCTATTCGCACTCAAAGTGAGCACAATTATGGAGAAGGTCAGTACCTGGGATCAATCCCACGACCTCCAGTACAAAACATTATAGATATTATATTTAAAAAAAAACCTCTTAATCCATTAATATTTGATTACTTATACACATGAGAAGACATTCAAAGGTATTTAACGACCTATGCGGTATATTCCGAAAAGATACTGTATTTAATTCCATAGTGAATCAAATAATATTTCACTCTAATCAGACAGACTTTGGTACAAGGAAATGAAAGTTTCTGATAATGTGGTGGTAACTTTTCGATTTTGACTGGGATGAAGCGGAGAAAAACAGAAAAGGACACTTGGAATCAAAAACGAAGGATCTCATTATGAATTACAAGCGGATACCCGCCTAATACCATTATTTGACATGATATAATATGCAACAACCGCAAATGATATTATATAATTTTTTGATGAGAATGACAGATCAATGTTTTTTTGTTTTCCAAATGAGACTGGTTTAGAGTCCGTCGGTTGGATGGTGTCAACGTTGGATATAGGTAGAAGCATTGTTTTGTGTGTTATATAAAACACACACACACATATATATATATATATATATATATGGATAATGGTCTCAAACCATCAACTTTTCAAAAAAAAACAAGTTTGGAGTACATCGGTTGGATGGTTTCCGAGTCTATAACCAACATAGAGACATTTTTTTGTCTTTTATAGATTCTGGTTGACAAAAATATAAAGTTACAATAAAAAATTTATTACTTCGGTTTTCATAGTAACTATTCTCATAATTATCGGGGATTTGAACAATACCACCTAACGGAGAACGTTCTAAACGTAAAGGTGATAACAGTAAGCCAGCCTTCGAAAATGACAGTAGAAGCCCGTAGTTCAGTCATAGCATTTAAAAATCGAACGAATTAGTTGTTGATATATTCATTAAGATCTAGTCCTTAAAAATGGACACAAGAATCTAGACAAACTTAGAACGTTGTCTAACAATTCAATTTAACCTATAATATCCTTCAATGATATCTTAACATACGTAGAACGAATAGTAAATTAAATGAAAGAACATTTTAATATTACCTACGATCTAAGAAGTAGAGACAGTGGGTGTACCTCAGAAGTCTTAACACATAAACAAATAAATAAAACTGAGCATAACGACTAGATGTTATTTATAATGGACGTTTCCCCTTCTATGATGTATGTTTTATTTCCAAACCAAACGGCTTTAACGTATTAGTAACGGAAGATAAGAATTATGACGCAAACTGAGATATTTGTTTTCGAATTTTGTGATACTTTTATGAAAACAAATCAATTTGCTAACCAACAGAAAATACTCCCCGGCATTCCGAAATTTCACAAGCGTCATCAGTTCTATCAAAAGCTACAGACACGTTCGACCAAACTTGCTTTGAATAAAAATGGATCGGTCCAACAGAGTTAGTACTTTGTACACAATGTATTCGGTACATCTATGTGCACACGGACTACACAAAATGTCTACCGAACATAATATTTCCTTATGGAAGCAAAAAAAAAGAAATAAGAAAGCAGACTACACAAATATACGTGGATAAAATATTTAGATAATATATACAAGGACGTGGTAAAGTATAGTCATATAAGTTACCGTCATAAAAGTGTTGAATAAAAGTTAGCAGAGGCGGTCGAAAAGAATCTTCCTCCGTACAGAAACACTACACTCGCACTATGTGCTTGTGCACCTCCCGTAGACAGTCAGTCCTTCCTCTTGTGTAATATTTAGTATCCAGCGCTGAACATTAATATTCCTCTTTTATTCTACGAACTGCTTTTTTATTATTAGTAACCTACTATACAGTTATATAGATAGATAGTGTTGCCGAACAAAGAATCACAGGGAGTCTTCAGCACAACGTTTTCCATTCATGAGGTTTTGGGACGCTCGTTCCATTGTACAACAGTGAACTATGTATTAAAATTCCAGATTCTCCCCTTCCGATTGGACTGACAGAAAAATTTCTACTCCAAGTATTCTGTATATAAAGTAAGCGATTGCTTTGAAGATTCGGCCTATCATATGTATTAAAGCAACTGAAGCAGAGAAATAACAACGTGAGAATTGTTAAATGTGTACAGGTCGCAGATGAAATATAGCTCAGTAATCAAGAAGTAAATTGATGAAATGAAGCATGTAGAATGAATCACAAGATCATGCAGTTGCACAATACTCAATAATACAGCGTAAACACTAAGTAGTTTAAAGTCAAACTGTCATCATTTGAGCAATCGTCCAAAACCATTTGCAGAAGAATTCATCATCAACACAAAGTGTTCCTGCATGTCTGGTTAAATTGAACGAAATCACCTTACCTTTTCAAAGAAATTTTTTAATTTACGAGTCCTATCTGAGATTCATCAAATAGACTAAAGCCGCGTACTGTTCTGAGCCGCAAGCACGAGCCGTTGCGTTGCATCAATGTGATCAAAAGGTCAAATATGTACGTGGCCAGCAAATCGAACGCTAGTCGAACAAGGTTTTATTGCCAAAAACCGGAAATCGCTCTGTCCACTCAACCGTTCTAAACTAATGCCGGTGTCTGCATCTTTTCAAAAAGGATGGTTTAAAATGCAACGTAATCTGCAAATATTCAATTAAATACTGCATAAATTTTTGACACCTTTCATTTACCACAAAGTTCTTATGTAAATTGCGCGATTAGAGTACATCAGATTTTAAATTAAAGAATGTTAGTTCGTTGTTTTTTTTTTTGTTAATCGCGATTAGATGAAACGTTAACGAAGGAAAATCCCCTTTCCGGATACTTATAATTAAACTCATGTTACTGGTAAAATTTATAAACTTAAACTGCAGTTATCAAAACAATAAGTTAAGGCCAAACAAAGAAGGGAACGGATGACTGGTAGAGACTGCATTAAGCATTAAGTTCGTCGGCTTTACTGACACTTTTTTTAGGTATAGAAAAGTTCAACGACGAAGTTAACCAAAAATAAAAATGTCACAGTTTCGTGGACATATGAATGTCATTCGTTTTACATTAAAATCCTCCCATTCAAGATGAGTTCGCTTTTAGCACACGAACATAAACAAGCTATTAATCCTAGATATTCTCCCGGCAGTAAGAAGCTTAATTAAAAATACCCCTTCATTCGGGGAAGAAACTTTTACGACCCTATTTGTGTTTTAGAGTACCTATATGTAATAAATGTTATAGAGATGAGGGTCAATTACCAGTACACACACAACCAGCGGACTTCTGTTGCGACATTGACCGTTAACGTGTCTTCTATTCGCGCACGTTGCTCTTTATACTGTATATCAGCGATGCACAAACCGCGGCCCGCGGGCTGCATGCGGCCCGCCGGCGAATTAAAATATTGGAAAATCAAAAGAATATTTAAAATATACCTGAGTACCTAGATAATTTTGTACGTTTACCTACGCCGCACCGGGAAGAAGCAAGAGTCTGTCATGTGTTTTTGGATTATTTGTGATGTTAATTGATGTTCTGTGCGACATTTGAAATTATTTAATTATCCATTATAAGTGTACCTTTTGTATGTAAAAATAATTCCACAAGATTTCTGTGGTTAGTGTTGTGACAATAATATTTTCTATTTTTGGAAAAATATTTATTTATTTTTAACAACGTTGTTTTATGTTTTTATTCAATCATCATGTACAAAATCCATAGTTTATTGCTCTTCCAAAAGTATTAAGTAGGTAATTTGTAACATGCCATTGATTGTTGTTTTTATTTATTTTTGTAAAACTTGGTGTTAATGACTCATCGTCCCTACAGGGACGTAATGCCGTGATAATAAATAAAAAAATCTGATTACAGTGTTTGATCATTAATAATTAGTATTGTAATTTGTACAAATTAAAAAATTATTGCTGTTAATTTTCCAACGAAGATGGCGTGAAGTTGTAAGTCAAGATATGAGGATGTACAAGACAGAGTTGAGTGGCGGCGTAAAATACAAAAGGCAGACCCCACCATCATGCGGGAATAATAATTTCCCGGGAGAAGAAGAAGAAGTGTTAATTTCCCATGTAGCGGCCCGTCCTTGGCTCATAATCTTCCCCAGTGGCCCCTGTTACCTATAAGTCTGTGCATCCCTGCTGTATATGGTGAGATATATGTATAGCGTGGAGATACTCGATCCTTCACGTTCATTCTACGGATATACTGCTACGTGTGTAGATGGAGTAACCGTGTAGGGTTTGTATCAGCCTATCATGGGGTGATCTACATAATATTATATTATGTAAGCGACATCTTCTTACGGTCTCTATACGTTAGATGGTCATTTTATGTTGTGAATATAATACGTGATAAATGTGCTTCAGCCGTTTGGACGACTAAAACAGGGTGTGTAATACGTTCATGTAATCAGAAAAGTATTGGATAATAATAAACCTGTTTTTGATGGTTTTCAACTTACTTAATTACATCCTTGAAGACAACTGAGTACCTACCCAAATATGTTGTATAGAATATTCTTGGAAAAACTTCTAAGAACGAAAGAACAGGAATCTTTTAAAATAACAATAATATAGGTATAGGGTACTCTTAAAATTTGAATTTTAAAATGTCAACTGGTCGCCCTGTCATTCAGTTCTACTATGTAAAAAATGGAACCCCGATTTTTTTCACAATTTTAAAACAAAGATTGTATAGAAAATGTATGGGGACGGAATCTAAATTGGGAAATTTCCTTACAGTTATTCTTATAATAGCTATGTATCTATTATATCAACAATTTTTTTAATTTAAAATTTCCGAATGATTTAATTCTTAAATAAAAAAAAATTATAAATATATATATGAAGTGGTTGGTGGTCTAGCGGTTCGATCCCAGGTGCCGACCACCTTCCTCTTTCACAGCACAAGTTGCTTCCTGTGAAAGATGTCGAAGGTTATTTATTCTCACTGAAGTATGGCATTAAGGGATCAAAAAAGTGCAAATCTTCGATGCTTGTCTCAAAAAATAAAATGGGATATCTTGTCTTGCAAAGGGCTGCGAGTATAGTGGGTTTTGATTACCTATATTTTTGTTTCCGAGTGAACATGTAAAAACATTTCAGATGTTATTTCATAATATTGTGAAACATACCACGATTATAAAACAAAAGAACGTTGGAAGAAGAGAAAATGAAAGGAAAAAATAAATTTCAATCACAAGTAAAAACGGTTCTAAAAATAAAAAGATTTTCTTTCCATAAATACGAGCGTGTAACCACTCTCATGTTATTATTATCATAAATATTTCTTCGTCTTTCACCGATACAATTTCATTTCATTTTGTTTACATATTTGAAAAGGTTTGATGAAACTGCCTCAGAATAATGTCTCTATTAGTACTCGTCTACTGTGAGAATGGGAATGGGTTTATTATTTCTCAGAATATTAAAAAATAATAATAATATACTAGCAATACTACCTTTTAATGTTCTGTACTATATCACGAAATTCATCATCATCCACGGCGCTACAACCCATTGTGGGTCTTGGCCTCCTCAAGTCCGAAATTAATATTGATTAACGCTTTAAAAATGACGTAATTTTATCTATTGAATCGGTCCCACACAATTTGAGACAAGATGACCCTAGTAGTAATTTCAAGTGAGTCTATATTGATTTAATAAAATAATAAATAAAACTTGATCGGGGGGGTTAATCTGCATTTACATTGCGATTCCGATTTCATTGCAATCCCTGTAACTATGTCATTATGCCATTATTTATATTTCGGTTGCTAAGCATGATGAGTTCCACGATACCTAGTTCTATTTTGAATCCGGTATTGCTTTGCGATAAAAAATGATATAAATAAGGATTTATATAAATACTTTCCCTATATTAGGTACTCGTATTAAATTTTTGGTATTTCATGAATGGCGTAAAAAATAGACTCAAAATAGAAAAACATACCTCATTTATTTAAAATATATGGTCAAATTATCGTGCAACAACACGTTACCGCCTTATTTGAGAATATTCAGATATCTTTAGATTTTTTTTTCTACTTTTCTGACAGCTCGACAATAATTTCAAACACTATCGATCGACATTGAAATCGAAATTGAATTATTTCAAGAGTCGAAATCTCTTTATCTAAGCAAACGGAAGCGCTCCTTGCGGATTTTTGTCATATGTTCAGCGCAACTGTCATGCACACAAACAACTTTTCATATCGGAAATTTAGTGAAAATATATTAAAATTTGCCGAAAAATGGTTAAATCCAATTAAAAGAACGTGCTGTATTCGTGCTCAGAGCTAAAAGTTTATAATATCTAGCTGGCCGGGAAGTTATTTAAAATCGATTTCAAATACTTGATCTGAAAAAACCACAAACCACAATACGAGCTAATTAAATAAAGGCAATACGAGTAGGTACATCTAAATAGGAAAAGCCTAGAACAATGATTGACTAACGGCGCCTACTCGAAGCAAACGATACCCGCGGGTCACATTTTCACACATCTATGTAGTGGTGCTTGAAAATACACGTACATACGCCATACAGATACCGCATCATTTAGTTAGTACCTACAGGTAATGACTGGCGATCACCCTGGCAACGATGGAACGTTATAACAAAGCCTCATATGCAGAACTACGATCTGGTGGAGGAACTTTAGCTACTTACCTACCTTCATTTGCGCCTCAAACCGAAAATCAACTTACAAACGTGGGCGACAAAGTCCGTCATATGACGACGGGTAAGCCCTAGTAATCTATATTTTTTTTTTTAGTTTTTCTAATTCTTTTAATTATTTGATACTTTTGCTTAATTCTTTTATGGTTTACTGATCTCAACTTTGATGTTTTCTGTTGCTTATGTTGTTTTTATTTTTGTATTCGACATTCAATCGATATTGTATAATTAATATATTATCTTAGTATTTTTTGTTAAATTCTGTTAAAGGCAAAGTGTTGCCGTGTAATCACTAATAAATAAATAAATAAATACGTGAAGCAAAAACTTTGTGAATATTTTTACGAAACTTGCGCGGACGAATATAAAATTTCGCAAACGTTCATATAGAGAAAGAGTGGCGAAAGCTAATATTTTTTTTTAATTATGCATTAAAAATGGATTAAATCAATAAAAAAACATTACGCACACTACTGTAATGTTATGTATTTGATACTCGCACACATTATATATTTGACATTGACACAGACGCTTATATTCTTTTGTTTATCTGTGGTCAGATTGAGAATAGATTAAGACTGTTTGTCTTTAATAATAATAGAAAAAACTTTGTACCTATCGATATTTCAAATTTGACCTATCCATGTTATTGTTTTGGAAAGAAAATTGTGAAATAGCGCTAGTTCAGTCTTTGACAATGGAACCTCAATAATGTTAAAACTTAAAATTTAAATTGGTTATGGTCAAATTTCGAGCACTGGTGGACCACTAGTTATAACAAAAGTAGGTACATTAGTAACAATACCAACATACGAAAAATAACAGGAATGATGAATAATAATTATTATTGCTTTTCCCGCCGTCACGTTGAACGATTATTTTGACGTTTCGTACGTACTTATTGTGTATTGGTTATGTTACGAAATATACTCCCAAATCCATATCACATTTGTATTATTGAATATAAATATTTAAATCCCAATTCCACGCTGAAACAAGAGCTCGCAATCCATTTGCCGCCGTTATGTAACTGGCAGGAACACACAAACGTGAATATTGTCGATAAAAACGAAACGAATCCGGCGGCTTTGTATGGTGGTTGAAAGGCCAACCCTACCACAGATAATAGAACGGATTTACATTGTTTCAAAATTGAAAAAGTTTTTTTTTTCATATTTTAAAATATCTCTTTCACCGCTCTATTATCTCTGGTTTTTTGTTGTTTAATATTACCTACATAAATGCAAAAAACAAAGAAAGGGATCTGCAAAAAATACAAATAGACAAATGCAGCATTTTTATTTTTTTATTTATGTAGCATCTCTGGTCCTATTTTAGAGGTTGGGAATTTATATAATTGCTTTTTACCTTTTTAAATCAAATATTACATTAATTAGAATAGGTATTCCATCACCATGATGGACTGCTGATTTTCAGATTATATACTGGATATACCAAATATATATTTGTGCGAACCATCTCTTCGCCTAGTGGTAAAACATCCTCTAGCATTTATCAACAAACTAAAAACGGAAGTAATCATAATATCACCTATACTTAATGCAATTTTGGAAATACCTAACTCAAAAATTAGGCCCTGTCCGCACTGCAATTTTACCGCACGAATTTTATTCTTGCGGAATATATTCCGTGATCGAAATTCATAATCGCGTGCAACAAATCACATAATTTTTTTACGTGCGATTATTTACCGCATGTGCGAACACTCCCATAAGATTCAATGTGTTGATCAAAAAAAAATCCTTGCGGTGAAATTTCGTAGTGCGGACGGGGCCTTAGATAATCTTATATATAAAAATGGAGAGCTATTTCCCGATGTCATCGCATCACGCTTAAAGGGCTGGACCGATTTCGATAATTCTTTTTTTGTCGTGTAGGCTTTTATCAGGAGAATGCCCTTTTAGAAGAAAAAAATTAAGAAAAGTGCACGGAAAATTAGAAAATTCATGAAAACTCTACGTAGACAACCTTATTAGTACTTTTCACCTTTTTATTTTTATTTCAATTTTGGAATTTTAATTGGTGCGATTGACAGAATGCGGATGCAATATACTTACATGGTTTAAAACAGACCCATCGTTCTGAATCACATTGGTCAAATGATAATGAATTCATCACCATACAAATTCAATATTCATATTTAGGAACACAGGACAACGTCTGTCGGGAAAGCTAGTATAGAAAGAAATAAGTACGCATAAAACTATCTCTTATTGTATCGAAAGAGTTTGGTCCCCGAAAAAAGCGCCATTTAAACACGTTAAAGTTTTGGTATAATGCGTTAACAGTGACGTGGGTTACAAATTGTTTACGATTATGTTCGATTTTTCAATTTAATTTATTTTTTCGGGAAATAAACGTCTTCTATTGCTATTAGAGTTACCATTTCAACATTTACCAAGCTTATATCAGTCATTCTGATAAAATTAGTTGTATTTTAAACATTAAATAATATTAAAACAAAGCTACTAGAATAAATTGGAGACATTATTCTAGACCGGTGTTTCATTTAACTAATCTACAATAAGAGTCAGAACGGCAATAATTGCATACATTTATTGAAAATTATCAACTGGATCTTAACATAATATACGAATTACTTGGTGAAGTTATTGCATGAAAGATCGAAATCAGGGATCGCGATAGCACGCCAACTTAACCCATTCCCGTCCACCCTACACAAGAGTGTACACAATTTCGGTAAACATCGTATCAGATATGAATACTTCATATCCAGTATCTCACATTAAAAAAAGATCCCTAATGACACATCGTACAGGCAAGAAGACATTTTATGAGAAAACAAAATTGTTCTTTTATATTACTCACAATTTCTCCATATTTTCTCACCAAAATATGCCCTCTGATTATATGAATATCTAGCACTGTACTCGTTTATGAGTGATTCGGCTATATGAATCTTTCGAAACCAACATAATAAGCCGTTCAAGAGTTCCGCGAGATACGCGCACAGCTAATCAATTTTATATATACAAGAAGATTGTTTGACTTATAAATATTATTTATTCCCTACGCAAATTGTTCTGAATTCTTATACTAGGTGTTTCTGGTAAAATTTATAGCGAAAGAGGTGAGAATAAAATGCAAACAACAGGAATATGTTGGTAATGGTATAATTGAGCTCAACTAGGGAAAAGGGGTGTAGGCAAAATAAAAAATCGTTTTTTATTTCTCGCAAGAAAATTACACAGATGATTGAACATACAAACAATAAAAATATACAAATAATAATTTAAATACATAATATCAATAGGGAATAATAATGCGTGCACGAGAAATTTCACAAGGAGGGGGTACAAGAATAAGGGATTTGAAACGAGAAAGATGAAAAAGGAAGTAAGTGCTCTGCATTCAAGTGTTTCCTAACATTATACACAGTAAACGATGAGTAGCTATTAAGTAACAATGTACCTGACTCAAAAATGTCCTAATAAAGGGTGAACACAAGTGTGTACGGTGGCAGGGAATGGGTTTCAACGGAAATAGTTAGGAAACTATTAAGTTTTGTAACAAAATATAACTGCGGCTAAGTACAGGCTTAAAGTAAACGCCGCCAGGTTACACAAATAAACAGCAGCTAATTGTAAATTAATTTTGAGGACACGACCAGCGGCCGGCGCACGTCAAACACGATTACAATATTCACGAGGTTCAGTATTCTCCCCAGAGAGTACACAGCGGTGACTCTTATTGAACCTTAGGGAAAATACTTGCGATGATTCTGTGTGTGGACGGTGGCACATAAAGATCTATAATATTATTGCCCTCCGCTGAAAATAAACAATGCGTGTGTGTGTGTGTGTTTTTTTTTTACAGTTAGCTTACTTCCAATGTGATTTTCAATTTCGACGAAATACATCAAACAGTATATTTTCAATAGATATCTACATTTTCACTTATATGTAACTACACTTCTTATGTGTTGACTGCTTTTATTTTTATGATAATCGTTTTTTTGTTAATTAGCCGTTAATTAAATGCTTATTTTATTTTAATTCAAACAAACATACAGTAATTATGTAAAATATTACAAGTTTCATTGAATATAAATAAAAGACCATTTCAGTTTACGGGTATAGGCATAGTTGGCAAGCACGTTAAATGCAAACAAAAGGGTGCGAGACACATTTACAGAATATGGATAGGCCATAACATCAGGCACCCGGGCCTGCTCTTTACCATCATCGAAGGAGTGATTTAGGGCGCAAATCATAAAGGCTGCCCCAGAGATAATTACAGTATGTAGGGAGATCGGGGACATGCGCTGCAGCACCTACCACGAGATAAAGAGGCTGGCCTGTGACAGGGAGGAATGGATGAGACGACATACTTGGTGGAGACCAATCTTAGGATTGTGACTCAAAAAAAAAGAAATGCTTAATATAATGAACACTTTTACCAATTAGGTATATATTCCCGTAAACATAATTAATAACAAAATATTGTATATAAAATAAAGATATATAAAACCTATGTGAGACCTATCTTGGAATACGGTTTCCAAATATGGTGCCCCTACTTTGAGAAGGACATACAGGTTTTGGAGAAAGTGCAGAGACGCTTTACTAAGATGGGAGCGGGGCTTGGTGACATGTCTTACGAGGATCGCCTTGAGACACTGGGTTTAACCACTCTCAAGGAGAGGAGACTGAGAGGTGATCTAATTGAAGTATATAAAATCATGAACGACCACTATGACTGCCCAGAGTTGAGAAGCATGCCGAACTAGTTGTTGCAAAGAACACCAATGCATTTAAGAATGGACTTGACAGTTTATAGTGTGCCACAAGTGTGGGATATCAAGCATATCAGCTCCAAGCTGCCTGCTTGATGGCATTTAATAATAATAATAATACATCCCGTATACATTGTTAACAACACAATATTGTATATAAATAGGGTAAGGTAGAAATTGAAATATTCAATATAAAACTTTTTTTAAAATCATTCTGGGCTGACCCGAAGTGAATACAAAAGTACACTTTAAACATCTTTCATATACCTAAAGTAAAGCTTATGTTGTGAAAGGTATGTTTTGTGTAAATGGAAATGGTGGGCACCAAGATTCAAACCCACGACACTCGGTACGCTGTTCGTACGAAAGCCGTCGATTGGTACCACTTTATCTTTATTTATCCCCCATAGGCCCCTTGCAAGGCAGTCGGGTTCATTGAAATATTTATTTTTTATTTATTTTATTTTTTTCACTGGTCTACCAACCACAATTAATTCGAAAATTTTTACTTTGAGGCGGGACGATGTTCTACGAGTTAGCCAGTATGTTGTAAATTAAATTTAAAAAAAAAATGCCTTTTTATACTTTATGAAATTAGACTATTTTGTAAAGCTGAATTACATAAGGTAAATAGTTTAGTTTTCAGTCATTCCCCACATCTGTTTCATAGTCGTAGAAAATATGAGAGGTCGTGGGAACATTATGTAAGATGGGGAAGGTTCTAGTATGCACATGTGAAGGGGATGCATGAACTCTTTTCTTGACAACCGAGTCGTGTATAATATGGAGATTGACGTTCAGGAGTGGACATTAGAAAAAATGCTTATAATGAAGTGGATTGCTTATTAAAGTCAAAAAACCCTCCAACACTAATTTTGTGCCTTTGTCATCTCCCTCTAAAGACTCGTGTTGAGTTTCAAGATGTCTTAACACTTATTACAAAGGCGCTGACACCTATACTTTGAAAGTGAAGTGTTGTACGAACACTTTCAGTTACATTGCTGGCATTGATCCAAATTGTTTAACGGCCATTGGAAGTCAATTTCTTAAGTAAATATCGGAGTTACGCATTCAATTAACCACGATCTCATACTCCGGATTCATTAGGCTTTGAGCAGATATAATAGCATCAATCTTATTATATACATGCATGCACATTATACAGAAAGTAGGTTAGGAAAAGACAATTTCGCGAAATATTCCATACAGAATTACTTTGTAAGTATACTATTTTCAATAAAATTGTCTCTTATGCGGTGTTCATACGAGGCGAACGATTTCGCTTGCATAAAAAAAAATATCGCTCGGTCGCCCATTGATCGTATGATGTGTTCACACGAGTCCACCGACATAACATTCAATCTGTCAGGTGCGCTGATTTTGACGTACATAGTTTTAAAAATGGCGAACGGCGAGGTAGAAGTCTCAGAGTGTTTGCGGTTAGTTGAAAATGTTATATTAGACAATATAAGGAGACTCCTAATTACGGAAAATCAAGAAAAAATGCAGATATTGGGTGCGGAATTGGATTCTAAGGAGAAAACATTTAGGGACATTGCTGTCATCGGTCAAGAAACAGAATTTTACCATAGATACGGACGCCTCGCATATCTGCGCATGCGTGCATCGTTCCACCAGAAACCAAAGTTGAAAGGCGTTCAACTTGAGGCGATATCGCTTTCAATCATTTTTATCGCTTCAGATTTATTGACAATCTGTTCACACGGTTCAATTGGCCGGCGATATTCGCCTCGTGTGAACACCGCATTATAGTTCTCGAAACTCTTTTCATTCTATAACTTCTTCTAGATATTAGGTCATTTTTACGGGACGTATAAAGTACCCACATAGAATCATCCATTTTAAGGTTGAACACACTTGTCAAAAATGTAAGGGTCGGTACTCACTTGCGCCTTGAACGTGTATCGTTACATCAATTTTATCAAAAGGATGCATGTGTTCCACTCGCGTCCGCTTTTCGAATCACATATACACTTGACCTTTCGATTAAATTGTTACAATGTCACACATGCAAGGCACAAGTGAGTACTAGGCCTTAGGAAGAAACCGATACCTTTTCATTCAATACAAAAAGTTCGTAGTTGAAATAAAACAAAAATAGGTACTACATAAGTATATGAAAGGCTCATCCATTTAAGCTAAAATGGATCACATATTGACAGTTGATATTATTATTTGACAGCTATGACACAAAAATATAAGGTTATCTATTGTTGTTGTCGAAACGATATGACAAAATTTTTAACTTGCAATACAAAAATGACAATTTCAGTACCGTACAAGTTGTCTAAAAAAAATTCAGCTATTTTGAAACAAAATTGAATGCAAATATTCCAATGAAATAATATTTGAATTTAAATCCCATATAAACCGTCAAATTCACATAATTCGTTGATATATTGGATATCTTTTTTTCTGTGGAATGTGCCGGAATTTTCTCTTTGGTATAAATATATCTCTCTTCACTTACTAATGCATAGTATCATGTCAAGTATATAGATTACTACAAATAGCAGTAAATTATAAGCAACACTATTGGGATACAGTCCGAAAATATTCAGATAAAGTTACGTACATAAACAATTTTTTAACACAATAACTACGTTACACGACGTACTTTTAACTTTTGAACATAATGACAATGCACATATTCTTACTCCGGAACTGAATATCTTTTATTAGAAATATTTTTTTTTATTAATTAGGCATTCCACCCTCATCGTGCTAGATAAATGCGCAGTCGTTGCAAATACAACAATATTATTTATTGAGGGCGGAGTCAAATTTATTTGAACGGTTTCTTTATTCTTCTTCTGTCTCTTTCTATATTTTTGTTTTGAATGATTGATCGAGGCGAGATAGCAATAAAACAATTAAATTAGTGTCATTATCTAAAGATATGTGAAAAAGGTATCTCAGTTTTAAATACGACAAAGAGTAGGTACCTACGTACATTGAAAGGGTTGCGGAGGAAATATTGCCCCAATTTATTTAGATGTTGCTTCTAGTACTTAGTACATTATAGTTCAATGATTATTACTGATAAAAATATTATTCTTTGGTGAAATTACACTCGCAATAATGGCGAGAAAAGTTCCCAGATCTCTAATGTTTGATAAATTTAAACGGCACACAATAATAATAAGTACCTATAATTAATGGAATTATCCTAAATACACGGCGCAACGCTACCGGGAAATTCACCCTAAAAATAGGCGTTAAAATACTTGTTTGGAATGGTTTATGAGGAAATCACTAATTCCACTGTGACTGATACCATATTTTATTGGAGGCTATACACTGTGGGGTATGGGGTTGCTTATCATGGTGGCGGGTTTGTAAACACCCACCCTAACCTGGACTTAGGCCTTTTTCACACATACAAGGGGTTACAATCGACTCGGTTTAGTTTTTGGTCATTAAAATATAAAAAAATAGTTTTCGGTCGCTGAAGACTAGAGTTGTCATACGCAGTGGCGTAACTAGGATGAGTGCCGCCCGGGGCGGACTATGAAAATGCCGTTCCTTTCCCGACCCAAAAGGTGCGAATCGTCGGCAGACCGGTGGGGGGGGGGGGGAAGTTCCCGAAGGTACCCGGTTCCCGGAGGTACGTATTACCGAATATTATGCCACCGAAGTTATAGAGGTACCTACTTGTATATAGCGTAGCTACTTGTATATAATAATTGTACATACCTGCTAAAAAATAGTGCCTACCTACTAACTAACATACGGTACCTACGGAAACGGTAAAAACTAAATGCACTTACCTTTCATATCAATAGAAGGTAGGCACGTAAACTGTGATGTGATGAATATATGCGTGGGGGTCTACGGAATTATAATGGTACTCTTCGAAATTTATGAGAGTTGGATAATCGCATTTGGCTCATGGTTGATCGTAGATGAATTTTGATCAACTTAAGTTTTGAGAAGCTCCTTTCGCAACTGGCGACACTGATGGCAATAGTTAAAAACAGTCGGAGCAATATGACCACATTAGGAACACAGATGTCAAGGTTGAATTTTTTTTTCACTTTTAGCCCTTTTTAAGGGGGACCCACTGAAGTTACGGAACTCAAATTTTATGTGCTTGTGTAGGAGCATAAGACCAACCCGTATACCAAATTTTATGAAAATCGAAGACTTTTCTTTTTTTTCTTTTTTAGCCCTATTTTCTAGAACAAGTGAAATTTTCTTTGGATACTTTAAGAGGGTTCCCCTGAAGGTACAGATCTCAACATTTTACTGACTCATCTACATCGAGGGGCTAACCGTTCTACCAAATTTCAATCAAATCGGATAAGAATTACTATGAGTTATGGGTGCGCACACATTTTTGGTGTACGCGTACGCGGAAATTTTCTTCCTCTTCTAAAAATTTTTTTTTGCATTTTTTTGCATCTACACCCTCGAAAACGTCGAGAAAATTAATTTCAGCGAAATCTATTTTTTTTTTTGAAATCCGATCACAAGACTCGTGTATATTCCATATACTATCAGTAATTAAACCTACTTTTGTTGACAATGACCAGAAAAACGCGTGCTTGATTGAATATTATGTGTGTAAATGACCTAAGTTGGAGAAGCACGGTCGAGGCTAACACTAACAAAGGCTGATAAGTTAAGCGACGATTTTATTAACAAAAAGGGAGGCTTCACCTATAATTTGCTTTTATCTATCGTTTTTATTGGATTATCCTCACAAAGAAAAAACGTTAACTTTGATATCAAAATAGGTAAATAAACATGTCTCCTATTTTTGCCAAAATACATACAGAAAACTCCTAAATTATTTTCCGTTAAATTAATCGCCTACCTTTAATTTTTGTTATCGATAGTTTATATTTTACAAATTGAATCTTGACATCGCTTGGTAAATATACAATAGGATGTCCTCTTGGGAAATTGCTTTAAGAATAATACAAAAAAACTTGGTTATTACATTAGGTATCAGAAGAAAGAGATGAATCTCACGGATACATTTTAAATTACATTTTTAAGCTGGTAGACTATCACCAAATTAGTGTACCACTATATTATATTATTACATAATATTGTTACTGATTTTTAATATATTTCATTTACCTAATTTTCTTGAATTTTAAAATTTCATACACCAAGACTTTCCACTTCTCCTACCCTATCAACATTGCCCACAAATTTACTCTCTGCTGCATGTTCACCCTTTGCGACACCTTCAACTTTCAAAATCCCTACTATAGCTAGAAAAAAATGGGATTAAATGAATACTGGTATTTTATATAGGTACGATACTTATCACGAAAATTGTCAAAATAAACATATAATTTTTTTTTTATATTTTCCCAATTGATCTTCATATCCTGTTTTTTTTTTACATTTTTAGTAACGATATATATAATATATCCGTTTTTACTTCGAAATGGTCCTAAAATATGAGAAACGGGACTTAAGATAACTACATAGACATCATGAAAGTTTCGTTACCGTGAATGCTTTCATAAGTTAAATATTTGTGGAATAACAGAACTGCAAACCCCGAATTAAATCAATACTTAAGGCAGCTCCAACAACCGGTTATGTTTTCTTTCATCCTACTGAAACAAAAACATTCGGACGTTATTAAGTGAGATTTGGAATCAGAAAATAGCAGAATTCATTAGATTCTATTGATACACGGGACGGCTAGAGATAAATAAGACAAATAAGATATTATCAAGATAGTAACCAGAGAGAGTAAGTAAGCTGTATATTTGGAGCGTAACAGAAAGAGACGGCAGAACGTAGATAACTATTCAGAAGTTGTTTGTAATAAAGAAGATAGAATAATAGAGAAAGTACACAGAGGCGGATGGGGGTGATACGACCTACTCACAAACTACCTCCGCCACTGCCACAAAGCTGAAATCAAAACAAAACTATTCCTAACATTTTGTTATAAAACCTTCATTGGCACTTTGATATTAGTTTTTGAAATATTTTTACAATACCACCCAAGAGCGCCAACAAGCCGAAACGAAACTAGATCAAAATGGGTGATTCTCATACTATGCGAACTGGCCAAAATACGTCAGTCAAATAGAATCTCTACTGCTGAATTGATCTCATAACAATATTATGTAATAAATACTATATGTGTACCACTGTGTCACGAATGACGCTATATGTCGGTGCATCTGGCACAGGCCCATCATTTTCATCCATTATGGAGAGGAGGTGGACGTGCCTGGGACATGTAATCCTAAAAGGTTGATATGGTATATTTATGACGACTGAATTTCACATTGAAAGAATATTGGGTATGTCGTAAATTAGCTTTCTTAAAAATAATAGTTGACAGTTTTTTTTTAAACAAAAGGGGTAAATTTCTGAAAACGCACTGTAACGAAAGAAAACAAATTTGGCATTGTTCCTTAATTTTTAAGAGAAACAATTGGCTGGGATATTAAAATCATTGTTCGTTTCTTTAGGACTCGTAGAAATGAGGCATGACGAACTGATGTAATATAAAAAAATCTAACTCTTTTTAAAATATTACATAATACAAAATACACTCGTTGTATTTTCGAAACAAGAGGGCTAATAAATTAGGACTTTCTAAATCTTGAGAAATCGTATGACGGGTTTGGCATTGAATATTTTTATGGACAATAGAGGAAGCAAGCACATAAAAAAATAAAATGATTTTGAATAGGTCGAAGTATACAATAAAGAGCGTAGTTAAAAAAAAAAAAACAAAAATAATAAATAAATAAAAGGAGACTTTGGCCATTGTAATAAATTTAAAGACGAAATGGATGCACATTGCACAGCACCATTTTTAGAAACATATGCTGGACACATGTTCAGATATTAAGTACTTGGTTACGATATGGAGATAAAGAACGAAATAATTGTAGAATTAATAAATTTCTTATTGGATTAATATTAAATTTAAACTGTAGAAAAGTCACACCCCTCTGAAGGCCGTAGGTCTTGATTCACATGTATGTAATAAATATCTATTGTAATTTTGTACAAGTTCCAATTTTCATTTCGCAAATGAAATAAAATGTAAATCTGAAGGCCGTAGGTCTTGACTCCCATGTATGTAATAAATATCTATTGTAATTTTGTACAGGTTCCAATTTTTATTTCGCAAATAAAAGAAAAATGTAAATTGCTATAGGTATGCATAATTAAGTAATTGTTCTGACGGTTTAAAGTACCTAATCATATGTAATAATTTGAGTGTACCTAGATTACTGAGAAAAAATAGTATCAGTTGAGCTTTAAGTCTAAGTGTAAACTATAAATAAACTTTTGTGAAATGCCTTAATCCTCCAGTGATATAAACAATATTATAAGATTAACATATTCATGTATTTTGTAAATATAATAATTCACTAAAATTTAATAATAATTCATTATAAATTGATTAGCGTAAGAGATGAATAATTATTGTAGTAGTAATATAGGTACCTACTGTAGGTAAACATAGCTATGTTCTAGTGCTTAGGTATAGTTTGTTTATTGAATATAAATAATTATAAGTGTTCGGTATAGTCTCGTTGGTTGATGCACACCCCAAATAGATATTTAATTCGAATTTTATTTTTGTAAATCTGATATCTAGAGTAAGTTATAAATTGTATTTTCTTTTAAACTTTATTATACGTAGGTAGGTCTTTTTCTTTTTGAATGTACCGCATATTTAATGATCCTGAAATAAAATTGGTCCACAAAAATATTGAATTATGGAGAGAGCCGGACACGAAGACATGGATTGGATTGTCCATAAATCATTTGCACGGGGCGTGTGGATCGGGAAGGGGCAAGACTGAGGTCTCCACGAATCACCGGGACACCACAGGCACCCCGCCCACAAAAAATTGCCCCCTAGAATGGCAAGGGGGTTGGTCCCGAGGTATGGGCTATATAACGCCATACAAGGCAGGCCTCAGAGCAGTTTTTTTTGAGAGTCCGTCGGAGGTAGCAGTTTTTTTTGAGAGTCCGTCGGAGGTAGCAGTTTTTTGAGAGTCCGTCGGAGCGGCAGTTTTTTTTGAGAGCCCGTCGGGTAGTAGTTTTTGAGAGTCCGTCGGAGGATTGAGTTTGCGAAAAGAGTACTCCGGGAAGAGTTGCGAGGACGGTCGCGAAACAAGTTGAGTTTGTGAGAAGTGTAAATTGTACCTAAAGACGAGAACCGGTCAAACGAATGAACACTCCGAGCATACAGGTACTAAGACTCCACGATTACATTTAACGATGCCGACGACTAAGTGACAAAGTGATTAAAACAATTATAGTGGACAATAATCTAGTTGAGTATTGAATGAAGTGGTTCCTGGACGACCCCCAAGCAGCGAGGAGGGACGACATACAAAGTTCCTGCAGGAGTGCGTAAGAAAGCGCTCTAAAACGACCGAACACCGCCTTAACAACCAGTCACGCATATTATTGTAAGTCATAAATTTATTTTTCACCGACCTGCCAAGTAGTGGAGGATTGCCAGCCGACCCAGGCCAGATGGACGCTTTCGCTTTCCACAGAACCTAAGTGATCGTCTCAAGTGGGACCAATCAATGCTTTGTGGACCCTATCATAAAATTTGCGGACTGCTTTATTGCCCTCTTCAGTTTGAAAGATTTCTTTTTGTTATATTGTTAGTTTTAAGTAGACACTTTTACTTTTTATTGTAATATGCTTTTACTATCTTTCGGGGTGTGACATCTTAGGTATTTTTTTGTGTCGTTGATTTTTTTAAATAACCTAAATTAGTTTTCATATTTTTTTTTATTTACAAATAATTATTCTCTTTGATAATTACTGATTCTATTGATTTTACATGTTTTATCTAATGATTTTCCCTTATCATTATCTTGTGTGATATCGCAGTTTGTTTTTTTTTTTTTATTTCATTTCTGTTTTATTATTGAAATAAACTAGGTTTCTTTTGGGTATAAAATTAACCGGTAATTTGATTTAAAAAAACCCATGCATGCATCTCCCCAAGTAAGTCACCAGAGAAAGATACTAGATTGGATATAGAGGTAGGGCGGTCTCCAGCAATTGGAGCTAGCCGAGGATCTTTTCGGAGGCCGACTACCGCCTCTCTCGGTTAGGAGATTTAGCCGAGAGGGTGAAGAGCGAGCGGACCTCCCTCCGCGCTCTGCTTTCCCTCCGTGTGAGAGGAAAGCCGGTATATCAAGTGGCGGACCCAACGCGGGCATTGCTTGATTAGCATGCTATTAGTAGCACCTACTGTGGTGTGAAGACAGCAAATTGGTGCGTCAAGCACGAACCCGATGTGTACTGCTTTCCAGCAGATACGCGAAATGTATCTTTCTCTGTAACGCGATACGTGTGACTTGAGGGGATGCCATGGACGAGTGTGTAATGTACACGCTTACATTACTTTGGCTAATGTTGTAGATTATAATAGAATTATTTAAATTGTAGAAATCTGCAGCGCTATTTTATGTTTGGTAGACCGGTAGGATTTATGTAATAATATTTGGGTAGGAAATTGTAGGTATCGGAAATATCCGGGAAACGGATGAATTAGTAGGTACATATTGTTTATCCCTCTCTAGTGCGTTACACATACAATATTTCGGGATTATCGTTTAGGTAGAGATTGTGAGTCGATAGTTTTCTAAGAAGTGTTGACCTTACGAAACGGCAATATGAGTCGTGCTAGCAGCACTAAGAAGGGGAACAGCGCAAGGGTAGCGGCCTCCAGTGGGTCGGAAACGAGTAGTGGGGCGGACGCTCAAGAGATCCCTCTGTTACAGACAGGGAGGGAGCAGGGCGCGAATTCACAAGAGGAACGGCTCTTGTTTATAGACCGAGGTGATAGGGAATAAATAGGCGAAATAAGTATGTGCAGAGTATAAAACAGTTGTTTTTCTCATTTATAGCAAATAGGAAAATATATAGTTATTTTAATAGTATTTTAGGTATTTTTCGTGTGTGTAATTATAATTCATCCCTCCGGAGGGGAAATGATAAGCAGAGGTAATCTTCTTCTTTTTCGTATGTAGTTGAAATTATAATTAGGATAGTTAATAGCTGGGTCGGCCTAGTACATAAGTATTTTCGTTTCTTTAGCTCTAACGTGTTTATATATGCAAATATCATTATAGTGCATTGTCTCGAGAAGAGGGTGAGAGGAGAAGAGGTTAGGTATTGTAATATGAGTGGCAGTTATAGTTTGAACTACAGATACCCATTATGAATAGAGAAGGCAGGCATGTGTTTTTCATTGTATTTGTTTTAATTTTTGGGTGTGAATAGTTATGCTTAGGTAACATAATGTTAGGTTGTAGTAATATGACGGTAGACGATCGTCCCGTGAAAGCACGGTGAAAGAATATGCTTTCCACTTGTTTTACACGGTTTTCGAGTGTCCTGTAAAAGGCAGGAGAAACGTAAAAACCCATGTGCTGTGGAGCCACGGCGAAAGAATATGGTTTCCACTCCTTTTCTCAGGTTGGTTTTCGAGTGTCCGGTAGAAGCCCGGAGAAGCGTAAAACCCACATAGGAGGTAAGATTTAGTTTAGTAGGCTAGGGAAAGATATATCACCGGAGGATTAGGTACAAGGTAGGTTAGATACAGTGTCATTTCAGTTGGGATTTGTTTTAAGAGTTATGTTTTTTGGGTTTCGCGTTAGGTAGGTAGGTACGCGTCATAGTAACTAGAAAGGTACAGGCTTTGATTGAGTACGGTAGATGGGTACAAAGATGAGTGTTCTTTAGCAACCTGGTCCAGGACAGTTGATGGTGGATTTGTCGGTGCGTCAATGTGATAGTGAGTGGAAAGGCTGAGTAGTGATAGTCTTTCGGGATTTTTATATTGATGAAGCAAAGCCCCGTGGAGGCAACAGAATGATTCGCTCTTCTGGCTCAACTCAGTGGGGAGGTGAGCAAGGCCTGGAGGCTTAGATTCATTAAATATAGGTTAGAGCTCCGTGTGGGCAACGGAAGGATTCGCTCTTCTGGCTCAACTCAGTGGGGAGGTGAGCAAGGCCGGAGACTTGGATTAGTTAAAGATAGGTCAGAGCTTCGTGTAGGCAACAAAATGATTCGCTCTTTTGGGTAGATTCAAGTGTGAGTTTACCATGGCCTGAAGCAGTGAGATGTTAGGGGTCGCTAGGGATAAGGCCGGCGACAGAGTTCAGAGTAAGGTGATGGAATGATTCGCTCTTCCAGCCTAATTTAAGTGAGAATTAGGCATACCTGAATGAGAGGAGAAAAGTTCGAGGAGTTTGAGAGTTGGTATTAGGAGACAGTTGTGAGTTTGGACCGGATGTGGGGAAAGTGATCAATTCCCAAGAGGTCGTTGTTTTGGACGCTGATAAGACAAGGAATACGGGGTGCTTAGGTTATCTGTAAGGACAGGTGAAGAAAGACACGGAAGTGAGTGTGGAAGGTATCCATCAGCATGTCGAAAGGGGGTTGAATCGCAGTTTTTTTTTTGTACGTACACTCAGTACAGGTTCTTATTAGTTAGATTAGATCAGTGTAATTAGCGGGTACGATGGTGGTATGTAGCAGTTGGTTCATACATAAAAGAGTCACGGGCATGAGATCTTGTATAAGCGAGTTATATTCTTTACCATTTGGGATTATAACAGATAAACGTTAGCTAGAACAATTGGTTGGCGCCTAGGGTATTAAGAAGAGCCAGTATTGCTAATTATTTTTAGATTTGTATAACGATACAGTAATTAATAATGTGAAATTAGTCGATTGAGTTGGGAGGATTTGATATGGTATATTTATGACGACTGAATTTCACATTGAAAGAATATTGGGTATGTCGTAAATTAGCTTTCTTAAAAATAATAGTTGACAGTTTTTTTTTAAACAAAAGGGGTAAATTTCTGAAAACGCACTGTAACGAAAGAAAACAAATTTGGCATTGTTCCTTAATTTTTAAGAGAAACAATTGGCTGGGATATTAAAATCATTGTTCGTTTCTTTAGGACTCGTAGAAATGAGGCATGACGAACTGATGTAATATAAAAAAATCTAACTCTTTTTAAAATATTACATAATACAAAATACACTCGTTGTATTTTCGAAACAAGAGGGCTAATAAATTAGGACTTTCTAAATCTTGAGAAATCGTATGACGGGTTTGGCATTGAATATTTTTATGGACAATAGAGGAAGCAAGCACATAAAAAAATAAAATGATTTTGAATAGGTCGAAGTATACAATAAAGAGCGTAGTTAAAAAAAAAAAAACAAAAATAATAAATAAATAAAAGGAGACTTTGGCCATTGTAATAAATTTAAAGACGAAATGGATGCACATTGCACAGCACCATTTTTAGAAACATATGCTGGACACATGTTCAGATATTAAGTACTTGGTTACGATATGGAGATAAAGAACGAAATAATTGTAGAATTAATAAATTTCTTATTGGATTAATATTAAATTTAAACTGTAGAAAAGTCACACCCCTCTGAAGGCCGTAGGTCTTGATTCACATGTATGTAATAAATATCTATTGTAATTTTGTACAAGTTCCAATTTTCATTTCGCAAATGAAATAAAATGTAAATCTGAAGGCCGTAGGTCTTGACTCCCATGTATGTAATAAATATCTATTGTAATTTTGTACAGGTTCCAATTTTTATTTCGCAAATAAAAGAAAAATGTAAATTGCTATAGGTATGCATAATTAAGTAATTGTTCTGACGGTTTAAAGTACCTAATCATATGTAATAATTTGAGTGTACCTAGATTACTGAGAAAAAATAGTATCAGTTGAGCTTTAAGTCTAAGTGTAAACTATAAATAAACTTTTGTGAAATGCCTTAATCCTCCAGTGATATAAACAATATTATAAGATTAACATATTCATGTATTTTGTAAATATAATAATTCACTAAAATTTAATAATAATTCATTATAAATTGATTAGCGTAAGAGATGAATAATTATTGTAGTAGTAATATAGGTACCTACTGTAGGTAAACATAGCTATGTTCTAGTGCTTAGGTATAGTTTGTTTATTGAATATAAATAATTATAAGTGTTCGGTATAGTCTCGTTGGTTGATGCACACCCCAAATAGATATTTAATTCGAATTTTATTTTTGTAAATCTGATATCTAGAGTAAGTTATAAATTGTATTTTCTTTTAAACTTTATTATACGTAGGTAGGTCTTTTTCTTTTTGAATGTACCGCATATTTAATGATCCTGAAATAAAATTGGTCCACAAAAATATTGAATTATGGAGAGAGCCGGACACGAAGACATGGATTGGATTGTCCATAAATCATTTGCACGGGGCGTGTGGATCGGGAAGGGGCAAGACTGAGGTCTCCACGAATCACCGGGACACCACAGGCACCCCGCCCACAAAAAATTGCCCCCTAGAATGGCAAGGGGGTTGGTCCCGAGGTATGGGCTATATAACGCCATACAAGGCAGGCCTCAGAGCAGTTTTTTTTGAGAGTCCGTCGGAGGTAGCAGTTTTTTTTGAGAGTCCGTCGGAGGTAGCAGTTTTTTGAGAGTCCGTCGGAGCGGCAGTTTTTTTTGAGAGCCCGTCGGGTAGTAGTTTTTGAGAGTCCGTCGGAGGATTGAGTTTGCGAAAAGAGTACTCCGGGAAGAGTTGCGAGGACGGTCGCGAAACAAGTTGAGTTTGTGAGAAGTGTAAATTGTACCTAAAGACGAGAACCGGTCAAACGAATGAACACTCCGAGCATACAGGTACTAAGACTCCACGATTACATTTAACGATGCCGACGACTAAGTGACAAAGTGATTAAAACAATTATAGTGGACAATAATCTAGTTGAGTATTGAATGAAGTGGTTCCTGGACGACCCCCAAGCAGCGAGGAGGGACGACATACAAAGTTCCTGCAGGAGTGCGTAAGAAAGCGCTCTAAAACGACCGAACACCGCCTTAACAACCAGTCACGCATATTATTGTAAGTCATAAATTTATTTTTCACCGACCTGCCAAGTAGTGGAGGATTGCCAGCCGACCCAGGCCAGATGGACGCTTTCGCTTTCCACAGAACCTAAGTGATCGTCTCAAGTGGGACCAATCAATGCTTTGTGGACCCTATCATAAAATTTGCGGACTGCTTTATTGCCCTCTTCAGTTTGAAAGATTTCTTTTTGTTATATTGTTAGTTTTAAGTAGACACTTTTACTTTTTATTGTAATATGCTTTTACTATCTTTCGGGGTGTGACATCTTAGGTATTTTTTTGTGTCGTTGATTTTTTTAAATAACCTAAATTAGTTTTCATATTTTTTTTTATTTACAAATAATTATTCTCTTTGATAATTACTGATTCTATTGATTTTACATGTTTTATCTAATGATTTTCCCTTATCATTATCTTGTGTGATATCGCAGTTTGTTTTTTTTTTTTTTATTTCATTTCTGTTTTATTATTGAAATAAACTAGGTTTCTTTTGGGTATAAAATTAACCGGTAATTTGATTTAAAAAAACCCATGCATGCATCTCCCCAAGTAAGTCACCAGAGAAAGATACTAGATTGGATATAGAGGTAGGGCGGTCTCCAGCAATTGGAGCTAGCCGAGGATCTTTTCGGAGGCCGACTACCGCCTCTCTCGGTTAGGAGATTTAGCCGAGAGGGTGAAGAGCGAGCGGACCTCCCTCCGCGCTCTGCTTTCCCTCCGTGTGAGAGGAAAGCCGGTATATCAAGGTTCAAAAGGGCCACCTGGCGTTTTGATGCTGCAATCAGAGTCTTCATACAGGGACTGCAACATTTTTGACTATGCGGGTAAACCATACGGAGCACATATTTTTTATATCGATGGTATATGTGGCTGTCGAAGGTCTTTTCAAAATCTATGAAGCAATAAGGGAATGGACAGTTAAAATATTTAGATTGTTAAATGAACATAATAATAATATAGTCCGTACTCATAGTAGTTAAGGTTGAAAATTCCTGGCAACCAACGCCGCAAGGAATCGCTCAAAATTATATATTTAAATAATTGAAATGACTTTCTTTTTGATAAACCCAAAAGGTCATTCAGTTCAGGCGGTTGCTCCTTTGCTCTCACGAGGAGGCTCGAGTGTGAATAAATTTCTAGGGAAATATAAAAGGTTCCAATCTTAAGGACTCTCGTTTTAAATTCAAGCTTTTTAAACGTAAGAGCTTACAGTTAAGTTCAATGAATGGGGGAAACAAATTGGACGAAAAAAAATTACTATTCCGTCATGAAATATAATGAGAGGGGCTACAATGATTGGCTTAGGTAATCTAAAGATATAAAAGAATGTCGGGTTAGTTCGAACACTTATAACTCGAGATTGGCTGAACGGATTTTTATAATAATTGGTTTATTCGATTCTTCTCCGCTCCGGATAACATAATAACTAATAAAAAATGGAAAAATGGATAACAAATAATATAAATATATGTATATCTAATATGGGGGCGGCTTTCTGGTTTGATTGCTTCGATCGAGCTAGGGGTTTGGTTTCGTGCGGGTCGGATTTGCTGCGGATTTGTCTCCTCCGGGCTGGCTTGCGGTGTACGGGGGGCCTTAAAAGGAGAATCTATGTATGTAATGTATCTAATATAAAAGTTTGTATGGAATGAATTTTCTTACAACAACGCCATCTGTGAATTTTTTTATAGCAACACTATTTTATTTACCTGACAACCATTGAGTTTCAAACATTGGTTCGCAGATTATTGATAGAATTTCTTTCAAGCTTTCAGTTTTTTTTTTTTTAATAAGTAATTAATTTATCATTATACCAATTCGAATGCACTATTCGTGGTAAGACAGGACAACGTTTGTCGGGAAAGCTAGTTCTAAATAAAACAAGTAATTCATTTTGTAAAATTTTCTTATTGTTATAATTTTTGAATTATTATTATTATTATTTGAGTAAGTTATTCTTTGGGGCATATTCAAACTTGTACACTGTTTTCGGGTAAGTTTAAGAAATGTAATAGTGAATTGTATGGAGAAAGGATTGGCTGCCGCCCCACACGAAAGAAGATCAATTCTGTTGGGAAAGTATCCGCCACACAGTCGCCAGAATAGTGGTGATGTCACAGAGCTGTATGGCTCCCAGGGATATAAATACCCCTGTCTACTATTTTTACGTTCGGCTAACTATTTTTAGAGTAACCACGACTTCCAATAACACACCCTTCTACAGGATATCGCTTTTATTCTGTTCGATTTAATGGTTAATCATGATTTAAACGATATACCTAACTTTTATTGAAATAAACAAATAAAATGAAGCAAAAAAATACAATAAAGAGATTTAAATACAGATATGTACACGAAAACTGTGCAACAAATGAGGGAACCCGTTAAGTCATTGAAATGACTTGTCGACAGGACTAAAACATTAAAATCTATGACAAGCATCGCAATATACCAGTTTATATTTTTGTTTGTGTATTTTCTTATGTGGTGAAATGTCTGAATAATGATTTTTAATTCCTTTTATACTTTGCCACACCAGTAAGCAGCGACAGTCATCACCTTGTCGTTTGCCAGGAAAAGTTACAAAATAAATAGTTTAATGTTTTGGTTTCATTAAATTTCACTTGAGAGTACGATCTTGATTTGTACCCAACAATAAAAAAATGAAAATAGGCAGTTAAAATTTCATGTATTTTTTAAAACAATTATTAGGTACATGTGACACATCTCGATGGCGGGAAATTTAGTTTAAGGCCGTTGAATTCCCTTGATTTTAATATAAATGTACAGTTGTTGTCCCCTCTGTAATGTGTTTTGTTGTAATAAAATTAAAAAATATATAGGTAAGTACTTTTTTTTTAATTTACCGGCAATCGCAGATAGGTAGGTACTTATATATTTTTTAAATTTTTAACAGTTTTTCCATTTTATATTTTGATGGACGGAATTGCAAATGTACAGCCAGACTTAATCAGCAAAATTTTAAAATTAAATACAACCTTCAAAAGTGATATTTAAAAGTATTATAGGGGAACAGAAAACGTTGCTGTAACGTAGAAGCCTTTAAAACTGAGTCAAAGATGGTTGTAAGTTGCAACCTCCCCCTATCTTTAGTAATTTTAATGATTCATTCTCTCAAAATGTTTTTATTCATTAGACAAAAATAAAATCTCGAAGGAAATGTGAGCACGTCTCTTTATTTTTATTTCTTTAAGCTGAAAAGTTGTCGAATCAAAGAGTTCAAGGTTTGATAATAATATTATGTTCGTACATAAGTAAATATTTAAAACCAAATTCATAGACGCGTCAAAAAGAAAGGCTCTAATCTCCAATATGTATTTTAAGTCACTCTCAGTCTTTTTCGCCTCAAAGTGAAACATGAGAGAAATAAATTTCACAGAGAAGAAAATATTCAGCGCGTGACATTTTTCTCATCCATTTACTTCACAAGACAAAAGAGAAATAATCTCTCTTAAGAAGATGAGTTAACAGTATACAACAAAACAAGACACGACTCCTCAAAGAACTGAAGACTACGTAAGCGAAGGATGAAAAAAACATCCTTGAGTCGAGATTATAAAGCAGTGTAAAAAACGAAATAGACGGGGGCCGACAGGAACACATGTTCCAGCTAAATGTAATTAGTGCTCCGATTAGCAATCTCAATTAAGTAGGAGCAAGCGTGAAACACACCTCGGCTTTCTCTAGAATCCATTCCGGATAATGCGATACAACGCCCTATGTCAGGCGTGTTCAACACGTCACAATTTGCGATAAGTGAACTTTTAAAATTTCTTTAGGCCTCTCTCTAGGATGTCGGAATTCTCTATTGACTAGTTGATTGGAAAAATTGCCTCTGGCAATAAGTTCCGCCGGCTACACTGACACCTTTGTATAGAAAAGTGTTAATTAATTTATAAAATATAAATTTTTCACCTACCTATTATTTCCATGGACTTGTACAGTGTACATGGAAAATCGAATTGTCGAGGCTATATTTGCACTGGTAACTACATTATTCGTTACATAAATTTCGTTAAAGTATGGAAGTAATTTTATGTAGGTATTTCAAAATAATAAAAACACAGGCTCTCACTCATGAGTGGATCAGGAATATAGAAAAGTGGAGAAAGCAAATCGGAAGAAAACGGAAATTATTAAAAACCGAAAATAATACGTAAGTGACATGAGTGCCTACATAAGTTGAATTTAAAGATCTCTTACTTAACTCATTGTGAATGATTTTTATCGACAACTCTCATACTTTCTACTCGACGGACGTATTTTTGACAGCTAACATAAATTTACAATCCAGATTAGGTATCGATTTGATTCCTATTTGGTACTTGTTAGTAAATAGACAAATTTATTACGGTTTATGGATTTTGCTGTTCAGCATGGATACCGCTGGTTGGTCGCCCCTAACACCTACAAACACACCTTTTCCCTTCCTTCGCTGGAAATAAAAATGTTGTTTAACTGCTTGTACATATATTTTCAGAACGAACATCCTATCTTACGTTTGAATTGATCCCGGAACTTCGATACTATCAAAAATAACATAAAATTTGTTCAAGTTATATCCTAAAAATACACGTGTATCTTTTAAATATATCGATGAGTTTTCATAATATACTAGCTTCAGAAGAGATATTTATTTTAAAAAATATTAGATATTTTAAAAAAGGAACATTGAATTATGAATATTTTTTCACTTGAATTTTGAAAATCTTTATATCAAGAAGGATGACGAAGTCTTTGATGTTGTAATAAAAATAAGTGTGTTCTAATATACTTGAAATAAATATTATACCGCACGTTAAGGCAGAATCTGTTGAAAGATTCAGTGGGTTCATTTTTTTTCATAAATCAGTTCTCACCAAAAGTGAACACGATCCGCTATTGACAACATTCACAGAGAGCAAAGCTTGTGTCATGGAAGAGGAAGATGGTTCGCACCGGGATCGATCCACGACTGAAACGCTAGGCAGCAGTCGCAGTCATTAAATGTGGTTGCTCTCTTGTTCTCAATAATTTCCAACTTTTATCTCCATATCTCATTAATTATTATTAAATATCTACTTCTTGTAAACAAGAACCTTCAAAATAACAGTATAAAACGGTCATAAGCCCGTAGTGGTTTGTTCCTTTAAAAAATCGAACATCAGTAATGAATTGTTGAAGTTGAAATTGTAGTTATTAGTTGGTACATATTAGTGAAACGCTATGTTTTCACAACCACTTCTACCGTTATATGAAAGTAAGCATTGAAGGAAATAAAAAAGTTAAAAAGCAAAGCCATACAATCGAATAACTTTTACAAATACAAAAATTATATTTTAAGTTTTTAAAAATATCCTTTCGTTGGACCATTATATTCAACAAATTTCTTACGCAAAAATATTTTTGAAAACTTTAACACTAAGTAAAGCTTGTTTCACTAAGTAACGATAAAGTTTTTCGCTACCAGACTTGAACCTACGACCCACAATGCGCTATAGGATGTCAGAATCAACACCGAACCACCAGTCTAAGTACAACTATTTCCGTAACTTTATAATATATTATGCCATGATGGTCAAAATTAAAAGTCATGTAAAATTCTCCGCGTGTTTTTTTTTTCAGAACACCCTCAAACAAACGTTAGGTATATAAAAAAATGATCAGTACTAAAATATACTAAAACTTATATTACTATAAAAAATGTAAAGCATGGTTTGGATAAATCTACATAACTAAATACTAAAGCCCCTCATTCACTATCACACCAAACGAAAAATAATTGTCCTGTTCACGATCACTCCATCCGTACAAATGGAGCGATGTCACCTATATTTTGACGGATGTATTTTTTTTTTTACCTATCACGTTGTGTACCGTAAGGGGTAGGCAGAGAGAACGGACTTTCACTCTTTTCTATCCAAGCATACTTCTTTCGCTTTTCCACCGACATAACATTTCTCATACACCCTCTCCTATTTCTCTTACTTCTTACCTGGCATTCCTTGAGGACGGAATCGATGTGTTCAATCCAAGTCATTCTCGGTCGGTCACGCTTTCTTACACCTTTCCTTTCAGCCTTATGAATTATCTTTGTCATTCTGTTTGCATCCATTCTTTCCACATGCCCAAACTATCTCAACTTATTAACTTTCATCTTTGTCACAACACTTACTTCCATACCACATTTCTTCCTAATATTTTCATTCCTTTCCATATGCCATAAAGTTTTTCCCCATATTCTTCGCTGAGATTTCATCTCTACTGCATTTATACTACATTCTTCTTTTTATCATTCATATCCACGTTTCGCACCCATACATCATCGATGGTAACTGGGTTGAGTTATGCACTAGTTTCTTTGCTTGTAGTGAGACGTTGTTGTTGTTGTTGGATGGAAAATTGAGTTTTTTCATATAATTATTTTAATGTAAATGCACGTATTTTGATGTTATTAAATTAGAAACAGCAACACGCGTACCCTGGTGGAAGGATTATGACAAAATGAGATAAATTTGTACCAAGTTTTTAACACTGGCGTAACGACTTGAACCACGCGCTCGAGTTTCCCGAATGGCTTGAAGCGATTGAATTTGGACTGATGGATATCACTCCACATCATCCATTTGGTTTTTTCCCATTCACTCTCAATTTTGGAGTGACATCGCCCCATTTGGACGGATGGAGTGATAGTAAATGGAGGGCTTTATACGGACTGAAATGCGAATGTATGGAATCGAACGAGAAAGAAATAATATTATTATAGAGTTGATATTTTATTCCCGACATAAATATTATCGCGTGCCGCGTTATTTTCTCACCAAACACCGAATGTTTCGTGTCATTTCGGAATGTCTGCGGTTCAAATTTAATGAAACCTGGCGTCTGGCTCCGAGCGGACATCGAACTATTTAAAAGGAATGTGAATTATAGTGTGAACTACGTACTAGAACCGGCATTCAAAAATGACAAATTAAAAAATCACCACAGAAAGTCTAAAAGAGTAGTCAAAACTATACTAGACAAGTGACCTTTTCGCGAAAATGATAAGACGGAGCTATGTTTATTCGAACGGCCTCTGTCTCTTTCCATCCATTTTTTTTTTAATTATTTCACAAAACTGTTATTACCTACAGACGTTGTCATGTAGTCCTTACTATGAATATTGATTTCGAATCTGTAATTTACCTATACAAAAATACTTTTAAAATATGTATGAATGTTAAAAAAATATTACTGAAAGCTTGAAGGAAATTCTATCAAAAATCTGCGTTAATCAATGTTTTGAAACTCAACGGTTGTCAAGTAAATACAAATTTTGTTGTTATGGAATTTTTCACAGAAGGTGTTGGCGTTGCAGGAAATCTATTCCATACTAATTATAATATTATATTGTTAATTATTTCCTATCCAGTTTTCGTTTTTTTTTTCAATAATTATACTGTTATCCGGACTGAAAATGAATCCAATAAACCAATCATCATATAATTGAGTTAAGTCGATCTCGAATTATAAGTGTTCGCACTAACTTCACATTCTTTTATAGATTTGTATTTTCCGCAGACTTTCGAAAATGGTATAAAATAAATTATTATTATTTTTATTTGGATAACTTATATAGCGCCGCTTTGTGAAAAAGTTCCACCTCAAAAGCGCTGTATACATAAATAATATTTGAAAACGCAACCAACTGTTATGAGGACAGACCGGTACCTACTAAGAGGAATTGGTGACTTATGAACTGGGTTTCTAGGGGCAGTTCATCGTCTGATAAGACGGCAGTCTTTGAAAACGGCGACAATGTTTTGTGCACTTATGGGTTTTTTTCCTAATTGTCTGTTTTCCTACGGATACGCCGCTACTATAAACAACGGTGAATATGTCAGTTGAGAACATTGTCAATATTGTTTCCGTGGTAACAAAAAACATTGTCATATAATTTTGAAAGACGCTGTCTTATTAGACGACGGACCGTTCCCTAGGAACCCAGTGCATAAGAATGTGACGTTTCAGAGAACGGCGTCAGTAGAACGTTGTTTATTTGGCCGCCGACTTGACAGTGTCAGATGATTCGTGAACGATTCCATTGATAGCACTGAATTATTACATATTAAAAATTATATAAATTGTCTTCTCCCATACGATATTCATCCACCTCTGATGCCTGGTCATCCTCCAAACAAATAATTAAAGCTAAATCATAAGATTTTTATTTTGTTAAGGACTAAAAAAAAAGGAAAAAAAATGTATTGTGCTTAGTTCTGATTATTGTTCCTTTTTCATGCATTTTAATTGTTATAATTTATTGTCTTAATTTGATATTATTTTATTTATCTGTATTCTTTGGATGTGAGTTTAAAGTTTGTTTTATGTGCTTTTATTGTGTCTGTCATATTTTATTTTATATACCTGTATAATTGATAAACATGTAAATGGCCTTGCCGTATGTAAATAAATAAATAGTTCATTTTCACGTTCCGACAGACGTTTGTTATTAAAAAAACGGGCACGAAACTTTCCAAATGTCACCGTAAAGACGCCATCGTAAGCTGCCGCAATATTATACGGCCGTTGAAGACGGCCGCTCCCTAGGATCCCACTGCATTAGGTAAATAAACGAATTCAATATTTTGGGGTTGTAGTGACGGTTGTATAAAACAAGGCGCGATTGTATGACGGAGGTATCTCAGTTAGCGAAGCAGTTGCTAACTCATTGGATTCACTTGACCGCGAGGTCAAATCCCAACACGCATTTTTATAATTCAACCAAAACTATTCCCTAGAGAGCACTGGGTACACGGCATGATGAGTTATTATGTTAATGTAGGGGAGAGCGGGGTCTAACGTAACGCGGGTCGGAAGTAACAACGTCCATATTTTCTACAGTGTACATGTGAACTTAAAATGAACCAACTCTAACAAACCGCTACACACGTTCCCTATCCATGCAGGATCACGGCAGCCGTCGTGCAGTCAGGGCGAGTGCGCTGTCTTCTTTTGTGTTTTTTGACATCACAAGTATTTTTTTAGTGTTGAACTATTTTTGTGAAAACATACTCAAAATTCGTATAACTAGTCTAAGTAAGTATTTATTTTTTAATATCTTAGATATTATTTTCGATATCTATATTTAGATTCGACTTAAACGGAGCAGTTTATAAATAATTTGGTTTTAATTCTAAAAAATATGTTTGGGGTCCAAAGTAACAAAAATCACGGGGTCCAATGTAACTGTTACTTTGGACCCCAATATATTTTCTTACTACAAAAAATGGTCGATATGGTCATAAGTAGATTGTAAGCGAATTCGCCTGTCAAGCAAAGGTTCGATGCCTGCTGCTGGCTATTACTTCAAGGCAGGGCCGTCGCGTGGGTGGGGCGACCGAGGCGGTCGCCTTGGGCGCCGCGATACGAGGGGCGCCGCCGTGTCAAAACAAATTTTATTTTGTTTCTGAGTTACTCATAGGTGAGAAAAATCAAAGGAATGCAATATTTGCAATAAAAAGTTTAATCGATTTTTAAATTCAAATCGTAAAAATCTCTAACTAAATTTTATTTGCATTTCATTCTTGATTTTCATTGCAACCGAGCGAGCAACAGGAAATTTTGTCTAAGAGACGTCGCCAATTCAGGGAACGAGCGACTTCATAGCGGACAAAAGCCATACGAATACAATATTTTCAATAAAAAGTTTAATAAACACCCATATGCTATGTCATCGCGGAGAAAAACCATTCGAATGACAAGTTTGTAATAAAAAGTTTTAGTTGTTTTTTTTTTAATTTGCAATAAAGATGTATTTTCCAAATCATATTTTAGCAGACTTAATTCATTTGATTTCAAAGCGGTATTGAGTTAATGGGCGCCACGGGCGCCTTTAAAAAACTAGTTATTTTATAAATAATTTATTATTTATTCTATGCTAGTAGTGTCAGTAATGTATACATACGAGCACAGAATAAAAATAGAGAGAACAGGCGGAGCGACAGGTGAACTAAAATTTACAGTTCTCTACAGTTTTTTTCAAGCATATCTACAGTTTTACTCTGTGATGGGGTTGGCAACACTGCATCTCACACTCCTCGCGTCTTGCGCCCCCCCCCCCCTATTCACTACTCCACTCAATCGTAATCGTATAATGTTACGGTATGAAAATGTTTGGAAAACATTGACATTAGTTCAAATCTTATAATAATATCCTCTTTCAAAATGTGGTGGATAATGGAGTGGCTGTAAACAGCTAGGATATCAGCCCCCCGAAACAAAACTGGAATGAACAAAATAAACAAATTTTATATGGAGGGGGGGGGGGGGGGCGCTGATTAAAGCCTCGCCTTGGGCGCCTAAAAACCACGCGACGGCCCTGCTTCAAGGTACCAGTTTTTTGTAGTACCTATAAATTTTTGTTGTTACTCAACTTTATTATGTTTTAAATTATTTGAATTTCGGCAATTTATTTTGTGATAATTACAAAACAAATATACAGGTCAACATATTTATATTACAACTGTGATTATATATTATAGAATGCCTAGGAGTAAACCCAGAAAATCTACGTTGCTGATCAATCAGTGTACGAATTCGCCACTCTAGATCAACTTGATAATAAAATAAGCGTAAAAGAAGCGGCGTGCATTATGTCACGTCAGTGTGGGCAGATATGCCCGTGCTCGTTTCAAGTCCCTCTGATCGAAAAGCTTTTGAATCATGCTCAATGCCCGTACTCATTTCAAGTCCATCTGATTAACAAGCTCATTCTTCGGCCATCTCAAAGCAAATCGATACTTCCAATAAATACGTTAGACGAATCGGGACCAAGTGGACTATAATAATTTTCGCCTGTGCTGGTTCTTGCCCAAAAGCAAGCCCTAAACTTCAAGCAAATAGTGTAAGGAATTAGAGAAAATAAGCGATCACACCCCTGAAAAACTGACTATTGAGGAAGAAAGTTTGAATAGCAAAGCTAAAAGACAAGTGTTGGAGTTTGAAACGACAAAGAAAAAGATAAAAATTAAACAAATATAAAAATCTAAAATAAACAAGCCCCAAGAGAGTTCTACTGACGATATTGTAGATGAATGGTTGTGCATAGTGTGCATGGAGTCATTCACATCATGTTGATCAGGAAAGCAATGGGTTCAATGTCATGATTGTTAACATTGGGCCCATGAGCAATGTACCCCAGTAATATGATAATGGTTTTCATAGAATGTAAGTGTTTTTTTATAATCAAAATGGTTTCAAATCCTGGTATTCTATCCATTTGTACAACTGTTACTTTCGACCCCAATAGGTGTTACAACCGACCCTGCTAGCGGGGTCGGAAGTAACAGTTGAGGCATCTTTGTAAATCCTCCATAAAACTTAAATATGTATTATTAAACACACAAAACTTATCTGGAATTATAGGCAAATGTGTAAGCTAATTCATGAAATAAAAAAATGTATCATTACGCTGTTGATTTTCTCACAATGAACTGAAATGTGAAAATTGTTACTTTGGACCCCGCTCTCCCCTACCTACACTACACGGGTATGGCTTAACGACCAATAAGACGCTTTAACGACGAGGTGGTTGGTAGCCTAGCGGCCACGACGCCGGCTTTAGTACTGTTGTGCGGAGGTCGTGGGTTCGATTCCAGGCGCCGATCATCTGTCGTCAAAAAGTCCACCTACTTGTTTTCACTTTCAGTGAGCACATATTCATTAAAAAATGTATAGGTATATGTTCAAAGTAATAAAATGATAATCATATCACAGGCGTTATAACCTTAGATAAAAGAAAGAGTTTTTTTTTCCAATTTCGAATATTTCATTTAAAGAGCCATCTACAAAACAAAGGCTACTTATCGAACAAGGATTTATCAAAAAAAAAAAAAAACTTTCTTTGTTCTTATAATATTTTTGTTTACAATATGCTGTAGGTACATATAATAGTAATAGTGCCTTCATAACGAAAACATGTGCATAGATTGACTAGATCGAACACCATCAGGGGTTCAGTCTCGTGGGTCACGGTGACACAACTGACTCATATGATTTGTGATGACACGCCCGATAGCAGTGAATTCACAAATGAAACTGGTGGGGTTCAGTACCTCAAAAACTATTTAGAACCACTGGTCTAGATCTCCTGGGTGAATATCATAATTGGTTATTTGGCATCCATTATCGTAAAGGTGGACATTATCTGGGGTTATAGTAGTATTGTGGAAGCTAATTATAAATTTATTGCTAGATTTAATAACAAACAAGAACAAATAAAATAATAAGAAGACGAGTCAGTAAAAATACACCATCGACTGCTTTGTATTGGTCAATACTCCGTTGCTACTCACTGTAGATTATATATCCCGCGGTAGATAAGTCGAGACGGGGACATCGCTACTCTAAACGAGAATCTAATTGAAGTAAAACGTTCCGGTCCTTCGCTAGGGAATATTCTAATTTTCTTATTTGTTAATCCATTCTTACCCACTCCAACCAGCTTTTTATCTTTGTATTACATAAAACAAATCCCTTACGCAAACAAAAAAAATCTGATGTAATAATGTCCGCACAAAACTTATGTAAGACAATGGTTAGTTTTTTATTCATCTAGTTTCTATTTAAGTAGGGGAGAGCGGGGTCCAAAGTAACAATTTTTACATTTGAGTTCATTGTGAGAAAATCGACAGCGTAATGATACATATTTTTATTTCGTGAATTAGCTTACACATTTGCCCATAACTCCAGATAAGTTTTGTGTGTTTAATAATACTTATTTAAGAATTATGGAGGATTTACAAAGATGCCTCAACTGTTACTTCCGACCCCACTAGCAGGGTCGGTTGTAACACCTATTGGGGTCGAAAGTAACAGTTGTACAAATGGATAGAATACCAGGATTTGAAACCATTTTGATTATAAAAAAACACTTAAAATCTATGAAAACCATTATCATAATACTGGGGTACATTGGTCATGGGCCCAATGTTAACAATCATGACATTGAACGCATTGCTTTCCTGATTAACATGATGTGAATGACTCCATGCACACTATGCACAACCATTCATCTTCAATATCATCTAGAGTCCTCTTGGGGCTTGTTTATTTTCGATTTTTATATTTGTTTAATTTTTATCGTTTCTGTGTCGTTTTAAACTCCAACACTTGTCTTAAATTTCTTTGCTATTCAAACTTTCTTCCTCAAAAGTCGGTTTTTCAGGGGTGTGATCGCAGTTTTTCTCTATTTCCTTAAAGTTTAGGGCTTGCTTTTGAGCAAGAACCAGCACAGGCAAAAATTATTATAGTCCACTTGGTCCTGATTCGTCTAACGTATTTATTGGAAGTATCGATTTGCTTTGAGATGGCCGAAGAATGAGCTTGTTAATCAGATGGACTTGAAATGAGTACGGGCATTGAGCATGATTCAGAAGCTTTTCGATCAGAGGGACTTGAAACGAGCATGGGCATATCTACCCAAACTGACGTGACACAATGAACATTCTTTGCCCCTCCTCTTACGCTTATTTTATTATCAAGGTGATCTAGAGTGGCGAATTCGTACACTGATTGATCAGCATCGTAGATTTATTCCTAGGCATTCTAAAATAAATAATCACAAATGTAATATAAATTATGTTGAAGTGGTTGGTAGACCAGCGGTTACAACGCCGGCTTTCGTAATGCGAACGTCGTGGTTCGATCCCAGGTGCCGACCATCTTCCTCTTTCACGACACAAGCTTTAAGTAGCTTACTGTGAAAGAGTCAAGGAGTGTATTTGTGTTCACTTTGAGTGAGCACAGATTCATTTTATGTAAAAAAAAAAAAAAAAAATTACCTATATATTTGTTGTGTAATTATCACAAAATCAGTTGCCGAAATTCAAATAATTTAAAACCTAATAAAGTTGAGTGATAACCAAAATTTAGAGGTACTACAAAAAACTGGTACCTTGAAGTAATAGCCAGCAGCAGGCATCGAACCTTTGCTTGACAGGCGAATTCGCTTATGACCATATTGACCATTTTTTGTATTAAGAAAATATATTGGGGTCCAAAGTAACAGTTACATTGGACCCCGTGATTTTTGTTACTTTGGACCCCAAACATATTTTTTAGAATTAATACCAAATTATTTATAAACTGCTCCGTTTAAGTCAAATCTAAATATAGATATCGAAAATAACATCTAAGCTGACAAAAAATAAATACCTACGTAGACTAGTTATACGAATTTTGAGTATGTTTTCACAAAAATAGTTCAACACTAAAAAAATACTTGTGATGTCAAAAAACACAAAAGATGACAGCGCACTCGCCCTGACTGCACGACGATTGCCGTGATCCTGCATGGATAGGGAACGTGTGTAGCGGTTTGGTAGAGCTGGATCATTTTAAGTTCACATGTACACGGTAGAAAATATGGACGTTGTTACTTCCGACCCGCGTTACTTTAGACCCCGCTCTCCCCTACTGTATTACATAAGAATTGGATGTTGGGTAAAATCTTTATAAGACAAATTTTATATAACAAGAAACTTTTGCATAAACCTTAAATTGATACACCGCTGCGAAATAAGAAAGTGGAGGAAAATAAGAAATATTGGAAGTTTTTGATAACCTATCAGATCTATTGCCGACTTTCGTATGGTTTCACATTGGAGGTAGTGGGTTTGGTAGGTCCCAACCAGATAGTCAGTCCTTTTTCATGACACAAGCTTTGAGTCGCTTACTGTGAAAGAGTCAAATAGTGTATCCGTGTTCACTTTGAGTGAAAATATATTCATTTCAATAAAACATAAGGATATCCACATAATATTAATGACGAGTTACTAAATGTTTGTTGCAAGCATTTCACTAAAAGTGTTCGATTTTTAATGGATAATTTAAATTTGAACACATGCTGGCTTACAAACGTATTTTACTGACTTTTAGAGGCTGGCTTAGTGGGATCACTTTTACGTTAACAACAAACTTTCATCATCAAAAGTGGTAAAATTTCAAATTCCTGTACCCACCCGGGTAGGATTTGATCCTCGACCCAGCTATGCCGTGCCGAATGACGTACTTCGATATTATCATCAGATGGGTGTACAAAACTGCCAAGTAATCAAATATACTTCATCAATTAGAAAATCAAAAGACATCTGTTGGATGTTATGGGAAACATAAAACAATCTAATTTTTCATCTAGTGAACAGTTAATGATGAATGACGTATTGTGTGATTTTACTTTTACTTTTTGCTTTTGTCATTTATTCATGAGACGACACATTCATCACTGATGTAAGTAAATTGTATCTTAAAAAAGATGTATGCAATTTACTAGTTAAAGTTTAGAAGGATTTCGAAAGAATTATTGCAGTAACCAGAAAAACTCGTATACTATACGCGTCAAAAGTAAATAACCTTACTGAAAAATAAATATTTAGTAAAAGTAAAATCCTTACTAGGCTGTGACCCCCGAATACCAACACATTATTTTTATTTCCTTTTTGTGGAATTGAAGTAATTTCTCCTCGTACACATAATGTTATTCTGTTTACGTGAGTTGTAATTATGTAAATGACATACACACAATTATACCCCATTTTGTTAGTATGTTTATACCGGAAAACCAAATATCTTACTGCTAATGTAGTATAGGTATGTATGAACGCAGGACATTTTACATACCGGATGTGAGTGTATTATAATATATTTTGTCGGGGTGATTTCGACCCTTATAAAAAGGTTTAAGGTAATATGTTTTTAATGTACCTACCTACTTAAATTATTTTAACAATAATCATTTATTATCAATGGCACTTTTTCACCTAATTAATCGTAGTCGTATAGCGGATGCTTAGCCTAACTGAAAAGTTTGATATAAGAAAAGAGGAACTACACTTTCTTCAATCCCTATCTTTTATTTTGACAATCTAAAGATATAAAAGAAAAGTCGGCTTAGTGCGAACACTGATAACTCGAGATCGGTTAAACAGATTTTTATCATTTTTGGTTTATTGGATTCTTCTCCGTTCCAGATAACTAATAAAAAATGGGTTTGAACAGTCCAACATGTAGAGTTGTTTTGAACAGGCGATTAATTGAACTGACATCTCTTTTCATAAATGGATAATCTATATGCTCTTGTATAATAATAATCTACCAATGAGAGTGTAGCTAATATCGACACTTGAAAGACCACTTAATGTCAGCGACAAAAGCCCAATTTTACAGGATGGGTTTAAAAAAATAAAAATTCTAGGGCGTTTGAGGTTTTGCTAAATAGTCATTAAAAATAAGTAAGTATGCTTTCTGGTACTTGTCTCTTGCGTTAATTTTGCTAATTATTTAGTGTAATAAACTTTTTTTTATAGCTTTAACAAAATTAAAATAGACACACACTTCACTATGAAAAAAATGAAATGCAGTTGTTGCAAGGGAAGAAGTCAATACGAATGATTTTCGAAAATTAAGGTAACCGACAGTTATATCGCGCACTTTTCAATGTTACTGTTCAGTTTAGCCGCTTAGGATATAGAAAACAAGTCAGCAAGAACAATCAACAAGAAATTGTTTTTAGCGTCGCTTGCGATGAAAATATTAATTATGGCAAAAGTGTCGCTTACGCTAAATAGCCTTTCAGGTATCGATATATTGAATCCTTAGAAGAAAGCGAATGAAAATTGGCACCTCCTTAAGCGAATCGGAATTGGATGATTTGGGATCCACTGAAAATTTTAAGAAACAGATAAATCAAGCCAGGGCTATGACTATTATCAATCAGTTTACTAAACCGAATCTATAACAACTAATTAATGACTCTAATAATTCATTACTGATGTTCGATTTTTAAATGGAACAAACCACTACGGGCTTACGACTGTCTTCTACTGTTGTTTCGAAGGCTGTCTTAGTGTGATCACTTTACGTTAACAACTTTCGCCATTAGGTGGTAATTAAAAGTTGGAAATTATTGAGAACAAGAGAGCAACCAAATTTAAAGACTGCGACTGCTGTCATGTATTAAACTCTCAATGCACACAAGTATCCTATATTGAGCCGGATATATGTATATGGCTCAGTGCATACAAGTATCCTATATTGAGTTCGTCCATAGCTCGGTAGGTATTTGTTGAAACACTAACCCCAAAACTATTATCATAGTGTTTCTGACTTAGTGATTAGTTGCTTTGACAATAATAACACCCGCACCCGCACGCAGGAGATATTATATCGACGATATGATACTCGATCGGAGGTTCCTACATACAACTGCCCCCAACTTGGTTAAGTAAAAATGCGACCCTTGAAGGGACGATATTACTTATTTACAGGAAATAAAAACAATCTCTTTCCTTCGACAGGTTTTGCTGCTAGTTGCAATAAAAGTTAAGAAACAAAAGGCAGTGCCTGTAAATAACAATGCATTTTTTTTTAATAAAATTAATCTGTGATCACTAAAAGTGAACACAAATACACTTATTGACTCTTTCACAGCAAGCAACTTAAAACTTGTGTCGTGAAAGAGAAAGATGTTTGGCACCTCTAGGATCGAACCCACGACCTCCGCACGAAACAGTACGAAAGCCGGCGTTGTAACCACCAGGCTACCAACCACTTCATTTCAACCCCCCTTACCTAAAAAGGGGAAATATCTAATGTTGACTTTTAAAGATAACAGAATATAAATAATTAAAAGCTTCAAAATCATTCGATAAAGACTAATTTGGCCATAGATAAACAAACAGTTAACGATTCGGGAATATTCAGATTGTTGGTAGCCCTGTTGCCAATCTTTTATATTATTATTTATGGTTCGTTATCATTGGGTATGGGATAAGGCATTGTGAGAAGATATAAAATATTATCCTATCTTTGAGAATAGATGGTGGTGGTGGTATCACTGAAGAAGCATAAAAAGAAAGCTCGTAAAAATTTAATAAGCTCAGATTTTTATGTCATTATATTTTTCCGGACAATAAACCGTTCGTTTACTGATTCGACTACTTTTCTTTTTGTATAAAAACACGGAGTTGCTCAAGTAGCTATTTTTCGCATCTTTGAGGATTATTACAAAATATATTACGGTTACTACACCCGTCACATTGTGACGCACTTTAAGCACTCGATGTGAAGGCTGTAGGTACCTAAAGTTCTTGTCTATACAAAATGAGTCTGTATTAGGTTATGTGCGCATCCTCCCGTTTCAAACAACAGAACATACGCACCACTGCACATAATAGCGCTGCCAAACCGAAAGAAGCAATACCGCGGTAATCGATTAGTTCCAAAAAAATTTCCACGCAGATTTTTCATGGATTTCTTTTTTTCAAGCTTTTTTCTAATTTGTTTAAGTACATTGAATCGCATTTTTTTATAAATAAAACGCGAAAAGTGAATCTAATTTTGAAATCAAATTGTCGTTTGACACAAACTGTCAGTTGTTTAATAGTTGGTATGATTTACGGAATTCGGACGAAAAATATGTGGCTTAAAACAGATGCATCGGTCGGAATGAAATTGGTATTGACATTATCATTTTTATTATTCCTTAAACTATTATTAAAAATTCATAGTTAGATCACAGGACAACATCTGTCGGAGAAGCTAGTAAGAAAATATAAAAAAAACCATATGAAGCAAATGGTGTCGATAATCAAATTCAATAGTTTACTAACCCGCTTTTACCGACACATTAAAAAAACGCGAAAACTATTCGGGTGAATGACATCTGAAACAGAAAACAATATTTAATACGTTAGTGTGATATTTACTTGTTGTACTTGATGTTTTTGCTTTGATTGCACTTGGGAGGTGTGGTGCGTCTTTCGTCGCCTGGCACGGACCTTTCATCCATTGGATCGCAAATATTTTATATTGTAAAATGTTTATTTCTTGCTTGTTTTTCCATTTAACAGGTTAAGCCATGTTATGCGTGGTAATATTTTATACTAGCATTATTTGTAAACATCTAGTACTGCCTCAGAACAAACCATGTCTAGTGAGGCAGTAAAATTTCCAAATACTTTGTAACTGTTTGAATGTATTGTAATTGTAATATAATGAGGAAATAAATTTTCATTCATTCATTCACATAAGTAGAAAGAGTTGATCGTGAGGGATATTTAATTATTCTGTTCTTCTTTGACCAAAAAAATCCCCGAAGAGGCGCTGTGCCAAAAAGTAAGTTGGTAGTCAAGCAACAGCATCGTTTAACTTTGTGGAGGTAGGTACTCGCTGGTTTTTGTTTTTTTTTTTTAATAAGGGTTCATAATTATGCCTGCCTTATTAGTTTATCTTTCATAATGATAAATATCTTTCTCACACATTGTATGTAAATCCAAGAAGCAACATTTATTTATCTAATGATTATTTGATTGCAAAAATAATGTCTAGTAGGTATATGAATTATATTGCTTTAATGATTTGTAGCGACTTATGAATGAAACTGTTTGGTATTTCGTCGGTTTTTTTTTTTGATTGGGTAAAAAAAACACATAGGTAATGTTTAATTTACAATGGAAGCTAATAAATAAATAACACTCTTCTATACATAGGTGTCAGTATAGCCGGCGGAACTTAATGCTTGAAGCATTCTCTACCAGTCAATCGGTCCCGTCAAATATGAGACAGGATTCCAACTTCGAGTAGAAATTTCAAGTGAAAAAACACATTGAAAATTTCTGAACCGACCGGGAATTGAACCCGGGACCTCTTGATCTGAAGTCGAAGCCTTTGCCACTAGGTTACCACGTTCGGTTTTTTTCTGATTAGTTTCTCTTCAACGCTGTTGGTCTGGGTTCATTTTTTCATTAAATCACCATAATTCTTTTGATATTACGGTCCCTTTGCCAGATGTAACAACGTTGACCAATTGTCAAATATCGGTGTTTGAAACAACGTTGCGCAATATTTCGACATCACATTTCAAATACAATCAAAATGTTAACGGTGGCAGCCATTTTATAACATCTGACTAAAGCCCTTGATCTGGTCAGTCAAATTTTTGGAGACTCCTCTTTTTTACAGTCCTTTTCGAAAACTTTTAATTTCTACCAAGAAATTAAGGTTGATCAAATAGTTACAATAGTCTTGTTTAAAAGGGCTTCAGGCAATGTGTACCGTTTTTCAGCCCTATTTATCCCTTTCGTAGCATAATGAACAACAACGTTAAACTGTTATGCTCTTTTTTTTAATCATTTACAAGTTTATTAGTTTCCTGTCTGTTTGTGAAACGCCCCTCCACACTGGTTACCCCTAGGGGCATTCCTCGAGTCTGGAAGTCAGCCAACGAACACAAAACACTTTCTCCCTATTGCATTCCACAGGGTGATTCATGCACGAAGCGGGGGCCAAGTAACTATTTACTGCACGAAGCTGTTTATTTGTTCTCATGAAATATTCAAAAATTGCCCTGGCTTACGTACGACAACCGTCAAAAACATTTGAATATTGTATAAAGTTCATTTATTTATTAAGGTATTATGTTGGCTCAACTGGTATCTTTAATAATTATTGATCAATTCCACATGGTCTGTGGTGAAAATAAGACAGATGATTATTTTATATAAAAACAAAAGATCAAGCATTTTACTTCGGTTCTCCAAGAATTTTCCAAGCGTGGACGCTTTAATAAAGGATCGATAATCGATGTCATGTAGAATAACTCTCTTTCTGCAGTTGATAAATCTCAAAAACCTCTTCTTTACCCTATCCAGAAAATCTATGCTAACGTTGTAATTTTGAGACCAATATTACATTCGAGCAACGTCCTTACAAGAGACACCAAGGGAAGCTTAAAATTATCTAGACTTTGCAGATCCAAAGTGGTTGGTGGCCCAGCGGTTACAACGCCGGCTTTCGTACTTCGGACGTCGTGGTTCGATCCCAGGTGCCGACCATCTTCCTCTTTCACGACACAAGCTTTCAGTAGCTTACTGTGAAAGAGTCAAGGAGTGTATTTGTGTTCACTTTGAGTGAGCACAGATTCATTTAAAAAAAAAAAAAAAAGACAGACGAGAGACGTACCCCAAAACCTTCATCGCCATCCCGACGATTTTCTAAATATGTGATTTGAAGCTCACGTCCTCAGAGAAAGTAATACTGACATCTTTTAAAAATGTTAACAGTAGAAAATGGAGTACAGTTAAATATTAAACGTAATTTTGTTTAATGAAAGCGGATGACACTTGCTAATATTTAATTGTAGCATGTTTCGAGTACACCAGTCATTCAATTGGTTCAATTTTCCTTGCAGACGGATAAAGTCGTCAATATTATTAACATCAAGGAGTATTTTCAAGTCAAGTTTACTTCTCTGAAAACCTGAACAACTTCATTTATAAATTTAATAAGTTAAATAATATTGGCCCCAAGTGCGATCCTTGTGGAACTCCACTAGTTAGATAGATGAATAGGGACAGATATGCAATTGTGCCATTGTTATTTTTAGTTGGTTGTTTTTTAACCAATTGTTAAGAGATCTTCGATGGACTGAAGGTGCTTGAGGATAGTCTTTTTCAAATGAGTCTTGTATAATTCTTTATACGAGACTCATTTGAAAAAAAATATTGTTCAAATATGAACAAAAAAATGTGGTCGTTGATCATTTTGTATAAAATTAAACGTTAATAATTACTAGCTTTCCCGACAGACTTTGTCCTGTGGACCCTGTGATCCTAACCAGAGGCGGCCCGTTCATTGTGCACTGCGCCTCCAGAAACAAAAATAAACTAATTAAATACCTAACAATATTAAAACATTAATTCTAAAACGTCCATATTTCATTCGTATTCAAAGCTCAGACGGGATCAACGCGAGAATATAATTATATGCGCGCAATTTGGTTGACTTTGTATGAACTATTCAACTTTTTATTAGTTATTCTGTTATCCGGAGCGGAGAGGAATCCAATATCACACATCCGAAGAATCTGTTGAGCCGATCTCGAGTTATAAGTGTTCGCACTAATCCAACTTTCATTTATATTAGAGATAAGCATGTCTAAATACCTGTGCCGGACTTATCTTGACATGCGAGACCTCTTTTTCTATTCACATAACGTTTTTCATGAGCAAAATGTATGCGTGTAAAATATAATATACGTACGAGCAGATAATCATACAAGCTGAATAGTCCACCGCAGTGTGTTTGGCACGTTTGCACAACAATGCATTTAATTAAAACTTTTTGTGATCTCATTATTTGTATTTGCACAACTACCAATGAAATTTTCATTTACATACATTTAATGCGCGCAAAAAGTATCGACAAAATTAAATATTATCGATGTTAAACTATCAAATACTCGTATTATATTACCAGTTTTCATGCAATACGTACATTTTAATACAAGTTTACGTATTATGATGAGTGTGATAATCGATGAGTGATTTTGAAAATTATTAAATGATCAAGTTTTTTTTTAAGCAGACAGGTATATACACTATACACTATACATACAGTCACTGAAGACCTGAGAAGAGCTAACTACAGCATAGAGTTACTGTTACTATAAACCATTAAGATCCGAAAAATATCCTATCTGGGACATATTGTGCGTTGGGATTCATATGAAATTAATTAATAATTGTCTTGTTGTTAGGAAATGTGGATGGTCGAACAGGTCATGGACGAATGCAATATAAATATTTTGGATGCGCAACGTGAGAGAATGGACCGAAATAGGAACGGTGGAGGAGTTGATCCGGCTGGCGCGTGACCGAGAAGACTTCGCAGAAGTGCCAATGGTGGCTAAATCGTTCATGTACATATCTTACGTACCTCTATATTTTCAAGAAAAGTTTTTCGTAATCTTCATTAAACTGAAGATTACGAAATCCATCTTTATAAATTCCTAAACTATTAGTATTAGTAAAATATAACAGGTTTCTGTAAATAAATTTGAAAATAAAATTATTTGGATTCTTTATAATCCCATGTCAAGGTGAAAGATACATTAAACATGGAAAGGTTTTATTACTGCACAACTCTTATGACATTGAGTATTACAGTTTATTTTTTGTATGTGTGAAATCGCCTACTAGGCAGATTGCGTTTGTTTGTGCAAGGGAAAATACATTCAGCTGGCATTGTGCCCACTAGAGTAGGGGCTTCCTACGTCTCTTGCACGCATTCACTTTGCTGCAACTTACTACGGTGAACCCATTGCACTCTAAACAAAAACTTTATTCCATTGCTTATGAAATGAACCTAATTTTAGTAGATGTAAGAGAATACATTTTTTTAATGAATCTGTGCTCACTCGAAGTGAACACAAATACACTTTTGACATATTTCACACTAACCAAAGGGTTGTGTCGTGAAAGCGGAAATGGTCGGCAGGGTCGGGATTCGAACCTACGACCTTCAATACGCTGTGCGCATGAAAGCCGGCGATTGATACCACTGGACTACCAACCATCTCAAACATTTAAACAATAAAGTTGCACTTTCAGTCGTATAATGAATCTGTTAATAATGATTCATAAAAGATGTAATCTCAAAGAGAAAAAACCATTTTATATGGAAAAAAACTCATATAAAGGGTAGGAACTTTGCTCTGGCTTTTTTTTCATGGTTTCGATAGATAGCCTTTTTTGCTTGTTTTTTGTCATGTTATACCTACTTGCATTGAGGCAATAACTAAGCTCCGATTGATTGCTGGCAATACATTCCATATTGTGTTTTTCAAAAGGAATGTGGTGTTGGAGTTAGGAAGAATGAATTAGGGAGGAATGTGGTATAGGAGTTAGAGTTGTTACAAATTTTGAAATAATGGATGCTAAAATAATTTATAGGCTGAAAGAAGGCGTGGTCGACTGAGAATCATGTAGATGGAACACATCGATTCTGTTCTCAAGGAAGGTCATGTCAGATGCCTCCGAAAGGGAAATAGGAAAGGTTGCATGTGAAATTCTTTGTCAGTGGAAGATGCGAAAAAAGTGTGCATGGAAAATAGCGGATGGCCGTTCTATATGGTTCTAGGACATCATGTGTTAGGTAAAATAAAGTTAAGTGAGGATAAGACTGAAAAGGCATAGATGACACACTTTACCACCCAACGTAAATGAACAGGTATAAAAGCTTGCAAACAAAGCGCGACGGTAGTTAAAAACGAAATTTACAAGTTTAACTTCTACTTGAAAACCCTTCAGTAATTTGTCAATTTCCATTTTATATTTATGCAATAGGTATACCTAACTGTTGGCAGCTTGTAGTACGATGAAAATTATTTGCTATTTATACCACATATAAATCCATTCTCGTTAAGAGCAAAGGAAAAAATCAAACGACAATAATTTTCTGTCGTTCAAACTTGAAATATGTTCCCTCGTTGGAGAAATTTATTTTACCAATTATGACGTTGTAATATGAACAGTCATTACTGATACTAATAAAATCTAAATATATATAGAGTAAGAGTTGGGTAGGGCTAATAATTTTTCAAACGATTTATCAAGGCTTGTTTGGACTTGAAAATTATTGTAATTAATTTGGTTCAATTAGTGAGGAAGTTGTATGTAGACGGAGTGCGTCGTTAGCAGTTAGCGGGCCACACGCTGTGCCCCTGGAACTTGATAGTTAGGGAGAATTAACAGTAAGGTGTGTGCCAGGTAATACGGGTACGTACGACCCTCAAAGGGTGACTTATTATTACATGCTCAGCTTTCAACAGCGCGAGTTTTAGAAACGGATAACGTAATCAAATTATCAAAGAACGTCGCATTCTTTTTGCGATTGGGTGACCAGGCACGAATCTTTTGACAGTTGCAATTTAACAGAAGAACGGGTATTGGAGATCGGTTGTCATGTTGCTTTTGAAATATGTTGTCATTATTTAACCCCTAGATCAATGTTCTTTTCTTCTTTTTTAGAATGTGGGCGATGCGGCAATCCACTCCTGAGAGAGTGATCGGCGTTGATCTAAGTTACCATATTCAGTTTTTTTTTTTCAGCATAAAGTGCTGAGATGTCATTTTGTTATTATACTGTGTGTCGGGCTAATTAGCCCGAGTAATGTATTTGAAGCATAATGCTTATAAATACTATTTACTTATAAAAGTGAAAAAAATTAGAAGGAAGGCAAAAGTGAGACAAATTTAATTAGTTCTATAATATGCAATCCTATAGGTATATAATCGTCCGTAACTTGATATTTTCGATGAAACACCACGCAAAAAAATAATATACAATATATTGTTCATATGACAAAACTAATCTATCTACAGGATAATATATTTTTTACACTTATGATTTTCTTCGGTGAGTAGACTGTTTTTATGATAATCAATCAACAGATGTCCGCGAGAAATATTTTTCCTACAAACAACTCAATAAAACTGTTGCTAGAAGAAGAGAATATAAAATCGTCCGCAGTTCATAACGTGGTAAAGTGAAATAAAGGCCCTTTAATTAAGGGACGGTTTAGTTGATTTAAAGGACAGTCAAATAATAATTAATAACTTTTTTCTTTGATGGCTGTCGTCCAATGGTTTTGCTGCTAGTCTGTATAAATAAAATAGAAAAAAAAATGGAATGATGATCATGTTCATAAAAAAATAACTATTTTTGAAACGAATCTGTGCTCACTCAAAGTTGACGACTGAACAATTAGGCTACCAACCGCTCCACATTCTATTTAAAATAATCCTCACAAAATCTAAATTATAAAAAAGATGTCCGAAAGCAATAACACATGATTGGAATCGAATTGGGTTTGCAATTTTTTCAACCTCGCACGGAGAGAAATCGATTTTTGTGCTCTTAATAAATTGACAAGACGTCTCTATATATTATTAATTCAATGCGAAAGTGTTAAGAATTCGTGCGATATCACCATGGAAAAACAATAAAATACCATGCCATACGAAATAAATATCAGTGTAATGATATTTATTTCAAATTGTTTTTGTTAAACTATCATGATATTGTCACGATATTTTATATTTTGCAGGAGGAATGATAAATTATCATAACACCTTTCAAAAAATGCATTACGGACTTATAAACTATCATTACAGTGATGTGAAATTCTTGTGATCATGATATATTTACCTGAGTACTGATATTTTATAAGTACTAATAATTCTTTATAATATTTATCTTGTTATAATATGTGTACACAGTCACAATAATTTTCTTTTTGAGCAGGAGAACGGTTATTTTATAATGAAATTCTAAAAAAAACAATTTCGTGGATATAAAATATGTATACAGGAATGTGAAATTGTCATTATTTATGTAATATTTATAGGTAAACTGATATTTTCTATTTTTTCTGTGCAAAATGTAGGTAGGTACCTACCTACTTATGTTACAAATGTCTGTAATAAAAAAATTAATCATGGCTCGCCCTAAAGTAAAGACAAATACACTTGAAATATTTAACAGTAAGCAAAAGCTTGTGTTGAATGGACAAAAGTCGGCACAGGGGATCGAACCCACCACCTTCGGATTGAATGCCGCCGACTGAAACGCTGATGTAACAATAATTTTAATAATTAGGTACATACCTATATGTTAAATGTACCTAATATTATATCAATTCGTCATTATAAACTCTTTACATCCATTATCATTTTGCACACACTACAGCAAATTTGACAGATGGTCATGTCAAATTCTCAAGACGGCAGAATAATAATTTTTATCCTTCAAAAAACTAGCAAAACCAGCTAGTATGAATTTAACAGTCGGTGTGTTCGGACGCGTGCGTAGTGAATCATAATCATTTTAATGTTTTTCATTAATAATAGACTAATTTAAAGAGAATACTGTGTGCAAACGTGTTTTTACTTTTAATATTATAATATAATTGATGTAGAAACCATTCAGTTATTTAAGTGCTGGTTTAACTTCGTATTTAGAAAATTTTAAAGGTCGGTGAGTATATTTTTTTATATTATTATTGAAGTTTTTTTTTCATTTAATTAAAGATTTGCGAATGAATTATAAATGTTTATGTTATGTAATAAGGTAGGTACCTATTCGATAAATAATAACAATAGCCCATACAATAAAATTATTGTGCGATTGCGGCGTCACAAGCAAGTTTGAACAAGTTTGCCTTACCCAAGGTCCACAGTAGGTACCTACCTATCAAATTTATATTTAAGATAGTAGATTCATCAAATTTGCAAGAATATTATGGAAATTTTAATATATTAGGTAGTTTATTTTATTTCTTTATGTACCTACCTAAACAATATTATTTCTCCATCAGTTTGTTTTTTTTTTTTTAATTATATTGCTGCTCTGTATCATAGTGATATTTTCATTCTGTTTTATTATTTTTAATTTTTTAGTTTACTATTGACTTGCTCGTATATTTGTGATTGTTGTTCATTTTGCATGCATTTTATTTATGTTAATGTATTATTAGTAAGCACCTTATTATCTGCCAATATGACTTGTGTGTGCGAATATAGACAAAGAGATGCGATTGAAATGTTTCCTGTATAATTGTAAGATTTTTATTTTGTTAAGGGCTGAAAAAAAAAAGGAAAAAATGTATTGTGCTTGTAGCTTGGTTATGATTATTGTTCATTTTTCATGCATCTTAATTGTTATAATTTATTGTTTTAATTTGATATTATTTTATTTATCTGTGATTCTTTGGATGTGAGTTTAAAGTTTGTTTTATGTGCTTTTATTGTGTCTGTCATATTTTATTTTATATACCTGTATAATTGATAAACATGTAAATGGCCTTGCCGTATGTAAATAAATAAATAAATAAATAAATAATTTAAATAAAATATCTTAGTATTATCCAAATTATAAGATTAGTAGGTAGTTATTTACAAGTTGAATTGAAATTGTGCCCAAGCTTAATATTACTTAATATTCCGTTACAGAAGAATGTGTAAAAATAATTATTATTTCATTACAGAAGCTCGCATAGACATAAACACCATATTATTGATTTCGGAGCCAGAACTTAAAGAATAGATACCGGTATTAGGGGATCAAAATATCAAGATAATTTAAATAATTCACAATTTGACATCGGAATACTAGATGAACAAGAACAGTCGAAAACAGAAGATTCCGGTTTATCAGAAATTAAGGATATTGAAGAGCTGCTACGAGATCCAATTTTTTTTTATAGTTGTATCTTTATATTATTTAATATATTAAAAGTTAAACTTAATTTAAATGTTTTACTTGCATCCTATATGTTCCTCAAAACAATTTTCCCATTGTACTTATTAATGGAAACTATTGATATTTGTATTTATTGATTTTACAGCTTTCATTTCAAGACAAATAATAATGTATATAATCCTCATCTCTATTTATTACCTACATAAACCTAATATGTACAAATATTTTTTCAGGTTTCGTAACATATTCATAGTATAGACACAGGTATGTATTTGTTCTTGTACAAATATTTTTGCAGTATTCTAAATACCTATATTCACAGTACCTAAAGACACTGGCATTTATTTTGTTCTTGTATGAATATTTTTTAAAGCTTTCTGAATTAATATTTTTACACTTTTCTGAATACCATGGTACCTATATTTTCTTTTGTTTGGATAGTCTTCAAATCTAATTATAATTACAAAACTACTTTCGAACGTGCGCTGGACATCCATTCTCAGAGGGGTGCTAAGTAAACCCCATTGATGATGGACTCTTTGAGTGTTCAAAACTTGTTAATGAATCATAATTAGATTTGAAGGCAAAACAAATAAAAATATGTACTATGGTATTCAGAAAGGTATAAAATTTTTTTCAGAAAGCTGCAAAAATATTCGTAGAGAACGAAGAAAATGTCAGTGTCAATAGTGTGAATATATTCAGAAACCTGCGATATTATTTGTATAAGAATAAATAAATTGCCAGTGTCAATGGTGTGAATATATTCAGAAACCTGCGAAAATATTCGTATAAGAAGGAATAAAATACCAGGTTCAGTGTTGTGAAAATATTCGTATAAGAACGAATAAAATGCCAGTGTCAATGATGTGAATATATACAGAAACTTGCGAAAATATTCGTATAAAAACGAATGTAAAGCAGGTGTGTACTGTAAGTTTAACATGAAAAATGAAAGAGATTTATTCAGATATCACGATAAAGCAACGGGAATTCTTAATAATTTTCTTGAGTGTTTATTAAGAATTCTTGTTAATATATTCGTTGACTTGTCATGTTATTTTATTAAGAAAGTCCTGTGTTTTTATTAGGAAGTGCTTCCTGACAATTTAACAGGACGAAAATCCTGTCAAATTAGTCGGTAGGACGCCAGTCACGCTTTTATGCAGAATTCTTAACAAGTTGTTAAGAATCTTAACAATTTCACTAAGCGTTTTTTTCTCCGTGCGATATTGATCAAGCAAATAATTTTCCAAGTTCTAATTGAGGCCTTATAAAACGTATTACCCTATTCTTTATAAAGTTTAAAATGAAACTACATATACCAGATTGAATGTGACCTTTTATTGATGGACAGTGTATTGATCCACTTCAATCTAATTCAATAATGTACGAGTCCGTATCACGGGGCTAGGAGTAGGTAGGTATATCGCACTGAACGTATCAGTTAAACTGTATTCGGTGCAGTGAACCGGCATACGTGTCGGATATATCTCTCTGTCGGCAGCGCCCTTCAAAAGCCTCTTCGTGAACCTTTCACCTTGACGACTCAACTATGAAAATAGATTACTAATTTTATTATCTATGACAGGCATGAAATAATTGATTGAAGCATAGATTAATCTTGAAAACTTTTTGAAGAGAAAAAGTAGAATGACACGCGTCAGACATAAGGTCAGTAAAATGCTGTCAGGATCTGAACCGACAGGACGTCCATCTAAAAGATAAGATTAAATAAAATTTCCAGAATCGTGTCCTCTATTTATCCAAAATTGAAGCTCTATTTTAGTTGGTCATCGCATCAAGCGTGATCGGCTGGACTGATTTCGCTAATTATGTTTTTATTGTGTTTTGTACTTATAGTCAGGAGAAGGTTCTAGCATTTTTTACAATATAAATAAATAAACTTATCCATTTTTGTATTTTAATTTGATTGTTGTTTGACGAACTGTTAGTTGATTGATAGTTGGTGTGATTATCAGAATGCGCCTGTAAATATTGCTTAAAACAGATGCATCGGTCGGAATCATATTGGTAATTAATTTAGCATTATACAAATTCGAGCTCAATATTCACAGTAAATGGTATTCACGTCTCAGGATGGAAAATTAAAGATGCATGTCCTCCAAGAATTACAAGATTGTGACCATGAAAAAGTAAAGAATAGTAAGCGGTGTACAGATTAATATATACCAAAAAGCAAACAATAATAGTGCAAAATAGTACAATTTGAAGACAGTTATTAAATGAATGTAGGTACATATACTTATCGACGATCAGAAAGATAAATATGGTAGATTTCAGAAACAATAATTATTAATTTGGCCACAATACGAGTATCAAAAAGCAAACATGTCGAGTTGTCAATGGTTCGTACTGATAAATCTAATGGGACATGGATTGAAGGTGAATTAACAGTTAGTTTTCAGCATGAATCTGCCGCTGATATAAAATTTATTTCGATTCCACCCCAATATCACTTGTCTGTTCCCATGCAAGTCAACATTATTCATAGGTATATGGTGGATACTTTGAAATGCAAAGAGAACTGTTAAAGTTATATACCTGCAGTTTTTTTCGTATTCATGAAAACAGCAAACCCAATTTACTAGTCGGAAGGCTGTAGAAGTATTAAAGAGCCAATACACACGTATAATATTTAACAGTTCGTGAGGGGAGATGATTTATAAATGGGACTGAGAGCTATTAACCTGGCCAGTTTATGCGAACGGATGGAGTTAAGAAGATGTAATATGTTTGCCAGGGAGATACATTACCCCCAGAGGGTTTCTCTAGTTTATCTTCGGTTGGTATTCGCAACACGTGTAAGAATAATCAAAGGCCGATGTTGAGAAATATTCACCCAACAGGACACGGTGCCCAAATTTTATGATCAACATTATTAAAACCCCTTATGCTGTGAGAGCTTGTTTATATTCAGGTAATCTAGTAAGAGATATAAATTGAATATCCATCCATATGTCGTAGTTAGACAACATTTCATGGTTTTTTGGCAAATGGTAATATTAAAAGTATTTTTCTTTTACTTAAATAGTGTGTGAAGCTTTCCTTATAGACGTCCAGTCTTAAATATGAATATTAAATGCGAATTCGTATGACAAATTGATTACAATAAAACCAGTATAATTCCTACCAATGCATCCGTTTTACACGATGTTTTCAAGGGCACATTCTATCGATCACACATTTTACGTATGGTATTGTTTTGGAAAGAAAATTGTGAAATAGCCCCAGTTCAGTCTTTGACAAAGGAATCTTAACAATGTTCAAACTTATAATCTAAATTAGTTATGGTCGAATTTCGAGCACTGGCCGACCACTAGTAGATTTGAAAAAAACAAAGAGTATTTTCTAATAAATTACCACGGTTTGTAATTCTTTTCCTGTTTGTTTTGACAGCCGCTGACAAAATTACGCGTCAAGAAACCTTATGAGATATTGATCGCGAAGCACGAACACCAAATTACTCGGTGGGACAGCAATAACTTTTGACAGAATAGTTTTGGTGGCGTTTACACAAACAACATTATAATGAGCCGCGGGCGGAAGCCTTCCTCTTCGGAGTGTACTTTGAAATTGTATTTGAGTGTATTGTAGTGGAGGTGAAACTGGAAATGTGGTTGCAGTTTGCGCGTGTAGAGTGTTTGGCAAATATGTTAAGAGCGGCTGCATCCGACTGTTATTGGTAAAGTTCATGGTAGCCGGGAGGAAATAAATTTGAAACAGAAACAAGTCAAATTTCATTTGGGATTCCGCGAGCTCGCCTTATCCAACAGAATTTGATAAGAATTACTTATGTTTTAAATTTTTGTTGTCTGATTTTCAAGAAGTTCCTGCCCTCAGCAATATCATCATGCAGCAGAAAATAACAAGAAGTTGTCACCATTAATTATGCAAGGTGCATTAGTCGGACGCATCAGTCCAATTTCACCATTGCAACATATTCACACAGAACACAGGCAGACGGGATAAAACCCTTTTTAAACAGCACTTATTAGAGAGTTAGATTCAATGCTGAAAGATATATTCTCATTCAGCATGTCGTCAATAGAGTAACGGCTTTTCCAATGAGATGCTTTCTTATCTTCCTCTTAAATGTGAGATCGTTCAATGATCAGAGACTTTTGAAAGTCTGTGCTTTAATGGCATATAATATAGCTTGTTATTTATTCAGAATTAAAGAGATATGGGTATTAAAATAAAAATTGAATGGTTAACGATCGTTGGATTTTTTTCCAACGATCGTTAACCACAGGGAGTTGAAAGTCTAAAAGTCCATAAAATCAAGTCAGCAATAACATGGTAGAACAAATGAGAAAGAGCGAAGTTCAAGGTATTAAGATTATATTGAGATCTGGGCCTTTAAGTGACTAGCATGCTATGTGAACAAATCCCAACAATAGTTTTTGGTGACAAACAACATAACAATCACATGTCGTTAAAATCAAAATGCGACTCATGTTTAAATTTTAATTTCCACAAAAGTAGACTGAAGTGAGTGAGGTGCATTCTATTTCTTAAATTTAGTGTGAAATAATTAATTATTCAGAATTTCATATTGATATATCGCTCATTTTTTTATTTATAGTTTTGCGTGGACATAAATTTACACATCTTTCATATTATTTAGTGTGCAAAGACGATTTGTTTATTATTAGACAGTGGTAGGTACATAATATGTACATTGTATATTTCTGTGTTCTACGTCGTGCATGGCGCGAGTTGATTCTACGCCCTCCCCATAGGACAACCTAACGGCAGACCTACACCTACATGTTTGGCACGACACGGAATAACTCAAACGCAAACACCAAACTCTACACACACGATAGGTACCTATTATTTACTGTATTTTGTTCTATCTATCCATTTCATTTTTTTTTGTTAAGTTCAATGTCGATCCCAAATACAGTTTTCGAGCACATTCTTCATTCATAGGTTATAATTACAAAATGATCGACCACGGTACCAAAATTATTCTTAAAAAGATTCGCTGTATTTGCGTATAAAATCAATCCAAAGCACTTAAAAATTAACTTAAGTTTAATCTATCTAATTACAGTGAAAAAATTTTCTTCGTAGTGAAATTACAACAAAACATTTATTCATTCATTATTAATTCATTATGAACAAAAGACAAACTACCTCGGATTTTCAGTAATATTAAATGACATCACTTGATATATTTTACACCACCAGCTATCTCTTTAAGGGGCTATGTAACGCAAAATATTTTTCGTGTCTGAATTGGAATATAGATTCTGATTACGCTCCTAATTCCAATTAGACCCCCAAAATCATGGATATAAAAACTACTTGAGATGACAAAATGTTTAAAATCTGTTAAAATATTTAGTTAAAATCGTATCTATCCATCTCAACTAACATAACAAACATAATATATCGCTATTTCATTTATACCCTCTTGTTCATAATAATAATACCTACCATTTTTTTTTGTGCGCAGTGGTGTAGCAATATACTTGTGAAGTATTTCTGTGGAATAAGAAACATTTCTTTATTCTTTAAACACATTTCTTTATGATTAATCTATCAATATTTTGGTTTTAAATATTCAACAATTTAAATATTGAATCATGTAAGCTTATCAGATGTGTTATATTGTGATGAATTAAGTACCTACTTATAATATTTTTTTAAACACATGGAAAAACTAAAATCTTTCATAATAATATATTTATGCGATGATATTATCTTCAAATACCTACATAAGTTCCGCGAAAGACTAACCACCCAATCTAAATACCTACTCAGACATGTTACATAAAATACTATAAAAACTATCTGTTCCGCCACTGTTAAAGAAACAAAACATACATTTCTCACAATGTGACGTCTTAGAACTGCACAAGTTTGGGTAGGTATGTGGCTAGGCAGAAACACTAACACATTTGATTGCATTTGAGAAGACACAATAATATCAACCATCTGGTAACAAGTAGTGTCCGTTTAGGGACTAGTAAAAATAATAATATGACTTACAGCCATTGACGTGATCTTTCGTTCACTTGCAACCATGTTTTTATGTTATATCCCACAAAATGATCCTTTTTTGTGTTCACTATCCAATGGAACCCATCGAAATTTAGTAAAAATAAATAATTCCAATAGATTATAATTGTGAAGTTCGTACGTAACTCCATATATTTCATATGATAAAACTAATCCAGCTACGAGAAATATTTTCATACTTTTAATTTTCGTCGGTAAGTCGATGGTTTCTAAGACACTCAATCAAGAAATGTCCGCGGTAAATATTTTTCTAATAGACTGCATCATTCTATTTGGCGCGCGGGAATGGTGGGGCGATCTACGTAGAAAATGTTACGTCGTAATAGTTCCAATATGGGCCACCGCGAGCCAAAAAGGAAAGCGCCGACTATACATACAACAGAGCAGTTGCTACGATAAGATATGTCTAATTGACCGCAGTTCTGAACGTGGTAAAAAGAAGTTGAGATCCTTTGAGAGAAGATATAACTGATTTATAAATCATTATTTTCTATGCCTGTCGTCCGAGAGGTTTTGCTGCTAGTTATAAATTTAAAAAAACATGACGATGTCTCACAGAACAGTAATGTGTCGATTTGAAAAATCACATTGTATGGGTATAACTCAAACACGTTTTTACAGACATTCACTAGGTCCGTGTAGTGTGTGTCCTATATTATTAGTCTTCCTTGACTCCAGATGACTGGCCAGATGCAATGGCTAAAAATATACCTAGGTGGGTATGTTTTTATAGATGTGACAATAATCGTTTTTTTTTTTCACTCACTGTCTAGGAACCATAATACAACCTACACAAGATAGCACTGTTGTTTCATTCGCAGGGTGTTGAAAGTAAACCTTCATTTATGTAGCTTGGCTCTACTTTTCTTATACCTAGAATGAATGAATGAAAGATAATAAAACTCCATAAGAAAAAATTTGCTGCTAAAGAAGCAGTTTTTTGTAAGTTTTTGCTGCATCACTCGATCCATACTTCGGGTGCAAGTCAGTTAAAAAAAAAGAAGCAGTAGGTAAATTGCATTTATTGAATCCATATTATTATTGTGCTCAATTGTATTGTGGATGGAAATAAAAACAAATAAAATATTTCTAACCATAAAAATATTGTAGATTGTTCCATCGTGTCTCACTCTTGGTGTGCAAAAAAGTGTAGGTATAATAATAATTATTTGAGATCAGATACATTATAAAAAAAAACATTATCCAAACACGTTTTTTTAAGTGAATCTGGGCTCACTCAAAGTGAACACAAATACACTCTCGACATCTTTCACATAAAGCAAACCTTGTGTTGTGAAAGTGGAAATGGTCGGCACCGGGATTCGAACCCACGACCTTCAATACGATGTACGTACGAAAACCGCCTAATATTTTTCAAAATACCTACCTAATAATTTTCAAAAGACATAACACTCGGCAATGAATATTTTTTTGTCTTAAATACCTATTAGCATTTTATTTATAATCAATCAATCAATCAAAACTCCCTTTGAACTCCACTCAGGAGCATAGCGAGGAGCATAACAAGAGCTCTCCACTGCGCTTGATCTTGCGCAGTGCTTATGACCTCCTCACACACCATGTCCAACTCCCTCAGCTCTGCCTCGAAGGAACGGAACACGGTATGAGAGGGTCTTCCAGGTCTTCGAGACCCTGAAGAGAGGAAAAACAGCGCTCTCCTCGGCCAACTGTCATTCGGCATCCTCAACACATGTCCCAGCCATGCCAATCTCCTCTCCGTAATGGTGGAAGGGATGGGTCTGCGCTGGGTGCGGCGGCGTATAGCGTCGTTCGTGTTTTATTGATAAGCAAAAACATGTCCAAAAAACATATTTTCAAAATAATTCCATATTCTTATGCGCTGCCAATTATTTTAATCTTGATTCGCAACGTAATAAGGTAGGTACTTATACATATTATAAACTTACAAAACATAAAACGTTTTTGTTTATTTCATGTTTGGCCTAACTTCTCTATATTATTATTATTTTTAGTTGGTTGGATATCAGAAAAATCATGGATATCTAAATCTTCCTTCAGAGAGAGTCTAACGCCGTATTTTACTTAGACTCCCTCAAAACTTTTCAAAAGAATCTCTATCGCAACTTCATACAAATAGAATGGTCATAAGGACCATTATGGTACAACGACTTGATATGAGCCGTCATGAGAAATTTTCCAATATATTGGAATATTTTTGAAAAATAATCTAACAAGACAGAGCTTTGGTAAGAATTTTAATTGGAAAATGATTTTTAGTGTTTTCTGAAAAATCTGAGAAAATTGGCGAAAAATCCTCACGAACATATATTGTAAAATTTTCACCATGATCTTTATCTCTAAACGTATTTTATCTAAGTCTTACACTTCTCGAGATATGCGTCAAAAAGTGTTTGAGACAACTTCGATAAAACCTCAAATAACGTGTAAAGAATGCTTTTTATGGAAAATCGGCCACGAACATATATAGTAAAAAGGTTTGATCTACGTATACACATAATCAAAATTTCCTTATCCATGAATATAGAGCCGGAATTGAGCGGAGAAAACAGTGAAAAACGGCTATTTTAGGAGTAAGGCCCCTTAAATATTTGATTTGTCTTCTACGATTTTCATCAATTTGTTTATTCTGTATTATTTTATTTACATTACCATTCAACTTTTAAATGTATTTAACACAACATTTAAATGCACAAAAGTTCGATTGTTGTCCTCTATATATAGGTATAAATGAACTTTTCAAAAATGACAGGTCCAATTTAATGATATTTATTTCACTCAAATGAATATTGTATCTGAGTTTTTTTTTTACTTTTAAAAGGATGTTCCACTAGCTACTAAAACTGTGATATTTTTAAATGCATATGAAGTTACACTACGTACATACACTTACACTAAAAAGATGCACTATTTATAGATTACCTCGCGTATTTCTATGTAATGATAAATCTATCGAGTTATATGTATGTACATGGTTATATTTCTAGAAACCTTTTTGAATCTGTTATTAAAAGACAAGTGATGTTGAAATATTGAGTTTGTGCCAACAAACTTTATTAGAGTAAAAGTCTCATTTAAGCCATTACAAAAGGCAGGAAAGTTCATAACGTGTCGGACGTACGTATAGAGTCTATTCACGGACAGAATAACAAGACAGGCCGTTCGAATGAATTAATAATTGTTATGGAGTACTAAACTAATTATTCCTTCAGGCACAGCGGAAGGTTTCAACTCGCATATAGGTTTGTACATCACAAATTATTCTATGAATAACTCAAGTTTACCTTAAAACTTTCTGTTAGACTTTGCAAATTCTAAGCCAATTAAGTGACAGCTAGACCTAACACAATAATACGCCTTATTTGCGTATTCCTAATTATTAACGACTAGATAACATCCTACTCCCATCTACTACATTTCCGGTCACCCACCGGTGTTTCTGGAGGCGCAGTGCACAACGGGCCGCCTCTGGTTAGTACCAAAGGGTCCACAGGACAACGTCTGTCGGGAAAGCTAGTATTATATAAAAATGGAAACCGATTTTGGAGCCTAAACGGCTGGAACGATTTCACTGATTCTTTTTATTGTCATGTTTGCTTTTGCCATGAGAAGGTTCTTATGAAAGAAAAAATTAAGAATTAGAAAATCAAAGAAAACTCTAAGTAGGTAACCTTCTTGGTACTTTTAACAATATAATTGTTATTCCAAATTTGAAAAATTGAAATTAAATTAAAGTTTGACAGGAACTGTTAGTTGTTTGATTGTTGGTGCCATTGGTTGGTGCGATTGACAGAATGTCGGTGGAAAATATATGGTTTGAAAGAGATGCATCGATCTAAATTACATCGGTTAAAAGGTAATACATTTTATTACAGCTTATCATTATACAAATAAGAATTCAATATTCATAGATAGAACACAGGACAACGTCTGTCGGGAAAGCTAATTTTATTATATTAATGCCTCGACACTTCATGAGCTTAAACGCCACTGGCAAAAATATGACCGTTCTCAAGAATATTGCACAATAATGATAATTACTTTCATGACAAAAAGAAATTTTCTGTAAAATCAAAATTAAGGAAAATGAATTCAATACTGCATAAAAATGGCTAAAGTTGGCATAAAGCAACATTATCATTCTATTCTCAATAGGTAATATTATTAAGGTTGCGAATGAAGGTTAGACGGAAAGAAAAAGCTCATTGATACATTTTCATTTTACAGGGAGCAAAATCAAAATTAACGCCACCTACTGTATTGAGTATTGAATGTTTCTCAAACATTATTTACCTATTTACCAAAGAAACTTTATCAACACTATTTGTACTGGAAGAGAGGAATATAAATTCATTACAATCTCAAAAAGCGAAAAATTTTAATGATCTATTTTGCCGGCCACCCTCAAATGTTCGGAAATTCACTAAAAAGAGATTGCAAGATTTGTAACGGAAAATAAAAATGTGTTAAAATATTTAAAAAAAAAAGATAGTTGCCAGGTAGAATAGACAACAAAATAAATAGAAAAGTATCCGAGTAATGAAATATTTATTATTTAAAGGAAGAGCAAGTTTTATTTATTTATGTGTTATTCCGTGTCTAAATTTGAAATTGTTTTTCACGTAGTGCACGCCGGCAAACAATATAAATAATTTATAACACGTATCGGCCCTGTCACGCTGCTTCGGGGGGCCTTTTCTCTATAAAACAAAGCTACCTATAAAGATATTATTTTTATCATATGTAGGTCAGTAGGTACCTATATGTTCCTACACCACTCGCACTTTCATTTATTTGCAAAGAAACCCTCAAACAGCAGGTAGAATCTGCTGGTTTCAGAAGGCCGTTAAGATACAATACATAGATATATTACAATTTACGTCAATATGAACACACTACAAACATATTTATGTTATTCACTTAATAACATCACTCTCAACACCGGACTGCAAAACATCCACCCACCATCCTTTAAACAGTTGCACTTTCACAACTTTATAGAATCTTTCGTTTACTCACGACATTGTCGAGAGATTAAAACAGATAACTGAACTTGATAATGTATAAATATTGGGTGGAGATAGATTAGGTATTTCTCATATTTAGTTCATTAACCACAAAGGCTTCGTCTAATAAGCTCTGTTCAAGGGGAATGGTAATAAGTTTAGAAGGTAACATTCATTATCAGTGAAATACGTAACTCTAATAAACGCATCAGTAAAGAAGATGCCTTCCACCCTATACAGGGTGACTGGTAATTCAATACATTCCTTGTAAGGGGTTATACTAGAGAAAATTTGCAACAATTTTGTTCCCATTAACTAGGGGTAAAATACCAGTGGTTTTCGAGTTATTTAATTTTTAGAGTTTTTTTTCAATTTTCCACCTTTTGACCTAAAATTTAAAATTGTGAACAAAGTACTCCATTTAGGAAAGTAAAAATATGCTTTTCCAATAGCTGAAGAATAAAGGAAAGGCTGGTGTAAAAAATCAAGAAGAAAATCTTAAAAACCTCAGAAATACAACGTTTTAAAATCACAATTCGGTGTTTTTTATTTTTTATTTCGATTTGTCTAACGGACTTACTCCAAAAAAGTATAATACACTTGGCGTACAAAACACAAGAAAAACTTCCCCAATTAATAACCTTTCAGAAAGCGTATGAATGTTTTCGATTTTACCACAGTTTCGGAAAATAAATCTTATTAAACGATTAGAAGGCGCAGACTCAGTTCAACTTCGCCATACTAATGCTGGACTACATAGTGTAGATGATCATAACGAAGCGCAGCTTTGAATTTTATTCATGTTGAAGTAAATGGGTTGTTTTCCTACGGATACGCCGCTTCTTTAAACAGCGGTGAATATGTCAGATGGGAACATTGTCAATATTGTTTCCGTAGTAACGAAAAACATTGTCATATAATTTTGAAAGACGCCGTCTTGTCAGATGACGGCCCGTTCCCTAGGAACCCACTGCATAAAGTCGTTTGTATGAAAACGCCTACGGCTTCATAGCACCATCTGATCGTACAATATTGATTATTTTCCAAAAATGTAGTGAATTGGTAAACATTTTTACCTTTTTGCAAAGCTTATTGATTGGGGAAGTTTTTCCTGTGGTTTTTACGCCAAGTATATTATATTTTTTTGGAGTAACTAGCTTAGAAAAATCGAAATTAAAACTGAAAAACTGCTTTTTATGGTAATAAAATTTTGTAAACTTATTCCTTTAATTCGAGTGTAATGGTCTGTTTTCCTAGGACTACGGTACTGGTATAGCGGTAGCGGTGAACGTCAACTTAGAACATTGTCAATATTGTTGCCGCGGTAACAAAAAAACATTGACAAGAGTGCCGTCTAGTCTTTCTAGTAAGGTTATAAGGGGTCAAAGAATCTAGATTGCCGCTTCTTGAATTGAAATTAAGCTGTAAACCGGCTTTTCAACAGTATTTTAATAAAAAGTGTAAAATAATGTAATGATGAAAAAAAAATCAACATTGAATCTATACTGTGTTTTATATTCTTGTTTCGACTAAAAAATGAAACACGAATGAGCATATTGTGCACATGAAGTATGAGTTGGCTGGAAGACATCCTTCGGAATAAGTCTGCCCTTTTATTATTTTAAATGGTTGTCAAAAATGTAATTTACTTTGGCAATAAAGCTTTATTTATTTATTTATGAAATAGAAACAAAATTAACTTTACATAATCATCTAGTTCGGGCTACATAGTCTTTTTAAAATAAATTAAATACAGTCTTACTTATACCACATATTTAACAAAAAAAACGATATCAGATACGATCATACCGTCATCGGTAGCCTAGTTGTACTGGCGTGGATTTCAGATCACGAGGTCCCGTTAGTATTTTTTCACATAAAATTTCTACCCGGGGTTGGCCTGTCTCAGATTGGACTGGGAAAAATTGCCTCAGGCAAAAAGTTTCGCCAGCTATACTGACACATCTGTGTTATATTATTATTATTATTATCATTCAAATGTTTAAACACTTTGATACACCTTCGTTTTCTCAGCCCCTTTGCTGCAGAAAATCGAGAGGGTGCGAGGGACTTTTCATCATCCGGCTAGCTCACCGATGCTGGTATAGTCCGCTCGCTGCATCAACAAACAATATAATCTCTCTCTCTTTCTATGGCTCCTCGGCTTTGTGACTTTCATGGGAAGGAACATGCATGATTTTTTTTAAAACCCAAATTTAGAAAATAATAAATTTTATTCATTTGAAACATAATTTAGGGCAAATCCAAATAATGGCAAGGACGACGTTAAAATCAGTAAAAATCATACAAAAAAAATTAAATTAATTAATTGGCATGTCGTGTACGGATATGGTGAAATTTAATTATTCTACATTACAAAACAACACATCAAAAGGCTTAAATGTTAAAATAAAAATAAAAATACCTATAATTTTGGGATGGCGGGTGGCACTAAACACTGTATCTTTTTTTAGGCACTCACAGTCCATAAAGTCCATACACTAATTATATTGTCATTGTCTGTTCACTTTGTCCTCACTTTGTTCTCGTTCGAAGTCCTATCATCCGCATCCACTTCCTGAGTATCTCCACTTGCCGCGGCCGCGCAGGCAAGGAGTCCTCTCGTCCATTCTTCCCGGAGACCCTCTGTCCGGTTATGTGCGGTCCCATCTCTGCATTCGCTTTGTCGGCGCCCTCCAGACCTCTGGCGAGACGCCCTCTCATTGATCCCCAGGCAGACTCCAACCTCACATCCATCGCCTGGCCTTCCGGCACTGTCAGATGTGTGGGCAGCACGCCGAGACGCTGCCCTTTAGACGAACCCGTCACTTGACCGTTACATATGTACGATGTTTCCGAAACACTTAGATTCTGACAATCTTCACTTTTTTTTCTCTCGTGACACCTCTCTCTTCTTTGTTTTTTTCTGCTCGCTGCTGGCTGTCGAGTACCTGCTTTTATAGCAGGGTCTCTTGACCACTTCTCCGTCATGCTAGGGCGGATCGTTCACCTCCCTTACTGGTCCCTATCCCTTCGTTGGGCCACGCCTCCTTCCTTCGACTTATGTACCTACCATCCCACCATCGCCAAGTAATAATATTACAATAATTATTGTTTAAATTCTGTACCTACTAAACTAAACAATCATGACCACTTAATGAATCCACCATTGTTTAATCCGTACACGTTGCCTTTTACATAATTTACTAACAATTAATTTGTCAATATTTTTATAGACAATATGGTATGGTTCACCTTAAATCGATCCGTACACGCTTTGTAGGTACATGCCTTTACAAAAATCTTTTTTTGAGGATTACAGAAATTTATAGTTTGAAAATAATAATTAATTACATCAATGTTACATAGGTACCTGTTATCGTAATTTGCAAATGTCATTTTAATTCGATTGTCCAATATTTATTTAAATCATAATTCTGAAAGTCTCTACATTATTACATACATTTTAAATTGAACAGCAAGAACCATGATTATTTTTATTTTGCAATTAGGTACATATTTGTCAAAGAATATATACCTACCTATCTTTACTGCTTGAAAAAAAAATTATGTTCGACGTCTCAAAGTGAGAGCCGCTTTCTAAACATCTATATTTTTATTTGACTTCTTTAGATAACAATAGGTACCTACAATATTTTTTTTTTACGAGGACACGCTACACAGCCAAATTTACACATGTTGATATTTGGACGCACGTGTGAAATATCTGCGCCAAGATTCCTTCCCGTTATTTTATTTTTTTATATCCCTGGACCTTTTGAAGAAAGGACTCTATTCAAAACAATATTCGTTTCGTTTATTTATTTATTCTCTTACAGAAACAAAGAGTCGTCCCTTGCCATTATTCGTATAACATAATTTTTCAAGGCCCACTATAAGTCAAAGCATCCAAATACTCTTAACTTAACAAAAAAATCGAACAATAAGCACTTTGGAGTTTTGCCGCCTACATATCGACTATATCAATCCACCCCAGGAACTTCGGCAAAACTCCAAACCTCATAATATAATCCTCAATACATCCCAATTACTAATCAATATGCAATTTCTTTTTCCCCTATTTTAATCAATTTACCCTCCTTATCTACCTCGCCTTGATTCTGAGATAACCTGCTATCCGATAGGTATTGACAATCGAGATAAATTTCGCAGTGCCCGGCGCCAATCCATCTGTCCAAATCGTTTCTCGGTTATACTCCAAATGGATAAAAATATAACTGGTGTACACAAGGTGTTAACTATTGTGTGGTTTATATGCAAATAATATATCAGATTGTCAATCTACCTAGCTGCACACATCACTCGATTACTAATTATTTTACCCTTTGCCGTCCTATACCCGGGAATGTAAGATACTACATAATAGCCTACATGAAGTGCCCTAAATTACTATCTTCCTAACTATTATAGATACCTATTTGCTATTTTATTAAAGAAAAATACAAATTAACACTAAATAAAGCCATACTACGAAGTCTGTCCAAAAGGTGAACTATGGAGCCTCCGGTGTGCCCCCAAATATCTGTCCATCTGCCCAACTTTATATGTTTCTTCCCGAGAACGTATTCGCTAACTCTTTCACTTCTATCCTCTCAAAATATCTTCTTTCCTCCGCTTTAGCCGACTTGTTAACTCAGGCGCGTCTAATCCACCCTTAGAAAAGACAGGAAGAGCGAGTCATTCCCTTGCCCTCGGCAACTCCTTCTGTCCTACTCTATACGTCTCTTCCCGAGAACGTATTCTCTAACTTTCCCTTCTACCCTCTTAACTCTCATCTCGATCTCTCTTCTAAATGCCTTCCTACCCTCAATCTCAACCAGCTACGTTCCACCGCGTTAGCTGACTAGTTACCACGGGCGTGTCAAATCCACACTTAGACAAGACAGGAAGAGCGAGTCATCCCCTTGCCCTCTGCAACCTAGCACTCGCCCAGTGAACGGCTCGCAAGCACCTCTCTGTGCCGTTACCGATCCTAAACTCTCGCACATTCCTCAGCACAACTGTGCTTCCATACCCTCTCTCGCAGTTTATCTCTTCGAAACAACACCTCGCTACCCTCTCAACTCTCACCTATAATATCTCTATTCAATGCTTTCCATCCGAAGAACACTCCCGGCATACACCGCAGCTCTCCCCCCAGACGCATTCACAGATGGCTGATACATTTAAAACTACAAGCTATATCTCTACTTAACTATCAAAATCTTCTACATATCTACCTACTGACTCCTTATATTTAAACATTAAATCCTACCTAAGCTACGGTGCTCGTCAGCACACTGTTGGTTTTTCGAATTTCTGCCTTCTACAGAACACTCGAAATTCAACTAAAAGAGCGGAGGTTATATTCTAGGACCGTAATCCTCTCGGCTCACAATATGCATACCTGGCTAAGCATATTCCTAATCTACGAGTTATAAATCTAAAAAATTCATGAGTCAATTATGTACCTAAATTTATTTCAAAATATCTATAGGTATACCTAACCAATAAACATAAAAACACGTAAACTACTTAATACACACGTAATTCCTACCCGAACAACATTAAAATACCCCGGCTTATCATCACGAAATCATAATCATCACAATGCCCAATCGTAATCATTACATTGGCAACATCAATCCTCGGCGTCCATACCTAATCACAACCTGACCTGAGACAACCAACTTCTAATTGAAGCATCGGTATTATCACCACAACATTTCACCTGATTTTTTTTTTTAAAACAATTAAGTGGCATAAGTACATACTCTCGGGTAGTACTGGAACTCCATATCCCAGATGGGGTGATAAGCGAGTCGCATCCTTAGCGCTCGCTGAATAAATGTTAAAAAAATTAATCCCCTATTTTCAGTTTAAACTGGTGTTCTCTAAACAAAACCTGATCGAACTATTTTATTGTCACCCACATAACACAGTTCCTCAAAATACCACTATAGAATTATCCGCGAATTCTCAACTCAAAACACTACGTGGAACTTAACGAAATATAAATTCACACTCGTACCTCTATCGACGTACAAGTACCTGATATGATATACGACCGATGTCTCAAATACAAAAAAAATCCACTGAAAATGTAAACCGTATCAAATCTGAATTAAAACAATCTAAAAATGATTCCTAACATATCGATAACTCCATTGAATTAAATTTTCCTAACTCGTCTACATTTCTTAAACGGTGATTTACGAATACCGTCCCTAAATAAGAATCCAGGCAAAGGCATATTAAAAATCAAAACTTGAAAGCCAATAAACAAAAGAAATTTCCCGTTGCATTCCTTCCCTGTCACATTTACGATGCCGGCCGAGAGAGAGAGATTTCAAAACACGCATACAAGATGTACGCAACTGGGTTCGTGCTTGAACTAATATTACAAGCTAATGGGCTCGCGCATTTAAGCGAACTTGAGCTTGCTAGCTCAAGCAAACGCCCCACACGTTCGGCGCCACTTTGATACACCTTCGTTTTCTCAGCCCCTTTGCTGCAGAAAATCGAGAGGGCGCGAGGGACTTTTCGTCATCCGGCTAGCTCACCGATGTCGGTATAGTCCGCTCGCTGCATCAACAAACAATATAACCCCTCTCTCTTTCTATGGCTCCTCGGCTTTGTGACTTTCATGGGAAGGAACATGCATGATTTTTTTTAAAACCCAAATTTAGAAAATAATAAATTTTATTCATTTGAAACATAATTTAGGGCAAATCCAAATAATGGCAAGGACGACGTTAAAATCAGTAAAAATCATACAAAAAAAATTAAATTAATTAATTGGCATGTCGTGTACGGATATGGTGAAATTTAATTATTCTACATTACAAAACAACACATCAAAAGGCTTAAATGTTAAAATAAAAATAAAAATACCTATAATTTTGGGATGGCGGGTGGCACTAAACACTGTATCTTTTTTTAGGCACTCACAGTCCATAAAGTCCATACACTAATTATATTGTCATTGTCTGTTCACTTTGTCCTCACTTTGTTCTCGTTCGAAGTCCTATCATCCGCATCCACTTCCTGAGTATCTCCACTTGCCGCGGCCGCGCAGGCAAGGAGTCCTCTCGTCCATTCTTCCCGGAGACCCTCTGTCCGGTTATGTGCGGTCCCATCTCTGCATTCGCTTTGTCGGCGCCCTCCAGACCTCTGGCGAGACGCCCTCTCATTGATCCCCAGGCAGACTCCAACCTCACATCCATCGCCTGGCCTTCCGGCACTGTCAGATGTGTGGGCAGCACGCCGAGACGCTGCCCTTTAGACGAACCCGTCACTTGACCGTTACATATGTACGATGTTTCCGAAACACTTAGATTCTGACAATCTTCACTTTTTTTTCTCTCGTGACACCTCTCTCTTCTTTGTTTTTTTCTGCTCGCTGCTGGCTGTCGAGTACCTGCTTTTATAGCAGGGTCTCTTGACCACTTCTCCGTCATGCTAGGGCGGATCGTTCACCTCCCTTACTGGTCCCTATCCCTTCGTTGGGCCACGCCTCCTTCCTTCGACTTATGTACCTACCATCCCACCATCGCCAAGTAATAATATTACAATAATTATTGTTTAAATTCTGTACCTACTAAACTAAACAATCATGACCACTTAATGAATCCACCATTGTTTAATCCGTACACGTTGCCTTTTACATAATTTACTAACAATTAATTTGTCAATATTTTTATAGACAATATGGTATGGTTCACCTTAAATCGATCCGTACACGCTTTGTAGGTACATGCCTTTACAAAAATCTTTTTTTGAGGATTACAGAAATTTATAGTTTGAAAATAATAATTAATTACATCAATGTTACATAGGTACCTGTTATCGTAATTTGCAAATGTCATTTTAATTCGATTGTCCAATATTTATTTAAATCATAATTCTGAAAGTCTCTACATTATTACATACATTTTAAATTGAACAGCAAGAACCATGATTATTTTTATTTTGCAATTAGGTACATATTTGTCAAAGAATATATACCTACCTATCTTTACTGCTTGAAAAAAAAATTATGTTCGACGTCTCAAAGTGAGAGCCGCTTTCTAAACATCTATATTTTTATTTGACTTCTTTAGATAACAATAGGTACCTACAATATTTTTTTTTTACGAGGACACGCTACACAGCCAAATTTACACATGTTGATATTTGGACGCACGTGTGAAATATCTGCGCCAAGATTCCTTCCCGTTATTTTATTTTTTTATATCCCTGGACCTTTTGAAGAAAGGACTCTATTCAAAACAATATTCGTTTCGTTTATTTATTTATTCTCTTACAGAAACAAAGAGTCGTCCCTTGCCATTATTCGTATAACATAATTTTTCAAGGCCCACTATAAGTCAAAGCATCCAAATACTCTTAACTTAACAAAAAAATCGAACAATAAGCACTTTGGAGTTTTGCCGCCTACATATCGACTATATCAACTTTTTAATGAATCTGTGCTCACTCAAAGTTAACACAAATACACTGTTTGACTTTTTTACAGTAAGCTACTTAAACTTTGGACTTGAAAGAGGAAGATGGTCGGCACCTGAAATCGAACCCACGATTTCAAAGTTGGAAACAGAACAGATGTCGGCTACGGAACCGCCAGGCTGACTAACAAATCTCTTCAAGTGTTAAATTTTAGTGGAAATATAGAAAACCATTACGCAAAAAATGTTGGCGCTCGATTAAAAATACGTATTTCTTTTACATTAGTAAGCACTTTTCAATTAAGGTACGGTGAAATTTTCGTAGAAACATTTCAAATTATATAGTATACAAGATATTCTAAGTGAACCATAATGGTATTCCCATTCATAGCCTGGACTTTTATCGTTCTGAATTGATGAAGTTTGATATTCTGTTGAAATGTCGGCACTGTTTTGAAAATACTAAAAAAAAGATAGTCTGGTTTAAATTTTTTATCCAAGGCGAAGGATCAAACTTCTAGAATTCTAGGATCAATCTTCATGTGACAAATTTGGTTTTTGAAGCAGTCAAAACACAAAATACGTTTCTGGAACTCACTAAAACTCGATACTAACAAATTGGAACATTAACTTTGCTGTTACCGTTGTTTGATATAAAAAAAAGAAAAATATGATTCCGCATTTTGAATTTTCAAAACGATGCAATTCCAGAGTCATAAATTGTTGTGTATTTACACATGTATGTCATTTACAATAAGCAAATCAAACAAGTTTAACTAAATTCAATTAAAATTTCATGAAAGTGCATTTGATAAATTAACTGTGATACGTCAAACGAGTGTTGGAATCACGAACAGTCACAAATCCTAATGAGAAGGATTTGTCCACAAATCCAATAGAGAACGATTTGTGTCGACAAGCAACCGTCTAACTATAATCCCCTAGTCGGACTATAGATCAGCCATACCACTATGGCTTCCCTGGTCTGGTGTTATTGAACTAGAAGCAGACACATTCCTAGCTTACTGGGTGGAATCAGAGATATCACCTCAAGATTCTGTGCAATGAATACAATTATTATATAATTTAGAATTACCAACCTAGTAGAAGTAAACTATTTGCTCTGAAAATGTGCGATTTGTTTAATCGAAAGTCCTAGTTGGTAAGCTAGCGGTTCAGTCGTCAACTTTCGTAGTGGAGTTCGTAGGTTAGATTCCTGTTGGCGACCATCTTTATTTTTCATATTATCACAAACATTACTTTCTTTGAAAGATGTCAACTATTTCTGCTCACATTAGGTGAGTCCAGAATCATGTTATACCTAATATATATTGATTCGGAATTTTGAAATAGCTTTTTTATCAAATCAGAAGCAATAACTGATTATGGACGTATCATCGTATAATTAAAAGATATCGAAACTTCTGGGTGGCTGTGTGTTTAATTGTAGAAAACCTATATAAGTTTGGAAAATCTTAATTTGAGGCGAACAAAAAAGCCAACAACGTTTATTAACACTACTGTGGGAATCTTGAAATAGGTAACAAATAAGTAGTATGTATTTTTAAAATCGAAATTGCTCAATTAAACGGTTATAAAAATTGATGAATAGGTAATGTGAATTATCTATCCACCTATCCAAGTCTTTTGTTGATTAATTTGCCTGATGGTTATTATTTAAGTATATGGTTTGTTTCTGTTTCAAAATATATAAAAAAAAAATGTAAGGATACTTTATGATAAAATACAAACTTATTTTTGCCTGTTGATGATAAAATTTAAAACCTCTCTTTTTTGACGTTCGTTAATTGACAAAACGAAACAAGTCTGCTCGTTACAGATACCTAAATAACGGTAAAAGGCTGAAACTGTGAAATATCTCATACATTCTCGAACACGGCGAGTATTTTGTAATATAGAAGGAATATGTAACAGGGTGACAGTGTAGAGTTTCAAGTCCTCGTATTCTCAACATCCGAACCGCTTCCTTCCTGTTCCACAACACTGTCACTACAGAACATGCACGTAGGTATATACCTACCTATGTACGTGTCAGCCGCCTGTTTTTCTCTTCTCAAGATGAAAACAAAACTACTGCCAACTACTAGTGTGTAGTTTTCACTCCGTTTGGGGTGATTTGCATACGAGAATAACAACCCGAAGAATATACTCGCATATTCGTGACAAACATCCATGAATAATATTCTCACATCCCACAAATACGAGAAATGTTTGTTTGTTTCTCACTCACCGTATTATTTCATGATGTCTCTTGTATTCCCATTCTTTCTGTCCATCCAGTTCTTCTGCGGACCTCTACTGCTCTCCACGAACTCCCTACTGAATGTACAACCCTTCAGTTAAAAGCAACAATTATTGGGGTTGAAAATCTTTCTATTACTAAAAATCATATAAACATTGCTCAAATTTAGTCAAAAGAGAAAAGTTTTGAATACTTTTATTGGTATATTGGCAAACGAAAATGGTTTTCGAAACTTCAGTAATACTCCCGAATTTTAGTTTTGCATGTTTACAACGAAATATCACTGTTTCACCATCGGATCACGCGAACTCGTTTAACATCCCAACAGAATCAATTGTTCAACAAAATTCGACGAAACAGTTACATTTTGAACGTTCAGGAGAGTTATAGAGGGGACGCTTCAGTCATGTCAACAGAGGTATTTTCGATTTCTTCGAATTCAAACATAAGTAACCACCACTATTGACACTTAGTAAACGTTTTGATAAGAACTTTGATAATGTTGCGTGGTGTGACGCACAAGAGCGAACCAATCGACGTCCGGGAGGATACTGTGGCTGTGCCGTGCACTGTCCGCGTGTGAAAGTCGCATCAATGGCGGCCTCTAGCGGCAGAGGGTTGTCGTGTCCTGCGCGCGCCTCTGACCCCGTCTCCCTTACGTCAGCGCTCGATACTGGGGTGGCCATGAAAATTTTAAATGGGTTGTTGCCAACCTTTACGGCCGGGGCGCTACTAGGGATAGCTCCAGAAATATTTAAGATCCGTTATGAGGAAAAGTCTAATTCGGAATCGCCACACACGCACACACCAATCACCTCGTTCGACATTCGATCATAATTCCAACGGAGAAGCCGACACCCCCATTTAACGTTTCATTGTCTTTGTATATTTCAAAACGAAAAATTCTTCACATTTCTAACGGACAAACAAAATACCTTATACCTAATATCCTTCCTGTTCAAAATATTGAATTGTATATGATTAATTTATTTATTTTATTGTTACTAAAACAAGCATTTTTGTGTGGCTAATTTAAAAAATTAAAGAAATCGTCGAATTATACGTTACTTATGTGGGTATATCAATTCATACAAATGAGAAATTTCTCAAATTTTGTGATAGTAGTAAAACTTGAGTTTATACCCATTCATCTCTTCCATCGATCATGCAATTTTAAAATAAACATAATTTCCTAAAAAAAACAATTCGTGCCAAGGGGTTATAAAAAAAACCTGAAAGTTTTTTAATGCTATTGATGTTGCGCTATTCAGGAGTAATCTTCACAAGTATGAGGTACCTACCTGCTTTTCATCATACGTAGGGGAATTCCATCCGAGCGATAGGTTCTATTAAGAAATTTCTATGAAAATCATGCAGTTGGTCTTTGCTTTTACATTTTTTTAGAATATGCAATCATTATTTTTTTATCAGAAGTGCTATGGCGACCCATCAATGAGTGGAGATGTACATGGCTGGGAAATATGTTAAGGATCCTGAATGATAGTTGGTCGAGGTCAGTGCTTTCCTTAATCTCATCAGGATCTGAAGATGAGGAAGACCCTTTCATATTGAGTTCATTTGGATATGGTGTGTGTTGAACATGTCGAGAATTCTCTTCATTAGGAGTTTCGGAGACTTAAATATTACCACCTAATGGCGAACATTGTTAACGTAGTGATCACACTAAGCCAGCCTTCGAAATAACAGTAGAAGACGGTCGTAAGCCCGTAGTGGTTTGTTCCATTTAAAAATCGCACAAGCCCGTAGTGGTTTGTTCCATTTAAAAATCGCACATCTGTAATGAATTGTTGGAGTCATTAGTTGTAAGATATTCGTTAAGATCTAGTCCTGAAAAATGGTTACAAGAATTTAGACATAATTAGAACGTTGTGCACTAATAAGGTTGCCTATGTAGAGTTTTCTAAAATTTTCTAATTTCCCATGCATTTTTCTTAATTTTTTTGTTCTAAAAGGACACTCTCCTGATAAAAGCCTACACGACAAAAAAAGAATTAGCGAAATCGGTCCAGCTGTTTAGGCGCCATCCGATAGCTCTCCATTTTTATATATAAGAAGACTAGCTTTCCCGACAGATGTTGTCCTGTGTTCCTAAATATGAATATTGAATTCGAATTTGTATGGTGATGAATTAATTATCATTTGACCAATGTGATTCCGAACGATGCGTCTGTTTTAAACCATGTATATTGCATCCGCATTCTATCAAACGCACCAATTGACAATTTCTGTCAAAATTTCAAAAATGGAATAAAAATTATAAGGTAAAAAGTACTAATAAGGTTGTCTACGTAGAGTTTTCTTTAATTTTATAGTTTTCAATGCATTTTTCTCAATTTTTTTCTTTTAAAACATCCTTCTCCTGATAAAAGCCTACACGACAAAAAAAGAATTAGCGAAATCGGTCCAGCCGTTTAGGCGTGATGCGATGACATCGGGAAATAGCTTTCCATTTTCATATATAAGATAAGACAAGAGAGCCACCAAATTTAAACACTGAGACTGCTGTCATGTATTCTCTCTCTATTATTAAATCTCTTCCCGCCTGATTCATGCAGAAGTAGTCTAAATTAAAATATGCAGATGGTTTTTGTCTTGAAATTCTTTTATCAACTGGTTATGAGACATGATGCTGCTTCTCTCAAATGAACATTCTGAAAAGCTGAAATTTATGGAAGATCCCACATATTCTTGCTTACCGAGTAACTTGAACATTCCCTAATATTCCATAGCAATGAAGTTTGCTCTCCTTACAATATTTGCAATCTAGAATTTTGCCTTTCAGTATCAAGTTAATAAGATGATATTTTCTCCAAGTCTGATGTAATTGGTAATTGCAATTGCCTAATTTATTGTATGGATACTAATTTACACATTTATATTGGATATTAGAAAAACATCATAGTAGAAAAGGATGACACAATCTCCGTCTGCAATATTTTTAGCTCATCTTCTGACCAATGTATATGACAGTAACGGCCGGTTTCAAAAAAAGCGACTAAAGAACTCTTTAGCTAAAGGAACCTTTAAATTTTAAAGTCTCCTCTAAGTAGACGCTGTTCAGGGTGATGTATACAATATACAAACTCACGCCTAGCTACCTACCTAGTTTTATTCATACATAGGCCTAGCAACCCCTGTGATGACGAGTGTACAGCGTTTCAGATATTTGTGAAATATTTGCGATATATGATGTAATGCAGGCCCGCATAGTTACTGTATTATTTTGGAGCCTATAAATACGGCTGCTTGTAGGTATTGATCTCTTCTTTTACATTAAACTCTGGTAGAGGACACAGCTCCTTACCAAGCAATCAGCAGAAGTGTTTCAGTGCTCAACCTCAGTCTACATACAGTCCACTAACAAGGGGTTCTTCTAAGAGGGACATCACACCCTATCGTCATAACCAGCAAGCCATTGCAACACACTACATTTTTTGGTCCTTCGAGCCGGATTGGAGTTACATCACGATACTTCAACCTGGATCAAAGCATCGAAGACCAACTGAGGGCAGACAGAGCGCAGATATTTCTCGGTGAGTTTCCTTAATCATTCCTTAATTCTTTCCCCATCTTTTCATTATCATTAATTCTTTCCCCATAACGTGGCTCAATCTGAAGCGTCCAAGCTAAGCTTGACGAGCTTAACAAAGAAGAGGAGCATTATAAAACGTTAACTTACAAATTTCATGAAATTCGTGCAAGGAGCCAACCAAGAAAATTATACACGGCTATCCTACAGAAAGGAGGCAGCTCAACAAGTGTACGATGATTATTGCAAAATCCAAGATGAGATTGAGGAGATCAAGGATACAGAGAAGCAACAAGAGGACCGTGAGCAAGTGGAAAACCTTTTCTTCGGGTCGGTGGCGACGGTGGAAAAAATTAAAATGAAATTTTCAAGCCATCAATCTGAAGTCAGGCTTTCAACAATCGACCTTCCAACAGACGCGTTTCATAAAAAAAATATTTGTAAGTTGGTAGCAGTTGATAGTGTAACCATGGAAATCTATGGAAAACATAAGTTGTTTACTAATATTTTCGCGGAATTTCTGTTAATCTGTCAATTTCGTTTCTCAATAAAGTATCAATGTGTCGTTATTGTTGTTAAAATATTATTATGGTTTATGACTTGGTAAATGAAATCAGTAAACAATAATATTCTTCCCCTTTTGCCATGTTTTCCACCCTATTTCGGTCATTATTGTCCACAGTGTCACCACATACAAATGTTCATAATTTGTGACAGAGAGAGTGCCATGAAATTTTCTATGAACATTACCTTGTTTTCATTTTCTCTATTCGATATTGATCTCCGAGAATTCCAGATATATAAAATAACTAAAAGAGGCATCTCATCACCATGCACTGGACTTTGTGCCCCTTTTTAAATTATACAAAAATATCTCCACATGTTTTCTGGTGAAACAACCCCTATTAATTTTATAAAAAATAAATAAGTATTATTCAAATTTTACTATAATTTATTTTAAAAAAAGGTAAGTATTTAATAATCTCAAAACAAAATCTGAAAAAACCTCCATCTAGCTAAAACCTGTGAAAATATTAACATCTGACTAAACCATTTCACCGTTGCAGAGGCAATTTTCTTAACTGAAGAAAATGAATAAACTGATTTTGCTATAATATTTGTTATTGGTGGGAAATTGTGTGTGTTACAGCATGAAAACAAAACAGATTATTATAAACATTAAAAATATTGTATTTTTCTTATTAAATAAATATTTTAAGTACATTGTATGTCACAACATTGATATAAATCTGTTACTTACTTAACATTAAACTTATTTACATTCACACATGAGTGATTTCTTTACATTAATTGGTACTGTGCTATAAAAAATGGTCATATTGTTACATTTTACGACAATTTGGCCACAGATCTACCGCATATCTTCATCATTATTAAAATGCTACAATTCAAATTAATGATGAGAACACAACATAAAAAAACCCCAACAAAAAATGAGAATAACACATTGTAGAAAGTTTACGAGATGATAAAATAAAGACGATAGAGGGCAAACTAACTAATTGTGGTGCACTTCTGTAAAGCAAAGCACACCGCAACCTATGTTGTGTAAACTGTTGTGATGTAATGTTTGATTATATAAAAAAATCTGAAATATGCTGTTTCTCAAACAAAATAACTATACGTATGAAAAATAATTACTTATTCTATGATTACAATTTATGAGATTTATGAGGTAATCAAATAAGTTATCTTTAAAAAAAAATGGGTATTAGATACCATAATTAATTTAAGTTCCAATATTTTTTAATAATACAAACATCCATTGTAATTTTCAAAGAGGAATGTGGTATGGTAAAAAAATTAAGTTAAAAAGAACGAAATCTATGCACAAACTTTACAAAATATTCAAAATACATATTACGAAATATAACTCTGTAAGTTATTTAATAATTATAAGTTTGTTTGAATCTGAAATACCAAATTTATAAGGTTATTCTATGCACTCTAACAAAATAGTTAAAGAGATCAAAAATCTCTTCCTTTTCAATGAATCTGAGCATGATTATGTAAGATTCTTTGCACAAATTTTTGAAATGAGTGATCTTAAAAAAAACATAAATATTTTTAAAGTCAATTGAATATTGAAGGATTTCTTCTGCACTGTACTTAGCATTTTGTTATAATGCCAGCTTACTTCTCGTTATTATTATTAGATTCGGCATTTTCGATTTTAAAAAAATGGATTTAATTTTCAATGTTGGCCACCTTCCAGCAGTGCATGAATATTTAAGTTGTTGTACTTTCATTTTCAATTTTTTTTTATGGGTTTTGTAAGTTCACAATTGAACAATGGAAATCAAAAATTTTCTTTCCAAGTAAATTTTAGTAAGAAATTGAAGGAAAAAGATTTTTGAGAGAGTATTTTGTTTCATCATAATATACATATAAATTATATTTTTTTCAACCATTCAATTCTGTTTAAGGTAGGTATATTACAGAAATAGTGACATTTTGTACTGAATTCAATGTCAATTATTGTGAAGAAGAATATAAATTGGTTGTTATCTTAAATTATTGATTAAATGTTAAAATTAGCATTGGATGCTTACTTGTATAAAGTACAACCGTACAAAAAAAAGGTACAACACATTTATTGTAAAAGTAAATAAAGTACCCAAAAGAAATTACTAGGACACCGAATTTGAAATTGGTGAAAACAACCTATAAAATTTCAGTCTAACGATTGACTTACAATATAAATAAATAAATTTATATTTCAATCAAATGCATTATTTGATATTCTACATTAATTTAAGTAGTAATAAATTGTAATATCAAAATTAATCACCTTTTGTGTTAAAACTGTAAACCTAGCATAAATTTACTTAACGCTGGCATTAAGTATTTTTATTCCTGCTAGGGTTACTGGTAAATCAAGAAATTAACAATATTATACCTTATATACATACATAAAATTAAAATGCCATGGCCATTTTGAAAAATTACAATCAAAAGAAAGCACTTCAATTGAAAATTAGTTTTTAATAAACTTTTCTCTTTTCATTTTTTCGATCTATTTAATTTTCCATTCAAAGACGTGTTACCATTTTCGGTAGCATGTTTTTTAGGTCTTAAAATAAAGTTAAGATTATATGCTGTGTTAACAGCGTAATACACATTGGCATTTGAAGGCAGCATCATTTCTGAAACATAAACAAAAAACAATTAGTAATATTTTAAACTGGTAAGTCATGATTAGAAGTTTATTTTTTTAATGGACCTCCACTCTTTTCTACCCGAGCATACTTTTTTCGCTTCTTCCACCAACATACCATTTCTCATACAACCTCTCTCTTACTTCTGACCTGGCCTTCTTTAAGGAATAAATCAATTTTTTTTGATCCACATCATTCTCGGTCGGCCTCGCTTTCTTACACATTTTATTTCAGACTTATAAATTATCTTTTTTACTCTGCATCCATTCTTTCCATATGCCCAAAACATCTCAACTTATTGACTTTTGTTTTTGTCGCAACACTAACACAATTCATTCCTACCTAATATTCTAATTTCTCATTTCAATAGTGGTAATGGATACACACACTGAAACATACACCCGTTAGACTCCGTCTGGTGCGGACGGCTTCCCCGCGAAGCCACGGACCCTCCCTTCGAATACATAGGTAAAGGATAAATATGGATTCATGTTAGTCATTTAGTCATACATATCTATGGGAAGCTTATATTCACTGGGCGATTATTATCAGTAAGCTAAAATCGGCCAATTCTGTTAGTTTTCATGCACTTTCTTTCATATAATTCATATGTTGTGGCTCACCGATAATATTTGGCAAATGAATTCAAGGTTCTATACGCACCTAGACTAATACTATTTAATATTTATATAATTCCATGCAGGAATAAGGTAGAATTTTATTATATAGTAGGTATAGAAGAAAATATAGTAGGTATAGAAGAAAGCCCATTCTCTTATATGGGTGTGAGTCCTCGCACCTGACCAAGGCCCAGGCACAAAAAGTCTCAGCGTAAGATGGTACCACCGCATCACGAACGATGCTATACGCCAGCGCACCCAGCGTGAGCCCATCACCTCAACCATTGTGGGGAGGAGATGGACTTGGCTGGGACATGTGTTAAGGATGCCGAATGACAGTTGGCCGAGGAGAGCGCTGTTCTTCCTCCCATCACGGTCCCGAAGACGAGGAAGACCCTCTCACACTGTGTTCCGCTCCTTGGAAGCAGAGCTGAAGGACATGGACATGGTGTGGGAGGAGGTCATAAACATTGCGCAAGATAGAACGCAATGGAGAGCTCTTGTTGCCTCCCTATGCCCCTGAGTGGGGTGTAAAAGGGAGAATTGATTGATTGATTGATAGAAGAAAAACTAATTAACTTAATGGATATTTACCTTTGTCTGGTAGCACCTGGGACAGTGTATACTCCTCCGGATTGCCTTCCAGATTAAGTTTTAACATGGAATTTCTAATCACTTGTGGAGTCCTTTCATTATTACTAAGCATTATTGATTTATATAAAACTACACCGTCCGTCTCTACATTATCTGTTTCGTACGTAACCCTAATTATATAAAAGTCCGGACTGCTCTTTTGGGAGTGATTAGGACTGAGCGTTCCCATACTGTGATTATTCAACTGTTTTGATTTTGGCACTTGTAATGTTTTGGAGTTGCCGCTATTAGCACTAGACAAAGACACATCGAGAGATGGAATAGATGAACTGGAACTCCCACTCGACATTTGTGACGGAGATGCTTGTCTATCTAAGCTGTTATTTTTAGAAGATGTTGTACTGTGGTCAAGATCGCAATAGAATTGTGAGCTATTGCTAGAACTAGTGCTCGCTATAGAATCATTCTTCCTGTGTCCTTGAGCAGATGAATTCATTGGTCTTTTCTGTCTTTTGTCCTTCATAGGCTGATTGGTGGGTGGTTCTATTTGACAGGATATCTGATATGATTCTCTATCATCTAGAACTAATATTGAATCAAACCATCTATCAAACGTTGGATCTTCAGAGAGATGGTAAGCATTGGCTGCACCTTGTAGTAACTTTATTTGTGCTAAGACTTCAAACTCTTTTCTTCGCTTATCAAAATTGATCAATCCTTCACTAACAGTATCTGGTATGGCAGTGTCTATCATAGTCAAGTCGGTTAAAAAGGTTCCTAAATAAGGGATGGTCCCATGACTTATATTGCCACTTCTCATGTTGTGCTTTTGGAAAGCTTTCTGCAGCTGTTTGTCGTTTTCCCCCACTGTATCGGCAAACTTGGCAGTGCCTTCTCTCATGAGTAATTCTCTCTGTGCCCACTGATTATTATCCTCACTGAATATCCTAGCTAACTCATCAAACAACTCCATTTTTTCCTTTGATATTAAAGACCAAGTTTTCTGCAACCTGTAAATGGGATTACTTTGTAAACCTGAGATGATGGCTTTCAGAGAAGAGAAATTCTTGAGAATACGAAGTTCTTGTGCAATATCAATCCACGTTGAAACAATGTCCGCTCTATCTTGGTGTCTTAACTTTGGCTCGATGAGTATGGTGGAAATGACCCTGAAGGAGACTGCGTTGAATTGGTTAACAGTGGCAACAACTGTAGCAGCTTCGTGAGATCTGTCTTTATCCCGTCGCGACCAAATGCCTCCCAGACATTGATGAGGAATTAATTTTTTAAAAAGTTCCTGAAAAAAATATTGGTAAATAGATATTAGAAATTCATATTTTAAAAGTAAAATATTTATTAATTTTCTTTTCGTATTCTTAACACAGTTTTATATTTTTTCAAAATTTATATTTGCCTTTTTTAAGATTATTTTAGAAACAATAATAAAATTACGAGTTTCCTATAGGTTTAAGTTACACTATGTTTTTTTTTTTTAAATAATTGCACATAAAAACAGGTGTTATTCAGTTTCTAGTAATCAAACTGTATAGACAGGAAATTGTTTACTGACCATGTCCATTCTAGTGAGTTGTTCAGCGAAATGCGTTTGGGGTACATCTGGAAACCTATAGGCATGAAGGTGGTGCTGGGGTAGTCTCATCCCTGGAGCCAGACACACTGGTCCATCATTTGTATCTGAACTGTTTTCTTCCGAACTCCATTGTTCTAATCGGGACAGGGCCTATAAATTGATATTTAAACATTTCAGTTTATCTATAATATAAAAGAAAGTTGGGTTAGTGCGAACACTTATAACTAGAGATTTTTAGAACAGATTTTTATAATGCTTGGTTTATTGGTTCTTCTCCACTCCGGATAACAGAATAACTAATAAAAAATTTTAAATTTATATCAAATAATATAAAATATAATATTAAAGTTAGAGTGGAACGAATTTCGATACAACAACGCCTTCTGTGAAAAATTCTATAGAAACACAATTTTTATTTACCTGACAACCATTGACATTAAAAATATTGGCATGCAGAGTTTTGATGGATTTTTTCAATCTTTTTTTCTAATTTGTTTACATAGCGCATTTTTTATAAATCAAAAAGTGAATAAATCTAATTTCGAAATCAAATTATCGTTTGACACAGACTATCAGTTGTAATAGATTGACAGAATTTGGATGGAAAATATGTGGTTCCAAACAGATGCATCAAAAGTAATTTTTATCATTCTTTTAAATTCTTATTCAATATTCATAGTTAGAGCACAGGACAAAGCTCTGTCGGGAAAGCTAGTTGTTTAATGTATCCTCAAATAAAGAATATATGTACCTTTGTATTTAGTTCAGATCCTGGCAAAAAAACTTTAGTAAATGCAATGAGCTGGTGAAGAACTGAATGAGAAGGAAGCTGTCGAAAATCTTCAGGGTATGTGTCCAGCCAGACGTGTAATGCTGACACCAAAGTTCTGGAAACAAAGGGACTATCACTTTATATGTCAAAAAAAATTCAGTCTGTTCTTAAAAATATCAGAAAGTACATAATTCACTTTCCTTTAGATTGTATTATAAATTATAATAATAGTAGGTACCTCCTGAATGGATAAAACTTATGAACTCCATTTAAAACAATATCAATAGCTATTACTTTTATCTATGGATGCAATGTCAACGTCATTTTAAAATCATGATTTGGAAAGATAGTTAATAAATTTTTTGTTAATAATGTTTTTGAGAAGAAATGTAGATCAAATATTATGGAGACAAGTTGTTGCGGAATTCCTGGGAACATTTGTTTATCTTCTAAATGGAATCACCTCATCATTTATTAATACTTCCGTTTTAAATATTTCAGCAGTGTATGGTTTTACAACAATGGGCATACTATATGTGTTGAGTTACGATTCTGGTTGTCACCTTAATCCAGTAGTGACATTTGCATTCGTGAACATAAAAAAATGCTCAATACTCAAAGCCGCCTATTTCATAATCGCTCAAATATTGGCAGGGATATGCGTAGTGGTGTTTTTACAATGGAATCTTCCACCATTGACCAAACCTCTCTGCGTGACTGATATAATTAATGAAATTACTCCCCTACAAGGACTACTGATTGAAACAATCCTATCTAGTGAGATCATACTTGTGATACTGAAAGTTTACGATAATAACTCCGATGTGAAAATTTCTCCCGCAGTCATCATCGGTTTAAGCAACTTTTCCTGTCATTTAGTTGGATATGAGCTAACAGGCGCTAGTATGAATCCAGTCAGAAGTTTAAGTGCAGCTTTATTGCATAGCTATTGGAAACACCATTGGATTTATTGGCTGGGACCATTGTTAGGAAGCATGATTGCAACAATGCTGTATAAAGTTTTGATTGAAGACGAAAGAGCAGTGGATGAAACATTATCAAAGTGGAAACATTGTTATAATCGCGCGCAATAAAAATTCGTTCTGTTAATATAACTTCGTGTACGTTGCTTATTTGATAGAGTGCATTAAACGAGGATTTCGGTGAAGTATATGTGAGATTGTTCGTGACGAACACACTACCGTAAGTCCGTTAAATATTGACATTTTCAAATCGACAATCTTCGTCACCATAAGATTCATTTTCCCCTGGCAATATCGACTTCATCAGATCATCAGCCAATAGCTGTGCACGACTACTGCGCAGGTCAGTGGTGTATTATCGCTACTAGCGCCACCGTACATGACATTGATGCAGGGTTGTCCCAAGTGAAGATTTAACTGATACCTGTTTGCAGTGTACTGGTTCATTTGAATTGACCGGTTGAACAAATAATTATCATGGACGCAGTGCAGATTATTGAATTGGTAAAAAAGGCTGCAATGTCAATGTCGGAAATAGTCAATGACAATTCGAACAAATTTACTAAAGATCAAATCTCCAAAATTATGCCAGCAACTATCGAGTTTATGTCAGCAATGAGCTTGGCCACAGCCAAAATAGCGAGCCAAGAAAAGGAAATTTCCATGCTAGTACAAAAACTGGAATCTATCGAAAGGTCACCTATGAGTGGCGGTACTGCCCACGTGTGCGATGCACTAGCTGAACTGGCGGAGAGAAGTGAACGAGCCAAGAATATCATAATGTTTAATGTTCCTGAGTCAAATACATCTGGGTCGGATTGTATCTCAGAGGATAGGGAACAGGTCGTAGATATAATAAAGAGTTCCGACATACCAATAGCGCGCAGCATCGTAAGAATCCAGAGACTTGGCCAGCGTCATGATGATAGGGTGAGACCAATTAAAATTACTTTTGAGAGCAGCGATGATGCCAAAAACTTAATTTATGGAAAAAATAAGTTCCCGCCCAACATAAAACTCAAGCAAGACTACACAATAATGCAAAGGAACCACCTGAGGGAGCTGTGGAGTCAGGTTGAGACCAGAAAGGCTAAGGGTGACGATAATATTTCCGTAAAGTTTTTTAATGGCACACCCAGAATCGTAGCTAACAGAAAAAACTACTAGCGAACTTAAACATCTACTACCAAAACGTACGTGGACTCAAAACTAAATTGAATGAGCTTAGACAGAACATACCGATATTAGATTACCAAATTTTTAGTCTCACGGAGACTTGGCTGGATAAAAACATAGGAGATTCAGAACTGGGATTTTACTCCCATAATATATACAGATTTGACAGAAACACCAATACTAGCACAAAAAGTAGGGGCGGAGGAGTCTTAATTGCCGTACACAAATCTATTCCTTCCAAACTTCTGAACATAAATATCAAAAGCATAGAACAGTTATATGTGATGGTTCAGCTACAGGGTGAATCTTTGGTTCTTGGATGTGCTTATGTTCCCCCATCAGCAACACCAGCAACGTACAAATACTTATGTAACACTTTGAAGGGAATTCACAAAAAACACCCGAAATATCGCATTCTACTGACGGGTGACTTTAATCTGCCTAATGTGATCTGGAATCACGGATCCGAGGATTATTCTATCAACGTCGACAATAATGAGGGTGCACAAGAGTTGATAGAGACTGTCAATTATCTGGACTTAAGTCAGTTGAACGATGTCCTGAATAAAAATAGTAGATTGCTGGACTTGGTTTTCTCAAACCATCCTACTACAGCCATCTCCAAAAGCACTGATGTATTAATTCCAATCGACGACTATCACCCTCCACTCGATATTACCCTCTCCACATATTGTCAAGCCTCGCGGCCAAATTTTACTTACATTTATAAATTCAAGAAGACTGACTTTAGCAAAGCTACTGATTACCTGTTTTCCTGTGACTGGAGTTTCCTGAGAGGCGACGATATCGATCAAATCACAAACACATTCTACAAAATTCTGAACGACACCAAAGAAAGATTCGTACCATATGAAAAGGTATTCAACTCATCCTATCCGCCATGGTTCTCTTTTGAATTAATTAAACTTGTAAAACGTAAAAAGGCTCTCCATCAGAGGTTTAAGAATGACCAGGATCCTGCGGCCTATGCAGCCTTCAAAGCGGCTAGAGCCGAGTGCAACAGAGTCAAGCTAAAATGCTACAACGAATTTATAAGGAAAGCCGAGAACACAACACTGGATTCAAGGAGTCTTTGGAGATTCAAGAACTCTTTATGTAAAGCAAACCATGAGCTGCCACAGGAAATGTTTTTGTGCAACACTCGAGCAAGCGGACCGGGCGCTATCTCTGAGCTCTTTGGAGAGCACTTCGGTAATGTATATGAACCTTCATCCCAAAGTTGTAATAATCCACGCGACGACTTTCAATTCTCCGACACTATATGTCTATCAGAATGTAGCTTTGACTTTGACGACGTATACTCGAAAATTCGCAAGCTTGATTGTAAAAAATCCCCAGGGCCTGATGAAATTCCACCAATATTTCTGAGCGGCTGTGTGAATGCTCTTTTGGTTCCCATAACTTTTATTTTTAACAAATCATTGAGCCTTGGCATTTTCCCTAGAGCGTGGAAGTCTGGTTATATTACTCCCATTTTCAAAAAAGGAGACAAACATGACATAAGTAATTATAGACCGATTTGTTTGCAGTCTTCTTTAGCAAAGATCTTTGAAAGTTTATTCTTGGATAACGTTATGCCCACTATAGCTAATATAATTACACCACACCAGCATGGATTTATGCCGAAGAGGTCTACATTAACCAATCTGGCAATTTATGAAGGCTATATAGCGGACGGTCTCTCGAACGGTTACCAAATAGATAGTATATATACGGACTTTAGTAAAGCCTTCGATAAAGTTTGCCATTCCTTGTTGATGAAAAAACTGGCTGCCCTGGGTGTGAGCGGGCCGGTTCTAAATTGGTTTGACAGTTACCTTACAGACCGAAAACTTTGTGTTAAGATTGATGACCATAAGTCACAATACTTTTCGGCAACTAGCGGCCTGCCTCAAGGTAGTCACTTGGGTCCGGTTTTGTTTCTCGTGTTTATCAACGATATAGCAAATATCTTCCGAGACGTAGATTTCTTGTTATTTGCGGACGATTTGAAGATTTATAGAAGGATTAAATCAGTGGACGATTGCTCTATCATCCAGAACAATCTGTCCAACCTTTATAACTGGTGCAGTACTAATAGACTTTTCCTCAATGTTGATAAGTGCAAAGTTGTACAATTCAGTAGAGGCAAAACTAAAATAGGGTTTGATTACGATTTAAATGGTGAGAGATTAGAGTTATTGCATAGCATACGTGACCTCGGGGTCATATTCGACGACCGGCTATCATTTGTCCCACATATCTCGGAAATCACATCTAGAGCCATGAAGACTTTGGGATTTATATTGCGTACAGTTGGTTGTTTTAATAATTTGAGCACTGTCAAACTTTTGTATTACACGCTAGTGCGCAGCATTCTTGAATATGCCTCTCCCATCTGGACGCCTCATTTCCATGTGCATGTGAATAATATCGAAAGAGTACAAAGAAAGTTTCTTAGATTCATAAACTATAAATTGGGCATCCCTAGAGCAAATCTTGATTATCGTTTTCTGCTTGAAACAATGGACATGGAAGAATTAGCCAAACGTAGAATAACTAGTGACTTAGTTTTTCTTTACAAAATTATCAACTCTAATTTGGACAGCCCTGCATTATTGAATAAAATATCATTTAGGATTCCCGCGCGCTGCACTAGAAATACCGATACTTTTTATTGTAACAATAACCACTACAACACTTTATACATGAGGAACACGATTATTCCAAGACTGCATCGGCAGGGCAACATTCTATCTGACGCAAATATCGATATTTTCAATTTAACCCTTTCCCAATTTAAATCTCATCTCCATGTATTGTCTAAGCTATGATAATGATATCTGTCTGGTAATAATTATTGGATTTATTAATTATTTCTCTCTCTTTTTTTTAAATTATATGTCTACACCACACATTGCAATTTTTTATTTTCTTCTACTCATATATTTTTATTTTATAATTGAATGTACCTGTAACACATTGTATTTTTATGCACTGTTTACATCTTACTATGGTGTTGAGTTTTTCTTCTGGAAGAGCCTTTGTTAAGTGAAAAGACTTTTTGTGGAAGTAGATTTGGTATTATTTAACTTAAGAAAATTTACATACTTCTTTATTGTTGTTGTTATTGTTTTTTATTTTATTTATATAAGCTAGGTATGTGTGCACATATTGTAGTCCTATGCATTTTAGCTGTATTTATGGTTTTATTTCTGTAATATAAACTATTCTTTATAACAAATACTCTATATAATAAACATATTGTGTCTACCCAAGTATAAAGATGCATACTTACACGATATTCAACATTATCTATGTATTACTGCAATTTTGTAGGCTTTAAATAGTCTTGCATGAATATTTCCTTAATATTTGCTATTATGTAACTCTCTTGCCTATTGTTTTATTCTTTCTGTCTTAAAATGTGTTTGTATTCTATGTGTATATTGTTTATTTTCCTGTTTCTGCTTTTTGTTATATTATATTGTTGTCAAAGGCACTTTGTGCCGTATATATTGTTAAAAATAAAAATAAAAATAAATAAATTATCCATTTAACAAACCTTCTGTGCTGATCAGCAATTTCGGCAGCATTGGGCTGTAAGGGATCGTCAGCTTCCACTAATGTTTCGTATCTCTTGAGCAGAAGTCGTAACACTGTTGCTGGACTGCAGAAGCTCCTGTAAGTTGCCAAGAACACATTGATGTAAGTGGATTCCAATTCTCCGTCGTCTGTAGCGAGAGCTTCCACCAATTTCTCCACCGTCCCGGCTTTCACAAACCTCACTCGTACTGTCTCCCATTCTAAATGTGATATTTCGTCATCCGAATCCTGGAAACAAAACAGTTGTAAATGTTAATTGATTACAATTATTTATATTGTTCACATCATATTACAAACATTAAATTAATATTGTTATTCCTCTTTTTTTTCATTATATGGCAATAAACCAGCCTTAGAATCAGGTAACATCTCCAAAGATGGGGTTGGGTACCTAATCACAAATAGCGTATGTGCCTGCAAAGTAATATGCCTACCAATAGAACAAGGCTGAATTCCGGGGGCCTGGTTGGCAGGGTATGATTAGCCTGATCAAGTAAATGTATTAACACAAAGTTCCCAATATAATAAAATAATGACAAAAATAATTTATAAGGCTGAAAGGAAAGGTGTAAGAAGGCGTGGCCGACCGAGAATTATGTGGATCGAACACATCGATTCCTTCCTCAAGGAAGGCCGGGTAAGAGAGAGTCGGTGGAAGAAGCGAAAAAAGTGAGCTTGTATTGAAAAATGTTGAGGTCCGTTCTCTCTGCCTAAGTGTCCCGTAAGGGGTTACAGACAGGTATGAAGGGCAGAAAAAATATAGATTCTTGTGCCCCATTTCCAGGGCTAAATCTTGACATATTATAAATCCAACAATTTGATGCTATCGTTAAACCAATATTGTTTTAATGAATATGTCCTGACTCGAAGTGAACAAAAATACGTGACTGTCTCACAGCTACCAAAAGCTTGTGTCGTGAAAGAGGAAGATAGTCGGCACCTGAAATCGAATCCACGACCTCTAGTACGAAAGTCGGCGACGTGACCACTAGACTACCTACCACCAACCACTTAAAATTTAAGATTGACAAAAAAGTGTTTCAAACCCCCCTAGTATTCATCCACAATAATAATATAATAATATGACAATTTATATAGCGCCGTTTAGTGCATTGCACTTCACGGGCGCTGTACATACAATATTTAATATCACCCAGTGGGCTCGTCAAAGAATTTTAAAATTATAGTCAATAATCCCTTTACCAGTTCGTCAACAAAAATAAAATAAATAAAAACATGCATCACAGTTGTGCTCATAGATAATAGTCCCGTTCCTATGTCGATGTCTGACCAGACCCGTAGTATTGAGCAAACAGATGAGTCTTTAGGTCACTTCTGAACGCCTCCAAACTCTGTACTTGTCGGATAACTAGGGGTAGAGCATTCCAGAGGCTAGGTCCAGCCACACAAAAGGCACAATCACCATAGCGTGTCAGGACCCCCCTCCGGGGCTCCTCCAATTCATAAGGAAGACTCCCAGCAGACCTCAGTGTCAATCGTCTTGAGGTGATAGCTCTGGGATTGCACATTTCATTCATGTACTTAGGTGCATCCCCACATATGGCCCTGTACACCATTACACAGACCTTGAATTGTATTCTGGCAACAATTGGTAACCAGTGAAGATCCTTGAGCAATGGTGTTATTCGACAGTACTTATCTTGACACATGATTAATCTAGCAGAGGCGTTCAAAAGTGACTGCAAGCGACCCAACTGCACATCCGGAAGGCCACAATATATTGCATTACAGTAGTCTATCTTTGAAATGACAAATGAATTCACAAGTGTTTTAACTGCTTCTATAGGTAAGGCACGTCTAATATGCTTTAGCTGTCTCAGACAAAAGAAACCATCCCTCACCACACTACTGATCTGGTCATTCATCGAGAGGCAAGTATCCAGTTTAACCCAAGTTAAGCCCAAGGCATGAAGTAACCAGAGAGAGATGAGTAATAGGCTTTATAATATTTTTGATGAAATAGTGCAGGGCCTCTGTAATAATATGAGGTTTGGATTGCTTGTTTGACAAGTGACAACCTCTATTAAAAATCTGATAGAATATTTAAAAATCTGACATTTCGTTCGAACATTGAAAATAGTGACATTTCGTTCGAATTTCAAAAATATTCCGAACTAATTATACTGGGAGCAATTTGGCGGGCATCTAAATTTATCTGGCCGTATGTTAACGGTGCGGGCGTTTGAAGATCGCTTTCAACGAAAACATTTCAAGAATGCAGCAATTAAAGTCGACGTATTACACACTACGAACTTTAAAATACTTAACAGCTTGTGTTTATTTTCAAAACAATCAACGGGTACGTTTCAAATAAACAGAACATTATTTATAAATCGATTTCTTTTCGATGTGTACTGTGAGTAGGTCCACCTTGTACCGTGATCCGGCCCAATGAACAATCAATGTTATTTGAAAGGTCAACAGTTTAAGTGTACCTTTTTAAAGATTTTCGGATATTTTCAAGAAAACTATACATTATACAAGTACCTTGTCAACTCACAACAAGGAAATATTATAACCTTAATATTGAAAAGAGTTATACTGTTCGCTGAATCACTGAGCGTGCCGGAACGCAGTTTTTTCCGATACTTTTATCGCTTTAAGCTTGCGAATCAGTATTGAGAAAATTCGAACCTACATAATAATTAATAAGTAACCATGTATTGATATTCAGACCGATCACAGAAACTACCAAAATTTGGATTAAAAAAGAAATATTATTTATCTAAGTTAGATAAAAACATCGATTCTGAGAAAATTATGTAATTAGTAATTACCCTTGCCTTTTTACATGTAAATAAATTTAAAAACAAAATTTTCAAACAGACCACAATCGTGAATTTAAGTCTTTACCCAAAAGTTATTTCGCCCAAAATACAAAAAAATATATCACACATAAAAACAATCAAATATGCATATTGCATACCTACAAAAAAATACATTCTATCTAAGATATCCGGGGTTATCGGTAGATAAGCGTCACAATGCATGGAACACCTATAGGTTCAGGTGACCAGATATATCAGATTAGGGGGGAGGGGTAATGCATTATTTTATTATTTGGCCAAATATAAAAGTTTTAAGGGGCAAGAAAATATTTTATACTATCTTATACCCGTCTTGCTTTACGTTTTTGATTCCGATTGTCAGGCTTGATCGGTAGGTAATTAAACAGGTTCTAGTCTAGCTTCCCATTGCTTTGTAGACCTCTATAACTGACATAAGCACAGAAAAAAAAGAATGACACTTTTAATGTTTATTAAAATTTTGTATGAAGATCCTAAAAAATGGGGTTTTTTAATTAGCTCTAAATATATTAAAGTTAATGCAGCAAATTGTATTAAAGAACCTTCTCCGGCATTTTGCACGGCTCTGTGCAGATTCATATCTGACGTAGCATTTGTATTTTGAGCGTGATGCTATGACATACGGTAAAAATCAAAATAAAAAAACATTTCTGAATTATTATTTAGATAGAGAAGGAGGGGCTAATGCGAGTTTTATTTAATTTCCCAATTTACCACGCAACTTTCTTAATTTTTTATTTCATAAGAACCTTCTACTGATAAAAGCCAACACGACAAAAAAAGAATTAGTGAAATCGGTTCAGCCGTTTAGGCGTGTTGCGATGACATTGAGTAAAAAGCTAATAAAAAACATTTCTAAATTATTATGTAGATTTACCACGCAACTTTCTTATTTTTTTCTTTCATAAGAACCTTCTACTAATAAAAGCCAACACGACAAAAAAAGAATTAGTGAAATCGGTTCAGCCGTTTAGGCGTGATGTTCACATATACGATAGAAAGCAGACAAACATTTCTGAATTATTATATAGATTTCTTTTTTTTTTCAAATTAAAACAAGCTCTATTACAAAATTTGAAGTGGTTGATAGCCTAGTGGTATCAGTCGACGCCTTTCGTACGCACTCCCACCTGAAGGTCGTGGGTTCGAATCCCATTGCCGACCTTTTCCACTTTCACGACACAGCCATTTGGTTAGTGTGAAAGATGTCAAAAGAGTATTCGTTTTCAATTGAGTGAACTCAGATTCATTAAAAAATATACCTATATATTCAATTCGAAATAACTTTCAGACAGGCTAGGCTAGGCCATAGGATACCCATATGATACATTATAAATAATATACTATAATAAGTACAGTGTTTGAGTGTTAAATTAACCCACCGATGTGCACTACTCAATCGTACTTCAATATTATATGAGTAGATCTACGGATAGAATCTAATTAAGTTAGTACACGGAACAAGGACTCTTCAAAGAAAGAAAAGTCCATAAAAGCAGCGAGGTAAATGGTTAGAAGCTTAATTGCTTGTCACGGATTGCTTGTGGAGATAAAAATAGAAGCAGTATATAGGGTACTCACGCTAGAAGCACTCTTGGTTGGGCGATGGTAGCGGACTTTCTTCAGATAGACCGTGTAGATGGCTCCCTCCGTCTTCTCTTCCCCCCACAACCGCCAGGTGGGCTGCTGGAACAAAGTACAAGCTATTTATTGACGAGCTCACAGCACAGCATATGGAAGCTTAAACGTGAACCTTATGATTTACTCGATTCAAAAAAATTGATACATAAAGTAACGTAAGATCCATAAAAGATGTGAATAATAATTATTGGAATTTATCTCATTTACCTAAAAAGTATTTCTTTTTAGCGTTATTATGATATTTAGATAAAATAATAAGTTTAGATCAAACTAAACTTTTTCCTTAATACCCATGCTGTATCTAAAAATATGAAAGGAATTATTGGTAAAGCTGTATGGAATCAACTTGTATGAACTATGAACGCTTCGCCACTGCTCTAAGTCTCTATCAAGATTCTACAAAATCAACAGGCTGCTCTGGAATAGACCTGGGGTAAAGAAACTTATTGGTGTAGTCCAGCGACAGGAAAGTTTATTGCTGCCTGCTCAGGCCCACTAAGCACTAAGCTTTGTGAAGATGATGGTGTAAAGTCACTCATTTACAGACGAAAACGGTTGTACTTTAATGATAACTTACTATGCTACTGTTTAAGCTTGAACGATTTCGTCATGGAGTGTTTTATTGGCAACAAGCGCCAGGCTTGGCATAGGTACGGGTTGGCGCTTCTTTTCGTTAACTCAGCATAACAACACTGCGTTTGTTTAAAATTAATGCAACAGCATTATTTGTTAAAATTTCAAATCATTGCAGAATACAATAGTTTGTACAATATTAATAAAATGTTACGTAAGTTTATAAGAAGATGTCGAGAGGCGCTTATCAAAAATAAAAGTGGACCAGGCAAATTCACACATACTAATGAGCTAATTTTAATAATAGGTACTATTAGAACGATTAATAATAATTAACATAGACAATATTACGAAACGAATACATTAATATCTGTAATAATACTCTGTTTTCCAGAACTTTATTCCCATATCATTTTATTTGTTTTAGTAGCTTATTTTAATATGGTCCTTACGTTATTCAATTTGGTAAATATTAACTAAGATCCGTTGAATAAAATGTTTAATGTTTCTTTTTTTTCAGAATTGTCAAAAGTCAAAAGAAACAATGGGTAGCTACTGTTTGTATTTGAATAATGACAAGGAAGAAATGCCATATTATGCCGTGTTGTATTTTATCAGGAAAAAGTTCATCTTTTACTTGTCATCACAAATGTATTAAATTCAATGTTATGAAAATATGTAGACTCCATTGTCGATACTAAAATTGCAGCATCCACAATTTGGTGTCTAGAAAATAATTGAGCTTTTTTTTAGAATTATTGATTAAGACTTGATAAAAATATTCAACTTGAGCAGGATAATTAGTTAACAGTTTATGTATATTTTGTACGATCTACGGTTTTGTAGAAGAGGCAACAGTAATAACACAAAACAAAGTGTTGTTGTTAAACGAACTCTACCGTTACCATAATTGTGCAATATACAATATGTTTGTCCCTTGACGTCACATACAATAATTGCGAGTAATAATCATTACGTGTTTGAGTAAACACATGGAGTAATAATTATACCATAACACAGTATGTGGAGCGTTTTACATAGATCGTGACATGTGCCATACATCTGATGTCAAATTCAAAACGCATTGCATGCCATCTAAGATTAACAATACCATTATAAGTGTGCGTTTACACCAAACGAACATAGAGACAAAGCTGGAAATAGAGTATAATTTTTTCATCGTTGTTATTGACACCATGGATAACAAAACCACCAAGTCGGTCTCGGTAGACCTCGGCTTAGGTGGCAAGATGAGATCGGAAAAGATGCAGCGCAGATCATCCAGGTAGCGAGTTGGAGGACGTCGGCGGAGGACTTGTTGGAGGCGAATGCTAAGGGAGGCCAAGGCTCGATATAGGCTGTCAGTAGCGCCATTGGGGAGAGAGAGGTAGATGATTAATTCAAATTCAAGACAGAACGTCTATCAGGAAAACTAGTAGGTAATTATATAAATTGTATTTTTTTTATAAAAAGTAATCTGTAATTTACTAACTCACAAAATAAGTAAGTCTCTTTTGATACAGGCTGATGGTGTGATTTACACTTTAAAACTAGGTATCGAACTTCTGGCTGCTGAATTTGTAGAAAATTCGTCTAATCAAAGAGAAAAGCAAGAATATAATATGTAATTTAAATATAATATTGGTACAAATTTGCACCCAATGAGACACAGCTGGACAAAAAACGAACAAAATGTTTAATGTAAATGTAAAGGTGTGATCTGCGTAGGAACTAATGCACCTGTACGTTGTACGTACGTGGGTACTTGTCGCGTGAGTTAAATAGCACTTTTGGACCAGCAGCCCGATTCACGGAAAAGTTTAAGTCTAAGTTCGAACGAAGTTCGATTCAAACTTTTGTGAATAGGGCTGCTGGTAATAATAATTATTGTAGGCGGCGACTATCTACAGTCTATGTACCTATTCACGGAGGGTTTGAATCGAACTTCGTTCGAACTTCGAACTAAACTTACACTTAAACTTTTCCGTGAATCGGGCTACAGGTACCTAGGTACTTCTTACATATCAATAAACTTATAGTAATAGTAATCCAGAACACTGACCGACCAACGAACGCTTTGACGCGATACGGCTAAACACAAATCTATGTAGATCAAGGGCGGATACACACAATAGATATCCTGGAGGCTAAAAAGTGAACTAATGCAGATAATTTGCATTGAAAGTTCATTATGTACATAACATTCTCACAGATAAAAACTTTAGATAGGTACCTACTGCCATCATTTACGTCTCAAACTGAAAATAAAAAGACGCACAGAATGTCGGTATTCTTTATTCAAATTTACTTATTCTTGACTAGCATTATGCAACCGTAAGAACAGGCGACGAAGTCACAGGTGACGGGTAGCCCCTAGTAATGAATACTGGTTATATATTTTAAGGAACATAGATAGTCTAGTATCATAAAATAAAGGTTAGTGACTGTTACTGCCTATGACAGCGCACAATACAAACATTATTGATTGGAACATGAAAGAGGTGCCGGCATAATCGAAAGTGTTTTATGTAGGCCAGTAAATCTATTAAAAAAAAACTATTTACATACATGGCTGTTGTAACATAAAATAGACTAGCCGCAGGTTTTGTGAAAAGTATTAGCAGGTTTCCTAATTCCTAATCGAAAGGTGAATGAACATCGATTTCGTTTTTCATGTTTGTTCAAATGTTATATTTAGAATTTAACTTTAATTTCGTTTTTATTATTGTGAGTAGAAGTATTTTTCTTCCTCAGTGTGCTAAATCAAAATTAAAAAAAAACACACACACACGCACACACAACTCAGTTACATATTTAAGAATAATAAGCGACGAGGAAATAATCCTGAATCATTGAGTGAACCACGCCGGATGCACAACGATTATTAAGGGTGATTTTGCTAACGTATGACTGGTCACAAACTCCACCCTAACCCCCACGCAAGCTTGTTTTCGGTAGGTATTACATAATTCATTTATCAACGAACCAACTTTCTGATGATTCATGTGTCGCGAATAACCAGAGTGTTTGGATTTTGGAATATCGAAAGAAGACATACCTACTCCAAAATAATGGTAAATCAGTGATGATATTGATTTGCCACCTATTTATTACATTTTAAGTTTTTCTCCAATTAATTTTTAAGAAAAGGGAAAACAGAAAACAGTTAGTTTGGCACTCCTAAACATGTGAATATGTAGTAAAACGGCTATCATGTTGAGCACATCGGTTCTTCAAACAGCACTAATCACGTCCCGACATTGTTACAAAGTAAATTGTGTCTTCTATTCATTTGGCCTCATAGGGCACACCCAGTACTCTAGTCTGTTTACTATAAGGTATTATTGTAGATAATATTGTCAAACATAGGCGTGTGTTAATCGAAAACTGAGTTAACAAACACTATTCAAAAACAAACTTGAAGGAAGTCGATTATAATTCTGCAGTACACGATATAGAGTTTGTATTTAAGAAATCGCAGTCTAATAAAATCTCCGCTGAGGATGGTCGCATAGTCGACCGAAAATATATTTCGGAAAAAAATATATAACCTATTGTAATACTGCAAAGTTAGTTTTATTTATAAACATTTAAATCGCAGTAATTAAAGGACACAAAATAACATGCACCCAGACTACAAGGACTACAGCAGTGAAAGGAAACGGATGGGCTGTAGTCAATATATCTGTCTATACTTCCTTTGTGATTCCACTTGCACAAGATCCTTCCACTGCTCTCATCTCACACCATATTCAAACTTTTCACACCTACTCAAAGGAAGGGAATACATTACAAGAGGGTGTTGTGGACCCTGGAAGAAGAGCAGCCTTCTTCTCGACCAACTGTTATTCGGCGATACATAATAATATAGTCTATTTCACATTGGTCGAGTATTTCAGTCGAATAGTGAGTAATTTAGTAACAAAATGTGTCTTGAGCACGTAAAATTTAGTCAAGTAGTTTGGCAGGAAATTTAGTTGAATCGATCCATTTTGTTCTATCATTTTGCCGCTGGGGAGTAGGGAGAAGGAACCTATATTTTAGTTGAGTTCATTAGTACCAAAAAATGGCATTTCGCTAGATATTATTTATTATTTTATAACATTAACACAAAACAATGATCTACATTATATGTTGCCTTAACTAATCAGTACACTGTTTTGAGGAATTTTCGTTTTAAAAGCCCTCCTCAGTAATGAAATATACTCGAATGTAGTGTTAACAGTTTGATCGAGTAGCATGTAAGTTAGAACCAATGAGATTTATACGTTAGAACTACTAAATTAATCGCTACTCAACCTATTGAGTACTATGTTTAAGTGTTAATAACTTCGGGTGTGATGGAAGAAAACAGTTGACTTGTTTTATTTAAGTAGGTACTTTGTCCAGCTTTTCTACATAGCTGAGATGCATTCATGCATGAATTTCATATTTACGCAATCAGCCATGAACCCAAAAAGTCTTACATTGCATTTTAAAAATATTTACGTACATCAATCAATGTCAGCTTTGGCAGAACTCCGTGATTGAAATGATAATTTCAAACTTTTTACATATCTACGCATATATATGATATCACCTTTCTGAAGAAAGTTAACTGAAATAGGTTTAAGGAACTTTTTAATTTAAATATCATGTCTGCAAAGTTCGCCATTTATTGAGTCTTATTTAGCGTCATATTTACGCAATTTTTCAAGTCTCAAAGCTATTTTTACATGCATAATTACACACATGTTTGACATAACTTTATCATTTTAGACAAAGACGGGAAATAAAAAAAAACGCCTTCACTCGAGTGTAAAATTTATGTTAAAACACAAGACAAGTACCAACTTACAGAACGACAATAAACCATCTAGCAACACCGAGTATGTAGTTAGAATATAATATACTAGACGACATCGTGCTGTTTCCACATCATATTCGTAATAAGAAACTTGGGCAAAAGTCGTGTGAGATTCTCATAGCGGACAATACCAGCAACATTGTGATTTTGTACTGCGAGGTCTGAAAATTTTAAGGTTTAGATTTTGTCGTATCGTGGGATAGTTATTGCCGCATTGTATATAAAAACATTTTGTTTTTGCAATCGATATGTAAATTTGTGTTCTTATTTATAACAACTATTTGTTATTATTACAACACAAATTTTAATTATTACTTAGAGATTACAACTTAAATTATTTTGGGGTATTCACAAAAAGGTTTAGTTTGAACTAAACTTATCCTTTTGACTGCCAGCTAAAATATTTAATCAAAATTCATACTACATTCATTTTGGTGCAAAATACCCTTTAGTTTCAAATATTTGAGTAGTTCTAAAGTTAAACTTTTAGAAAAAGGACGTTCCCGATGCCGTACTGAGAAAATAAATTCTTATAAAATTATGCAAATTACAAGTAGGTACAGTTAATGATGGTGGGCCGCAGTTTTCATGGGCCTGTATTGAATAGACAACCAGTTGTCACCAAATTTGGTTAGACATATCAAAATCAGAGTCTTCCATTTGAACCACTATGTATACAAATACTACAACCAAGTACCCGCAGCCGAAAATATCCATAGTAAACAATAATTAACAAGTTTTCAATTTCCAGATACCCAAATTCATAGTGTATGTTTATTTTGCTATACCTACATTCATACATCGACGAGTATAGGGATTGTTGTAGATACAATTATTTATGTGTGGAGGAACATGTTGATCTGGTTTCCAAAGCAGCACTAATGCTTACTTCAAAGGGTTCGACCACATCTGTCCGGTTGAATGGTTCATGAGCTCCGCTTCAATATAAAGAATCCAATCCAGCTTTCAACATATTAATCGGTAACAGCACCCAAACAACCAGAATGTTTAACACTGAGATTCTGTTGATATTATGTAACAGCGAAGGTGGAAGAGTGTTACACACCAAAGACTTTTAAATATTGTCAAATATGGAAATACACCATTGATAGCAACAAATATTTTCAAGTAAATAATTGATGTCATAATATGTCATAGCAAGGAAAAATGGTTATACAGTTGAATAGTTGGCACTGGGCACAGACGCACAATTCAGCAATAGCTGACATTTTTATAGCTTCATTGCGATGACTATTCACAATAGTACGTTGTTGAATAAAATCACTTAATTTCATGGTCCATGCAATGAAAATGGTTGGGAATGAGTCTCACAGCCAAAACACTCAACTCGAGGATCAAGAACAAAAACTCAATAGTCGAAATAGCGGACCATTTGATTCCTATCACTACAAGGAATCGACCTAAAAGTACACATCAGAGAAGGATAGAGTTGACGATGCTATAGAAGAGGCTTTTATCCGACAGCGATGAAACAGGAATTCATGTGAAGAATTCTTCCCGATTTAACGGTATGGGCACGTCTTGAATGTTACTTTTTTTTTTAAATCACAGCTGCCTTTAAAACTGCAAAGGAAAATACACATATACGTTGAATAACAAAACCATTGTTTGTTGTTTATTTTATTTTGAAAGTATGGAGTAGCGTGTGTGTTTCTACGGCAGTGTTTATTTCCCGATTGTTCGACTGCAGCTCTCAATTTAAATATCGTTAAGTCGGAACAGCGAGACTCTTGTGAACGCTCCAACGGCATGGAGGGTCCTCGGCCGAAACAATGGAACATTGTCAAACGCAAAGTTAGGAGCACACCTCGCCCGGCAGTTTGTATGGCCGCGCTTTAACAAAGGGGCAACAAACTAATTGCACAGAACAATAGAGAAGGGGCCCATTAGCTGGAATGGTGGAACCGCCAAAGTAATTACTTAGAAAGCGTTCTTCAACGCAACTTCTCCACTACATAATTGTACGTATTATTTCCACATAATAAAATATTTACTTTCGAATCCACCCGGTTACCTTTGCTTTATCCAAACAATCCTCAACCCGATGCAACCACGATAGAAAACGATGAACAATACTGGGAAATATTGTGTGGTTTTAACATTGCTTCAGGATGACATAAACAGTGCTAACTGACCTTTTATAAAATTGTATCAGTGGCCGATATATTTAGAATGATAATATGGAAATGACAGTTCAGTACAAATTGCTTTAAAGTTTATCAACGAATATTCGTCATTCTACAAGGTAAGGTTTGGAGAAATTTCGCGGCATTCGCATCTCAACATTGGGGATAAACGTAGATGAAATATGTAGTTACTATGGTTATTATTACCTAATGCATTTTATTCGATAGGTATCTAAGTTTTACGAATCTAGCTAGTCGAGAAATGAAATCAAATTTTGATTGCAAGATTTGAACTGGACATATACACAAATATATGAGAACAAAAAGAGAAAATATCTATCCTTTAAGTATAAATTGCACGCATTGTCGCCATTTTCTAAACTCCAATAAAATTTTCAAATATTCAACTAGTTGAAAATGTTACTGGACAAACAAGAATATGTACCCACGTGTTAATGAAAAAGGTAGTTACATGAATAGTAAGTAATATGTCACTTGCTCGTTCTAAACCAACAATGAGTGCTCATAAAGTGGGAAATATAGTTAGTTCTATGTCGGTGTGAACGTAACACCGAATGAGTCACAGTTCTTGGTGTTTCCATCAGCAGCCTGTTTACGTGTGCACAATATAACATTATGTATCATAAATGCCGGCATTTACGTATACAGTGAGAAGCATAGGGTTGTATTGACGGATAATGTTATTGGAAGAAAATACGAAGACTCCGTGTCATGACGTCAACAAAGCATAAAATCAATAGAAAAATTTAGAATCTATGTACCCTTATAATTTATTTTCTTTTTTTAAATATTATGTAGAATATGTAGGTATCTACTTATTTAGTATTAAGTATCAATATAGTATAGTTCCGACCATTTCCACTTTCACAACACAAGCTTTGCTTTATGCCGTCGAAATTGTACGTGTGTTCATTTTGGGTGAGCCCATATTCATTTAAAAAACATCATATTTTTCCATCTCTTACCTTGACTTAACTATCCAAAGGCCTCTTTCGAAGGTTCAGATAAGGTTTCTTTTTTATGACACAGGCAATTAATTGAACTTTTTATAGTTTTTTTTTCATGATATATTTTGAACAGCAGAAATAATTATTATCTAAACCACTCGAAGACTAACGGAAGGGCTAATAAAACAGTGAAACTAGATAACAAAGAATTCAAAAAATTCAAACTCAAATATAGGTATTAATATAGCAAAGCGAACCATATGTCCAGTAACCTCCTTCGATATTTTTTGTATGATTTTCAAATTAAAAAGGACAAATCTGATAATGGGACGTCTTTTCCATAAAATATTTAGGGTTGAGTCTAATTATTATTTTCGATCTAATATTATGACTATTGACGCAATTGGTAAAACCGCAAGACGTAGGTAATACGTTTATGAGCTGTCACTTAATTGATTCATTTCTGAATAATCTCATTATGTACTTACTTACTTTTGCGGGTCTTCGGTAAACTAATTAGGTCCAATAATAATTAACACCTACACACAAGGTACATATATATCACAACCGTAGATATTAATAATATACAACATATGATGAGACTTGTAGGATGAGGGGTAAAACCAGAGGCTAGGGGGTGGAAGGAGTAAACACGCAAAAGTTTTAGGTCACCCGCTCTGTTCCGTGCGTCATTTTTACAAATTCGTCATCACGGGAGCCACTATGTCGGGAAAAATCAAACGCCCACAAAACCACACCAAATACCTCCATAGAATTCAGACAATCCAGCGGAGATAGAATTGTTATTATTGCTCTAAAACATGATAACAACGCTTCAAACTAAATGTCTTATTCATCAGATTATTGTTGAAGAATGCTAACGTGACAAAATCATTAAATTCAATATCAAATATAGGGAGTCCCAAAATAAACACAAGATTGAGGTTATGCAATACCACATAGGGCCTTCACTGTTTGCTGGCATATTATGCGATATGCACACACTTTAGTCAACATTGTCAATAAAACATTGACTGATTTTGTTGATTGACGGTTGAATTTCCTTCTCTAATTCACACGTATTTGCGAGATCTGATCATTTGAGACATCGACTTCGACTAAACCCAAAAAAAAGTTGTGTTGTCAAATCACGCAATTTAGGAAACTTATTCGTTTCACCGAAACAGGAAAGTGCACAGTCGTAAAATGTAACGAAGACGAAATTAAATCTAAGCAGAAAATGTTAGAACCGTGGTCATTTTTTCTAAATGTTAACTGTCAGCTGCAAATGAGGTATTAAACAAGATTTTTTTTTTTTATAAAAATGAATCTGTGCTTACTCAAAGTGAACACAAATACACTCCTTGACTCTTTCACAGTAAGCTACTGAAAGCTTGTGTCGTGAAAGAGGAAGATGGTCGGCACCTGGGATCGAACCACGACGTCCGCAGTACGAAAGCCGGCGTTGTTACCGCTGGGTCACCAACCACTTCGATTACCAACAGCTTTATTACCAACAGCTTTATTAAACGAACAATTATAATAAGGCACCCATTGAGGGGAGAGTGGAGGATCTCATTGACTCTCTTTGAAAGATATATCACAGCATTTATAGGTAGATAATATTCGTTGTTTTTTGAGTTATAAATTTCGCAAATAGTTCTTAGGAAGTAATCAACGACTAAATGAAACTTTCCTAGGAGTTTAATTGGCAAGACTTCCAGCCAATTATCGTTCCATCGTATCCCCTTAAACTAGACACACACTACATTAAGTGTCCCGGTCCACCTACACGAGATCCCATAACCAGATGTATAGCAACAGCATCATTGCCCATGTAGTATAGTAAGTGGAAGCATGTATTGAGGTAGGTATTGATTAGTGAGACCGGTGTAGGTCACGATGACCTGAAACAATAATTAGAACAAGTCCTAATACAATAACTGGTGAAGGTGTCTATTGATATCGTGTCGTGTCGTGTTAGTAGTTCACACTACACGACGACCTTCTACAGCAATTATAACAAATGCCTCTTTCAATATCATTATCACTTTTACAACGTATAAAATGTACTTCGATCAATGATCCATTAATACACTATCTATATAATGAAGTGGTTGATAGCTTGTCTAGCGGTTCACTCGTAGTGAAGGTCGTGGGTTCGATTCCCGATGTCGATCATCTTCCTCTTTCATAACATAATATAAGCTTTGCTTTCTGTGCAAGATGTCAAAAGTGTTTGTAGGTATATATGTGTTGAATTAAAAAAAAAATCATTTTTAGCTATTCAGCATAATATCGAGCTCTTCCGCAAATTTGATTTTTCGAACACAATACATAGGTAAATGAATCAAGACATTTTTTTATTTATAAGTATATTAATACGCGAAGGAAAAACTTTGCGATCATTATTACGATAATTTCGCGGAAGGAGGAGTATGAAATTTCGCACACTTATAGTTTATAATATAGAGAAGGTATGGCAAATGCATAAAGAATTAAATTTTGCATAAAGAATACATTAAATCAATAAAAAAAACATTAAAAACACTATTGGTTAATGTTATGTATTAGATACCTACTCACACACACTTCGATGAATTTGACATTGACATAGACATTATTTTGTTTATCTGTGGTCAAATTGAGCATAGATTAATATTGTTTGTCTTTGATAGTAATAGAAAAAACTTTGTGCATAACAACATTTCAAATATGACGTATCCATTTCATTGTTTTTGAAAGAAAATTTTGAAAAAATATGTTATGGTCGAATTTCGAGCACTGGTATACCACCACTAGTATACCTACTAAATTCAATTTGATTCCTGTCATCAGTATAGTCGACGTAATTTTGTCTAAAGAAATTTGTTTCAGTCCCATCAAATTAAATTCATTAGGTTCCTCAGATAGAAATTTCATGCGGAAAACTATTAAGAAATTTTGGACAAGACCGGAAATCGAACCCGGGACGTTTTGGAGATGAACTAGGAACCAGAGACAACACCGTCTTCTTAATTTGCTTTATCGACAACATAGTTGTTAAGATCGAAAAATTTATTTTAAAAATAAGTAACCTATTAAGGAGGCATACACGCGTAGCAAAGCTATATAGGTAGGTAGGTTTGTAATCTTCATGAGACGTTATTATATTTCGCCGAATCTTCGAAAAACTTCTGAAAACTCATTGCGGTTTCAATGACTCCCGCTACAATATATTATGACTGTCATATTAGATTTCTTTAGAACAAGGCTTCATGACGGTGCGGCGCTATATCAAGTAGAAACACAATACTGTATCTAGACGCCATGGCCCGCATATTCACGTGAGCATCTCCTTTGTCACCGGCAAGAATTTAATTAAACTCATCATTCCTTACTTGTACTTGTTCACTTTTCATTTCCCTTTTGACATTTAATTAAACCCTTACAGCGGTTATTCAACTATCGATTTTAAGTTTCACTGCGGAACTTTTACTTCGCGCATTCTAAAGACGTACATATTCATTTGAACTTGGGTTGCAAAGTGTTCCTTTAACATTGGTTGTTAAACCAGTGGGGCGGTATTATGAAAAGTTCATTAGCTACTACTAGCAGACGACAGGCATAGAGAAAGTCACTAATAACTGTTTGGTTGTCCTATAAATCGGTTATATCGTCCATTCTAGGCTCTCAATTTTACATTACCACCTAGGCGATTGAGGACAATTTGACATTAGTTCTTTTCGTTGCAACCTCTAATCAAGATAGATAGCACTTTTCGTCGAAATAATATTTCCCGCGGAAAACATTTTCATAGCAACGAGTTTGGTTAAGGGAAATACCGAGCTACGGACAAACTTACCAATTATAATATAAATTGTACCAATATACGGGCGAATTATTCATATTTGTGGGGTAAGCTAAGGGTAGCTGCGATAAATATAAACTAGTCAACAATTTCTGTAAGAACATTACCTACTCATATTATGGTTTTGAATGTTGAATGATGAAAAACTATATTCTACTGCTGTTTGTTTTTTTTTAATTAATCAATATATAGGTGTGGAGAGGTCCACAAAGAGTCTTCTGGATAGCAGGCGCACGGGTAGAAGACCACCTGAAAGACCAAGGCAGCGGCTTATGGACAACGTTGCCCGGGACCTGGACGTGCTGGATGTGGGAGATCGGTGGGAGTCCATTATGCAGGATAGGACGGCTTGGAAAAACATTGTTCAGGAGGCCAAAACTCTGCTGGAGTTATATGGCCATCGGAAGTAAGTAAGTAATATCTAGTTTATACCTGTTGATGGATTTCGAAGACGAGATAGAAAGAAAGAAAAACCTGGATGAAGTAAACCGCACATGAGCACAGCTAATGTGAAATATTGAAATGTTCAAAATAGGTACTAATTGTACGAATTCCATAGTGCAATCTACATAAATATTCGACATTTTAAATGGGCTATTAATAGGTGACACTGCTGACCTTATCATAATATTTCGTCTCCCACAAGAAATTCTTTTAAATTTCATCGCTTGAGTTGACTTTGGATGAGAGCTCCACGCCATTATTATGAAATATAATCGAATCTATTGATGATTTTAATTCAGTAATTACGTTGACAGAAATTCCCGGGAAGATGACCTCAACAAGTCGTTTTAAATCAATTATTATATTATAACCACCAAATCGACGAAAGTAATAATAATTACGTTAATTTACCGCATAATTTACAAAAAATGTTCTGAATTTATTTTTTGCCTGACAGACAGACGTTGAAAATTAAATTCGAATTGGTAAACTGATAAATTAATTACCTTTTAATCAATGTAATTCCGACCGATGCATCTGATTAAATCATATATTTCTATCCACATTCTTTCAATAGCACTATGAATAATTAACTCACAGTTTCTGTCAAACACCAATTTAATTTCAAAATTAGAAATTTATACAAATATTCTGAAGGAAATTAGCCACGGTCCAGGCGTTCTCGGACTATTTATTTATTAATCAAATAATTATTTATTTAATTTTAACTAACGAACGACATTACATTTTAATTCGTAAGATAATCTACATAATAATAATAATAACCTTTATTCAATTAGGTACAATAATATCTCAGAACACAATAATATCATGAATCTACCCACTACGCCAACCCTGTGTAAGAAATAATTATTATGAGAAGTAAATTACCCGAGTGGCTTTTACTGACCAGATGTACGACACCCAGCGACAGGTGACCTTTCAACAATATAACCGATAACTTGGTGTGATGTAAGCATGAAAATTATACCAGATCTTCCAGCTTCAGGAATCAAATTGAATTTTTCTGAAAATATTAAATTTCATAACCTCTAGAGATGGTTACGTGTTAAATCATAAAAAAACTAAAAAAAGGCAGACCTATGTATATTATTTCATTTTCATTTTTCTCATTTCACAAAAGGTTATAAGTGAATCTTTTCTTAATACAATATGATTGCTTCAAATGCGCGCTACGACTTGGATACTTCGTTGATAATACTGCAGTATACACCAAACTTTTTTCCACTTTTCTAAGTGCTCTTTCAAAATAAGCTACTAAAAGCTTGTATCGTAAAAGAGGAAGATGTTCGGCACCTGGGATCGAGCCCACGACCTCCAGTACGAAACAGTATGAAAGTTGGCGACAAAACCGTCCGGCTAACAAACATTTTGAGGTATTATGCCGCTTATAGATATTATGCCGTTATATATTTTGATATGGATACTTATCATAAATTGTTCACGAGTCACTGATTTTTATCAGGGTGAAAGATTTCCTCATTATCTGACGGATGGAGTTAGGAAAAACACAATCTACGTTAGAAGGATGGCGCTGAGAGAGACATTGGGCTTGTGAGTGGTGGTGGCTAGTGTAATAAGTCAGACAATAGGGTAGTATAGATAAAATGTATAATAGAATTCAACTGTAATTCATGCGATACAAAAGCAGAAAACATTACTTAATTTCTCAGGTTAAAATTAAAAGAATATGTAACAACTAATGACTCTTAAGCATCGTACTCACTTGCGCCGCGAACGTGTGACATTGCATCAATTTAATTGAAAGGTTAAGTGTATTCGTGATTCGAAAAAGCGAACGCGAGCGGTACACATGCTTCCTTTTGATAAAATTGATATAACGATACACGTTCGCGGCGCAAATGAGTACCGAGCTTAACAATTCATTCCTGATGTTCGATTTTTAAATGGAACAAACCACTACGGGCTTACGACCGTCTTCTACTGTTATTTCGAAGGCTGGCTTAGTGTGATCACTTTACGTTAACAACGTTCGCTAACAAGCGTTAAAATTAAAAATCACAAAATAAAAACAAAGTGTTACGCAATCACAGGCAGCTTCTTTTTACAAAGATAGCAATAGCTAAGCACGCGTTGAAACAACGACCCTGTCTCGTCCGCGTATAGAAACAAACGTTTCAAGATCAATGTATCACTGGACAGATGTAATGACAATACTATAAGAGCACGAAATACTTCATCAGAGAAACAGCTAAGGAGAATGGTACGAATATGTGTCTGTGCCGCATGACAGACTATGTGAATAGACATGAAATGAGGAATCGGTACTGGGCCCATTGTCCTCCGCAATACCTACACTTAGGTGTATGTTACTTCAGTGACTAGAGGACCGCCATGGAAGAATACAATTACTATACTATGCTATGATACACACGGAACCAAATGGACTTAAAGAAAGGTTTAGAAAAACCAATAGAATAAGGAGAGGAGGAACCAATAGCACTATTTCAAGTTGATTTTAAAATCTTCTGAAACCTTCCAGTATTTTCTTTTTCCTCTATCGTATGCTTTCCTCGGCCATGTTTTTCACTAAACTAGAATCACTTTGTCCACCACAATCACTTTTGAGATCACCCCATCGAACTTTGATTCTCCCATTGACAAATACACAAGTTCTGTCCCTTTATACATAATTTCTCTCTCAAAAAACCCTACATTTTATTGACTTTCTGAATGCGGGTTGTGTTTGAATCACTCACTTAACCGTTTCTATTTGATATGCATTTTTAGGTCCTTAGCTCAATAATTGAGATCTCACGGTGTGAGTCCCAACGAGTAGACGGTTTGAACTAACTCTGCAATGCAAGTTTTTTTAAAGAAACATAAACTCGCAATTGAACTGAGGTCTACGCATGACTAATTCAAAATAACTATGCATTCAGGTATCAATTTTACGCCAAAAGCCTTCTAAAACCTTATTAGGAAACAGTAAATATCGTAAACAAGACAAAGACATTTTAACTACACGTGGTATAGGAATAAAACCAAAACGTTTTAGTACTAGAATTGTCGGTATAAAAAAGAGAACTTTGATTTTATTTACCAAAACAAGACAAAACATTATTATTTCCCAGCAACATACTCGTATAATGTTCACTTCGTTGACAGTCACCTAACAACAAAGGCAAAAAAATCTTTAGGTTCATTATTAAACCACTGAATAAATTGTACTAGTGTTCATTTTATAGATAGTGTTTACGTAGAGGGGAGTGAATATCCATCGACTTACATATTTGTAGAGACATGTTTACAAAAAGGAAACTAGAATTAAGATACAATAACGAGCCTCAGTGAGTCAACTGGATAACTGGAATGGTCCGCTCGGCTGCGTACTGTGTGTAATGCTGCCAGATAATCACCATGATGGTTGGACCTGACAATAGACATCGAGCAGACGGAAACGTTTCGTAATAAGATGATTATACTCAAACAATCGGTTGTCTTGTGACTCGTATCAGAGGGCCACCATTATTAAACCATTATCGGACAAATTTTAGTATTCTTTGAAATGAATTAGTACTAAGGTACAACATTAAGAGCCGGACACTCAAATCACCGAACTGAGTTTTGTCCCCGCTTCCCCGCGATTACCTCGTCTTATTGTGCGCGAGACAGGTTGAACTTTCTTCTCGCTGTCTCTGTCACACAACTACCCTGCTGACACAATGATATTTTGTTCATTTCTTTATCCTTAGTCAAAATGCAATCGGAGTCAGGGTTGGCAGCCAAACCATAAATATCAGGTTAATTAATACATTTAAAAGTTTGTGTCATGTCAAATAATGGATATTTTTCAAATTGAATATAATAAATATTTATAAATAAAACTAACTTTGCAGTATTACAATATATTACATTTTTTATCCGAAATATAATCTATTGTAATACTGCAAAGTTAGTTTTATTTATTATTATTTATTATAATGACTCAGTATTACAAAGTTGAAAATAGTGTGTTTGAAGAATTAAAAATATAATGAAGTTCTATAAGTACTATTTGAGTTCGTATTCGTTGAGTGCGTATTTCGACGAAGTTGAGTGACATTAATAAGACCAACTTTTTAATAGCTTATTGAATAAACGCACATGAGTTTTGTTTTACTAAAGTACACTCTTCTCGGTAGGTATAGCCGGCGGAAGTCAACTTAAAGCATTTTCTACCAATCAATCGGTCCCGTCTAATCTTAGACAAGATTCAAACCCCGAGTAGAGGTTGGCTTCAATTAAGTTTATTTTCTTTTTATTTTTGTGTAACATAAAAACTTTTTTGTTCATATAATATATTGTAGGTACGTATGTAGTTATAAACCAATTACTATATTATCAACGTACTATTTACGCAATTTTGTTGATGATAGGTTCTTTGACTTAGCTACTGATAAAAGTCAAGAATTATGTGGTAAAAACTTATTATATCTAATTAAGATATTACGATAAAAAATACGTCAAAACGTAATTCTATATTATTTTATGGAAAAAAAATTGAATTTAAAAATATTTGTAAAGAAAAAAATGTAGAAGGGAAAAAAACATGTAAAAAATAAATAAATATAAAATTTTTGACAACCATGGATTCTCACAAATATTGCATTTAGCCCCAAATGACCAACATTAGAAAGTGGAGGGTTTCTGCAGAAAAAAACTACAGAGTACAGAGCGACACGTCCGCCCGCCACAACGTTCTCTCACGAATGAAGAATTTTAGGATTTGTATGGAGCCTATACAGTTTTTGCTTCTAAAGGAAAAGGTCCTAAGCGCCCAATCACTTTTTACCGATTAATTAGAAAACTATATTAAATAGAAATAAAAAAAGACGATGGTTTTGAAGAAAATTAAAAGACACGCATTTTGGTATATTTTAAAGCGTTTTTTATTGAGTAGATAGCCTAAACCGTTATGATTTATAAAAATATAGAGCAAACTTTGAATTTTTTTTCTATCGAACTAAATTTGGAAAATATAAATTCAAATTGGAAGACTTGATAGCCAAAGCTCTAACTTAAAGCACACTTCCCTTTTTGTTGTGCTACGATACCTATTAAGGGAACAACGTACAAACATAAAAACAGCCATTTTCGAGTGTCCGGCTCTTAATATGAAGTTGTGTAATATTTTTAGTGCTTAAAAATAATGTTAAAACGCACTAAAGTCAAGGATGCGGTAGATATAGAAAAGAGATTTTAATGGTAGCTGTTTTATGGCAACGATGGACAATCAAATTAGATATTCAAAAACTTTGAACTATAGCTGAAAAAGTGCATCCAATTGACGAGGATGAGGATGACTAAATAGGTAAGGGATAGAGGCGTGATAGCTAGATTCCTGTACCCCTATTCTCGGTTTTATCGGAAGGTAGTCACGGTAGTAAAGTGAGTATTACACGGTACATTTTGTATGAAAAATATCTTCTTATGGTCGCTCACAATCTGACCTCCAGAGACCGAAGCCATTGGATCGCGTCATCCGTCAGTGCGTGCAAGTCCTGTAGTCCTTTTTCAAATGCGTACATGGGGCACTCGTTAATCAGATGGTAGATTGTTTGTGTAATCCCACATGCACATGCTGGTGAGTCCATCCATCCCCATTTATGTAAGTTGGAAGCGGTGCAGCCTACATCACATCGTATTCGGTTAACTCTACACCATATATTTCTGGGTTGCGTTGAGCCAGGCAGTTCTTTTGTCGGGTCAGCTACGAGGTTCTGGTTCCTTACTGACGATGCGATCCATACTTGTCTCCATTTGTCTTCGATCGAGTAATCCGTAGTTGTAGCGGCAGCTAACCAGTACGGGTTTCGGGATTTCAGACGGCGGAAAAACATCTATACGTATCGAATGCGAGAATCGCTTTTGACCCTAGAAATATCTCTGTGGCGGCGCTATACACGTTTCCCATACAATATGTATCGTGTAATACTCACTTTACAACCGTGACTACCTTCCGATAAAACAGAGAATAGGGGCTGTTTCCCGACAATGGATGGAAACAGATTGAATTGATATTTTTAATAGAAGGATTAAGATCTTAGGCCGTTATAAACTGCCACAGACCCAGCAAGCAGTCATTAAATTGAAAAGGTTGTAACTTGTGAGTATACTGTTTTTTTATGAATTGTAAAAATATTCGAGTTCAATGAACATCGGTATTAGATTATTAATACCTAGCCGTAAAGAGTCGTTAATAGTAGCTATAAAATTTAACTCGCATGGCCCAGAGCAATTTCTCCTGTAGAGTTAAATGCTCGAAACAAACTAAGCACAATATTATTTTTCCTATGAGTAACAAAACGAAATTTTCAGATACTATTCTAAAAAAAACGTTCGATTTTTAAAAACCGCATGACCTGTCAATTACTATCAGCTACGATATCTCAATTTGATAAGAATGAGTCAGTACTACGATGTTGATTTAATAATTTCTCGATCTAACTGAAAATTCAACGAAAAAGATTTACAAAACCTATCAGTAACTACCAATAAATAAACCTTTAGAGTTTAGATAAAGTCGAATTTCACTGTAAATTAATAAATGGGTACACGTTTTTTTTATAAATATTATAGAAGGTGATTGGTGCGCATACAAATTTAATCATTGTCGATTAATTGAACAACATTATAAAAAATAATTAAATTTAACATCAAAATTGCACTTATTTCAAAAATCAGTAAGAATTTCGGAGAAGCACGAAAATTAATGAATAAGAACTTAGGGTGCTTGTAGAACTCCACATCCAGCCGAACAACAGGCCAAAAAGGATATGGGCTACATAGACAAAAAAATGTCACATAATCCAATAGTAGAGCAGGGTAGCTTAGCACCTTACCTTCACATACCACCTCGACAGCGATTTGGGCGCTTTCTTCGGCTTGGGTTGCACGTCCCTTGGAATGCAGGAGAGTGCAGACTTGCAGGTTACGGTGCTACCGGAGTCTTGAGTTTGATTCTTTTTATTTTGTGCGCACTTCTGGGCGAACTGTTTTGTTTTTTCGGTTAAGCTCTGATAGAAGTCCGATTGTGAGCAGTTTGACGGCCACAGCAGCATGCCGTTTGGGAATTTAATCATTTATAATCTGCTCAACGTCCTTGGACGTCTACTACTAAATCGATGTACACAAACTAATCATTCTGGTCGAATTTCACAAAAATTGTTTGGTTTTATTAATAAGTTCACTATTAAAAAAAACACAATTGCACATAAACGTCTCTAGTTATTGTCCGCGATGAGTATAATTTATGTAAATAATAACTCATCTAACTTCATGGAATATTGTTTACTGATTGATTCATAATCACTATGATACATCATTTGGAATAAAATTGTGCGATAAACTAAATGCACTTGCAACGATGAAATCATTTACAATAATCTTTAAGTTGAAAAAGTAAATCGATGAAGTCATTTACAATAATCTGTATGTTGAAAAAGTAAATAAATTTATTTCTCACAGAAGTGTAAAAATAAACAAAATGATAATTCATAAATGAGATAAGGTTTAACAATGAATACAAAAATATCGTTTCGATTAATTTTATAATCTATTAGGTAGTTACTTAATAAACACGACACTGATTTAAAATTTCACAATGATGATAGTATTCACACATTTTTAAAATTATATTGTGATACTAATTTTCATAATTTAAAAACAAAACAAAATTAATAACATTCCACATTATTTCAAAAGCCTTATTTGACGAACCACTTTACAAGCTTTGAAATATAAATTTAAAAGCACTCAAGGAATAAATAAACAGTAGTAGCCGTGTTCTAGAAATACTACGGTGGAATCAATAACAAAGTAATTATTCTCGAAGTGAAGAAGCGGTGATTTTCAGTAAAAGTTTATTTACGTGTTTTCCCGACGTACGAATGACGAATGGCTTGCAGGAGTCAGAGCGACAGGGAACACGCAGCAACGGGCCACGACGGCCACCGAATGACTAACATAGTAACTCGCCTTGCCTCCACAACAATAACACTGGAAGTACGCGCCCGGCGCTGAGTTATCATTGTAATCATTGGAGACCCGATTATAATAATATATTTATTTATTTATTTCACAACATCAGCTACCTGGAGGATCGTTGTCTCTCTGTGAAAATTAAAGGATCTCTTTCCTCTTCTTCACGGCTACTAGCGGACTTCTTCAGGGTAGTCACCTGGGTCCAATCTTGTTCTTAGTTTTCATAAACGATATCGTGAATCAATTTAACGTTATTAATGTTCTGCTTTTCGCGGACGACCTTATGTTGTAATCGAAGGTTTCAAATGTTCAGGACTGTTTGACTATCCAAAGAAACTTAGATAATTTAGAAGGTTGGTTATTATTATTGAATAATCTAAATATGCAACATTATATTTTAAAATATCACAAAATAATATGTTTTATAGGTATCAAAAAAATACAAAAATCCTTAGCTGTGCGTGTGTTTGTCTTTAAGTCGAGAACTGTGGGACCGATTTGACTAATTCCGGTTTCGAAATATTCGGATAAGCTCTGGGTATTTTTAAACGGTGAGAAAATATGTAATACTTGCAAGGATGCTTTGAAAAAAAAGGTTATTTTTCCCATACCAAGTGTCAGACAAAGGATCGTTTTTGTGGTTGTGATTGATTGGAAATAAATTAGATAGGCTTAGGCTAAAGCCACGGCTAGACTAGGGGCCATGCTGGCCAAATAGAGGCCCTGGCCCAACATGGGCAAATAGTGTGGCCGCTTCACTAATGACCAATATTTGACATTGGTCGTTACTTGTTTACTTGTCGATCGAGTTCGCAAGTATTCACCAATATTGGAACAATGTTGACAGCTGTCACGTCTTCTATGTTGTTATTTTCATAGTGTTTTGTACATTTATTTTATAATCCTGATAAAATAATGGAAGTTGACAATGATAATATCATATTATGGCATTAATTGCAGCATCCTATACAGTGATACATGCGGCATCTGCTTTTCTGTTATTAAAAATAATGAAAAACGCAAACGGCAAAGACGGCGGTTGATGCTTTCTTTAAACCACTCGAGTATGTATGTAATGTACCCATGATTCTTGTTTTTTTTTTATCAATATCTTTTATTTTCATTTATGTTATAGTCCAAATCAACCTGTAATAGCTAGGTAAATATATACCTATTGTAAAACAATAAACATCAATAAAAATTGATGGTTAGGTTCAAAGAGTTCCATAAATAGAGCGGCTTACTTGCCTTGTATTTTATGTTCTCAATATGAGACAGTTAACCGCTGCGTATTTTTTATGAATTCAGTCTGTCACAGACGTTGCTAGGTGACGCATCGTGTTGCTTACATAATAATTGCCCTCATGTGTAATGAGATACTGCACCAATTATGCAATAAGATAATAAAAGTGACAATATTGTATCTTTTAATCCTTAAAAACAATTTATTATATGTTTTTTTCATTTAATAATTAATAATATTTTCTACAATATATTTCAATATTATTTGACACATCGATACCTCAATATGCAAATTGGGTAACTCCAAAAAATTAACTTTTTTGGATGAAAAAAAAACGACATAATTTTGATACATAACGATTCTATAATTTGAAAAAAAAAAAAAAACCCGCAAAGTGGAACCTGGAACGGGGCCCAGGTCTCGTAACCCTTAGGTTAGCAATCACAAGTAAAAGTAACAGAAAAAAAATCTTTCCTTCAAACTTATTAGATATGGAAAAACTCTTCGTCATAATTTAATGAAATCGTTGTTCATGTACCCTCATGCCCTTTTGTTTTTTTATCATTTTAATTTGTGATCCAAGGTTTGCTTTATTTCTGTTTTAAGTATAATTTTCTGCCCAAGTATTTCATATTTCTCTTTTTTCTGGTTTAAATTTGATGCCCATGAAAATTTATGTGCTACATATTTTCCTTCTTTTAATTTTACAAGATTGATATCTCTCAGTTTTCACCAGAATCTGAGTATTCTGTTGACCGTAATGTTCTTGCAATCTCTTACAACATTAAAATAAAAAATAAAACTTCCTTATTCTGTGCTTGTAATGATATTCAATCAAACGATTTTCTTAATCAATGTCATGAGTATACAGTTTCATCTTGAATTTATCCAAGACAATTCTCAATCTCAATCAATCAATCTCGGTCTGCATAGAGAATAGAGTTGCGCATTTTAAACGTTGTAATACTAACAAACTTTTCCCTATTTTTCTTAAGGTGTTATTAAGACATTTTATTATTATGTTGGATTTGCCGAAATCACCAAGAATGTGTATTTGAATACAGAATTTTTATACCATCATTAGGTAAATCGTTTTGTCAAAAATGCAGTTATCCATGTTGTATATCAATGTATCGACACCATAGCAACATAATAATAACATTGTTGCTTAGTAAACAGTTTGTTACTATAGTAAACAAATATCTACTGAAATATAAACAATGCACTAAGTAAAAAGGTTGAATTCCATTACATTCGCAGTATAAGTCATTTATATCGAAAATTAAAATTTTCTAAGTCATCGTTATGAATGTTTTCGGCGCATTATTTAAACACAATTGGAACATCACCCGCACACCTCCCGTCCCTCCCACCAAACTGGACACAAATTTAAAGTGAATTTTCTTCCTATTAGCCCCTCTATTTATGGAACTCTTTGGTTAGGTTTAATAAAATTATGAATGTTTTTATTGTGTTTATTTGTGAATTGTAAATTATATTAAAATATTCCTTTTTGCCCAGGGAGATAAACTCTATTGAAATTCACCACTCAGATAGGAGTATACAGTGAATAATTGGAGAGCGGAATGTAAAATGATGAATAAAAGCAAAAATTTATTTATTAATTAATCAATAAATCAGTGATTGAAACATTGTGTGGCAGTCTAGCCTCGTATCAGCTGTTGTTGTTGTAGGTACCAAAGTTGGACCAATAGTGTAGCCAGGTGTACAAGTCTATTAGCCAAATGTTGCTACTTGCCAATGCTTGGCCAGAGCCCCTATTTGGCCAGCCTGGACCAGCATGGGCCATAGTGTAGCCGTAGCTTAAGAATATAGGTAATACGAAGTTTTTGCTTCACCCACCTATCAATATAATATATAGATTTTTAGTAGTTTTTGTCAATTTTCTAGAATTCGATACTAACAAATAGATATACTTACATTTAATCGAATGCAATATCCTGAAAAAAATAAAAAAGTGGATACCAATATGCATCCTCTCTCTAGTTAATCATTATAACCAACAACAAGATAACTTGGTTACGGGTTTGTATGAATATTGTAAGTGTGTACCTGCATACATTAATAGTACGGACAGATTGAAGAATGGGTGATTCCACAAGGGCCGAGGTCGTCGTAATCAGCCAAGCGATGCATAGCTTCGTCGTGGAGCCACTTTTGTCTTTTATCTCCGATGATAGAATAAAAAGTGTTTATATAAATGCACGGACACGAAAAGTTGGGATACTAAACCAGGTGACTTACAACATTAAAGTTCAAATTGAATGGTATCTTGTTATAATATAAGTATATCTAAATTATCATAGTACATTTTAAGTACCGTTGCCCTTTTGAGGCGATAGAATAGTATGGGCATTAAAGACCGAAAAGGAATAGGTACCTATATAATGTGCACACATCTTATGTAGATACATGTCTCATCTATGTTTTGACTTTAAAATTAGTTTCAGAGTGTCATCTGACCGTATACAGCGTGTATCATACGAACATCTCAGACAAGACAAAAATACGATTAAATAGTTAATTTAATATTTTATTACCTTTTCAAAAAAGTAACTAAAATAAGGGATCTATAATAGGTGTTTGATGCGTGTGTGTTAACCATTCTCCTGTATGGGTGTGAGTCCTAGCACCTGACTAAAGCACAGGCACACAAAAAGTATCCGCATTCTAAACGAAGTGCCTAAGGAGAATTTTGGGTATAAGATGGTACCACCGCATCACGAACGACGTTATACGCCGGCGCACCCAGCGCCGGCCTATCACTTCCACCATTACGGAGAGGAGATGGGCATGGCTGGGACATGTGTTGAGGAAGCCGAATGACAGTTGGCCGAGGAGAGCGCTGTTTTTCCTCCCATCAGGGTCTCGAAGACGTGGAAGACCTTCTCATACCGTGTTCCGTTCCTTCGAGGCAGAGCTGAGTGAGTTGGATATGGTGTGGGAGGAGGTCATAAGCATTGCGCAAGATCGAGGGTAGTGGGGAGCTCTTGTTGCCTCCCTATGCTCCTGAGTGGAGTTTAAGGGGAATTTTGATTTGATTTGAATAGGTGTACAAGTGTACAAGGTAAGTATTTCTTAGTTAACTATTTTAACACTCCATAAGAAATATGATTTCTACTAACAAAGGGAAGAGAATATTGGCATTAATTTATGGAAAAGTCAAAAATATATTATGAACACTGCTTCATTATTTGTTTGTAAGAAATTTCAGAGTAGTAGATAAATCCTTAGGTCGAATTTCAACAGTGTGAATTAAAAAATTAAGACTTGTTTTATAAAAATTGACAATATTACCGGTAAATCCAATATCGTCAAAAAATTACAAGAGAATAATTCTGATCCCGGGATCCCTATACACTACCAAGGTCATTATTCAGTGGAGGTCAATGCGCTAAGCCGAAGACTTTGAGTGCATAAAAAGTTGTAGGTAATCTATGTTTTTTAATTTTAAAAAAGAACGCTGATACAAAATAAATATTTTGAAATAAAATAAAAACGCCGTTTGTTTATTGAATAACGCATGTGTAATGAGTATGAATGAATGACCACAGAGCACACGGCCAGTTGGACATCACGCCTCAAACACAAGAATATGCAAAAGCTTTAGCACTCAGGTAGCGGAAGGACATTCAGGAGTAAATATTATTTTTTCCCCATGAAGTGCCGACATTTTCGCAAAAATTAATATATAAGTAGGTATTTGGGAAGAATAATACTTTAAGAGTCTGAGCCAAAGGGGTGAACCAAATTAGAAGTTATAATTACCTTAAGATGTATTTATTCTCTAATTTTTACATATTTAAAAAGAAGTACGCAGAATTCTCAATATACTTACATGTCATTTTTTTCGCTACGACTCTACATTTAGTTTCTCATGATAGGTGAGGGGCTGAAGATCTTAATTGATTATTTTTATAGTGAAATAATGTAATCAACTATGCCAGCCTTCGAAATAGCATTAGTTTGATTTTTTTATTGTTTCCATATCTTATCTTATTTTTTTTTCTTGAATGGTACTACAGAAGAATCTCTGCTTCCGTTATCGTGTTTCCGTATGATGTGCAACCTTGATGTGAATTATATTTTCTATCACTTCCATAGTAAGAAGTAAGCACTAAGCAAAAGAACGTATTACAAGACGATTTGTGAATAAAAATAAAGGGTATTTATTCTGTAAAATCAAACTAGAACCATATAAAAATAATTACAATAGATGATCCTTACATCTCTAAGATATTCAATTATACATATACATACAATAAATCCCACTCACGGACAAACGCAGGCAACGAGAGCTCTCCGTTGCGCTCGATCTTGCGCAATGATTATATCCAATTATACATGCACACAAAATATTTTTTTGTTAAAGAAAGCGAACTGATAAGTCTTACATCTAGAATTCTGGACAACTATAGACTACAAGTCAGCAAATAAGTAATGATAATAACATTAACATACAGAGCCGTTTTCATACGACATAGATTCATCATGATCAATACATTATGTACTATATTTATTCATAATACTGAATATACGAAACATTAAAATAGAAATGGGAAAATTATAACATAAAACAAACAAAGATCCGCGAACAGAGATATCCACAGAAGACAATACTTAATGATGTACATTGTACAGGTAATGACGTAGTATTGAAACGTCACATAGAAATCCATTCCTAAAGATAGACAAGTTAAGTATCACAATACAAAATGTTTTTTTTTACGAATGGCAGACATTCGATCGAGGTCACAAGACCTGGCTCGCGCGAACCAATACCACTATAGGCTCACTCACCCACAATACAGGCCAACAGAGACAAAAGCAAGCCAGTGAAAGTACAAACCAATAGAACTGACAATACCTAAATACAATCCAAATAATTCGCGCCAAAAGCATAATACACAATCCTAGAACTAGCCATGGCTGACAATGTTGCAATCCCTGTCACATTTCTAATAAGTTTTTTTTTTATTAGACAAGTGAAAAAAAAAGAAAATAAAATACAGTTTAAGTACAATAGAAAAGTCGCGCCAAACCCATACAAATGGATTTGTCGGCGCGTTCTTCTACAAAAATAAAAACAATAATAAAAACTAGCAACTTAGAATCTAACCAATAGCAGCAAACAATATTATTCTTAATTATTTACAAATGTTTAATTATAGATGAATCCACATTTCAAGAGCCATTAAGTCTTTTTGTTGCACTTTTACTACCACATTTCTTAATAGATGTCGGCATCATATTAAGCAATTTAGGCACATTATATTCCAAAGTTCTCTTACCGTATTTATTATTATATTTTGGTACTATAATATATCCTTCATTTAGATTTAAATCTAGTATTATGAGCGTGTCGCGGTCTCGTCTTATATTCATATTTCAAAAACTGGTCAGGGACAATCCTTTGCCAAAACAAGCCTTTAGCAGACAAAATATTTAGCTTTTTAAAGTATAAAGAAATATTATTACGCGCTGCGGTACGAATATTTTTATTGACAATTAATCTTAAAATCGATTTTTGTGTGAGCATTACCCTTCAAGTATGACTTTTAATTAAAAGATCACTTTTAAATAAATAATTAAATGAAATTTTTTTTTTTTTTTTTTTATTTATTTATTTATTCCCAACCATACACCAACAGGTACAACATAAAAATAGTAACACATGAACAAACATCAACAAACAGATCATGCTGCACCCCATTACAGGTGTAAATATATTATGACTCAGGCCATCCACCCCCGAACCCAATGCCCACCCCGGCACACCAAAGCGCCCACCAAACCCCCAGATCCTAAAGCCCCGGAGGTCCCATAGCCGCAATAGGGAGCCAAAGCAGACAAGGAGAACCAAGGGGAAGACGGCCCGAGTTCATCAACATACATATTATACAAAAATTAACAAACTTAAATAATGTCAACTTATATACTAAGGTTAGAAAAAGAAGAAAAATTGAAAATAGATTAATATTTGGAATTTAAAAATAATAAAAGAGTTCAAAAAGTAGTGGGGAAGAAAGGAAGGGGGAGGGATACTCACTGCTCAAGTATAGATAATATTGATCTCCTGAATGTATCGGAGCTACCGTGAAACATATCGACATCTTTAAATTTATTATTGTAGTTTTTAGTCATTCTTAGCAGAGGATTTCGCAAACCTGCATTAGTTAAGTGACGATTAATGTGAAAGGGCCAAAATGATCGTCTAACTGTTGGAACCGCGAAGTTAATCAATTTCAATAATTGGGGTGTGTCCAGTGTGGACATGCAAATTCTACGTAGCAAACAGGCGTCAGCAAGTTCACGCCTCGACGAGAGGTCCGTTAAATCATTAAAGCGTGATGTCCCAAATCTGCGATTTCCAAATGTTCGTTATTTCTCGAAATCTAAAATTATACAAATGATAGAAGAACACAAACAAATTTAGATAAAAATCAATGGAGAAAATTAAAATAATAGAGTGCATCCAACGAGAAATCCCACACAGCAGTGCCCGTTAGGAAGGCTTAAATTATATTTCAAACAATAAACATAAATACACATTTGAAAATTATAATATAACACTTTTCTATACAAAGGTGTCAGTATAGCCGGCGGAACTTATTGCCTGAGGCAATTTTTCCAGTCAACCGTTCCCGTCCAATCTGATAGACAGGCCAACCCCGGGTAGAAATTTCAAGTGAAAAATCACTTAGAAAAACTCTGACCCGACCGTGAATCGAATCCGGGACCTCGGATCTGAAGTCCACGCCAGTACAACTAGGCTACCGAGGTCGGTATTAATTAATTATCAATTTGAATTCTTAAAAATAAATTACATGAAACAAAAAAAAAACATAGACTAAAAAAATATACAAAATATAATAACTCAATCAATAAAAAAAACTTGATTAAAGATGATAATTATTATTATCTTAGTTTTGATATTCTATTAAAAAGGACTCAAATAATATCCTATTATACACAAGTATAAATCGCAAATAAGTCTCACTTCTTACGGTGACTAATTGATTGATAAAGGCCATAAGATAACATCATCTTAATTATTAATAGAATATGTTGGAAAAAAATACAATAGAGAAATAATTAGAATCTAGTTGGACGTGGCCATGTGTATATCTCGGTCGGTACTGACTCCCATGTGCCTCACGAAAACCCACGCACCCTTCCTATAACGTCATCTACGTTGTCTTTATAATATTTTATTTATATCTGCGAAATTCCAAGCCATGAGGATTAGTAGTAGGCTTAATTAAGCGGCGTCTTTCTTAGGGAGGGTTTAGTTTAGACCAAATTAAGAAATGCTCTTTCTATCCGATTCTATCAAAATTCTCCTTCTGAAAACAGACATAGATCAATATTGCGTTGCTCTGATTTTATTCGGCAAGATTATAAGGGTGCGTTTACACCAAACGAACACGGAGCTAGAGTTACAGCAAATAACATTGAGCAAGAACTAGAACTCTGATGCGCCCAGTGGCGTACCAAGGGGGGGCGGAGGGGCGGACCGCCCCCGCAGATTGATAAAATCAGAATATTTATTTTTATTAAAAATAACATTTAATTTCGGGTTAAGGTCTTAAAAAAACTTTTGCGTTAAATCCGCAGGAAGAAAAATCTGTGTCAGAAGTTAGCCTGTCCCACTTTGTTCTAAAATTGAATTTATTGTACTATGTTGTGTGCTGTATGTAGGTACATACATTAAAATAAATATGCTAACTTTTTTATTTTGATTTTTTTTTTCAATTTCGTGTTTTGTTTTTCAATTTATATATGGGGGAGGGGATTTTAATAAGGGGGGGAGCAAATTTTTTTTGGGGAGGGGCGCCAAATATTAATCCCGCCCCGGGCGGTGAAAACTCACGGTACGCCACTGGATGCGCCTAATCTGTCATCACCCATTAATTAGTTCTTGCTCGTTGTTGTTTGCTTGCTGACAATAGGAACTATCAAGAAATAATGCTCTATATCTGGCTCTGGTTCTATGTTCGTTTGGTGTTACCGCATACTAATAATATAGAATGCCGATCGTTCGGTATAAAGGGCGCATGTGGCGCAGTATCGAGTATTTTTTGCTCTAAAGAGATTCTCTAAATATTGAATCACTAGCTGACCCGCCCGTCGAACTTCGACATAACCCAGAATAAAAAAATAATTTTGACTAATTACATAAATACAGTTTACGATATAAAAACTGTATTAAATTTAGATAATAAATTATATTGCATTATGTAATAATAATTATTGTTGATTTGGATGCGGGATGAAGTTCAGCGGGTCATAAGTTTGTAATAAAAACAAATCCTCTATAACTGCTTAACTTTTTGAAAAATCCAAGAGATGGCGATATACTAGGAAATAAGTCACATGTGAAACATGACGTAACGTTATTGTACATATTGTTGAAAGAATAGACTCCATTTAAACCAAATTTTGCCGAATTCTTATGATAAGATCATCGTAATAGTATTCTGAGGTCATTTATAATACTAACCATTGATAATTGAATTTAAACAAATTAGTGACTTATAAACTGACATACAAAGACGGATGCGCAATTTTTTGACAGTTGCGAAGTTGCGATGTAGAAAATAAACAGCTCTTGGTATTCATTCTTGCTCGTTGATTTCTGTTTGGGATACTTTACGAACATTCGTTTCCAGTTCAGTAGAATGAATTCTCCATTCTATGTTTAGTCTAAACCCACCTTTACGAGGCAGGAATACGTCATGCAGAGGAGCATGCTGTGCGTCCAATTAGTGGCAATGATCTCCATCCGGCATTGCTTACTCGAGCGTCACAAGCAGAGATTTATAATATAAAATGCGTGTATTATTAATTTACTTTGTTTCGAGTCAATAATGTGAGAAATCGTCGAGATGAAAGAGAAAGCTGGCGAGTTGGCTCGTACGACTGCAGTACATCATTCTTGTGTCTGCTGCTACATGCAGTAGAAGATAAAAGAAACAAGAATAACTCATTCATAGAGCAAAAATGTTTCAATAGTTCTTTATTTCAACAACCACTACCGATTGTCTCCTGTTATCATATCAATGCAAGGAAAACATATGAACAGACAAGACATATCGCTACACTAGTAAACAGTTTTATCTCAACATCTTGTAATTTTACTTTACGTTCTTTACGTTCTCATCTACTTTGAGGGTGAATATCACGCAAACAAAAGGAGATGGGCGGAAAACTGTTAAAAATAATTTAATAGTATAATATTTTAATACTCCTGAAAAATGGTCACAAGAATCTACACATAATTAGAACGTTGTGCACCAACAAAATCAATAGGCAATAAAGATGAGACATTAACAAAAATGGATGGCGCCAAATACATGACAGCAGTCGCAGTCTTTAAATTTGGTTGTTCACTTGTTCTCAATAATTTCCAACTTTTATCTCTATATTTCATTAATTAGGTATTAAATTTCTACTTGTTTTATACATGGGATTTTTCGACATGTTGAACATGTCGAGAATTCTCATGATTGGGAGTTTCGGAGACTTAAACATTACCACCTAATGGCGAACGTTGTTAACGTAAAGTGATCACACTAAGCCAGCCTTCGAAATAACAGTAGAAGAGGTTCGTAAGCCCGTAGTGGTTTGTTCCATTTAAAAATTGAACCTCAGTAATGAATTGTTAGTCATATTAGTTGTTACATATTTGTTAAAAATAATTTGTTTCATAAACTATGAAATTTATAACATTTAGTTTTAACACAATTTATTTTACAAATTTCCAATCAAATAGTATTTTTTAAGAAGTGTTCATTTGATATTGTTACTTTTATTTATTTAAATAGATCGGAAGATTTTTTGGCTTCAAATGAGACTAATTTGATGAAAATAATCTTATTTGATGAAAAAATAAATAAAAACAGTCTAAGAATTTTTCAAATAAAAAAAATTAAGTAGCTCTGCAAAAGAAAAGAAAAAAAACTTTTCCAAAATGGAAAAATTGTATTTTCATCGATAAATTTTTGTCTATTATTCGCACAGTTCGTTTGATTTAAGTTTCGAGATAACAAATTGTATAATTTATTTCAATACGATATAAAATGTTTATATTTTAACATCGAGGTTACATTTTTACAATAAAATATAATATTATGTACTTACTATAAGCCCTAGCGCTTTCGTTCATCTCGCGTTGACTTATTCGAGAGATTCACGAGGAAATTTTATGCATAACGCAAATTACATTCGTTTCATCATAAAAATACCAAACAAAATGTAACAACAATTTGTTGTGATTTACTCTTGACATTGTTGATATTTCGCAAAATCGGGCATACTTGAAGACCCTTGATGTCCTTTTATGCCCCTAAGTGAAGGCATAATGGAAGTATGATAAGACGGATAGAAAGTATCGAATGAGAATTATATTCTTCCTATCTTGTTCATATTTTGTTGATATTGTTATTGTTAGCGTCGAATAAACAATTCCTAAATTGTAAATTTTACATTATAGAGTAGGTACCTCTTACAATAATAACACAGTCTCAGTCTACATACACCTGCTTTTGAATTGAGATCTCTAACAACAAAAAATAATAAAAAATTTGAAAGCCCGCTTTTGCTCTAATAATCGCTCCATTAAATAAATAAGGGTCACACGTATACGCCCGAATATTCGGCCATTCGGCCTAGGGAAAAGCCGAATATTCGTTATTCGGCCAAATCATTATTCGTGGCAACTCTAATTCAAATTGTCAGTACCTAAGCATAAGGCAGTATTCGTCAAACATTGCATCGATTAGCATAATAATCAAGTTAGGTATGTGTTCCTACATTATCGTTAGATACTGTATTGGTTTTAGGCAGTTTTTTTATTATAAGGAAATATGGAGTAGGTAATTATTGGTTGTAATAAACTAAGTGAGAAAACCACACCACCATATAATTAATCAATATGCTACAAGGTGTTGTTACTATGTGTAAGGTTATGCAAGACCAAGACCAGACGTTGGTACACACGTAGCGTGGGAGAACCATCTGTGCCTTATGTACGAGGGGCACCACGCAGACAACTCGGTTCAAGAGAATGGTCCGCCAAAATAGGCTTGTATAGGAAATGAGTTACGTCATCAACAGCGATGGCTGTCGTATCTGCACATTGGTAATCGATTATACTAGTGATTCTTCGGCTTATGGTTGCTGGAAGAGACGAGGTTTCCGCGAGTGTGTTTCTATCAGACATGTGAAAGATTTCGCGTATTTGGGCAGCAGAATATCCCAATATGGCATCTACTCTATGGCATATGGAGAGGAATGAGAATATTAAGAAGGAATGTGATATGGAAGTTAGTGCTGTGAAAAATATTGTACGCTCAACTTGACCATAACATGAGTTGAGATAGTTTGGGCATGTGGAATGAATGTATGCAAACAGAATGACAAAGAGAATGTTTAAGGCTGAAAGGAAAGCTGTAAGAAGGCGTGGTTGACCGTGATTCCGTCCTAAAGGAAAGCCAGGTCAGAAGTAAGAGAAATAGGAGATGGTACGAGAAATGATATGTCGGTGGAAGAAGCGAAATAAGTGTGCTTGGATAGAAAGGAGTGGAGGTCCGTTCTCTCTGCCTACCCCTTACGGGACACGGCGTGATGGGTAAAAAAAAAAACAGAGACAAAGAGTAGAATCCATCAGACAAAACTCGCTTTTAATAAAAGATCAAAAATATTTGAATCCCCGATTATTGAAGTCAAAGTGAGGAAGAATTTGATCAAGTAATTTCTTGTCTAGAGAGTAAGATATGATTCTTCACCTTTGGGAAGCGAAATCTTTTTTAGCTTGTTTTTTTTTAAACGATAGATTTCTGAACAAGAAGTTCAATTTAAAAAGAAGTTCAAAAACATCAGGTTAGTAATGTTTTCACTTGAAAGTTCTACCTGGTGTTTTTATCCTGTCTCACAATGGACAGGGGTGGGAAAAAACATCAATTCTGTGAAGTCCCGGTAAATTAGTAAAAGATAATGTTCTCAATACATACCAAAAATGAACAATTTATGTTTTGTTAAGTTCAAGGAGGTCAATAGACGATGTATATTAGAAACTCACTTCGCAAAGAAGGCCACATGACAGTTTGTAATTGTATCCAAATTATTTCAAGCCAAACGAAATATGATTATACTTGTAGAAGACCTAATTAGTCCCAAGTAGATTAGAGAAATTAAAATAGGTAGACACAATAATTGTCATATTTCATTCAGTTACCAAAGCTCAACAGAGAAGGGAAGTGACAAGACAACTCAGTGAGTTAAAACTGAAAAAAAAATCTGTCGGGAAAACCCAATTTCATTACCTTTATAATTTCACCTATGAATATATAGCACGGCACAATACTATTCTAACTAATTTTATGAAATTGATTGGGCCAAAAATACTGTTTTAAGACTGCTTACGAAAAGCCATGGACAGAACAATAATAAAGAATGGACGTAAATCAAGTATGGCCTTCGATATTCGATATAAATAAACGCGATAAGATTCAAAGCGATTGTAAGAGCCTACACAATATCGTTTTATTTACAACTTTCCACAGTGGAAACTAAACTAATACAGTATATTATTATATAAAATACTAGCTAGTTACCCGTGGCTTCGCTCACGTGTTACTGTATTTGCTTTCTTTTTGATATTTTGAGGTAACGTTAACTTTAATTTTGAAGTGGTTGGTGACCCAGCGGTTACAACGCCGCCGGCTTTCGTAATGCGGACGTCGTGGTTCGATCCCAGGTGCCGACCATCTTCCTCTTTCACGACACAAGTTTTCAGTAGCTTACTGTGAAAGAGTCAAGGAGTGTATTTGTGTTCACTTTGAGTGAGCACAGATTCATTTTTATATAAAAAAAAAAAAAAAAAAACTGACAGAATTATTTTTTTGACTCGGAATTTGGAACAGCATTGTTTAACGCACGTTGAACAACAGTTTTTACGTTATCTCAACAACAAATTGTTAACGTTGGAGCTGTCGTTAATATTTCGACTTGGCCTCCAGGCGTGATGCGATGACCACGTAAAGTAGGTCTCCATTTTTATAATAACGTAATATTCTCCCTTTTAAGCCCCCCCGCTCACCGCAAGCCAGCCCGGAGGAAACTAAACCGCAGCAATCCCGATCCGCACAAAGCCAAACCCTAGCCCGATTGCCAAAAAGACAGCCGCACACAAATCAAGCCCGTGGCGGTTCCCCCCAAACCACCCCATAATACGGGAGGCCTTGGACCCACTCAGGAGAATAGGTTAGGCATAAAGAACTATCCATTGCGCTCGAAGTCGTCCGAGGCTCATTGTGCCTTTTCTAACCGGTTGAGGTTTAAGGAAGTGAGGTGGTCAACCTCAGTATTCTAATGGTATAAGTAATTGGCGTTCGACTATAAACGAATTTTCGACAATGTAGAGTAGGGAGAAAATTAACTGTCCACTGTTTATATTTTTTATTAGATGAAACGGATATCGGCAACTATCCGATATCCGGTCTATCCGGCGGCGTAAATAATATCCTGCCGGATACCGGATAGTAAAAAGAGACATGTTTGGATAACTCATTGATTTGTTTATTAAAGTATCACTTAAGAAATACACCTTATAATCACAAAATAAATTCTACAACTTAGAAAATTGATTATCAAGCATAAGGTAAATTATGGAGAGTAATTCTATATAATATTTCGTTATAGACTATTAGACTATATAGAGGAAAACAGCAGCTTTGCTGGTCTTCGTAAGTAAGGGAAGTTTAATAAAACAACGTTTCGTCATATATCATCCTAATGGAGGAATTGCCGAAAAGGTTATAAAAAAAAATAAAATAAAAAAAAACAATTCAGAATCGCTGTACAGGATGCATGGTACGAAAAATATATTGAAGTAGGTAGGCACGTAAAGTGTTTGTCTGAATTCACGGAAAGTGTATTATTTATCTCTTATATAAAAATGGAACGCTAATTTGCGCGGTCATCGTATGGGTAAGAACACGTTGAAAGCCGATTACGATCTGCGCCGACCAGCTCAAAGATTGTTGTCTATGGTTTCCATGCATTTAAATGGGCATGTCGGAAAGCGGGTTCCTGCTTTTTCTGTGGGTTTCCCCATTCAAATGCATAGTAACATTCTTTGCGCCGGTTGGCGCTAGTCAGAATCGGCATTCTACGTGTTTCTTACGAGAACAGCTGAACTTATATCGCCCATTTTTTTGTCGTGTTTGCTTTTGTCTGAAGGGTCTTATGAAAGAAAAAAGTTGCACGGAATAAAAATAAAACTTCCATATTATTATTACATTTTTTCTAATTTTGAAATTAAATCAGGCGTTTGACAGGAATCAGTTGTTTGATGAATGATACGATTCATGGAATGCTGATAGTAAATAATATAATGATATGTTTTATAACAGATGCAGCGGTTACAGTTATTATATTAAGTTGAAAAATAATATAAGGACCACGTCGTTGTCTGTGTTAAATAACTTTAAACTGAAATCAACTTAAAGTTATACATAAAATCTCGAACATATTATTTATATTCCAAGGCGGGACGAAGTTTGACGGGTCGGCTAGTTCAAAACTATATTATTATTATAGATTACGCAATAGTTTCGACACGTGTATTGGAGAAAGTAGGTTGGGTTGGCTAGGTGTACCTACCTACGTATATTCATACACGCTGCACCGGACCAGCTCGCGGTGTATGATGTATGTTTATTGTATGAAACGATGTCGTCAATAAATTAAATTTTTACAAAAGTTGTTAAGAAAAGTTCGAGATGTACTGCTATGATGTATATATTTTTTATAGAAAAATCAATTATCTAGTTGGAGGGTTTCGTCGTTTATCGATATTTTTATAAAATTCTGAAATATATGCACTGAAACTCGTAAATTTGTCATAAAAAAAATATTTTTCTTTATAAAAAAAGTTTGAGAAATGCTGGAACTTTTTCATTAAACTATATTTTAGATATTGTATTTTTCTATATACATACACATTTTTAGGGTTCTAGATTTTATGGTTTTTGAGATATATGAAAAAATTAAATAAAAATTCAAAGGTTGATTACCCCTGACTGAAAAAAAAATTCAACATTCTGAGTATACAAATTTTGTATGCTTAAAGTATTCAATATTTTTTGAAATTTTAGGATCTGTGTATCAAGCGAATCAAAAGTTATAAAGAGGGGACGGATACACACACATACACGTTGGAAAAGTGCCCCTCACCCCCTCCCCTCTAATTACTGATATCTTTTGAAAACGAAATAGTATAATTTGACTCTTTCTGAAGAAATCATTTTTTTGAAATTTCGATAAAACCAGTTTTAAACTTTTTAGGAGCCACTTAAAAATCATCCCTTTTTATATGTGCCCTTTTTCGTCCCTTTTAGTTAAATTTTGGAAAAATTGCCGAATACGCTAACACTCATTTCTATAGAAGAATTCATATGCCAAATCTCAAGTTCGTACCATGTCTAGTTTCCGAGATATTCGCATACTTTGAAAAACATTCAACCCTATTTTTCACCCCCTTAGGGGTGGAATTTCCAAAAATCCTTTCTTAGTGGAAGGTTTTGTATTGAGACCTACCTGATTTCCAAATTTCACTTCTCTACGATTAGCCGTTTGGGCTGTGCGTTGATGAGTCAGTCAGTCAATCAGTCAGTCAATCAGTCAGTCAGGCACTTTCCTTTATTATTATAGATTGATTTCATTTGATTGGAAGTTGCCTTTCTACAAAATAATAAATTAAGAATTTTCTTCCCTATATAAGTTTTGACTAGTAATTTTGAACATAAGTTAGTTATTTTGTTTATTTTGTAATTCCTAACTCAGTTTCACTTTGTGCGTATGGTTCAGTTATTTTCTCGTTGCAGAGTTTAGCCCATAGACATCCCGTGTCTGCATATATATTTAAAGCTATTTCAACAGACAAAAAAGGCTAAATTATCAAATACTGGGTGATCTGATAACACACAGTGCAACTAAGTTGAAAAACCCGAACACGTCCACTAAGAACCCTATTATCTGTCCAATGTATGGAATCTAACGAAATTCTTAGTTTTATAATATTTAGATAGGCCACTGGGATTGTACTCTTTTTGAGTTATTTATAGATGTGATTTAGTTTGCCACATCCTGTTTTATAATATCAAGTGGTTTAAAACAAAATATCTCCGTGCAAAACACATTTACGTAATATTGATAACAAATAATTGACTAAATAACGTTGCTTATTAGCGCAGAAAATTGGCAGAAATAGCTGTCAAAATTCTCCAAGATTTTCCTGTTTTAAGCCATTATAATGATTACATACCTATTTAAGAAACAAAAAAGCAATATTTGGTTGAAAAATCCTTTTTCTTTGAGTGACGACACGCTGGATGAGACTTTACGTTCTCATTTACATTTTCATAATATTGTTGGATATTATTTTTCCATTTACTTGTTTTTTTTTTTATGTGTGGCCTCTGTATGATTTTGAAACTATTTTTTGAATAGATGTGTCCGTTTTATAATATAAACGCGAAGAAATAAATGTTAATGTGCATTTCTTTTCATGTCTCTTGTCATGGGTTCACTGCTTATACTGACTGGAGCTTAACCCCTTCTCAGCCTTGGCTACTTTTCTTTCTATTTCATTTTTTCGCCAGTCTATCTTTTGCCATTTATGTATATTCTCGAAATAAGTCTAAGGATAACATAAGTGAATAGACAAAAAAAACTTTATCTTAGTACTAACATATTAGAAAATACCTCTTCCTATAGTACCTAAGTAAGTATACACATATACACTAAATTAATCTGAGTTTCTAAAGGACAGAAAGAGAAAGTCTAGTGTACATATTATTCTTCAATGATAACCAGATCGAATCTCTAATGCTTATCTTCCAAATGTTAATGAAACGGAGACCTTAACTTTCAACAAATCTATAACGGAAGACCCGACATCCCTTGCAAATACGTAACATATTATTTATTATAACCAAACAGTAAAATCAGTCAGAAGCAGTGGGTCAGTGTCGAATAACTAATTAGAAGGACGAAATAGTACCTACTGTACTTATTATGTAACTAACGTACATAATATTATTATGTATTCATTTATTATACATACTACGCTATATATTATTTATATAACAAGAATAACGGTGTACCTACACTGTACATAGGTGGTGATGAATAATTCTAAGATCCCAAAATATCTACAAAAATATTTTAAAAAATCATTGAAGAATTCATTGTCATGATACTTGTAAGTATTATTCTTCTAACTGTGCAGGCGACCATAATAGTAATGAAATAACATCTTTAGTTTTTTTTTTGCTTTCTTAAGTTTAGTTAGGCTAGTTGATGGTAGCATAACAACAACTAGCCCGAAGAAGATGTCATTCTTGGAAAACCGGTTGGCATAATAAAAGTTTTTGAGAATATACATACATATTTTGAATCATTACAATAATAATATGTTCCACTAATTATTTAGGGTTATAAAGATACGTGTGACTTTCCTTCATATACGGAAAAGACAATATAAGTACCCACAATTTATTGATACATGCACGAACAATGGCATTTTTCTCCTTTTCGTTTTTTTCTATTTCATGACCGATGTCGCATTAGGAAAGCTATAAATAGCTCCGCATCAATACTAACGAATTAAATTGCCTTAGACATCACTTGATTAATTTATTGATACATGCACGAACAATGGCACTTTTCTCCTTTTCGTTTTTTTTTTCTATTTCATGACCGATGTCGCATTAGGAAAGCTATAAATAGCTCCGCATCAATACTAACGAATTAAATTGCCTTAGACATCACTTGATTAATTTCTTCCGACATTCTGTCATGAACAACTCAGCAACATAATATGAAGATTTTAATTTCGGAATTCATAAGCAAGAAATTAGAGTACCTATCGTAAACCCAGCAGCCCGATTCACGGAAAAGTTTAAGTCTAAGTTTAGTTCGAAGTTCGATTCAAACTTTTCCGTGAATAGGGCTGCTGGTAATAATAATTGTAGGCGGCGACTATCTACAGTCTATGTACCTATTCACGGAAAAGTTTGAATCGAACTTCGTTCGAACTTCGAACTAAACTTAGACTTAAACTTTTCCGTGAATCGGGCTGCTGGTTTAGGTTACTGGTTAGGTTAAGGAGAGAGAAAGTTATAAACTGAAAGAATTTGAAATGTGGTACCTACCTATTTGTGAAGTATGTTAAGAGAACATTGGTTGTAACATGAAAGGAACAGCAAGATAATGAGCAGGACTGGGAAATAGAGTAAAGTACCAACTAACTACCGAATCTCCCAATAGTGGATAAAATGGAAAGATTGTAACATCAAACTCCAGGTTTGTTTATTCTCTTACAATTTTGCAGAGTATGTGCGAAGGTAAAAACTACAGAAATCGATCAAGACTGAGTTATATGAACCATTTATTACATCTTGCATGCCTAGAGACGATTAGAAATTCGAAGATCGGAAGGTTGATACAATAATCTTGTACTAGTTGTACTCGCAAAGCGAATACCTATAAGGTAAAAGGTTTGAAACAATTTATATGTAATTTTAATTAGGTTCAGTTTGATTTGAGTTATTTGTCATAAAAAAAAGATTTCTGATGAAAGATATTTAAAAAAAAAAAAATTAAAAAAACTACGCACCTCGATGGTGCAGGAACTACACGTCGAATGTCTCGGCCCTGTTCATAGTCTGCACTGTATTTAATTGCGGGGAAAGTTGACAAAAGAAAATCACGTTCGTAGGAATGTAAGACTAGAATCAATATCAAGCGTTAACAAGGTTGATTTACTTAAAGAAATAATACATTACCAAGCTATCTACATCCAAGTTCATGTTTTGGCACGCATTTTGTCCAGAAACCTCCTCCAACCGCTATCTCTTTACTCGAGTTCCGCAGAACGACCATCAATCTCCACAGATCGTCTCAGCAAAAAAACAAGTTAGAAATCACCATATTATTAACACAACTCATATGCCACAAATCTTTCAAATTCACTTATAAACTTGGACATTACGAAATAAAGAAAAGATTAACAATAACACTTAAATAACATCACACTGCTGTTTCAACTCCGCATTCCACAAGTTAGACACAAGTGACGTTTAGATTTGCACCTCTCACAAAACAAAAAAGAAAACTTTTACCAAGTATACAGGTACACTTCGATTAATTTAAAAGGTAAAGCTAAATATTCCGTAATAAATCAATATTATTTCGAAAGTAATTAAATTAAGAACTCATGATAATAATAATATTACAATGAGTTTACATCACTACAAAGAAACGCACGTTCGGAAAGAAACGAAACCGCCAACCACACACCGAATGACGATCAACAACTAAACTAAATAAAAACACGAACAGTGAACACACAGAATGAGCTGTGCAACCTGCGCCTGCGACTAACCTCTCACCACTCGCAACTACATACTCTCATTAGTGGGGAAAAATACAACTTAATTATTTTTATCCCACATTTTTTTATTTTGTTTACAAGTTTATCATACTATATTAATTTTTATGATTTGATTATTTTTTTCAAATAGGTATATTGTTTGATTCCATATTTTACGTAAGAAAATTGAAGTCTATTTATTGCACTTTCTTGTTTACCGATATTATTGTCAAATGGAATGCATTTATACACCTTTTTTATCAATATTTTTTTATATTTTTTCACGACCTTTAGAGAAGATAACCCTAAGGTATTTAGTTTCTAATTCTATTATTCCTCAAAAGCGTTAAAAGTAGATTGTTTTCTTTTTGCAAGTTATTTTTGTTGAGTTAATAATGTTATTATGCTACTCTGAAATTAATGTGGTAGTTGACCAAGTGACAATAATTTATGAACATGGGTATTCATCGCTCTTAATTTCCCAATATACTGTTAGAAAAATGGCAGTTTCCTATATCGATTTTAATGGAAACAAAAAATAATTATCAACGAATTGTTTATTTCTGCTTGAATTACTTTCGTAGTAAAATATTAGATTATTTTGATTAGTTAGTTTATATTTTTCTACTCTCAACTCGATAAGTGGAACATCATTTTTGAGATGCAATTGTTTAGTAGATAGGTCACACTGCCTAACAGAAACCTCTGTCTCTATAAGCTAAACTCCTGACTATGAGTCAAAATAGTTTGCATATGATTGACATCATATTTCCTCATTCTTCATACGGCTGTTGCATAGTTCAGTGTTATGAACATTTTTATTCATGCCAGTGGCACCACCTCGAATACTAAAAATTTCCATGGATAAGTTGAACACTTTTTACAGTCCCTGGGAGTTTGAGTTATACAGGGACTTTCTATAATAAAATCTATGATCCTTTTCATATAATTACCAACTTTCAACTTTACAAGAAGTGTTATAATGTCCAGTGGCATAATCTACCCTTGCCCTCAACGTGGTATGGTGTGCCTGACCAGTGACCATTCTCTCCAGGATCAGTCTCATTATCACAGCCAGAAACAGCGGATGATATCTTCAGTGAGAAATACTTGGTGCAAGTCATTTAGTTTATCAGAGATACAAAAACTAGGTACATAGACAAAAATAAAACTTCACAATAAAATATTATACTTGAATAATGTATTTTAAAAATGTTAAATATTTATAATGAAAAAAAAAACATTTACGGTATAGTACAATATTAATAACACATAGAAGATAACATATTATATAGAGGGGAGCAAGCGAGTTATTGGCTCCCAAACATTTAAAAATACTGATCAATCTTCGTTTTTTACTTGTCTAACATAACCTCCTTAGCATCATCTTCAATCAACAAACGTTTAACATACCTTTTTTATGATGTTGACCACATTCAAAAACCGTTTCTCATAATCCAATCAAAACAATTTTTCTATTAGATTATTTACAAAGTTTAAGAAATGCATTTGTATGATGTTTACAGTGGATACCTAAGCTCAAATAAATATTGAGAAAGTGCAAATATATTGCATCATTTCTATCAACATGCTATTTGTCAAGTCTTTAAAATATTTCAATGTTAAATCTATGAAAAATGAATCACAATTTACCAGGAATTATCTTTACATATACAAAGAAAACTAAATTGAGAACATTAAGAAACAACCTGGGAGAAGGTTCATTTTCAATTTAAAATAGAGGCACATCACCCAAGTATTTAGGAAATTAAGTTTTTATTTGGCATGAGATCAGGTGAAACTGACTTCAAACTGACGAGCTGCGAGAGCAACCAAACCAATAAACGGACAAGTTACCTACTTAATATTATATGCTTAGCATATTATTTTAACATTAAATTATGACTAAATATAAATACTACATTACAAATACACAACAAAGTAAAAAGTGTGCAAATAAAATGTCCCAAAATCAACTATTGTATCAAGATATTGTGAGAAGATAGTATGATTACTGTGACTGATTCAACAAAAGCAATTTAGATCAGCCTTTTGGACTTAACCACTTCTTATAACCATCAGAAAATTGTGATAACTCAACTGACTAATATTATGATGTTCAGAGTGTATTTGACTCACTAAATATATTTGATATATTATAAAACTAAATAGAAAAGAACATCCGGATGAGCACACATTTGAAGCGCAAACCCTTCAGTATTTACCAGCACCCCAATATAATTAGAAAATACACATATTTACAACATTAAAATATAAGTAAAAAAATAAACTATCTAAAAATCAAAAAAATTTCACTTTTATTGAGATTATTATGAAGAATATCACATATGACGATATCCATCAGAAGTAGAGGTAACAGTAGCTTTCTCAGTTGGAATGATCACCATTGTTATGAAATTATTAAAAAATAAACAATAACAAATGAATTCTTTCAAAACAAAAACTGTGCATAGATACAAAATTGTGATTCTTATATATTATTATGAAGTAAAAAAATCACTCCATTATTTATATGATGAGTGGTAATGGTGCGGCGAGCTGCAATTTAGGAGACTGAAAAGGACAAGATGGACTCATGTTTGATCTCAAATTGTGTGAACTGCTGGATCTTAACATTGGACGGTTTCTGTCTATGGGGGACGGAGTGGCCAGTGCAACTGTGTTCTGTCTGGTGAGTAGGCCCGGCTTGATGTTCTTTGAGACGGGACGAGGTGTAGCAAATGTATCCATATTTCTAACCGCCTTACCATCTGGAGTTTTACCATTAGTCATTGGTATTCGGCTACTTCTGTTGGCAAGGGGAGTCACACCAAAATTATTGGAAGCATATTTATGTGCCTTGGGAGTAACTTTGGGCAAAGCGATATGCGGAGACATGTTCTCCTTATTTTTACCCAAAGTATTCTTATTGGATGTTGGTACATTGGTGGCTTGTCCGCCTGGGTAGTACATAGAGGAAGATGCTTGTGGAGCAAATATTCTAGAGCGAAGTGTTCTTCCTTGAATAACAGAACTACGAGAATCCGCATTGTCATTCAAGTGTTCCTGAAATTAAAATTAAAGCATATACCTATTTCTGGATCCACAGAGTAGAAATTTCGTACTATGATTAGAGCTCTTTTTTTGCAAAACATACAAATAGAAGTAAATGTAAAACATAATGGGAGGTTTTCTGGAGAGCTTCCTACAATACACACTAGGTGGCAGAACTTCTAATCAGGTCTATTGTCAAATTATGACAGCAGCTGTCAAACATACCATCTAGCATTGACTGATGAATATTATGCTAATATATCTCCTCTCTTTTTTGTTTTCTCAATTAAACAATTTAACGTTTTAATTATTGATGATTGCAAAAGTGGCTTTTTCTAGGAAATAAACCATGGAACCCACGTCCTTTTACACTATACACAAACAAAAGCACTAGGTATGAATTTGTCTACAAGGGTGGATTTGCAGTAGTTCTTTGAGAATACGTTTCAGTTCTGTATCTTCTTGTTTTATTGTTTTCTGTTATGGTATTTTTTCATTTGTATTAAAGTAGGTATATAATATCTAAATAAAATAAAATAAACAATTATTTTATTTGTAATAGTATGTAAAAATAAATCTACAATGATTATTCTAAACATATGGTTGAGGTTATAAATGTCAAAGTTGACCAGTGTTGCCAACGCCGTTTTTCAAACGCTAAGTAGCCCAACTGAAAATTTGGTATGCGGTCATTCCGAAAATTTTAGTATCCGAAGAGAGGTGGGAGTTCACTAAAAAAGGTCATTTGGTATCCGGAAAGAAAATTCGCTAAAAGGGAAGTAGCCCAAGTTGCTACCTGTCGCTTTTTAAATTTTTTTCGTCGCCGATTCTCGTTTCAAATAGGCCAAATGACAGTAAATTACCCCCTTTGGCAACACTGAATTTGACAATAGACCGGATTAGCTATGCTGGAAAAAATGGCACAAGATGGAAAAAAAACATCCCATTATGCAATCAATTTTTAAAACAGATTAGAATATGAAATATGAAAAAATCATTTCTTTCTTACAAGTATGTAAAAAAAATTCCTGGCGATTCCCACATTTGTGTTTTAACAGATTTCCATAGAAACATTGATTAACCAGGGAGACATAACACTAGCTTATTTGAATGTTCCAATCGAATTATTACAAACAGAGACCGGATTACATGCACTCACATATTTTCATGCATATTAGGGCAATTTTTTCAGGTTGCATATTTCGAATAAAATCTACGGATTGTGCATACTGGCGTTTTTATATTTACTGTATCTGTAGGTTTCAATTATTGATAAGTTATCAAAATTGCCATAAAAAAAATATTACAAGAATTCAGATGTATTCGACAAGCCTGGCTGTGAATTGCTATGCCAAATTAATAATTTTAGTAATGAGTTAAGTTAAAATTACCTTCCTTTAATCTTCAAAAAATTCTTCTTACTTAGTACTATGAATTGAAATTTTATTTTGCATATTTTGACACTGTTTGTTGATTTTTTAGACGCATATTTTGGTGAAGGGCTCCTGTGCCTCCCAACGCCCCAGTGGGTCACAAATGGTTGAAAGTTATTTCTACCATTTTATGTCACATATAATCCAGTCTCTTAATATAATTGAAGATATATTTATAAACATACCTGAAAGTCTACGTAAGATGCCAAAGTATTTTCTCCCTGGTTTTGTTCTTTATCGGATACATTGCTGCTACGAGAGCGACGTGATCTACGTTTCTTTTCCTGGTGGCGTTTTCCTACACTCTATAATTAAATTCAACAATAACATACCACAATAGTATTTTACATAAATGTGCCTACTGAAGTTATACATATAAGAAAATTATACATATTTTAATAGTCAACAAGTGAAGGCAATACCTTTCTTTTAAGCAAATATCCATTGATAGCTATAGTTGGAACCGCACCCTTAAATTTCTTAGCCGGTGTAGCTTCACCATTGGTTCTCTTACTGGATGGAGTAGATGGTGACAAATGTAAACGTCTAGGTAAAAGGCGAGATTTAGTTACAGAGGGTGATTGTTTTGGGCTAAGACGCCTGAAATGAAATATGATGGTGAAATTTTTCAAACAAATACTATGAAACAAAGCTTGAAGGTCTATAAGCAAATACATAAGCCTATCATCATTGGATAATATTATACATGTTTTAGTGTAGTGAGGTGAAATATGTTCACTTATCAGTTATGATTTTGATGCTGGATTACAATGTAATAAAGACAGAATCAAAACCTACCTTTTGGTAGCTGTATAAGCTGATCTAGCCATCAAGGTATTAGCTCGCTTTGATTGTGGTTCTGATTTCGGAGCCACTTTTTGAGCGCTTTGCGGTAGCTGTTTCCGTGCGGACGATTTAGTTTTCTTTTCCTGAAAAGTCATAAAAACAAATTTAAACAGAGGTTTATAAAGAGATGTACATCAAACAATACTCTGGAAGTATGCAATAAATGGAGAAAAACAGCAGTAGATATAAACATTTTAGGATTCATCAAAGTCCACACTTTCTAATCTACATGAATCACAAAATAATAATAATACTCACCAAATTCTTTTTGTTCCAATCTCTTTGCATCATCAATGAGAGACCCTCGCCATTGACGGTGAAAGTTGAGCCAGTTCGACTTTCATACAGTTCAACCAGTTGAGTCAGTTCAGCTTCAATTTTGGGCAACTGTAGGAGTAAACAAATAATTTATTAGATAGAAATATGTTTACTAACACCAAGCTGTGATGAGCTACGTCAAAGAAGACCAACCCATGCATCTCTTACAAAAAGAAATAAGGAGCTATTCACATACCTGAGAGGAAACGGTTTTTCTTTCTTTCTCCTCTCTTAGCAGCTGCCCTCCTCTGTTGTGATACCTTCCAGGTTCATTGGCTCTAGCCTCCAATTCACTCCATTTCATCCACAAGTTCTGACGTGTGTAATACAATTCAAATATGTCCCTAAAAATGCAATGAAAACAATCATTTCTTTTACATTTTGTTTGTGTAGTGTGACTCGGCATGGTTGAGTTGCTTGCACTTACTTATTCTCCTTGTAGAATTTTTTTATTTGATCCAAGTACATCTCGTGGAGAGTCAACAGATCTTCATTGTATATATTGGAATAGAACTCGACAAACTTCTCTCTTTGTAAATCACTGTACAAACACTTGTCCCACATGTCCACAATTTCAGAGCGAACTTTTCCAACAAACAACTAAAGAACAAAATATAACAACTATTATACCTACCGAAAACAAAAAACTAACAATAATAAAAAGGAATTGTTTATTACATACTTTAAAGCTCTGCCTCTTTTTTTCTTCGCATCTCTGCAATTCCATTTCTAAAGCTGTGTGAGTTGAGCGTGAATGACCCGGATGGTTGGATAAGAATTGCGCTCTATAAGCAGGAGATTCTTCCAATCTTTCCCATAAAATTGACAGCCGTTCCCTCATATCTAGAATCTAATTTAGAAAAAAAAATCAATTAGTTTGCTTTCCGAGCTAAAAAAAGGAACATCTTAGAATGGTGAACACAGCTTAACTATTTTATAAGATTGACAAATTATAATATAACATATTATATAATAGTCTCACTATTGAAATAGATACAGTTAAAACTATGTACCTTGTTTTTCTTCTGTGCGAGTTGTTCAGACAAATTTTCCAAAACCATATCAACTTTGGACATATTCTGATCATTAACTGGAAAATCTGCGACGGATGACTTCAAAATATAATACTGGAAACTGCCTTGAGGTTCCTCCTCCAGCTCTTCTGCAAGTATTGGTGAGTTTAAACAAAAATCTAAGCTAAATCTAAAGTTTAAAAACAAAATGATAATCTTGACTTACCAAGAAGCTCCTTGATAGATTTTTGTTTTGCGACAAACAGTTGTAATCTGTTTTCGTATTCTTCCTCCAGTGAGATAATATAATTGGAAAACTCGTCCAACTCAGCATCCGAAGGTAATGGACAGTCAGACAGCTCCCTCAGCTGGAATCCCAATGAATGACACAACTTCTTTTGTCGGGTAATCATCTGACAAAGCCTTTCTTCACGAGCCTCAATCATTTTCCGGTATCTAAAAAGAAATATTTGTTTATAATTGAGAAAAAAAGAACGAGAAGAATAATTATTGTGTGTGTCTCATGTGAATAGCTTCTTGAAAACATTTACAAACACACAATTTCTTTATTTAAAATAGTAGTTAAAATGATTTCCAGTGACTCGTTAGTACTAGTTTCAAGGAAATAAACAGCAAAAATATACCAAAAATTAAGACAGATGAATGCTATAGATTCTATAGTACAGAAGACAAAAAGCCACAAAAGGGTGATTTATGGCTGCTTTTTTAATTTATTTGTAGCTGACTTGGCTTTTTGTTTCCAACCCCTATTAAATAATACTCAGACCAACAAACCTCACTAAATCTTTTTCCAGAATATCCCTTATAGAGCTCAATGGTGCATCATTTTTTACTGGAGACGTCTCAATCTGCATACCAAGTTTCAGTCCCAATTTAATTGCTTCAGACTTCAGTTCTATAGAAAAGAGCACATGTGATTGTGATTAAATATTTTTTTAAAACATAAACACTCAAAAGTGAACACAAATACACTCTTTGACTCTTTCACAGTAAGCTACTTAAAGCTTGTTGTTAAGGAGGAAGATCTTCGGCACCTGGGATCTTACCCATAACCTCCAGTATGAAAGTTGGAACCGCTAAGCTATCAATCATTTGTTATTTTATGCATTTTTTTAAATTCTGATATCAATTTTAAAAATTTATTTTATATCTTTAAAATGAGTTGCATTCAGCATTAGATGCCTTTTCTCTGAATGCGATGAAAAAAAACCTACTTTAGAAGATAGATGTAGTTCCAAAAAAGACTATTATCAACACCACCTATATAAGAAGGCCTTAGTGCAGGCGGCCATTTTTGGCCTCCCGCGTCACGACTGCCTGTGTGTAGACAGATATCATAGTGCACAGGTAAGTACATACAGATATAGGTGAGTGAATGTTGGGCCTCCCGATGTGACGCAGCACTAAGGCCTTCTTATATAGGTGGTGTTGCTATTATTGTTGAACATGTTATCATAATCATGTAAATTAGTATTCAATTCATGACAGGGTACAAAAGAGTTTAAACAATAAGCTGGTGAACCAAAGTACTAGCAATTTTATCAATCACTGCTGATGAGAACGGCAATCAGAGACAATAATGTAAACATTAGAGATGAAACGGATATCCGGCAACTATCCGGTATCCGGCTGCTTAAATGCTATCCGGCCGAATACCGGATAGTTAGCACCTATTCGGCCGCATACCGGATAGTTAAAAAAGCTTATGTTTGGATAACTAATTGATTCATTTAATAAGAATCACTTAAGAAATACACCTTGTAATCACAAGAAAAATCTACAACTTAGAAAATTGATCAGCAAACATAATCCAATAAGAGTAAATTATGAAGAATGAATACTTATTTCTTTATATAGAGGTAGTAAGCGGCTTCGATTGTCTCCGTAAATAAGGAAAGTTTAATAAAAATATGTTTCGTCATACATCATCCTGCTGGAAGATGCAGACAGCTTCCGCGATTTTTGGAACAATAACGTTCCGGCAACGGAGTCAGTCCAATTGGTATATTATGCCGACTACATAAGCGTAATTCATGCACTGCACAGGCTCTAGGTACTAAATACTTCTTTAGCATTCAGTTAATTTTATAAATTTTGAAAAAAAAAACACTGATATTTTAAGGGGAATGCTGTTCTTCCTCCCACCAGGGTCCATGTTCTACTCCTTCGAAGCAGAGCTGAGGAGATCATAAACATTGCCCAAGAACGAGCGCAATGCAGAGGTCTTGTTGCCTCCCTATGCTCCTAAGTGGAGCGTAAAGGGAGTTTGGATTGGACTGGATATAAAGGGAGCCGTAAACCTTAATAGATTGGGAACCTCTGCACAAATGCTATTTTGGCTACGACCTTGGTTCTGAGGGTAAAAGTTAAAAATCTAAACACTCTAATCATAGGAAAAAAATATTATCACACCACCCTAACTAATGCGGTTGATGGTTTTTTTTACAATGAACCCAATGATCCTATATGGATGAACCAACCAATCATAAACATAAGCCGGATATCCGGCGGCCGGTTATCCGGTATTCGGCTGCTTAGTTGGCCGAATATCCGGTATCCGGCAAAAATGCTATCCGTTTCATCTCTAGTAAACATACTTTCTATATCCAACTTTATAGTTCTTATTTTTTCTAAAGTTTCTTCTAAAACCTCGTCGTATCTTTCTTGCACAATTTTGACTAATTCTTCCGTTCTTTTGAGTCTGGTAACATCATCCACCCCCAGAAGTTTCCAGTTGTTGTTCAGGGAGTACATCAACTGTCTAGCATTAGTTTCAATTTTCTTTTGCACCATATCACTGAAACAAAATAAAACAATTCAGATATGGAAGAGAAACCCAAACATGATATCATAATATAATATTACTAAATAAGTACAAAACGGTTGATTATCAACTTTGAGGTATTGCCTCCTATTCAATAGCTTCACTTTGGTTTCTATTCAAAAGAATACCTACATTTTTATAATCGTATATAAAATGGCTAATCGTCGTTCTATATTGATCAAAAACATATCGGCGCTTTCTGTAAACCGGCGAACAACATTTTTGTTATGAATGATTTGAAGAAAAAATTCGTTAACTGAACAGTACAACTGGAAAACAAACGGACATCTGGCAGTTAGTTTTTAAAACAAACTAAAACTTTACTTACAATAACTGTTTTTCTCCATCCTTATATTCGTACATTTTGCGTGCTGGGTAACAACAAATCAATGAAATAAAGTTCGGTATCAACAAAAACAAGAATACACCCACAACTTCCACAGTTAACAGTTTTTCAAATTGAATCAAATTATGACGAGTGTGACAATGAAGATCTATGGTGACCACAGACTACCAACTTGGTGGCTTGCTGGCTCATAGACTTTTATACATATTAGACATTGGTTTCTGGTTTCTGCTATACGTTTTCTTGGCGGTTCCTCGTTTTCGTTATAAACTCTTAATTTATACCATGTTTATACTGTTTAATGCAGGAATGCACAGACTTACAGCTAACAGGGGCCACTGGGGAAGTTTATGAGCCAGGACGGGCCGCTAGAAGGAAAATTAACACTTTTCTTCTTCTTCTTTTCCTTGGAAATGTTTATTCCCACATGATGGTGGGGTCTGCCTTTAGTATTTTACGCCGCCACTCAGCTCTGTCTTGGGTTAGCTTCGCAACTCCTCATATTTTGACATACAACTTCACGCCAACTTCGTTTGTAAATTTATACCAATAATTTTTTAATTTGTACAAATTATAATACTAATGATTAATGATCAAACACTGTAATCATATATTTTATATTTTTTTCAAAGTAGTACGTCCCTGTTGGGACGATGTGTCATTACTACCAAGTTTTACAAAAAAAAGAAACAACAATCAATGGCATGTTACAAATTACCTACTTAATAGTTTTGGAAGAGCAATAAACTATGAATTTTGTACATGATGATTGAATAAAAACATAAAACAACGTTGTTGAGGAAAATAGAAAATATCATTGTCACAAGACATAACACAGAAATCTGGTGGAAACATTTTTATATACAAAACACTTATAATGGATAATTAAATAATTTCAAATGTCGCACAGAACATCAATTAACATCACAATCAATTCAAAAACACATGACAGACTCTGGCGTCTTCCCGGCGCGGCGTAGGTAAATGTACAAAATTATCTATTAGGTATATTCTTTTGATTTTTTCAATATTTTAATTCGTCGGCGGGCCGCAGAAAAATTGACGGCGGGCCGCATGCGGCCCGCGGGCCGCAGTTTGTGCATCGCTGGTTTAATGGATGTATTTATAATATTGAGGGTTTGTCTAGTGTTTTGTGTAAATTATAATCCGGTTTTACTTTTTATTTCGAAGGCTGGCTTAGTGTGATCACTTTACGTTACCACCTAATGGCGAACGTTGTTAATATTTTGGTTTAAAGTACTTCTTGATCTGGATCAAGGGTGACTACTGTACTTGAGAATACATAGCCCAGGGGGGGTCATGACCTCCCTGACCCTCCCCTGGATCCGCGCTTGCCTCTGGGCTAGGTCCAGGGGGGTGAGTACGTAAGGGCTATAGCACGACTAACTACTTCCTAGTGTAGTTAGCGCGAGTACGTAACGTCCGACTTAACTACAAATGTAGTTAGATGTGTGTTTCAGCGTGGTTATTATAACAGCATCTGTCGGGTCGCGTTCCAGTGTAGTTAGCAGTAGTTAGGCAGTTTATATGTGGTTTAGAGCTGTCAAAGTTGCGCGCTTTGTTATTATTTTGTAATTAAATGGAATTAAATAAAAGAGTATTTTTGTTTGAGAGAGTTCGTAGCACATGACACCTTTATTGCAACACAAAAGAGAAGAAGGAACAAGCCAGAGACAAAACGGAAAAGGTTAAATCACATACATCATAGACAATATAAATGTAGCTTATAAAATAATCAACACACCTCCTTACATTTATATTTTCATACTTATATATATGTAACAAAAAAAAAATCAGTGTTCAACCACTCAGATTTAACAATTCTCTAAGTTTAATAAATTGCTCCCTTGCCAATGGCTTAGTAAAAATATCTGCTAAATTTTCATGAGATGATACCTTTGTTACAACTATATTTCCATTTTCATAATTTTCATTAACAAAATGATACTGTATTTCTATATGCTTTGAGTTCTTTGTGAAGTTACCATATTTAGCAATTTGTAGAGCTCCAGAATTATCTTCATATATTTTGACAGGTGTAATACAATCAATATCAAATGACTCTAATATTCCTCTAATAAAGTTAACTTCAGTTACAGCCTCTGATAATGCAACATATTCAGCAAAAGTTGAAGACTTTGTAATACAATTTTGTTTATGAGTTTTCCAAAATATTACATTTCCAAATAATCTTATTACATACCCCGAAGTAGATTTGCGTGTTACTGGATCGCCTCCCCAATCTGAATCAACATAACAGTCTAATACATCGACAACTTCAGTATCTCTAAATATCAATTTTAAATCTTTGGTCAATAACAAATATTTCAAAACTCTTAAGGCATATTTTACATGTGTTGTATCATAACAATTTTGATATCTACTCAAATAGTTAACACAAAAGGTTATATCAGGTCTGGTTGCACAACTTATGTATAAAAGAGCTCCAATCAAATTTCTATAATTAAAATCACAACAGGTTTCTGATGGAAATAACTTAAGGTTTGTTTCCATCGGTGTGGCATAAAGTTTTCCTTGATCAACTTGCCATTTCTTTGCCAACGATTCAATATATGTCTTTTGACTTAAAGTTATTACATTAGAATTTTTAGTATCTATTTCTATACCAATATAATTTTGAACAATACCCATATCTTTCATCTTAAATCTATTACATAACTTATTCTTTATGAAATCAATGTCACTTTCATCTCTGCTACAAATTAACAAATCATCTACAAAAAGTAATACAAAAATATTAGATTTTTTATTCTCCCTGACATAAAGACAATAATCATGTTTATTTCTTTCAAAACCAAATTTAGCAATATAGTTATTAAAACATTCATACCATGAGCGAGGACTTTCCCTTAGACCATACAATGATTTTTTCAATTTATAAACCCCATTGGTCCCATCACTATATCCTGGTGGCTGCTTCACATACACTTCAGAAGTCACTTCCCCATTCAAGAATGCAGTCTCTACATCCATTTGATGAATCATCAACTTGTATTTACAGCAATATGAAAGTAAAATTCTCAATGTTTGCATTTTTACCACGGGCGAGTAAGTATTCTCCACCACATCCTTCTGTTGAAATCCTTTGACAACTAGTCTCGCTTTATAAGTATTTTCATTCTTCTTTCTATATACCCATTTGACATCTAGAGCAACTTTATTTTCCGGCTTTTCAACTAACTTCCATGTGTTATTCTTCTCTAGACTAATTATTTCAGAATCCATTGCAGCATTCCACTCTTCATTCTCTTCACATTGTATTGCCTCTTCAAAAGTTTCAGGAACATCTGCATTACAATGGTAAACATATAAATCTTCAAGTTTTGCAGGAACTTTTCTTTTTCTGGTTGACCTTCTAATTGTACACTGTTCTTGCATCTCACTTTCGTTTTCTTCAGGCTCATCATTTTCACTCTTACTATCTATTGTCTCGTTTATTTTTTCATTTTCACAGTTTTCTTCTTCAGAGTTAACATCAATTAACCTCACATCTTCCTCAACGATATCTACATGCCTGGCAATAATAATTTTTCTCCCAATTAATACTCTGTATCCAAAGTCTGTGTATCCCAGTAAAATTCCCATGTCTGCTTTTCTATCCCACTTTGACTGTCTTTTATTTTCAGGCACTCTTACAAACACTTTGCTTCCGTAGAGACGTAGATTATCAACATTTGGTTTTTTATTGAAAAATATTTCATAAGGTGTTTTTGTGAAATTTTCATGACTTGTCACAAGAGTTCTATTTTTTAAATACGCTGCTGTTTTAACTATTTCTGGCCAATACACCTTGTCTATACCAGCTTCTGTCAACAAACATCTAGCTGTATCCATGATGGATCGATTATATCGCTCAGCTGTCCCATTTAGTTCGTGTACATATGGTGGACAGAGATCCATATAAATACCCTTTTCTGTTAAAAACTTTTTCATTTTTGAATTGACATATTCGGTTCCATTGTCACATCTCAACTTTTTGATCCTTTTGCCAGTTAAATTTTCCACTTCATTTGTGTATTGTATGAAACAATCATAGACTTCTTCCTTTGACTTAATACAATATGCCCTTGCCAATTTGCTATAATCGTCGATGAATGTTACAAAATATTTCTCACCACAATTCCCTGAAGAATGCGGTCCATTGACATCCGAATGAACAATCTGCAAAATATCTGTAGCTCTGGTCCTATTGTTTTTAAATGTTAAATTATGCATCTTTCTTTTAATGCAGATGGCGCACTTTATATACTCAGTTCCCAACTCCTCTGGCACTCCTTCTAGTAATTTATTTTTACACATTAGGTCTAAATATTTAAAATTCACATGACCCAAATATCTATGCCACCTTTCCTTCAATGTCATACTTGATGCATAACATTTTTTCGTCATATTAATTTTCAATTCACTTTGATTTTCAATCATTCCCTTAAGAGTATATAACCTCCCTTCCTTTTTAGCTACCGCAATCAACTTATTGTTTTTACCATATATCTTTGCTGTATTGTTTTCTGATATGATTTTATTTTTATCTGTCACTTTCGAATAACTTATCAAGTTTGATTGCATTTCTTTAACATAATACACATTTGGTAGCGTTACTGGAACTCTCGATTTTCCCACTTCAAACGATACTTCAAGTCGACCTACCTTAGTAGCTTTTAATGAATATCCATTACCAATTTTGACATTTATAGGAATTTTAAGGTCAATAAAATCACAGAACAGACTGTCATCATTTACAATGTGATCTGTACACCCACTGTCCAAGATGAAACTCACTTCATTGCTATTTTTGTCTTCTTCGCTTTCTGCACAGTTGACCCTTACTTTTACATGGAAACTTTGATGATCTTGTTTCGAGTTATTTCTTTTGAATTTTCCTTTGTTATTCACATATCTATTTTGACTGTTATTTTTCTTCCAACAATCTCTTTGAAAATGACCCATTTTCCCACAGAAATAACATTTGGTGTCCATCCGCTTGACATTTCCGCTACTTTTGTTTTTTATTTTCATTTCTGCTTTAAATACATTGCTGGTACTGGTACGTTCTTCGGTCTTTTGACTTTCTTCTTGTCTATATTTCATTAATATTTTTTCCTTAAGAAGCTCAATCGTTCGGTCCTTTTCTGGAACAATATCCATCAAATCACCTAAATACCAGTAAGTTTTAGAAAGCGATCTGATCATGTAGTTTAATTTTTCTTGTTCTGTTATCGTCCCTCCTGCCGCCTTCAACGAGTTCACTCGTCTCTCGAACTCATCAAAAAAAGTTGTTGGATCCGTCTCTTGATCCAACTTCAAGCTTTCTAATTTATTGCGGCATATTATTTGTAGAGCCGTTGATTTTGATATGTACATTTCATCGAACTTTTTCATTATTTCGTATGCTCCTTCCAAATCGCCAACATATTCTAGTTGTTTGTTGGTTATTGCATTGTAAATGTAGTTTGTGGCTTTTACATTCATCTGCTCCCATTCTTTTGGATCATCCTTGTCCTCTTGGACCCTTTCCACCACGGTTTTGCACTTTTTTAATTCTAAAAACTTTAGAATTCTTTTTCTCCAGCTACTATACTCTACTCCGTCAAACACGTGCACGCTCATATTATTATCGTCACACCTCATGTAAGACATTTTTATTCACTTTTTAATTTATTACTTTCCACACTAATGACTCTTTTTACAAACCACGCTCTGCTACCATGTTAAATTAAATGGAATTAAATAAAAGAGTATTTTTGTTTGAGAGAGTTCGTAGCACATGACACCTTTATTGCAACACAAAAGAGAAGAAGGAACAAGCCAGAGACAAAACGGAAAAGGTTAAATCACATACATCATAGACAATATAAATGTAGCTTATAAAATAATCAACACGTTTGTTTTAAATATTTAATTTATTGAAAATAAAAATGCATCACAAATATTTTTATTAATTTCATTATTTTTTTTTTTTATTTCCCCAATTAAATATTTTATAATAAAGTACCTACTAATACCGTAATACTTATAAAACTAGGTTAATATTATTTTTATTTGGGATTTATTATCGCACGAGATATTGCCAATATATTTTTTTGAAGTCAGCCGATTGGAACAACTCAAGTTTGTAAAAAAGGATCAGACGAAAGGGAAAACAATCAATCATGATTTTAAACATTTGTATGGAAATTATTAAAAAATAAATAAATAAAAATAAAATCTTTCTTTATTTCTCTCAAGCAAATATTTTACAAACAATTAAGACATACAAATAATAATTAAGATAAAAAATCTATAGGGAAAATAAAAGAGTATTCAAAGAGTATCAGAAAACATCAAGTGTATTTACTTCTTAAAATTATTAAAATTCCACAAATCATAACTGTTTTTATATATTTGATGAAAAATGTCAAATAATGATGGCCGCCACAAGTTTCTTCATTGAAAAATACAATGAAAAAACATTTTTTTGTGTTAGATGTTGGCAAACCTTACTATTTCCGGCTTAAAACTTAACTACATTGCGTTATCGCGTTACGTACTCGCGCTAACTACTAATGTAGTTAAGTCGTGGTTATGAGTAGTTAGATTGATGTGTGGTTAGTCGTGCTATAGCAAAAGTTACGTACTCACTACCCAGCAGCCCGATTCACGGAAAAGTTTAAGTCTAAGTTTAGTTCGAAGTTCGAACGAAGTTCGATTCAAACCCTCCGTGAATAGGTACATAGACTGTAGATAGTCGCCGCCTACAATTAATTATTATTACCAGCAGCCCTATTCACGGAGGGTTTGAATCGAACTTCGTTCGAACTTCGAACTAAACTTAGACTTAAACTTTTCCGTGAATCGGGCTGCAGGTCTTATATCTTTAATTACAGTACTTACATTTAATAATGAAATACCTACTTTTCTATTATAATTATAATTTTTAGGAGGAAAAGTGTTGTTTCAAGATTCCAAATTTTGGAAATGACCTTTTTTCTATGTGACCCCCCCCCCCTGGCGCCAAAGCTGGGGGCCATGACACCCTGACCCCCCCTGGGCTGGGTCCAGGCGTTAATATATTTAAGTACAGTACTTACATTTATTAATAAAATACCTACTTTTCTATTATAATGGGAAGTTTTCTGGGGAGCTTCCGATAATACACACTAGGTGGCAGAACTTCTAATCAGGTCTATTGTCAAATTCAGTGCTGCCAACGTAGAGATGTTTTTATTCCTTTTTCTGCCACTAGAGGCGCCCTCGCTAACCCGGTCTATGGTAAATGTCAAATTAACGTTTATAATTTCAATATCTACATATTATATAATATTAATACGTGAAGGAAAAAGCAATGGTAAAAATAACAAAAATACAGTCAAACTGACAAATCTCCGAACGTATTTATGTTTTAATAACCAGCTGTCATATTATTATAATATTTAGATGAGAAGCGCTGCTACCCAGTTAAATATTATTATATTATCTATGCTGCTACCTACCAAATGGCCGTAAATCGGCCCCGTTGGCCACACTGAATTTGACAATAGACCGGATTAGCTAGGGCGCCCCTAGCGGCACACAAGGGAAGAAAAACTTCCCATTTCCTGTGGGTCGTGACCACCCTCTGGATCAAAAGTTTAAATTCTAGATAGATATCAAATTTAGATTAAATTATCTAAACCATCGATACTCAACCTGCTGCCCGCGGGCCGCATGCGGCCTTTCCATGAAACCTGAAGAGGATTGTCATTACGAACCACCTTACCTATTAAAATATAGGGTTTTTACACTCATCCATCCAGTAGTGAGCGCGTATGGTTTTAGGTGACCGTAAAATAAGTTAATGTTGATCGAATGTGATACCTTTTTGGATAAAATATGCACATATATATTTTTTTTTACATTTGGCAAAGTAAATGGAAAAAATGAGAACCATTATGATCTATGTATTTCACTTAAAAATCGCTAAATGGCCCCTGTCAAAGTACGGTCGTTCCCACGTCGTTCCTATTGAAAAACCCTTTTGACAAAGAGTTGATCTCGGGCATATCTCACTTGCTTAACTAATACTACAATCAACTATTTGCTGCTAACAATAAGTGGATTTTTTTTAAATTGGTAGATCAATTAGGTTATAGAATAGGGTATTTGACTAATTTCCAGAAAGCCGCCACATGGCCGCCACTATTTCCACTGCCATAGAAAAAAGAATTTTTATTATTTTTATTTTATGGTGTTGCAATATGAAAAAAATAATAGAAATGAAATTGTCGTTTTATTTTTCAAATATTGCAACTTAAAAAGCAGAATACACAAGAATTTAGAGTAAAAATAAATAATACCCAAAAAAATATGATCTTACGTTTAAATTCTAGACTATAACACATTTTATATTTCCTTTTTCTATGCCAATGACTTTTAAATTGACATCGACGCCACCTGGTGGAGAACTGAGACTTTGGAATAATGATAAGTTGACTATTTCCACCGCCATAGACAAAAAATGAGTTTTCTATTCTTTTCGCGCAAGTTAATACCTACTGGGTAGTGAGTACGTAACTTTTGCTATAGCACGACTAACCACACATCAATCTAACTACTCATAACCACGACTTAACTACATTAGTAGTTAGCGCGAGTACGTAACGCGATAACGCAATTTAGTTAAGTTTTAAGCCGGAAATAGTAAGGTTTGCCAACATCTAACACATAAAATGTTTTTTCATTGTATTTTTCAATGAAGAAACTTGTGGCGGCCATCATTATTTGACATTTTTCATCAAATATATAAAAACAGTTATGATTTGTGGAATTTTAATAATTTTAAGAAGTAAATACACTTGATGTTTTCTGATACTCTTTGAATACTCTTTTATTTTCCCTATAGATTTTTTATCTTAATTATTATTTGTATGTATGTCTTAATTGTTTGTAAAATATTTGCTTGCGAGAAATAAAGAAAGATTTTATTTTTATTTATTTATTTTTTAATAATTTCCATACAAATGTTTAAAATCATGATTGATTGTTTTCCCTTTCGTCTGATCCTTTTTTACAAACTTGAGTTGTTCCAATCGGCTGACTTCAAAAAAATATATTGGCAATATCTCGTGCGATAATAAATCCCAAATAAAAATAATATTAACCTAGTTTTATAAGTATTACGGTATTAGTAGGTACTTTATTATAAAATATTTAATTGGGGAAATAAAAAAAAAAAATAATGAAATTAATAAAAATATTTGTGATGCATTTTTATTTTCAATAAATTAAATATTTAAAACAAACGATACAAAATAATAACAAAGCGCGCAACTTTGACAGCTCTAAACCACATATAAACTGCCTAACTACTGCTAACTACACTGGAACGCGACCCGACAGATGCTGTTATAATAACCACGCTGAAACACACATCTAACTACATTTGTAGTTAAGTCGGACGTTACGTACTCGCGCTAACTACACTAGGAAGTAGTTAGTCGTGCTATAGCCCTTACGTACTCACTACCCAGTACTATTATATTCTCGACATAACTCTTCACAATATTGTCTATGGTTATTATATCTGTCAGATTATTTGAAAGTTTTGTTTTCATTCGTTGAAAGTGAGGTTAGTAGTTAGCTGCGAAGAATATTTTAATGAACATTAACTAACTTATATTATTTTCGGTAATTTTCAGTCAAAATGCGTTTGTATCAAGAATTTATCAATTGGAACACTTTTGCAGAGTACTATGAAACGTTTCTGGTCTCATCCTTCAATCCCATATTTAGCATAAAAAAATCAATTACAATAGATGCGCATAACCAAAGAACAAAAAATCCAATCGTAGAGAACATAAAAATATGCTATTATTCTATTACATTCAGCTGCATACATGGTAGGCCTTCTAAAACGTCTTCTTCGAAAGGCGTGCGTCTATTCCAAAAAACTTATAAATAAAAGTGTCTGGCAGAAGTTAAAGTGAAATTTAATAAGGATTCTAATAATTTGGTCATTGAAGCATGCACTTTAGATCATGTTGGTGCATTTGGCCAAACAGTGCACGAAATAGACCAGGAAACATTTAATATGCATTCAAGACGCAGGGGCCTGAACAGCCAAAACTTCCTGATAACCACGTTACAGCATATCGAATGACACAATGTTCAAGTCGTAAGGAATTCTCATGTATATTTAGGGTTTCCGCTGTAGTGCACACAAAAATTCTTTATCAAAATAAATAATAATCCTACACAACTGACATCATTTCCCATTCACTTGTCAACGATCTGTCATTATTTTTGTGTCTATGGTCGTAAGAATAAGGTTCCATAAACAAAACATATTAATTCTTTTTTTTTTTAATCTATGGCGGTGGAAATAGCAGCTGCGTTTCCGGAAACCGTTTTAAATTACGCAGCTGCTATTTCCACCGCCATAGATTAAAAAAAAAAAGAATTAATATGTTTTGTTTATGGAAGCTCTTACGACCATAGACACAAAAATAATGACAGATCGTTGACAAGTGAATTGGAAATGATGTCAGTCGTGTAGGGTTATTATTATTTATTTTGATCAAGAATTTTTGTGTGGACTACAGCGGAAACCCTAAATATACATGAGAATTCTTTACGACTTGAACATCGTGTCATTCGATATGCTGTAACGTGGTTATCAGGAAGTTTTGGCTGTTCAGGCCCCTGCGTCTTGAATGCATATTAAATGTTTCCTGGTCTATTTCGTGCACTGTTTGGCCAAATGCATCAACATGATCTAAAGTGCATGCTTCAGTGACCAAATTATTAGGATCCTTATTAAATTTCACTTTAACTTCTGCCAGACACTTTTATTTATAAGTTTTTTGGAATAGACGCACGCCTTTCTTAGATGTTTTAGAAGGCCTCCCATGTATGCAGCTGAATGTAATAGAATAATGGCATATTTTTATGTTCTCTACGATTGGATTTTTTGTTCTTTGGTTATGCGCATCTATTCTAATTGATTTTTTTATGCTAAATATGGGATTGAAGGATGAGACCAGAAACGTCTCATAGTACTCTGCAAAAGTGTTCCAATTGATAAATTCTTGATACAAACGCATTTTGACTGAAAATTACCGAAAATAATGTAAGTTAATGTTCATCAAAATATTCTTCGCAGCTAACTACTAACCTCACTTTCAACGAATGAAAACAAAACTTTCAAATAATCTAACAGATATAATAACCATAGACAATATAATAGTACTGCATAATAACTTGCGCGAAAAGAATAGAAAACTCATTTTTTGTCTATGGCGGTGGAAATAGTTAACTTCTGTAAATGACAATCATTATTCCAAAGTCTCAGTTCTCCACCAGGTGGCGTCGATGTCAATTTAAAAGTCATTGGCATAGAAAAAGGAAATATAAAATGTGTTATAGTCTAGAATTTAAACGTATGATCATATTTTTTTGGGTATTATTTATTTTTCCTCTAAATTCTTGTGTATTCTGCTTTTTAAGTTGCAATATTTGAAAAATAAAACGACAATTTCATTTCTATTATTTTTTTCATATTGCAACACCATAAAATAAAAAAAATAAAAATTCTTTTTTCTATGGCAGTGGAAATAGTGACGGCCTTTGCGAGATTTTAAAATGTAAAAAATACTCACAGTTCAAAAAGTGGCTACTCGCGGCGCTAGTAGTTCTTTCATATCATTAGCGGATCGGGAATGTATAGGTAGCTGATATTATCAATTTTTGGCGTGACGTCTTATGTAGGCCACACACGCTCCGGTATACCTGCACAGGTCGCCTGCGCAGGCGGCCTGTTCAGGTGTACCGGAGCGTGTGTGGGGGTAGACCTGTGCAGTTTTTTAGACCTGCGCAGGCGACCGGAGAAGAATCGAAAATCAATTCTTTCACAGGTTCACCGGAGCGTGTGTGGCGGCACTCCGGTCGCCTGCGCAGGTCTTTCAGTAGTTTTCCAGCGTTTGCATGGAGTGGTTGTGCATTCCTTAATTGCATATGGCTCAGTCGAGAGTAGAACTAGAGGAGTTTTTTTATAATTATTATTTTTTTAAATAATAATATTTTTATATTTAGTATATAGCATTGTATTCAATTCTTTTTTTTATTATAGTTTTACAATGATGTATACTTCATATATAATATATTATTATTTAATAAATAAATATTTTAAATAACAATAGGTAAATAACACTCTTCTATACATCCAATCCAAACTCCCTTAACGCCCTACTTAGGGACATATGGAGGCAACAAGAGCTCTCTATTGCGCTCGATCTTGTTTATGACCTCCTCCCACACTATGTCCAGATTCCTCAGCTCTGCTTCGAAGAAGCGGAACACAGTATGAGAGGTTCTTCCTCTTTTTCGGGACCCTGATGGCAGGAAGAACAGCGCTCTCCTCGGCCAACTGTCATTCGGCATCCTTAATACATGTTCCAGCCAAGTCCATCTCTTCAACATAATGGTAAAAGTGACCGACGTATAGCGTCGTTCGTGATGCGGTGGTATCATATTAAACACAAAATTCTCCGGAGGAATGTTGGTTCTTCTATACATAGGTGTCAGTATAGCCAGCGGAACTCAATGCTTGAAGCATTCTCTACCAGTCAACCGGTCCCGTCCAATCTGAGACAGGATTCCAACCCCGAGTAGAAATTTCAAGTGAAAAAACACATTGAAAATTTCTAACCCGGCCGGGAATCGAACCCGGGACCTCTTGATCTGAAGTTGGAGCCTTTGCCACTAGGCTACCGAGTTCGGAGTTTTGATTTTTTTTAAATATTTAGATTTATTTATTTATTTTATACTTTATGCATATTAAAAATAGTGTACAAAAAATAGTGTATAGACAAGTGGCAATGGCGGGATTATAGCCGTAGCAATCTCTAACATCCAACCACAATTTTTTTTTCACATTTATAAAAGAAAATAAAAAAATTTTCAAGTAAAAAAACAGAAAAATTCTGTCCCGACCGGGATTCGAACCCGGGACCTCGTGATCTGAAGTCCACGCCTATAACCACTACGGTACCGTACCGAGGTCGATCAAAAATATAGTCAGTAATCAAAAAAATTAATATCTTTCTAAGTAACTGCGCAGGCCGCCTGCGCAGGTATACCGGAGCGTGTGTGGCGGCACTCCGGTCGCCTGCGCAGGTCTACCTTACGGTAGACCGGAGCGTGTGTGGGCGTTGTGAGGTATACCTGCGCAGGCCGCCTGCACAGGTATACCGGAGCGTGTGTGGCAGGCATTAAGACAGGATCGGATCGCGACAGTAATGCACACGGCTGCCATAGTGTAAGAACACGTAGAAGGCATTGTACTGTCACTGTCAAATGGCTGTCATTTGTTGATAACTGACGTGATCTCGTTATTTACTAATATTATTTATTTTTTCATTTCAGGTGAACTGTCCATTAATAAATTAAATATAAGTACCGATTTCCTATTTTTGAAAGGTGAGCAACGTTTTCAAATTTCACGGGTGAATAATAACATTTTTATATTGGTAATTATTTACTTTGCGGGCTTCTACGTTCCAACCTCAACCTAACCTATTCAAATCGCAGTGTTATCATCCGAGGATGTTATCAAATTGACTAACTAAACGACAATGACGAACAATGTCTTCATTTTTTAGACAAAAACACCAATTTTAGAAACAAAAAATAAAATGTCACTCCATGAAGAAAAAGTTTGTATGAGAAAATAGGCATCTTTTAAAATTGATTTTTACTTAAAATTGGTTGATAAAATACTTAAAATGTTATCAAATCAATCCATAACATGCTTATTTACCAATCTGCATATACATTTGATATGTGTTTCATATAAAAAAATTCTGAATCCATGATTATTTACTAGCTGAATTGTATTCAGTTTATTGAGTACCCAACAGATGCACCTGTATTAATGTACTGATGATTGTAAAATTGTTTTTTTGGTGAAGTATTCAATACATGACACACAAGATTTTAGATTCATAGTCTGTTTTCCATGATTGAAAATCTGAAAAATACAATATAAATAAATGATTACATATGACGGATATTGGGAGAAAACAATGATAGTCTGATTGGTTGGCTGGTAGAATTTACCGCTAGGTAATAAGCCTACCCTTTGACATATTTTATTATGTACAATTAAGAATATTATATTTTATAGTCACTTTTTTTTTAGTTAAACATGCAATGTGGTAGCCAAATATCTATATGTTCAATGTGTGTTACAGATTGGTTGAAAACTATGATAGTTCTGAGTAAATATTGATATAAAAATCACCATAATGAAAAACAAAAAACAATAAATGTCCAAGCCAGGATGGGAGAGACCAATGTGTGTCATATTTTATCTCACACACTTATTACAACCTTTCAGTATCTCATGGGGATAAAATAGCTGTCGCCAAAATTAAAACTACTTATCTAGTGTCCGAATAGTTGTGTGCTTACATACATACATGGATTAATAGTTTTTTTTGCTATTGTGATGATACCTGCTATGTGATAGATGTACTTGGTATAATATTGTTGTGATGTTTCATATTTTTTTGTAGTTTGGATTCTTCATGTATTTGGGTATGAACCCTTTTATTTTCATTTTGTGGTATAGTTTACCCACTTTTATCTTACATTGATCGACGCAAAGGCTTGCTGCTGTAATGCCGATCAGTGTCAGTGACAAAGGTATATTAATTATAATATAAATTTGTATATTTGTTATGCTGTTTAATAAACCTGAAAATGATTTATTGGTTTTAATAAAATAATTTCCATATTTTTATTCAGTTTTAAACAGGTGCTCACTAATTTTCAGTAAATTGATTCAGTCTTGCAGCATTAAACTGTATTACAGGAATTTTAGTAACCTACAAACATACTATGAAAATGAATTATTTTGAAATGTACAATCAAGGCCCCCTCTTTCTTTGTGAATTGTATAAGTGTGACAGAAGCAAGCAGTGTGTGACAGGATAGTTTGGTGTCTGTTCTCTCTACCTACCGTTACAAGGGAGACGGCTGGTCGGAATACATCGATAGAACATTACTTCGCAACCTTATATCCCACCCCAAACTGTTGCGCACAAGTAATGATTTTGCATTACAATAGCCCCTAAATAACACTGTCAGATTTTTCTCAGAGACCTTATTCCTGCAGCATTTGTGTGTAGCGGTTTAATCAACCGATTGCTCACCCCATAATCTGAGAGCATGCGACACAATCTTTCACAGTCCACACGATCATAAGCCTTCTCCAGGTCTACCCAGCAGCTTCTTAGCGACCATTCGCAGGGAAAAGATCTGATTGGTGCACTCCCTTCCACTCAAAGAAGCACCTTGAACATCCCAAATTTTACTAAATGAGATTCAAGTGGTCTGCTCATTGAGTTTATCCACTTCTTCTTCTTTCGTATGCGCGCGACCTTTGTTTGTTGGAGCTATAGCTCCGCGTCAATATTCTTAATATAATCTAGTGCCCTAGGTGCATCCACTGCCTTCTATATTACAAACCTGGAAGCTAAAAATGGCAACGTTGTAATTGCTAGCATTGGGAGTCCTATTTTGAATGTAATGCTATAATTACACGCTTGCCGTGGCTTGGCAAGCTCCATGCCTTCACAAACCCTTGGACGCCAATTACATGTTGTCATGCGCATTGTATTTTAATAGATTTGCCGCAATTCCTTTGATCTGTGTCAAAAACCGACACTTGTTGCAAGCGTTGGCAAGCTCACACAAGCCAAGGCAAACACCCTGTTACACGTTGGTATTTGTGGTGGTTTGCCAAGCCGTGGCATGACATTTTTCATACTTATGGTCACTGGCATATTATGACAAATAATAATTATCAATATTACGTGGAACTTTTTATAATGATTCTTACATTATTACCTATAATAATTAAATTAATGCGATAAATATTATTTAAGTATCATACATTTACGAGTTAAAAGAAAATGGGGGTTTGTAAATTAACATAATATTTTATATTCCAAATAGCTCTTTATGGGAGTTCTATTTTGAAAAGGACATTTCTCACTAAATATGTGAATCTATATCGCACCTTGAGAATTACATTGACGTAAATGCAAATACTTTGAATTCGAGAAAAATGTATTTGAAATTTTGAATTTGGTTTACTTGTCATAACTTTTGTTGCAAGGATATGTGATAATATAATTTATTATCAATTAATTCTTGAATATATTCACATTCATATAAAATAAATATGATTCCTTAGAATTAGGTATTTTTAATGTGACATATGTTCAAAATAAGGGACACCTACAGTTACGTCATTGTTCCATTAGATTGAATTAGAAAATCAACCAACATCAAAGAACAATGACGCAAAATTAGAACATAAACGCAAAAATAAAAATAAAAATACTAACCAGACAAAAAAATTGAAAGCAAATAGTTCAAACTAATTAATAGTTTAGGTTTTAGTCAAAATCGTAGTAATATATCAATATTTTTGACATAATAATGAACATTCTTTTGGGTAGTATCACATTAATAAAACACAATTTATAAGAAAAATATTTTATTTTTACAATGTTTTTTAATATTATTAGGTATTTTGTATCTTTTATAGTAATAAACGAATAATGAACAAACAAGAAAGGAATAATGAACAATTAAACGACTAAAAACAACAACAAAAAACATATCCCACCATTTAACTAGAGATTTTTATAATATTCTTCATAGTACTGAGGGACTATATTTTTTTCAATCAAGTGTAAAATGTCTTGCTTTTTCCGATCAGATATCGGTATTTTAGAATTATACGCCCGCTGTAACTCTATTTCTTCCACTGGTGTTCGTACAGCTCGACTCGTACGGAAATTTCGACTCTCTGTTATAATATTAGCATGTAGCATAACATCTGTTTTATAAGACAGCTTATAACGAAAAGTAGTACTATTTTTGATGAATTGGATTACCTTTATTTCGCTTATCTTGATTGGATCATCATGTATGTTTTTTGATAAATTTATGTTCAAATCGTCGGATAAAGTTTTGAGGTCATAAAAGTTGTTGAAGTTCATTTCATTAACTTGGAATGGCTTGCCAGACTTTTTTGCTTTCCTGATAACATTTATGTATTGATCCGGCACATAAATGGGACCAGATTTTCTCTCTTTTTTTAAGCATTTTTCTATTATAGAATGGGCAGTATCGCCCTCGTTTTGGGTATGGCCTCGGATGAGATATTTGTGCGTGATAGATTTGATATTTAATTTCGTCAAAGCAAAATAGTACATTGCAAATATGAATCTGAAACAATATTATGATTAAAATCAGGTACGAGTTTATAAGTACATCCATAATAATATATCATCCGTTTGCAAACATAGGTCTTTCGCAGATACTTACTTATTTTTGTTTTGCCCACAGCAATTGTCTGAGTAAAAAACAATGTCGCAATTGGGATTCTTAGAAGCACATTCTTCTAAATATTTATATACACAGGATCCGATCTCAATGGCACCTCTATGACCCATACCCTCATGCCAAAAATAACATGTAGTATGTTCATTTCTCCCATTAGTTACCTGAAATAGATAATATTATGTAGATGCACGAACGGTCTTTATTCATAGGTATAGGTTATAGGTATTATATAAGATTACAAAGACACATTACATAAGTACATACACTTACAGTGAAATTATAGCAATTTAGACGTGTTTTATAAAAGAAAGCTGAAGAGTCTCCAACGGGACATGGCAATACTGCTTGCAAATCATAAGTTGCAACAATTAAGTGGTTCTCATTCTCACATTCGATCATATCCCTTTGTTTTTCAAGGCGGCTTAAACTTTTCTCCTCCAAGTGCAATTTATAATCCATTTCAAGTGTTAGCTTAGCTTCAGTTGGTGCATTTTTATAACCTACACAAATATCGCACTGGTCTTTCTTTGGAATATAAAAACCAATATTAAACTGTGTATTGAAAATATAAAGATAGGTTGTATATGACGCAGAAGGTAAGTTTGTTTCCCGTCTTAAACTCTCATAATTTCTGTGCATATCTGATACTGTTAACCCACCATCAATATACTCTCTGCTAGTGTTCGCTCTTAAATAATGGCTTTCAATTTTTGGTATTGATTTTATATGGTCAATCACTGATTGTCTAACTTCTTCAGGCAGATTGGAATGATTGTTATGGTGCCCTCTTTTATCTTGTGGTGCAGTACCCACATTTTGATTTTTAGCATGAATGACAGTGCGGATTGTTCTTTCTGCAATATTTAATGTGTTTAACAAGAAGGTTTTGCACACTCTTTTCTCTATTCCTTTTATCGTGATGTAATATGCGGTGTTTGGGTTTCTTGGTTGTGTTTTTTGGCTGTCAACTTTAATACGCCGATATGCTACTTGTAGCGGTTTAATACAAGAGCTTAAAAAATCTCTTTGCCTTTGCAAATCGCCTAATTCCCAATACTTTTCAAAAATTTCTTGTCTCTCTTCTTCACTAAATTTATTGGAACATGCAAGTATGCATTTGGAAGAACACGTAGGTTTCATTGCTCTCCCGCTTACGCATTTTCCCGTTCTAGAGACATATTCTTTTCCCGAATTTTTAAGTACCTTGGCACGATTTTTTTTCCAAGTATTCGGATTTCTTGTCCGCTTTTTGGATCTTTGCTCAGAAATAAGAGGTTCTTCAGCTGATATGTTCTGAGAAGCAGTAGTTGGTACAACGACATGTTCTTCTTCAGAATCTGAAGAAGAAGAACTGCTTGAGCTACTGCTAGACGACGACGGCTTAAATTCATCCGAATCAGAAGGAGAAAAATCTCCCCCCTCTTCAGAATCAGATTTATTCTGTGATTCTTCTACAACCATCATTTTGTTTTTTAAAATGTCAGATGATGTTGACTGATCCATCGCCAATCTAACCAATTTAGCCCCTCTAGATTCCATTATGTTATTTTCCTAAAATACAGTAAAATAAAAGAGTATTTTATATAAATTCTAATAGGTTATATTATACCTATCAATCCGTAACTGTATCTCGTAATTTGAATAATGACGAAATTGGATAAAATAGGGAAGAACAACGACATAACTGCAATAAACGGCATTGTTTCCGTCAGAGTATAAATGTTTTTTTGCAAAAATGACGCAATGTACAATTAAGTCAGTGTTCTTCCAAAATTTTATAAAAAAAATTGACACTATTACCTTTTTGTCGTTGTAGCAACAAAGAATGTCCAACTCGACCTGCTGCCGGGGAGCAACTGACCAATCAGACGTTGTTGATTTCGAATGCCGCTCAATTCTACATCGACGCTACTTCCCTCTAACGAAATTAAGGAGAATTACACGGCGGTCGTTGTTGTTCCCGTAGGATATAACCTTTACAAATTATTTTGTCACACTAACTCAATTTTGCATTTTTTTGCACTTACGTCATTGTAATTCTCAAGGTGCGATATAGGAACATGAAACTTACACAATATTATGAAAATTCAATAATAAATACTACAATTCTTAATGGGTAGGCAGCTTTCACTGTTTTGACCCCCAAGTCTCAGCTAATTTGTAGTAATCTAGTATATTCTTAGAGGACTCCCCGGAGAGGAGGATTATGGTCGGGGGCAGGAGGGAAAGAGGACGATTGCCCACGAAATGGTCCGATCTTGTTAGGCAGGCAACGGGGACCACACTGCATGTGTCCATAAGAATGGCTGAAGACCGGGAGGGAGTTGGTGGGGATGCATCGCTGTTACGATCCTCGGCATCGAGGGACCGACTGAAGAAGAAGAGTATATTCTTGAAAGTTATTGGCCGAGAAGTGTTTCAGGGGATTTGAGTAGTATCTTGTTGACAGTTTCTGCTGGTGTCCTCTTAGATGCACATTAGTGTTCATCGTAAACATAGCTGGTAGCATCTATCAGAAATAGTTGCATTCAAGGAAACATATTTCAATAAGGTCTCCCAGAGAGAGATGCTACCATCTGCTAGAGTCTCTCCTTGTTAAATATGTTGAACAATTTCTTTTATTATAAGTATTATTCTTTTAAGTATCAGTGCTTTCAACAGTTAAAAGATATTGTTTGACAATGAGGGTTAAGTAATATAACATTCCTTTTCAAAATATGTTAATTTATTAAAAAAAAACAAACAATAATCAAATAAAACACTCAAATAGTATAGGTAGGCAATTTAAAAAGGTAGACGTAGAATGTACTCAACACGAGTACCTATAAATATTTCAGCAATGTAGGTCTACAAGATTTCAATTTGGAAGAAAGATATAAGAAACAATAAATGTAATCAAAACAAAATAGACAAAATGTACTGAACATAAACTATGTTCATTTCAAATAATGTGACTACTTCCATTGGATGGATCATCTTAAATGGAATATAATATGAAGTTCATTAAAAAAATTGAAATTGTAATAGGATTCATAAACAAATATGGGCAGAACGTACATAACATAGTACCGATTTTAAGTAACGTGGAATATGTAGCTAGATCCTTCAAGTAAGTAGTAAGAAAAATGATATAAAGTTTAATGAGAAATTGAAATAATATATGTTAGGTCATCTTTGGATGGTAACAGAAAAAAATCTGTTGTTAAATGAATGCTAACGAAGAATAAAAATATATATTGAATGCAAAAATTTGCATAGTAATGCAAATGTTGTCCCACCTCCTCGCGGTGCATCCTGGGCAGTGTCTGGTGCTGGGTCGCTCATGTGGGGGTGGTTACTTCTACAGGAGGGATCGCGCTATGCCGGGACTGGCTAAGAGGACAACACCAATCTAAGGTGTTAAGCGTACCGTGCCGATGGATGAATGGCTGGGGGTTTACCCAGTCTAAACGGTGCATCTCCGATACCTGGGCGCCTCGGAGATTAACCTCAGCCCTTCAGCCGACATGCGGGGCTCTGTCGGCTGTGACTTCTTTTGCCTTGCTAAACCAGCAAGGGAACCCGGCCAGTGAGGAACTGACTCCATCGGGAGTAACACTATCCACTAGTGTGGGTAACATGGACATCAAAAAATCCGTAAGGAACCTAGTGTTCCTTAGCAGTAATAATCTATGCACCATCACGGGTCCCTAACGGGGCACTGCAGGCTGAACAAGCATGCACATGTGCACCATAGGGATATTGGACTGTGGCATGTGCAGGGCGTGTGGGGACCCCAATGCACCTCCTGTGCGAGTGCCTACCAAAGATGCGTAATAGACACATAAATCTGGGCACTTTCTTGATGTTCCCAGATAAAATTGAGGAGTTCAACGCCAACAAAGTCCTCCGATTCTTCCAGGAGGCTGAACTAAGCGACGAACTCTAGATACAGGGCCAGTCACAATAGTTCCATTTTGGGACGCAGTGACGGCGACCTCCTTGGAGGCAGCAGGCCTAGTAAATAATAATAACAATAGTAATATCATATTGATTCTTATTACAGAAGTTTTATTGGATCTAAAACAAATAATATACTGTTTCCTGTTCTATTATTCACCAGAATACAACTAAATGGAGACTTATTTGGTAGCATTCTTCATTAACTTAAAATATTCTGCGTCATTTGTAAAACTGATGAATACTTGTCTCTATCTTCATAACATGTCTTCAAATTAAATAAAGACCAATAAGTTGTTTCACACTTTTAGATATCACCGACTTTAAATCATTTGGACATATTTCATTCCCTTCAACATACACTTTCACAAGGAGCTCTTTAAAGCGGATATGGACAATTTCACTTCCATTGTGTTAATGATGCTCTCACAAACGTTTGTAAACTACACAAGCAAAACACTAACAAATACACCTTAATCTTCAATTACGTCACATTTCAAAAACAAATTCACGGATTCTTCATGTCTTTCCATATGCACCTCTCTGTGATCCCCTTTATAAGTGCCTTCTTCTTCAGATAAGCAGTAGTATGAGGAAAACTGCTAGGAGTAGTACCTTTTATTAGAGGATAACAGTCTAATGGAACTTGCTACACCATCCCGTTTCCTTAGGTTTGTGATGTTGATTATCACATCTTCAGATCTGAGTTCCTGTGGATGTTTTCCAATATTATCATGCAATAACAGCCAGGCCTCATACATCCCTTTATCTTTGGGGTTATTGAAAACTGGAGCAGTTCCCTTCTTTGTAATAGTGCTGTCATAGCTTGTCTTGCATTAAGGCATCAACACCTTTGGGGCATCTGAAAAAACATTATTACATTAATATCCAATAGGATAATTTCTTGAGAAACACTACACATTAAATTGATAAATCATACAATTCCTTGTCCAAAAACTATACATAACCTAGATCTGCGTACATGTACAAAACCTATTAACTGTACTCAAAAGTTATGAATCATAACCTACAAACTGGTATTTGTTTAATAAAAAACTCAATACAATCGTATGATGTAACTGCAGACTGCTTAAGTTTCTTAAAGATAGACAAAACACAATATACAATATTATTATTATTTATTCAAACAAAATATTCTCCAGTCAGCTGTCAGTCTAGGCTGGTATAAGGAGAACAAAATAATCATAAGTATATAATAAATTGTCAAACACTTTACATAAAAGAATAAAAAAACATACAAAAAGAAACACAAAATAGTCACTAACTAAAGTTAACAATAAAAACGTAAACAATATATATTCAAAATAAATAATGAAAATTTATATATAGGTAGATGCAGTTTAGATATGCACACTAATAATGTCAATATACATGTAAAAAATCATGAAAACAGTTTAGGAAGTAAAAAAGTTGCAGATGATGCTTACCTATAATATGATTTTTAAACCATGTTTTACACTGAAAACACAAAGTGTTGATGATATATTATATCGAACACCTGAATACATACTTTCTATAGCTTAGAAACATTAAATTACGTTTAAAACAGCACTTTCAAACAGAAAAGAGTTATAACATTGCCGACCATACAAAACAACTAAAAACAAAGTCCTTTCTTGAATGACAGAAATCACATCCAGATTCCGGACACTGTCGCCAAACTTTCTAATTCCAGGCTTGTTTATCATTTGTTTATTATATTTTGCAAACAAAGATGCATTTATACGCATACTGAATTATTATGTGAAGCTATTTTTAAATTATCTATATCTATACTAGTTTTTTAAAGGCGCCCGTGGCGCCCACCTATGGCCTTTTCCTGCAAACATTGCTTTCTCATAGCTGAATTCACATGTGAGACTTCAAAATACCTACTTGGTTGTTTTAACTCTTTATGAAAACTCAAAAACAACAAACTTTTAATTACAAACTTTCCATTCAAATAGCTTTTAGCATGTGGGTATTTCACTATTTGATCGCGTGTGTGCGTTAGTTTTCTGATTAAGTAAACTTTTTCATGCAAACTTTGCATTTGTATGGCTACTCTACGCTATTAATTCACATAAGAATCTTAAAAAAAAATACTTTAGTGTGCAAACTTTTTATTGCAAACATTGCATTCGTATGGCTTTTTCTCCGCTATTAGCACTTGATAATAGAACTCTATGAAAATTAAAAAAAAAACTTGAACTTTTTATAACAAACTTTGCATTCAAATTGCTTTTATCATGAGTTATTATTTGATTGGTTGAACTTTTTATCGCAATTGTTGCATTCGTATGGCTTTTCTCCACTATGAGTTCGCGTTTGACTCTGCAAACTTTTTATTGCACACATTGCATTAGTAAGGCTTTTTTTCGCTATGAAGTCCCGTTGTGCGTACCTAAGTTATGATTTGGTAAACTTTTTCATGCAAAATTTGCTTTCTCATAGCCGAATTCATATGTGCGACTTTAAAGCACTTGATTAATTAAACTCTTTATGAAAACTCATAAAAGAACGTTATCTTTTTACAACAAACTTTGCATTAAAATGGCTTTAGGATGTGAGTGTTTTAGTATATGATTGATTAAACTTTTTATTTTAAACATTAAATGCGTAAGGCTTTTTCCGCTATTAAGTCGCGTGTGTACGTTAGTTTTCTGATTTGGTAAACTTTTTCATGCAAACATTGCATTCGTATGGCTTTTCTTCGCTACGAAGTCCCACTGTGCGTAAGTTATGATTTGGTAAACTTTTTAATGCAAAATTTGCTTTCTTATTGCCGAATTTATATGTAACATTAAAGCACTTGATAAAAGAACTACACGAAAATTAAAACTTTAACTTTTTATAACAAACTTTGCATTCAAATGGCTTTAATCATGAGTTCTTATTTGATTGATTAAACTTTTTATCGCAATTGTTGCATTCGTAGGTCCTTTCTCCGCAATGAGTTCTCGTGTGACTCTTAAGTCTGCACACTTTTTATTGCACACATTGCATTCGTATGGCTTTTCTTCGCTATGAAGTCCCACTGTGCGTAAGTTATGATTTGTTAAACTTTTTCATGCAAAATTTGCTTTCTTATTGCCTAATTTATATGTAACTTTAAAGCACTTGATGATAGAACTCCACGAAAATTAAAACATTAACTTTTTATAACAAACTTTGCATTCAAATGGCTTTAATCATGAGTTATTATTTGATTGATTAAACTTTTTATCGCAATTGTTGCATTCGTAGGTCTTTTCTTCGCTATGAGTTCTCGTGTGACTCTTGAGTCTGCAAACTTTTTATTGCACACATTGCATTCGTATGGCTTTTCTACGCTATGAAGTCCCACTGCGCGTAAGTTATGATTTGTTAAACTTTTTCATGCAAAATTTGCTTTCTTATTGCCTAATTTATATGTAACTTTAAAGCCCTTGATAATAGAACTCCACGAAAATTAAAACATTAACTTTTTATAACAAACTTTGCATTCAAATGGCATTAATCATGAGTTATAATTTGATTGATTAAACTTTTTATCGCAATTGTTGCATTCGTAGGTCTTTTCTCCGCTATGAGTTCTCGTGTGAATCTTGAGTCTGCAAACTTTTTATTGCACAGATTGCATTAGTAACGCGTTTCTTCGCTTTGAAGTCCGGCTGCGCGTAAGTTTCCTATTTTGGTACATTTTCTTTCATATGACTGACTTCGCATGTTAGTTTTTAAATACCTAACCCGAAAAATTGTTTTTCTCTACGTCAAGACCTTTAAAAAGTGCTCAGCCACCAGGAATAAAAATATTATTATGTTACTGTCAGCTGTCAGCCGTATATTAGTATAGAACAAAATTTGTCTTTAGTTGCGAGTGGCGCGCCATCTAGCGGCGTTAATGACATCAGTCAGTCAGTCAGTCAGGCAGTCAGTCAGTCAGTCAGTCAGTCAGTGAGTCAGTGTTCAAGGCAAATATTATACTTTTAGAAACGTCAAAAATTTATGTGACAGATTGAACAGTGTTGCCAGTATAGAGTCTTGCTGAGAAATATATTCGTTTATACGTATGCATTTTATGAATGTGGCAACATTGGCAGCCGTGTGCATTACTGTCGCGATCCGTTCCTCTTAAGACCACAGCGGACGAGTGGTTATAACCGCCGCCTTTCATACTGATGGTTGTAAGTTCGATTCCCGGTGTAGGCCTTATTTTTTTTCCCTTTTTTTACATTTTTGAAGTACATATTATTATTTTATCAACCAATTTTAAGTAAAAATCAATTTTAAAAGTTGCCTATTTTCTCATACAAAGTTTTCTTTCATGGAATATGGAGTGACATTTTATTTTTTGATTGGTGTTTTTTTTTTTTTGAAAAATGAAGATATTGCTGGTCATTGTCGTTTAGTTAAGTCAATTTGAATAGATTAGGGATTTGACAACATCCTCGAATGATAACATTACGATTTGAATAGGTTAGGTTAAGGTTGGAACTTAGTTTTTAAGGGGGGTTTGGGGGGTGGAACCCCCCATACCTCTTCGGACACCTCCCCGAATGATAACACTACACTCTGTTAGGTTGAAACATACTCATTTAGAAGGGTGTCAAAAATCTTTTCCTTGCAAGGAGTGACATTTTATTTTTGAACTACTAGCGCCGCGAGTAGCCACTTTTTGAACTGTGAGTATTTTTTACATTTTAAAATCTCGCACGGCCTTTAAATTATTCTACGATACATTATAAGCACATTCTCTTTATATATTTTCTGAAGATATGCCATATTTTATATGAAAATCACGTTTAAAGTTTAAATATCCAAAAACGCGCGTAAAACGCTGTCTTGTATAATGGCGCTGGTCACGTGGTGCATTTTACGTCACACTTCTGTATTGGTATGAGGTTGATGACCATGACTATCATTTACCATGGGGTGACGCACAGAACACATATACTCTCTAACGAGACGGGTGGGGTGACGTCACCTTGACGTCACGGGGACCACAACTAATCACAAGGCGTTTTCATCGGTGACTAGTTCCATAGAAATATTTGGATTTTTATTACGTGTTTTTATAAAAAATAAGCCTATTTAAGTTGTAAAATAAAAGAAATAAGCTTTCTTGGGCCATTTTCAAACAGGATGACCACAATCTGTATCTTATTTTTCATAGTGTCAAATACCCTATTGGCAGCACTGATGCTTTTTTGTCATAATCAGTGTTGCCTACGTGGGCGATTTATCGCCATTTGGGCTACTCGGAATGAGAATCGGCGACGAAAAAATCTAAATGGCGACTGGTCGCCAATTGGGCTACTTCCCTTTTAGCGATTTTTCACCATTTCGGGTACTCAATGACCTTTTTTTTAGGGAACATTCACCTCTCTCCGGATATCAAAAATTCTTGAAAATCGGCGACATCGGCCAAAATCCGTTGGCAACACTGGTCATAATTATTTTTATGTCATTTATATTCCATACTCTCGTGAGAGAGTATAGTATAGAGTATAATAATACTACTTAAAATAGAGTGGCAACTCGAGGGTTTTTTTGTAGACTGGGAATACTTACGATTACAACGCCATATTTTGTTCGTCGTACTAAAATTACGCGCATGCGCGCTTTCAAATCTTATACCCCACAATATTCAATTTTGTCCTTAACTTACGAATATATAAATAATTTCATAAATGACCTACTCTATTTCATCAGCAAATATATTTTTATTTTAACGAAATATTTTTAACTTGTTTTTACACATTCAAGATTAAAATGTTAAATTAAAACAAAAATATATCCATTTTAGAAATAGGATATGTCACATTAAGAAACTATAAATATTCATAAGTTATGGACAAAATTGAATATTATGTCAGTGTCTTGATGAATATTTTACACTATATATTTATGAAATGGAATTAAAATTTAAGATGTTATTATGCATTAATAAAACAATCCAATAAAATACATATATCTACATTTATTTGTTTTTTATAATGCTTTTTTGACATAATATTTTTTTAAATAAAATTTATATGACGAGTGAAGACTACTTAAGAAAAAATATATCTCAAATCCTCCTATTTCTTGAAATTTGTTCATCACTTAGACCCTCCAATATTGAACCACATTTTTGGCATTAAATTACGAGACATATCGTTCAAACATCGCTGCAATGATGAAAACAAAACAAAGCGACCGTATATCGCAACACCAATGAAAACAGGGAATAAAGCGTCCAAATATCACACAAGTCACACAACGATACAAAAAATATATATTTATGTAAAATGAAATCACGAAACTTAATATCAAGCTTCGAAATATAAGGAAACTGACACATGGTGAAAAAAATATAAACTCGCGCAACAAAATCAACAACTTCTTAGCAACTCAATCAACAACTTCTTAGCAACACAATCAACAACTTCTTAGCAACTCAATCAACAATCTCTTAGCAACTCAATCAACAACTTCATAGCAACTCAACACTTGAAGTTGGCGGCATAGGGTAAGAACACGTAGAAAGCCGATTCCGACACGAGCCGACCGGCGCAAAGAATGTTACTATGCATTTGAATGGGGATACCCACAGAAAAAGCAGGAACCCGCTTTCCGGCATGTCCATTTAAATGCATTGAAACCATAGACAACAATCTATGAGCCGGTCGGCGCGGATCGGAATCCGCTTTCTACGTGTTCTTAGCCTTACGCATTGCGGCTGCGCGGCTGTCGTTCCAATAATTTCCGCAAAAAAAGTTATGGCTCAAGGACCATGAGGTGTCAAACTTATCTGTCAAATATCTATGGTTTGTATGGAAGTTTCACTACCGTGGAGAGAGTATGTGTTCTGTGATTCCATAGAAACACGAAAATAAAACTTGTTTGTGTTCTGAATTGAATGATTTGCGGGTGCTTGCAAAAATGAAAATATAGTTTTATTAATAATTTGATTCGTTTGTTAATTATTAAATAATTTCGTCATAATGGAAAACAAGCGTAAAAAAATATCTCCCACTGAAGATCATGCCCAAGTTGTAGCAGAACATTACAATAACATTGAAGAGAAAGGTCTAAATTCTAGATTTCAGTCTCCAATATTTTATATGAGAAATTTCAATAATTGGGTCAAAGGCATGGTTATTAATGACTATTTAAACAAAATCAAAAATGAAGGTTCTAGAGTAAGGAATGCAACAGTTTTAGATATTTGTTGTGGTAAAGGGGGCGATATATTCAAGTGGAAAATGGGTAACATTAAACACGCCGTATTTGTCGATATTGCCTCGGTTTCAGTTTCGAACTGCAAAGAAAGGTATGAATTGCTAAAAAGTAAGTCTGGAAATAGGGATTTTTTTACTGCGGACTTTTTAGTTGCCGATTGCACTAAAGAATCTCTTAACTCGAAGTTTGGGGATACTCAGTTTGATTTAGTAAACTGTCAATTTGCTTTCCACTATTCTTTCGAAACGTTAAATCAAGCCGAAAACATGATGAAAAATATTTCTGACAATTTAAAAGTTGGAGGCTATTTTATTGGAACTATTCCAGATGCATATGATATAATGCAAAGAATAAATAAAAGTGGAACAAATCATGTAGGAAATGATATATACAAGATTGAATTACAATTTGATCCCAGTGAGGGATATCCATTATTTGGGGCAAAATACAATTTCCATTTGGAGGGAGTCGTCGATTGTCCGGAATTTTTAGTACATTTTCCAACTTTTGTTGAATTGGGTAAAAAGTATGGTCTGGAGTTGATCATGAGTGCAAGGTTTGAAGATTATTATGAGAAAAACAAAGAACAAGGAAGAGATTTGTTACAAAAAATGATTTGTTTCAAATCCTACCAGCCAACAAGAAGTTCAGATACGCCAATTAAAGAATTTGAACATGCTCAGAAATACATTGATGAAAACAGCAAGACTGGTACAAATGTAAGATCTGTTGGAACCATATCAAAATCGGAATGGGAGGCAGCTTGTGAGTTGAACTTATAATTCCATTTCACAAATTTTATAAAATCACCGAATAGCATAAGATTGTGTTTTAGTTTTGAAATGCTCGTAATGAAATACCACCTACAATTATGTTTTAGGGTTTTTATGGGGTGGCTGGAAGAGATCCTTTGGGATAAGTCCGCCCTTTGGTTTCGTATGTATATGTTAGCTATTTGAATTCAATAAAGTGTTATTTATTTTAATAAATATTAGTCGAATAACTCGAAAACTAGTGCAGTGCTAAAATAAAAAAATATTGGTCGAAATTTATTTTATTGATGGAAATATTTTAATCTCAAACACTTGATATGAAGCTGTACGTTCCAAAAACAATACATTTTTTCTATTATTGAAAAAAAAATAAGAATTTGGTTTTTTACAAACAAATTTTTGGCTATTTGGGGATTTTGCATTGAATCTTAACTTAGGCCTTGTGGCCTGTAATTCAGGGGGTGATAATTCATATACAAATACTCGTTTCTTTTAATTAAGTATACCTACTTACTCTACATGGAATGTTAATTTTTTTTTGTTTCAGCTATATATTTGGTGTTTGCGTTTCAAAAAAAAGAGCTGAACTGATAAAAAGTATTAGAAAGAATCTTCATAAGTATAATTTATTTAATTTTTAATGAATTATTACTATTTTTAATGTAATTAAACATCTTTTTATGCTTTTGCATTCAGCATTTTAATATGATGTTTCTGTTTCTTGGCCTTGATTGGTTTGGTATTCATAAGTGCTTATAAAAGACATCGTTTCAGTTCTTACGCTTGAAACTCTATAGAAAAATCTTTGATAAAGAAACACAGCCAGCCGGATATTACTTATTTGCATATTTTCTAATTACAATGCTGGCTGCAAAAGCCTATGAAGTCTATTATTGGAATATTTTTAATTAAATGAATTTTGAATATGTTTAAGTTATTGGATTAAAAAATACCTTTATGATATTGATTATGGAATTCTTTAAAAAAAAAAAACATAATCAGGAACAACATAATACTTTGCAATCATACTAATTTAAATAAAATAAATAAATGTACAGGACTTAACATTATTACAATATACTTTATTTGAAGTTGGTCACCTTGTTGGCCGTATATATATTGTACTATTCAAGTTGTTGATATCCTAGCGGCTATTACGCAGGCTTTCATACTGGATGTTGTGGGTTCAATCCAAGGTGCCAACCATCTTCCGCCTTCACGACCCAAGTATTTTACTGTGTAAGTGCAGTTGTGAGTGGAATTTCAGAAAATTAAAAAAGGGAGTATCAATATTTGGGAGTGATCTTTTCGACCTTCATCGACAGCCTTACGCCCGCACTTGCTTATTATTTTACAACCCCTTCACACATCTAATCTAATCAGTGGCTCTACAACCCACGTCGGGTCTTGGCATCCTTCACGACTGATGATCCAGCGTGGCACTCTGGCGATTCCAATCTGGCGGGCGTCCCGCACTACACCATCCAGCAACCGAGGCTTCGGCCTACCTGGTCTTCGTCTTCCGTTTGGCATGCTTTCCAAAATCTTCTTCGGCACATCCTCGTCAGCCATTCTTTGGATGTGTTCAACTCATCGCAGTCTGCCAATTCTTATATCTGCAGTGATAGTTGGGTCTTTATAGAGCTCATCGTTATGCCATATACGCCATTCTCCACTATCACAGATGGGACCAAAGATTCTGCAGAGCACTTTTCTTTCAAACCTTACCAATGCTCCCTTGTCAGATTTCCCTCACAGATACTCTTAGAAAATATAAATCATTCTTTTTATTCTTGTAGTTGCTCACAATTTGAACTCCAGTGTCAGAAGTCATTGGATTGCATTGTCAGTCAGTTGGAAGTTCTGCAGGGTTTTACACGAACAAGTCTAGTTCTCGAACGTTTCTTAATTATTTTCTTAAGGGGCATTACATCTCCCAAAAGTAATAATATTTAGTTAAATAAGACAATTTCCATTTGTGTCCTTTTTTGAAACAAGTTTGTGTCCCAAGCCGTAAATTATACTTTTAATTTTGGATTTATTAAATACTTAATGAAATTTAAAGTTAAAATACAACTTGCCTGCTTCGCTAAACTATTTAATTTATCGATTTCTCCATTTGTCTTTTTTTGAGGTGGGTATTAGCCTATCAGTTCAGTCGCTGGCCGTTGTATTGGCGTTTTGAAGGACCATTTTTGCTCTTTCACATTCCAAGTCAGCAAATATGTTGGTTCTTTGAAACTAACTGTTATGGGATTGATTTTAAAATAATCAAATAGCAAGGATTTTAATAACATTTTACTAAATCACAAGCAAAAGCTTGACATCTTTGAACGGAAAATACTGCGAAGAATCTATGGACCAGTCAGAGATGGAGAACACTGGCGGATTCGGTCTAACCATGAACTGTATGATTATGTCAACACCGCAAAATTCATAAAGCTTAGTCGACTCCGCTGGCTGGGCCGTGTTCAAAGATCGAGTGAACCTTCCGTCCTCAAGAAAGTTTTGTATGGGAGACCCGCTGGAATGAGGAGCAATGGAAGACTGAGATGGCTGGACGGAGTGGGGAGAGAACTCGGACTGCTGGGGGTGGACGATTGGCGAAGAATGGCATGGAGAAATCTTTTGGAGGAGGCCAAAACCCACACAGGGCTATAGTGCCACGGATGTATGTATGTACAAGATCTTCTTTAAAATGTAAGGCTAGTCACAATAATTACATAATGGGACATTATGGATGCTTGGAACAGGCTGTCCAGAGGTCTGGTTATTGGTGAGTTTCAATGTATTAAGAAATGGGTAGGGCTAGAAGGATATCTTTGATATCGCAAAACTATGGCTGAGCTCTGCTAGCACATCAGCCTTGTGCTACCCGCTTGATTGCTCCCTAAATAATAAGAAGTACCTACTAATGAATTAACTTAATGATGTTTAGACATACAATAAATCGTAAACTGATGGGACATTAAAATATCTTTAAGATGGATATATGAACTTGTCTACAAAAGGGTTTCTGGCACAATAGGTAAAACTGACAGGTTGTTCTACAGAACTTCTGCAAATGTGATTATTCCACTGCAACAGCATACATAAGCAGACCGTTCACTCTGTAGCCTACTCCGCTAAGTATGCTTCAGTATTAAAACATTAGTCTTCAACATTCTAGGTAGCATTATCTAGAAATGATTCAGTATAATACAGAATTTTGTCTATTATTCATGGTGCAGTTATACCATTTTAGTTATTTTATTCATAGATAATAATATATATAGCTACTAGGTGCCGTGGGGTTGCTGGCTAAGAATAGCACCTCTGCTCTTTTTGCTGGTTTTTCGAGCATCCTGTAAGAGGCAGGAAATCGAAAAATCAGATCGGAACCGTGAGGTTGACCACCTCACGTCCTTAAACCTCAACTGGTCAGAAAAGGCACAAGAGCCTCGGACACAATGGAGAGCTTTTGATGCCTCCCTATGCTCCTGAGTGGGGCTTGGGCCTCCCGCATTGTGGGTTGGTTTGGGGGGGATCCGCGGCGGGCTTGATTTGTATGGGACCGGCTTTTCGGTTTGATTGCTTTGATCGAGCAGGGGGGTCAGTTTCGTGCGGGTCGGGTTTGCTGCGGATTGGTCTCCTCCGGGCTGGCTTGCGTAGAGTGGGGGACCTTAACGGAAGTATGTATGTATAGGTACTACTGTAAATTAAAAAAAATTATTTACAAAATATGTACCTTATATCAAAGGCATTTAAATATAATTTCACGCACGTTACCTAATATCTCCCATCACAATAATTATTTATTAATGATTCACGCAAAATGAGTGTTTGATTAGGAACATACAGTATTCCACTAAAAATGTTATTTATTATAATATAGATTAATTACGGATGATAATAAAGATTATCCTTATAAATAAAGATTATAAAAAGGAATAAAGTAAATAAAAATAAAGCTACAAATAAAAAACAGGAAAGAAAGCAGTCTTAATGGTTGAAACTTTTGGCAACCCTAGAAACACGTGCTATTTATGTAGTGATATAATAATTTTAACACCTAATTACTTGAAGCTTTTGAATTGTGAAATTTCAAAAAACGTTTACAACTATTATTTTTTTATTATTTTCAAACATCAAAATTAATCATTTTTATTTTTCGTTGTCTATGCTTTTTACAACACACTGCATGGCATGGCATATCATTATATTGGCAATACACTTTTTCACTTCGCATACAATTTGATGATAACTTCACAGTACTCGTTTCATTCTCTCGCGTGTTTGGAGTGAACCGACGCCGCGGTGGTTGGCTGTTTCTCTTTTCCTCGGCTTGAATTAACGTCGGCATCATGAGTGTCGATAAACCCGAAGAGTTTAATGATGTACGTATTAAAAATATTTCATAATTCAATTTCATGGCTTTCATAATTTTTTGTATTAATTACGATATGCCCTTTACCGGGCGGTTATTTGTCTTGTCACTCGTTGAAAATTTTCTAAGTCCCAATATGGCGTCAACTTAAAGTGTGCCGCGCTTTGTGTTATACGTATATTAATGAAGTGAAATTAAAAATGGTTAATGTTAATGTCTTTCTGACAGAGTTATAGATTTGATTTTAAAATGAAATCGTAAATTTTCTCTAAAGTAGTTTGTTATAAAAAGTTTGTGACATTTATGTTTACTTTTGATGATTTCCAATTTTTAGGTAAAATGTGATAGTGGAAGTCGTTCGGAACACGTGAACGGGGTACAAAATGGTTACACCAATTCTGATAAGTACAAAAGCAGTCACAAATCATCCAGCAAGGATAAACACAGGGATAAGGACAGGGAGCACAAGAGCAGCAGCTCCTCTAAGCATCACAGTTCAAGTAGCAGCAGTAACAGGTCTAGCATTTGTGTGATTCTCTATCAGAAGTTTTATTAACTTTCCTTCTTAAAATATGTTGGTTTCAATGGGGACCTACATGCTCCCAACTTCTCAAACTTTACATGTATTGATACTCATTAATAAATTAGTATCTTTCCCTATTCCCCTTATAATGTAAGTTATTGGGTAAACTTGAGTTTTAGCGTCGTGAACATTTCTATTCGAATTATCCACAACTGTCATTTCTTATGACGTTTGTCGTTTCCATAGATTTTTTATTGTATTAGTTTTCAATTTTATGTTAGCGTTAGCAAGCTTTGTATTATTTTATATAATTGGGTTAGGTTAGGTTATAATTATAAGGGGGGTTTGGGGGGCGGAGCCCCCCATACCTCATCACGTTTTCCCCCGAATTCATTCAAAGTAATACAATATTATATTAAAAATGCCTTTATATAAAAATCCATAGAAACGCCTAACGTCATAAGAAATGACAGTTGTGGATAATTCGAATAGAAATGTTCACGACGCTAAAACTCATTTTTACCAGTTATTGTATAAATATTTCATTCAACAAGTGAATGCTTAATAATTTATTTTATATATATTATGTATGTTTGACTGATCATGCTGTATGTTCTGTCCAAGGTGATTTTTGCCTCATCTTGATGGCCTCGTGCTAGGAATAGTTGTCTATTGTACCCTTTTTTCATATTGGCACATCTAGTTCTTAGCTTTGTTTGTATCATTGAAAGCTTTTTCTGTGATGTTTGAAATTTCTTTTTATTAGACAAATTTACGGATCGTAACTGGAAAAAACTTCCATTATAATAATTACAATTCTGTAATATCAGGGCTAAGTACTATTCTTTAGACTCTTTTGTTGTAAATATTTAGTTACGTTCGAGTTGGCTTAATTCTATTTACGTTATGTTTATGTTTACTTGGTCTCAAATGCTGTAAGTGACACAGTAACTGAAAATGATTATTTACAGGGATAAAGACAAGGACAGGCATTCCAGTAGCAAGAGCTCACACAAATCTTCCAACAGAGATAAGGAAAGGGGAGAAAATGATAAAAGTGAGAAAGACAGAAGTAAATCTGATAGAGATAATAAAAGCTCTAAATCTTCTGATAGCTCCAAAGACAAGGAAAGAAGTGACAAACACAAGAGTAGCAGTAGCAGCAGCAATCATGACAGAGACAAGAAACATTCATCCTCTTCTTCATCTAAAGACAAGAGTTCACTGTCGAGCAGCTCTCGAGATAAATCAACTTCCGGCTCGAAAGACAAGGATAAATACAAGAGTGAAAAAGATAAAGAAAGAAGCGACAAAGATAGAGATAAAGACAAGCATCGGAGTAGTAAAGATAAGCATTCCAGTTCCTCTAAAGACAAATCCAAATCCTCTCATGAGTCTTCGCGCGATAAAGAAAAATCCAGGTAAGCAATAATGCAAGCCTACTTAGTTCCAATAAATTCAAATGTTTTATTTATTTTTTTTTTCTATTTCAATAGGGATAAATCACACAGCTCCAGCAAAGACAAGCACAACTCGTCTTCACATCACAAGTCGTCCAGTCCAGTGAAGAAGGAAATTAAACAAGAAGAACCACCTTATCAGGTTGGTTATTGGAATCAAAACTAAGACAGCTTCATGCACTAAATGCTATGTTACTCCCAGCCCAGCTCTTGAATTAATTTCTTAAATTTAATTTACTAATTAATGCATCCTGAATTACAAGCACAAGTGTTTTTTTTTTTTTAAACAATCATGTTGGTACTGAATTTTTAAGTAATTTTAAGTCATCTGTCCTCAACTGTTGCGCGAACAATTCCTTTCCCCATTTCTTCTCTTACTCATTCATCTTATGTGATTTGAGCATCTTGGGTGTGGCATATTTGGTCTACTGCATTGGTCACCACTCCTGATTGTTCTCTGCTGTTCCATTTGAATAATAAGTGTTTATTCACGTCTAGGAATTGATTAACAACATAGAGAAGAGCAATAATATTAAAATGGAAGAAGAGGACTATCCAGAAGATCCGCTTGCAACCACAGTTAGCTCGTGCGATTACTCACTCTCGCAGTTCAAAGACGAGCCTTTAGACGCTAGGATGGACATGGATAGTGAAGAAGATGTTCCATTGGTAAGTTCTTATGCCTATACTTCTACAATACAGGTCACATCTCCATATAGAAAGTAATGAATTGTTCATACAAAATGTACTTACACATATTTTGTTTGACACAATGTAGAACTGAATTCAGTTCATAAGATGCTATATATATGTATGACACCTCACTAATGTAATTTTAAAACCTAGCACTTCTCATACATTTGTTACAGTGAAACAATTGTTTTGGTCTCTTGAATTTTGTTATCGAGAGATTCAACCTGTATTATGATGCATGTATTTCTTGATTTAAAAAAAACTAATAATGAATTATTGAATTTTTACAGTCTACCCGTAAAGCAGTGAAGCGAGAATCAAATTTCAGTGACAGCGAAGAAGAAAAACCTCTTTCGGCAAGAAAGAAACCCAAAATTGAGAAGAAAAAGATTAAAGAAGGTAATGCATGCTCACTAGTATATCAGAGGTGTACAAAGTTGGTTTGAGACATTTGGAAATGCTCAATTTGTTTGTCTTTTAAATTGTAGAGTCCGATTATGATGATGATGGATATTCTGAAGACGAAGCTCCCAAAAAGAAAAAAGCTAAAGTTAATAACAAATCAAAGGCGAAATCTACTCCTGCTAAAAAAGTGGACACAAGTATAAATGACACATCTCCCAAAAAGAAAAAGAAAGAAGAAGAACAGGAAGTATGGAAATGGTGGGAAGAAGAAAAGAAAGATGACGGAACCAAATGGAAGTTTTTGGAACATAAAGGGCCATTGTTTGCCCCACCCTATGAACCACTGCCCAGAAATGTTCAATTTAAATATGAGGGCAAAGTTGTTGAACTTTCGGAAGAAGCCGAAGAAGTGGCTGGATTTTATGCCAAAATGCTGGACCATGATTATACTACCAAGAAAGTTTTTAATGACAATTTTTTCAACGATTGGCGCAAAGTTATGGACGATGAAGAAAAGTCCATCATAAAGAATCTTTCCAAATGTGATTTCAGACAAATGCACGCATTCTTTAAAGAGCAATCCGAAAGAAATAAGAACAAGTCGAAAGAGGAAAAGCAGGCCCTGAAGTTGAAAAATGAAGAAATACAAAAAGAATATGGATTTTGTAAGATTGACGGGCACAAAGAAAAAATTGGCAACTTCCGTATAGAACCTCCTGGCTTGTTTAGAGGGCGCGGAGAGCATCCCAAAATGGGGAAACTGAAACAGAGAGTTCTTCCTGAACATATCATCATCAACTGCTCTAAAGATAGTAAAGCCCCCAAAGCACCTGACGGCCATAAATGGAAGGAGGTTCGTCACGATAACACTGTTACCTGGCTAGCATCATGGACTGAAAATGTTCAAGGTCAAGTGAAATACATCATGCTCAACCCAAGCTCAAAACTGAAAGGAGAAAAGGATTGGCAGAAGTATGAAACTGCCAGGAAGTTGGCCAAAAGCATTGACAAGATCAGAGCTACGTATAGAGAGGAATGGAAGGCAAAGGAGATGAGAATACGGCAGAGAGCAGTAGCCCTGTACTTCATTGACAGACTTGCATTGAGAGCAGGTAATGAAAAAGATGAAGACCAAGCTGACACTGTGGGTTGTTGCTCCCTCCGTGTTGAGCATATTGAGTTGCATAAAGAGAAAGACGGTAAAGAATACGTGGTTGTGTTTGATTTCCTGGGTAAAGATTCTATTAGGTATTACAATGAAGTACCTGTGGAGAAGAGAGTCTTTAAAAATTTAGAACTGTTCAAAGAAAATAAAAAAGACGGAGATGATCTGTTTGACAGACTGAATACGCAAATCATGAACGAACATTTAAGGGAGCTGATGCCCAATCTTACGGCTAAAGTTTTTCGTACCTTCAATGCATCTTTCACGTTGCAGAATCAGCTCAACGAGCTTACAGATAGCGACGCAACCATAGAAGAAAAAATTCTGGCATACAATCGAGCTAACCGAGCTGTTGCAGTTCTTTGTAACCATCAAAGGGCAGTGCCAAAGGGGCATCAAAAATCAATGGATGCTTTGAAGGAGAAAATCCAAGCTAAAAGAGACCAAATTGATGATGCTGAAGCCGATCTCAAAGATGCTATTAAGCAAGCTAAAAAAGGGTCCGTCAAGGAGAAGCTTAATGCAGATAAGAAGAAGAAAGCCTTAGAGAAATTACGTGATCAACTTAGAAAATTAGAAGTGCAAGAGACTGATAGAGATGAGAATAAAACAATAGCTTTGGGAACTTCCAAATTAAACTATTTGGATCCTCGCATTTCCATCGCTTGGTGAGTCCTGTTCCATTCTATTGTAGGTGAGCATTATTATTGTAGGTGAGCATTTAATATAGTGTCTATTTTATTGATTGTTACAGGTGTAAGAAAAATGGCGTACCTATTGAGAAGATATACAACAAAACTCAAAGAGATAAATTCCGCTGGGCCATTGACATGGCAACTGTCGATTATGTGTTTTAAAAAACTTACACATTTAGAAATAACCACTAGCCTTTGTTCACATGCAATTTAAATTTATTTTTTGATCTGAAATATGTATATTTTGGTAAATCGTGTTCCAAGACCAGCAGCTGCAGTTTAAAAATTATTTTCAAGGGGATTGCGCTGGTAAATGAAATTGAATTTCAACTAAATTACTTGTAGTTAGTTATTCTTTTATTAATTTCACTTGTAGATGTAGATGAAGAGTGAACCCGTAGGAAGGCAGCCAATGGTAATGCATTCTTAAGGTGTTGTAAGATAATCTGGCGGACTGGGAGGTCAGTTCTTTCCAAATTGTTAAGTATTAAGAGGTGTGGTGAAAAGCACAAAGTGATGATGAAATGCCGGCTCCTGTTTGTCTATTGAACAATAAACCAAATTGGTATTTATGTGTGGGGTGGAGTTCATTTGTTTCTTGGACTTATATTTTTAGAATATAAATAAATTACTTAAGTCTATGTATAAATAATACATATTTTATATTTGATAACGTAATTGTTTAAATCTACTTTTATAAGAGTTACGGATTTTAGGTCAATGTGTCACACAAGAATGCTTTATATTTTTTATTATGACGAAGTGAAATAAATTTTTGTCTGTCATATGTTGCAATTGTGTAAATATTTATTATTTCCATTTATTTTAATTATTGTACTTGATTTTCAGTTTATAGTGTGATTATACATGTATTTGAGAGATTATCATCTATACAAAAACAAACAATAAATAAATTGATTGTATGGAAATGCTGTGTTTATTTTTCAAAAAAGCTTTCTTCTTCCATTCCCTCAGGCATATAGGTGAGTCCGGATACGTGATTGTGGCTGGTGTTGTAACCCTTGGCATAGCCTACAAAAATAAATAAACACACAAGTTAAATTCAAGGTGCCAGGCTCGAGATTGACTAATGTTGAAGAACAATGAACTTAACCTCACCCAAATCAGCCATGAGTTTTGTTGGAGCATTGCGTAGATGTAAAGGTACTCCGGGCAGAGGTCCTTTATGCTTATCTACACACTCTTTACATCGTATAAGAGCTTTGTAGACTTCTGTACTTTTTGGAGCTCTGGCTAAATAGACGGCACATTCGGCTAATAAAACATCACACTCCGGCATTCCTATCTGTTGACATCCTGTCAAACAAGATGTCGTTAAAGGCAGTGCTTGTGGATCAGCCAGACCTTAACCAAAATAAATCAAATGACAAATTTTTAATAGAAATTTAGAATCCCTGTCCCTAGTAGGATTTGAATCTATAATCCTGTGCCAAGGCACTAACCTCCAGGTTACCAGCTGGTAAGAAACTGACAAGTAGTTGGATTTAATTAGTAAAATGAGGCATTCGTTGGCCTTTTGTGAACCTTTTAAGCAACCATATTTTTGTTCAGTATACCACTGACACTGGATGGGGCAAAGCTATTACAATGTCAAGAAGAGGGTAAAACTTAATGGCAATGTTATTATTTGATTGAGAAATCACCAGGACTAGATAGAATGTGCCCTGTATTGACTAAATAATATAAGGATTATTAAAGATTGATGCATACCAATATCTTCCCCAGCAATTCGTATCAATCTTCTACAGATGTAAAGTGGATCTTCTCCCCCTTTTATCATTCTCGTTAACCAATATAAAGTGGCATTATCGTCTGAGGCACGAATTGACTTGTGTAAGGCTGAAATCATGTTGTAATGTTCTTCGCCCTTCTTGTCATACAAAATATGTGAACGCTAAAATTTTTAAATACAAGTACTAATAGGAGTATAACTAATAGTAACCGACCTCGGTAGCCTAGTTGTACTAGCGTGGACTTCAGATCCGAGGTCCCGGGTTCGATTCCCGGTCGGGTCAGAGTTTTTCTAAGTGTTTTTTCACTTGAAATTTCTACCCGGGGTTGGCCTGTCTCAGATTGGACGGGACCGGTTGACTGGAAAAAATTGCCTCAGGCAATAAGTTCCGCCGGCTATACTGACACCTTTGTATAGAAAAGTGTTATATTATTATTAATAGGGATTCATTTTTCTCTAGCCTGCCTTGTGTGGTGTGATAAGTAATACAAGCTTTAGCAGAGCAATTACCCAAAAAGGGAATTCATGAGTAAAGTTATTGATTTTTTTATCAATGGCAATCTATACACCAAACTAAGAGTTATTGAGACATATGAACCTTTATTCCATCTTTGACATCATCCAAAGAAATTATTTTATTCCCGGAGTTTTTCATAGCATCTTTTGACTGCACTGTGAGTTGAAAACTGTTCAATGCAATCCGAGCGTCTCCATCACAAATTTCCGCTAGCCATTTCAAGGTTTCAGCATTTATAATCAATGACCTTAAAGAATAGAATATATTATTAGATCAATCATAATATAAAATTGATAGAAAGTTGTTTATTTATTTATAACATTCCATACTACAAATACAATGAGAGATTGGCATTTTTAGCAAAGTCCATTAAATTCCCCACCTGAGACTGGCACAGGGTCTGCCTTTCAAAATACTCCAGTCTTTCTTGATTTCGCTTACTCAATTAATATTAGGAAGCACATTGATTAGAGGATGTGAGATATTGGAGTGTGGAGAGGTGAAATGGAGCAGCACTGAATTAATTTCATTAGATTAGATTCAACATACAACAAAAGTTATATTGAAGACAAACGGCAAATCAGATACAACCATAAGATTTATGAGATATTTGATGATGTTAAGGTGTCCAAATTCATAAAAGTTAAGCCAAATCCATCTGTTGGACTATGATTCATAAGTAAAGGAGTAAGTGAATAATCATATGAGCTCAAAAGGAAAGGGGAATGAATTATCACAGCGTAGAAGGCGAGGTAGTCAAATAATAAAAACATCAAAAGAATAACCTGGATAGCCTGAAATGAAATAATAAGAAGGAATGAAGTGAGGGAACTTGAATTTGGACTCAAGTGAGGAAACTATGAATTTGGACTCAAAATAAGGATTATATTTTATTATAGGACATGGAAGTCTCTCAAAATTTTAAAAAGTTAAGGTATTTTTTACCTGAAACTCATTTAGGAATAAACTACTTTCAAATATCTTTGTTGAGTGACACAAGGTGACACTTTCCACAAAAGTGATAGTAAAAAAACTACAAAATTAAAACAAAAAGATGTGAACCTTTGGTTAGAGACTTCACTATTTATTCCATCCTTTTGAATGATAGAAATATTGCTCGTCTCTGCGGCTTTTAGTAAAATTTTCATAATATCATCAACTGTCAATTTTTCAAAACAAATAACTCTACATCTGCTGAGTAACGCTGAATTCAGACTGAAGGAAGGGTTTTCTGTTGTAGCTCCAATCAGAATTAATGTTCCATTTTCAATGTGTGGTAAGAAGACGTCTTGTTGTAATTTATTGAATCGGTGGATTTCATCCATAAATAAAACTGTTTTCCTTTTAAACTTCATTTCGTTACAAGCTATCTTCACAGCCTCTTTCACATCGTTAATACCCGACATAGTAGCAGAGAGCTTAACAAATCTTAGCCGATTGTTATTTTTGCAAATATTGGATATGATGTTTGCTAAAGATGTCTAGAAAAATATATTATCAACTTAACAGCGTTGTTGTAATAATTCTGAATATTATAGAAATATTAAAATAGTTAGGGCCAAAAACTTACTTTCCCACTACCTGGAGGACCCCAAAAAATCATACTATGAATATCATTTTTTACTAGAAGCTGTCGCAACATTTTGTCTTTTCCTAATATATGATTTTGCCCGACATATTCTTCTAGAACATTTGGTCTCATTTTCTCTGCTAATGGAACAGGGTTATTTTGTAAAATCTGCAATCAAGTACAGTTGAAAATATAAAGGTTCAATGATGAAAATAATAATATGTAATAAGGAAAGTTAATGCATTAAACTAACTTCTTTAGAAGTGCTTGTGATAGGTTCTTTGTCAGCTTCAGCAAGTTTCATTCTTTTGGGGGTGTTTTGGAGGCAAATATCTGACTTTCTTTCAATTTTTTTGTTCTCTTCAAAAGAATGGAGAAATAAACATTTTTCTACATGGTGGGTAATTTCATCATTTGAATAATGTTTGTTGCATACTGGACATAAAATTTTATCCATATTTTTAAACCGAGTTGAAAATATTGTATTTTAGTTTTAAAATGTGAGAACCGTTAATAAAACATTTGTAATTTAAATAAATATTTCAACATATTATTATTATCCAACAAGTTTAATAAAAGTTAACTTTTGAAATCTCCTCTGAAAATAAGGTTTTAAAATCATTTGACAGTTCAATGACATCCATCACCACAGACTATAGAAATCCAAAAAAACTACGATTTTTTTGTTTATACACAGCTTGGATGAATCTATATATATAATAATTCCTCCAAGATACACAGCCATTTGCAAAATGACAACACTAGCAAATACGTCACTTCAAAATCATAACAAGCGGGCGTAACTTTCTAAAAATGTAATCAAAGTGCGAAGCTTTAAAAGTAGTATTTTTTTACCGTTATCCATTTGATGTTGGCTGTCGTGTGTCAAATAGTTTCGAATAATGTTTTTCGTGTATAATAATATTATCATTGAGTAATATTTATTTGATAAACATGAAGCACACTAAAGAAAAGTCTTTAAAAAACAACAAAGATGATGATACCAACAAAAATAAAAAGGAAGAACATGGACACACAGAAAACGTATAAAAAGTTTTATATCATTATTCTGTTTAGTATTTTATGATAAAATTTAAGAAATGTGCATTAAAGAAACATGAAATACTTGCATAGAAATGTATTTTTGTACTTAATAGTTTATATTTATTTTCAATTACTATTGAATTTACTTTTTACTACTGATATGTATTACAGTACCTATTCAAATGTTACAGGCAAGTGTGATAGATGATAACAAGAATGTACAAACTAATGATCACCACAATAGAGTCTTCAGTGTCAATTTTGAATTAGATATAATGTGTGTACTTTTATTTTTGATTGCTTTATTAACAAGATTTTATAAATTGGGAGAACCAAATAGTATTGTGTAAGTAGAAGCAATCTTATCATTACATTATACTTCCTCACCCACCTCTCTGTATTAAATATTTTCTTGTTTACCATATTTTGGGGAAACCAGTGATTGTGAAATAGACATAAATAAATAGGAACCCTTTTTCAGAAGACCTTGTCTAAGCAATGCAATGCAAAGGTCATTGAATCTTTAAATATAGGTATTCTTTTCTGGAATATTTTAATTTAGATGCCTCTTTAAAAAGTCTCTAAAAATATGATAAAAGTTTATTATTTGCTATCCTGCTTGTCGATAATTTAAGTCAACAAGATGAAAAGATCAAATAAATATAACAAACATGGCACAAGTTTTTGTTGTTTTTTACCAAATCCCCTTTCTAGTACGCAGTACATAATTTCATTTCAATGTTTGAAACCTAAATCGTTAAACATATTATTTTTTATTATATTTTTACAGATTCGATGAACTTCATTATGGTAGATATGTAACATTATATATGAAAGGAATATTCTTTTTTGATTCCCATCCACCATTAGGCAAGCAGTTGATATCTTTGGCAGCGTATGCAGCTGGATATAATGGAAACTTTACCTTTGATAAAATAGGAACACCGTACTCAAATAATGTTCCAGTTTATTCAATGAGAGCCATTCCTGCCTTGTGTGGGAGTATTTTGGTGCCTGTTGTGTATAAATTGATGATTGAACTGAAACTTTCAGTGTGGACTGCAACTCTGTCTGCTCTTCTTATAATTTTTGGTAATGAAAGAACAAACTCTTTTTCTGCAAACTTTGTGAAATGTAGATTCCATTTTATACCTAAGCATGCCGTAGCCAGTGGGGAGACGAGGGGTTTTGATCCCCCTCCTGAAATGAAGATGTTTCATTAGTATGTAAGAATGCGAATGCAGTTACATATGGTGCACTTTTGCCGTTTTTCTACTGTTCCACTGCAGGACTAAACTATACCCCCTCTGATATTATTTTCTGGCTGTGGCCTTATGCGTAGGGGCTGTCAAAGAAGTCTAAGCACTTGGCAATGTTGCTTTTTGATTGATTTTTAACACTTTGGACTGACACATTGGTTGTATATTTCAGATAATGCTCTCCTAACGCAGTCCAGATTTATGTTAATGGAATCTATAATGCTAATGTTTGGAATATTTGGAATCTATTGTTTACTAAAATTTAAACACAGCAATGGGATATCTTTTGGAATAATCAAATGGCTTTGGCTAACTTTAGGTTGCATTTCTTTAACTTGTTGTTTAAGGTAAAATAAATCCATCATAATAATAATTAATACCGGTTTAGCAAAATCCTAGAAATCTTTGGTCTAATTGTTATATTTTTATTTCAGCGTGAAATATTCAGGGTTCTACACATGTGCATTGGGTTTATTTATAATTGGAAAACAATTTTGGCTGTTTCTCGCAAGCAAAACTATTTTCTTAAGAAACATATTAGCGTATGCTGCTAAATTGTTTATCGTTTTAATGATATTTCCTTTAGTGGTTTACTTAGTTATTTTTTCTATTCATCTGAATTTGCTGTGGAAAGCAGGTCCTCATGATAGTGTCATGACCAGTGCCTTTCAGGCTTCCTTAGAAGGTGGATTGGCCAGCATTACTAAAGGTCAACCTTTGTACGTAGCCCATGGATCTCAAATAACATTAAGGTGTGTATTTCTCATTGATAATTTTTAACTATTAACTCATGTTATCAATTTATGTGGACTTATTGCCACATATTGATGTAGAAAAATTGATGGCTGGTTTAGTTATGATCACTTTTACGTATACAACATTCACCATTAGGTACTTTGTTATTCCCCAACCGCCTTGCCGAGGATCCAAACCTTGGCGCCCCGAGTGATGTGTGTTGACACTGACATTACCATATGGCATCTAGAATATCTTTATTTGCAGAGGGTGCGTCTCAACCTCATCAGTTATACAGTCTCAGCTCTAACGCCATCAGAGTCTAGTGCATTAAAATGGCCGCCAATGGTATTGTTCAGTCAGTGTTTTCATGGTGACAATATATAAACCGACAACTATTTTCCTTGTTATTATAGAAACATAGACTGAACAATACCATTGGTGGCCATTTGAATTCACTTGACTTGAGCTCCTGCTCTGTTTTGTTACACCCACGCCTTGTGTGGAAGATGAATGTCGGTTACTCAGAGTGTGGGATCTAGTATCTGGTGTTTATTGACTATCTCTTTTATGGTCCATCTCTCCTTTCAGACTTTATCCGTCTCTTGATTTACATATTTCTGTTATCCATATGAGTTTTCCGGGTTATAATCTTTTTGTGGGTGGGTGGAGTATATTGGTAAATGATGGTAATTCGGGTTTGGGAACATATGAAGGAGATACAAAATATTTAGTTTTTTAGTAACAGAATGGCTATCAACTAGTCTAAAGAAGAAGAAAATCAGTTAGCATAATGAAATTGATGATTTTTTTTATCTTTCAGACATACTCATGGACGTACATGTTGGCTGCATTCCCATGGCCATGTATACCCCATTAGATATGCGGATAAAAGGGGATCTTCCCATCAGCAGCAAGTCACCTGCTATAGTTTTAAGGATGTGAATAACTGGTGGATAGTGAAAAGACCAGAGAAGAATGATCTAGTTGTGGAATATCCTGTTGATGCTATCAAACATGGTGATGTTATTCAACTGGTACATGGCATTACTAGCCGAGCTCTTAACTCCCATGATGTGGCTGCACCCATGTCTCCACAGAGTCAGGCAAGTAGACTACATTATTTACATTTTAAATCTTAAATGCAAGCGACACTATTTTCAACTTTAAATTAAAGAATTCAAGAAAATTGCTATTTTAGGAAGTCTCTTGCTACATTGATTACAATGTATCAATGCCAGCTCAAAATTTGTGGCGTGTAAAAATTTTGAACCGTGATAACGACAATGGATATTGGAGCACTATTCAATCCCAGATTCACCTTCTGCATGTGGGTACAGGCAATGCTTTGAAATTTAGTGGTCGCCAATTGCCGGATTGGGGTTTCAATCAGCATGAAATTGTGGCAGACAAATCCATTAATCAAGATGACACGGTTTGGAATGTTGAAGAACATCGTTACACAAAGAGTAAGACATTACTCTATTGAAGTTACAGAAATAAATGTTAAATTGTGTATTATGTGGTTTAATGTTATTTCATAAACTTTTAGCTGATGACAAAAAGGAAAGAGAAAGACAACTGCTGTTTGCTGAAATGATCCCCACCACACCAACTAAATTATCTTTCTGGGATAAATTCACGGAGTTACAATATAAGATGTTGTTCAAGAGCCAGGAATATGTTCAGAACCACATGTTCTCTGCAGAGCCTTTAGAATGGCCACTCCTCACAAGAGGGATTGCCTACTGGGTTTCAGCTCATAATAATGTATGCTACTTACTGCATTTTATTCCATTTATATACCTGCCTCATCAGAACTTTCTCTTCTATTCCAAATCTATCAGCTCCTACATAATATTCAGTTTAATTATTATTTTTTGTGGAAAAAGGCTTTGTTTGCCATATCAACACCTAAAAGGCTATTTAGTTTAAGCCACACTTTTGCTTTTTTTTTTTTTTTTTGTGGGGGGGAAATCCGTCATAGGACACCTGGCCCAAAGGACCCGGTAGTGCCGGACTCCTACCGGCTAAAACCCCCATCTTCATTCACACCTCGGTTCCTGCCATTAGGCCTACCCAGAGATGCGAAGCTGTCTACTTTTTACTGCTGAGCACTTCGCTCGTCATCTTCCTTTGCCTTCATAACCTTCTCCATGAAGGCCTCTGCCGCCCTCCAGAGATCCAGTGACTGGCACATCTTTTGCACGAGGGTTTCTGGCTCTAAGGCTCCCCCCATCTCTGTCACAAGAGTCAACCTTTCCGCATTCCATTTCTTGCACCGAAATAGAGTGTGTTCCGCGTCGTCTTCCTCCTCGCCACAGTAAACGCATTGTCCTGTGGTCAGCTTCCCTATTCGTTTCAGGTAGCCAGAAAAAACACCGTGACCTGTCAGACATTGCGTCATTCTGAACGTCACCATTCCATGTTGTCTGTTCAACCAGGGCTTAATGTCCCCAATGAGGCGATGTGTCCATCTGCCGTTTTCACATGAGTCCCATTCTCTCTGCCATTCTTCAACGGTTCTCTCTCTTTCGTTGATGCGTTGTTCTTCTCCGGACTGTGTCAATTCTCTTTGTCTATATAGTCTGCCGCGTTCGCGCGCCAGAAGATGAACCGGTACAAGCCCCGCCACTACCAGCGCTGCGTCGGTTGATATCGTGCGGTAAGCGCAGCACACCCGCAGCGCAAGAGGCCGCTGGGCTGCTAAAAGTTTCGCATAATTCGTTTTTGACAGTTCCGTATCCCAAATCGGCGCAGCGTATAGCAACACTGATTGGACGGACATTGCCAGGATCTTTCTTTTATGGTGTTTCGGACCTTTTGTATTTGGTAATAGTACCGACAGTGCCCGGGTTGTTGCGAGAGCCTTCTCTGTCACCCTCCTTATGTGTCTAGTGAAATTGAGTTTAGAATCTAGGACTACACCCAGGTACGTTGCTTCCGTCGAGGTTGTGATATCTGTTCCATCGAAATGAATCTTAACGTCCTTCACTCGTCTGATTCCGCTCAGTATTATTGCAACTGTTTTTTGAGGTGCGACTTCCAAGCTGTGGCGACGCATCCACGCTTTCACTCTGTGCAGCGTAGCGTTGGCGTTTGCTATTAGCTCATCTTCGGACTTCGCAGTAATGGAGATCGCCAGGTCGTCAGTGTAGCAAACAGGTTCTACGCCTTCTGGGACTTCTATCCTCATGACGTCGTCGTATAAAACGTTCCACAGCGTTGGCCCTAAAACCGAGCCCTGCGGGACGCCGCCCCCAACCTCCATCATAGTTTTGCCGTCTATTTGGATTTTCCTACCTGTTAAATAGTCTACTATACAGTTTATTATGGACTCGTTTATTTTCTTTTCTATTAATTTACTTCTTATTATTTGCCAATTTGCAGAATTGAATGCATTTTTTACGTCTATAAGCACAAGCAAATTTCCACTCCCTGTCGCTTTTGCTTCTTTGGCTATTTTGATGATGCGATTTACAGCATCAACCGTAGATCTGTTCGCACGGAATCCATATTGATTGTCTGATAGAGCTCCATTTCCTTCTAGTTCGGTTGTTAGTCGATTTTTTATTAACGATTCATATGTTTTAGCCAGAACATTAATAAGGCATATAGGTCTATACTTTGTAGCTTCATTCGGTATTTTTTTTGGCTTTTCCAATAGAATGAGCTTGGCTGTTTTCCATTCTTTTGGGAAACTCCCCTCTTCCAGTAGACGATTAAATACGTTAGTAAAATATCCAAGGTTATTTCCAACCAGTTCTTTTATGACATGCGGAGGTATTCCGTCTGGTCCTGGAGACTTACCCACCTTAATTTTTTTCACAACCATTTTTAGTTCTTCTTCCGAGAAATTGTTATCCGAATTCCACACAGCAGCGACCTTCTCTAATGTTATGTTTTGTGCTCCTATGAATAGCGAATTAAAAGCGTTAATTTTTTCATTAAGTGATAGTTTTGTTTTCGGATTTGCTATTTTCATTTGATTCTTAATTATTTTATATGCATCCCCAAAAATATCTCTTTCCAGTCCGTTGCATAGTTCGTCCCATAATTTCATTTTTGACTTCAATATTTTTGCCTTCAGTTCGGCTTTTGCATGCTTATATTCATCTTTAAAGAATGATCTACGTGTAGCATTTTTACATTTCTGGAACGCCTTTCTCTTTTTCCTTACCAATATTATGTTGCTTTGGATGTCTTCTGTCCACCAGTGTGGTAGCTTCCCTCCATCTTCGGCCCTTACTTTGGGTGTGCTTCTCCCGTATGCGACTCGTATTGCTGCTTCACAGTTTTGCAGATTTGGAAGATTGGCCATTTCAGTAAATACGTCATTCAACTTTGAGCGATCTGTGGCTCCGTATATGTACCGTCGTGGTTTAGTTTCTCGCTTATTATTTAGTGAAAGACGAGTTAGTGTATATCGATGATCACTGAGGGTTACTTCGTCCAGAATTTTCCACGAGAGTCCCTCGTTTAGCGCATTTTCGCACACCATCGTAATATCGATGTAGGATGTCCCGTTTGGCCTTATACAGGTTGGTTCCCTGCCGTCATTTAGTATGTTGAAGTTTACGGAATCTGCCCAGTCCAGAAGACATCTCCCCTTTCTGTTCGTTATTTTGCCGCCCCATGCTGGATGTCTAGCGTTAAAGTCTCCAGTAACTATTATTTGTTTGTTTCTTGGTATTGTCTTCATATCATCTTGTATGGCTGCAAGTTGAAGCTCAAAATCCGAAATTTTACACGTGTTAGGGCTCAAATAGACGTTGTAAATGGCATATTTTTCCGGTTCTACTCTAATCGCTCCGATAAGCGATTTATATTTAAAAACTGATTGTGATTGGCTATAATTTATTATAAGTGAGTCATTATTAGTGTTTGAGTATCGGTTTACTCCTCTGCACATAGATAAGTTCGGCTCACTCACAGCGATCATATCACTTTTTGTCTTATGTGCTATTATCATGGCCAGATCCTGTGCTCCTGCACTTCTGCCTACGTTTATTTGGAGAACTGTGAATGTTCATTTTTTTTCCTCCTATTTTTATTGGTTGTCTTTAGAACCCTTCTGAATGAAGGGCAAACACTACTACCTGCAACATGTCCACCTGTGTCACATAGGGGGCAGAAAGCTTCTTCATTACACTCCTTCGCCTTATGTCCTGTTTTATTGCATTTTCTGCAGTTTTCACTCCTATCTTCCCCTTTGCACTGGAAAGCTCTATGACCATATGCCCAACACTTATAGCATGTTTGAACATCTACTCGTTCTCTAATGTAACACATGGCTAGTCCAATCCGCAGTCTTCCTTGAGATAGCAATTTCTTGCTATCTTCTTCCTCTAACACCACAGTGCATGCCTGGTTGCCATCTCTCATTGGTCGTAGAGCTCTTACTTCGATTATGTCTCTGTACTTTAGATCTTCGGTTTGCATAATAGTCTCTTTTATTTCTCCAAGTTCAACCGAAGGATCAATATTTCTGATGTGCAGGATTTTAGTTTGGCGGTTCTTTAGAACTCGTACTTTACTACCCAGAATAGATTGTATTTTGCTAGATATACCCTCTGCATTACCCTTTATGTCAAGAAGCATACCTCCTCTGCTAGTTTTTTTCATTATATTTATTTTCTCCATTTCCACATCTCCTTTTAGTCCCATTTTCAGTTTTTTTGCAATCAGAGCGTATGTGTCAGTGGTGCTCTCAACCAGAACTTTTTCGCCATTGTATTCTGTTCGCCTTGTTTTTACCAATATGTCCTTCTCTTGTTGCTTATTTTTACCGACATGCATTAGCGTTACTTTGCCTACTGTCCCTCGGAAGGCTATTGCCACCATTTTTTTCATGGTATTTCCATCGACCCCTTCTGGGATTACAATAGTTATCCCACACTTTTGCTGAAATTGACATTTTAACTGCAAGCGACGCTAAAAAATATTATCTGTTGATGTATCTGACAGCCATGTGTTTATTAAAATTATTTGATGTTACAGCAAAAAGTAATTTATTGTAAGGTTTTGACTTACTGAAATTTTTTTGTAAACAACCCGTTTAGTATATCGTAAGATTCGTAAGCCACCAAACTGAGCATTAACCTTGAAAAGTGTGCTTTGTCACTGTCGATTATGACAATTTTCAAAATCATTCGTACAAATTTTTTCTCTTGCAACAACTGCATTTCCTTTTATTCATAGTGAAGTTCGTACAAATTTTTTCTCTTGCAACAACTGCATTTCCTTTTATTCATATTTTTACTTATCCACCATGGCCAGTGGCAGATTTGCCCTAAGGCCCGGACCTAGGGCGACCAATCATAACCAAAAACTCTTACTTACATACTTATGTGCAATTATCCCTAAAATCTCAAAAAATATAATAAACTAACAGCTTTTATAGTACTAAATTTCTGAATTGATTTCGATAACAGTTGATGAGTGCCGAGAAATGGGCGGCCAAGACTGTAAATCCGCCACTGCTTACGGCAACCCGTTTATATTTTTCTACTCTTTCACTGCACGACTAAAACCTCCCCCTTTCCCTTTTTTTTGGATTATTTTCATTAGTCTTAAATCAAAACTTTCAAGGCATTCAGGCTTTGCCATTGGGAATATTACACCATACATACATTACAATCTTGTTTTATTTATGGATTTCAGGCCCAGATTCACCTTATTGGAAACCTCGGAATATGGTACTCAGCCACTGCTGGAATACTAGTGTATTGTCTTTTCTTGTCCTTTTACCTTCTGAGAAGACGCAGAAACTGCAAAGATCTGCCCGAAACAATGTGGAACCAGTTTGTGGAAATAGGAGAAGTTTGTTTTTTGGGCTACTTATTCCATTATGTGCCATACTTCTTTATGGAGAGGACACTCTTCCTGCACCACTATCTACCCGCATTTCTATTCAAGACTTTATTACTTGCATGTATCATTGAACATTTCCATCACACCATTTTATATAAAATAAGTAAAGCGCTGTCTCATATTTATATTTTATCAGTCATCATGTGGTTATTATATATTATTCAAATATTTTTTAAGTTCTGTGTACTGAATTATGGTTTGACTGAACTCAACGAGGATGATTTAGTCAACTTAAGGTGGAAAGATTCTTGGGATTTTATATTGCATCGAAAATAATAATTCCATTTTTTTAGGGTTAATGATTGTATTTAAAAAAAGAATAAAACACGACTTAAATGTTTATTTAAAAAAAATTGTTACATAAATATTTTATATATCCATAGCCATTGTTTCAATCTTCTGAATGGAGACATCTTGTATTTCAATAGGCAGCACATGGGTGGAAAGAACAGGAGTGGTGCCTTTGGCATATTTGTAAGAGCCTTGACGCTTTCCTTTTTTATTTGCTTCTTCATAAGTTCTAAGAAAATCAACAGAATTCTTCCGAATAACACACAAGTCGACGTTGGACCCTGAACCCAGATCATTGAATATTCCAGAAGCAATTGCGTCTCTAACTAACTTCTTGCCTTCCTCTTCAGTCATATTTGGTTTCCAACGGGATTCAAACACTGATATGGCAGGCAGAGAACCAGATCCTAATAAAAATTAAAGAACAACAAAGGTAATATTGCGATATGTAAGAAAAAATAACTATTTAGAAGTAATTTATTAATAAGACATTTTATGTCTTACTTGTAAACTATTAATCGGCATAGCAATTTTAAAAAACAGACAAGATGCCACAAATCTCAACAATGGAGAGCTCTTGAAGCCTATTTATGCCCCTAAATGCGAAAATTTGTAGGATTTTATCACATGAGGAATTGACAAACTATGAGCAGTCAGTAAACACTAGTTTTGAGATAAACCTTTTAGTTTTACAACTGAATGTAAGTTGAAAAATGATACTAACCCATTGTCGCATAAGGAAGTTTATCAACCGAACCATGGGGATAAATACAGTATATATGTGGTCCAGTGGAATCTACACCGCCTAGAACTAAAGCGGCACCAATGTATCCTTGGTACCGGAACAGCATTTGTTTGAGCAGTGTGGCGGCAGTGGCAACTGGAACAACCCTCCCGGTGTGAAGCCTTTGAAGCTCCAACTGTGATGCTATCATTTGAGTGGTCATTTCAGTGTCCGCAGCTGTACCAGCCCCACAGCAATACATATTATTTGCCAAATAGTGAATCTTGGAACAATTCTTGTCAGACACTATTGTATCTTCTGTTGCCCTGGTATCTGCACCAAGAATCACACCTCCTTCAAATATTATTCCGACAATTGTTGTACCAGTTTTTGTTGCTTTCGGGGCTGGAAATCCTTTTTCACAAAGAAATGCATTCCTTAAAATAAACAAAAAAAAGGTAAACTGCTAATAATCTTAAGAGACTAATCAGCTTCTCCAGTTTTTGTGAGAGGTCATAGAATCAATAATTTATTATATCTGAGTATTAGGCCATGGTTGGTTTGGCACTTCATAGGCAGAGGTAGTATTAATTCTCTGCCCTTCTACTGAATCGTATGAGACAAAAATAACCCGAAACATGATCACGATATTATCAGAACCTTAGGAATATTAATGGTAGAAAAATGAAGACACTTTTTTAAGCCGGCGATTATTCCAATCATTACATACCTTTGACAGTTATCGAAAGAAAAACCTGCTGCAGGTATATCAGGAACCAAAAGAGAAGACATTTTTAGGCTGAATGTAGTTCAAACAGAAGCAAATTGATTAAAATGTAATAAAATTAAACAAAACAACTATCAAAAGATATTTCTCTCGAAGCAATGTTGTGCTTCCCAAACCAACAAATCCCTTGAAAAAGAAACGAATGATGACAATCAGATAATTTAACACAGATAATAGAAATCATAAGCACAGATATTTTTTGTCCTACAATTGCTTCTATGGATAAAATTTTAAGGTATTCTTTTTGGAAGTGCCTCTAGAGCCGTAGACGGAAACATCAAAAATTTGGTACGGCGTCCGTAGATCTCCATAGACAATATTTTTTTATCATAGATAACTAAAAATTGACACTTGCTTAGCCGACGATTAACATTGACAGATGATATTAAATAATTGTCGCTGAGCGCGGATTTGATAATTAATAATATTGTTGAACAATAATATAATCGTATAACAAAATTACAACTGTCAGTAACAAATTTAAAAAAAAAAAAAAAAAATACTTATTAATGTGTTTCATATAAAAAAAATCGAATCAGCCCCTAACTTCATAATTACCGAAATGATTGATAACTATGAAAGCGTTCACAATCAATCAGTCACGGCAATCAATCACAGTCATTTCCATTTCATCAACATCATCACTTGATAGTGATGTAGTTTGCTTGTCTTTACATTTTCGGAACAATCTCATTACTTTCTGTCTTAAAGCTATATTTTATATCTTTCCATATAGTCAGTTTGAATGATACTATTCTACTCTCTTACTTTTTGAGTGTTATTTTTTGCCACCTCTTATACCTACAACTTAATGTTGCATAATAGTATTTTAAAGACTCCTTAGCATCTTTTACTGTATCATGATGCCACTTCCTTTGATTTTCAATACTCCTTGCGTCTCTTATATTTTTTTATTATCTTTTTATATCACCTAACACATTTTGGAAATCTATATATCACCAACTTTCATTTTTGAATAATTGATTAATATTAACACTTCACTATCAACCACGCACAAACGCGAAATTGCCACGTATTGAAACATAATTTTGAGATCTAGAATTAGGTAATCCACCACATTTTTGATAATTTTTTATTTTATTTTACATAATATAAACGAATATCGCCTTTAAACACAATTTTTTTCATGTACTTACAAAAAAATACCACAATAATATGAATGATCAAACAGATTCATTAACAATAACACTATAATTAAACTTTTTGTAAAGACTAAAAAAAAATAAAAACAGGGACAGTCACAAAGAAACAAAATTTAAAATTATTAAAAAAAAGTCACAAAGAAATAAAATTAACAATTAGTAAAAAAAAACTTTAAACTTTCTGTTAAGACATGCAAATAAAAATTCTAATTTTGAATAATATTGATGTTTAATTATTATTTCCGGATACTAATAGTAGTATCCCATGTATCCCCAATGAGATTCGCACGAAAATTCTAACTTTCCTTTGGTACTAATTCGAAATTCGCGCCAATTTGACATAAGCTGTCATTTGAGTGTTACCATAGTATGAACTGTAATAAAATGGCAACACACAAATCTACGGACGCGGGTACGGGATCCGGCTACGGCTCTAGAGGCACTCTAGAGACACAAAATAAAAAAATATCAAAAATATGGCGGATTACCTAATTCTAGGAATCCCAAATTTATGTCTCAATACTTGGCAATTTTGCATGGTTGATAGTGAAGTGTTAATATTAATCAATTATTCAAAAATGAAAGTTGGTGATACAAAGATTTCCCAAATGTTTTGGCTGATAAATATAATAGATGCAAGGAGTATTGAAAATCAAATAAAGTGGCATCATACAGAAAAAGATGCTAAGGAGTCTTTAAAATACTATTATGCAACATTAAGTTGTATAAGAGGTGGCAAGAAATACCACTCAAAAAGTGAAAACTCCACAAGAAATATTTTGTCACAGATTGTCCCGCTTCCATCCACCTTCATAGTAAAAATGTGGACAATTCTTTACTGTGACAACTGTAATAACCATGCATCCTTGCAAGCTTATTTTAATGCATTGTGGCAGCAGCTACTTAAATTGCCTCCACGTATTGAATAAGAAGCTCAAGAGCAATTGAGATTCATCGTCATCTTCATCGGTCCCTCAATTCTGAGGATCATGACCATCATCATCGTATCAGCCCGCGAACTCAATAATTACCAAATATTTTTTTACGTTTTAACTTCTAAAATGTTATATTGTGGCAACCATACTTCTAAAAAATAAAAACATCTACATTAATAAGTATTCTATTGTTACTATTGCTGATAGTTGTAATTTTGTTATACAATTACATTATTGTTCAACAATATTAATAATCAAATCCGTGCTCAGCGACAATTTCATATCATCTGTCAATGTCAATCGTCGGCTAAACAAGTGTCAATTTTTAGTTGTCTATGATAAAATATTGTCTATGGAGATCTACGGACGCCGTACCAAATTTTTGATGTTTCCGTCTACGGCTCTAGAGGCACTTCCATTAATATGCCCAGAGCCGTACAAAATGCTGGAGAAGATTCTTAAATACAATTTGCTGCATTAACTTTAATATATTTAGAGCTATATTTAGATTTTAAAAAAGTCTATTTTTTTAGGATCTTCATACAAATTTCTCAAAAAGACAGTAAGCCGTCTTTTGGAAACAAAATTACTCATGTAAACGTTGAATGGAATCTTGGTATTACGGTATGAAAATGTAATAAAATAATTGTAGATTGATTTGTTATACATATAAATGTTATTCAAATCTTATTATTCTCAATAAATAAAGATTTAATGAAAAAATTTGCAAAATGATTCCTCCATTTTGAAGTTTGACAGCGGCTTTTATACTCATATCACAAATCACCCTCTATGGGTGGAATGCCTAATTAATTATCACACATTAGATTAGAGGGTGTAGGGAATGTAGCTAAGATTCAAACCACAGAGCTCTCTCTATGAAAACTTGCAAATTATGTCGGTAGGTACGTATAATATTATGAGGTCGGTAAAACAAAAATTGTAAAAGTGTCATTCTTCTTTTTCTGTGCTTATGTCAGTTATAGACAGGGTTGCCACCTTTTGAAAAAATAAAATCGGGACATTCAGCCGATTATAGGAGAGGAGGCGTCCATTATTCGTGATGTTTTTGCAACTTTTTAGACCCCCCCTCCCCCCTGGTGATATTTGGTGATGTTTCAGGAAACCCCCCCCCTCTCCCTCCCCGAAAATCACGTATAATTTTTTTAATACAAAGAATTACGAAACATATGATTTTAAACTTCGGCAATTAAATTTCTGAATTATTTTTCTTCAAATTCATCAGAAAAATAAATGCACGTGATTTTCTCACTAGACTACCCCCCTCCCTCTGTGTGATCTTTCGTGATTTTTTCCAGACCCCTCCCTCCCCATTTAGGGCTCACGTGATTAATGGACGCCCCAAGACTAGCTCTGTTACCTGTGGCTTCGCTCACATGTTACTGTGTTTGGTTTCTTTTCCTAAACAATGCAGAATTATATTCTCATCAAAATTAATTATAATAAAAAACATCTTTGCCCATTTCCAAGACTGTCTGAGTATTTCTTTTTTAATTTATATTCTAAAATTTCCATTAAATAACCTAATTACCTACTATATTTTTATTATAGTTTTGTCATTATCAATCTGTATTTAAATTAAATATGCGTTTCTAATTCAAATACAATCAGCCCGAAAACTTAAAAATCACCATATTTTGCTAACTTGACCAACATTGTCCTATGAAAATCCCAAAAAATAACTCGAATAACTTTTATTGCACCAAATGACGTCATTTGAAATCAATTTTTATATTGCTAGATATCAATAAAAAAATATTCAGGTCTCGAAAAGCAATTAAATATGTGATCTTTAAAATACTCAATTCAATCTGCTTTGGGCATTTTTCAAGCTACAAACTTTTTTTAAACATTTCAATTTATATCTTTCACATTGATTTATTATTGTTGGTATGGTCGTAATAAGTTTGAATGTCTAATTTATATCATAAAAACCTTCTCCTGGCAAAAGCAAATACGAGAAAAAAAGAATTAGCGATATCGGACCAGCCGTTCAGGCGTGTGTAAGTGTGATATTTCGTATAGGTACCTACATAATTATTCATTAAAAATTTTACCTTTTTCGTGTATAAAATTCGCATTAATATTAGCAAATAATATCTTCTCATTTAAGAGAAAGTATTCACAATTAATTCTTAGATCTAATTTTTGCACCGTCATTAATAAAATAATCTTTTACAAAGTTCACGTAATTGACTAACCTAGTCCAACACACGGAGTTTGACCTTGTCCAGTTGTCCTCGTGAATCTTGATAAGTAGATATAGATAGGTACCTATGTTATTGTGTGATCACTGTGTGCTATGGATCTGAGTCTGAGTGAATTAACCAAAAATTGTCGAGTGGCGTGTTATAAAAAATCGGGACAAAATTCAGAGGTCGTCGGGACGCGGGACAATAGCATCGAAATCGGGACGGGTGGCAATCCTACATGCGATTCTCGCATTCCATACGTATAGACGTTTTTCATACAAAATGTATCGCCTAATAGTCACTTTTTATAAGTGACTACCCTACACTTGCTACAGAATAGGGGTACTGTTAATCAATGGGAAGCTAGAGTAGAACCTGTTTAATTACCTATCGATCAAGCCTGACAATCGGAATCAAAAACGTAAAGCATGACGGGTATAAGCTAGTAAATAAATAAAATAAACATACACACATACTCCCTTTAAAACCCACTTAGGGACATAGGGAGGCAACAAAAGCTCTCCATTGCGCAATGTTTATGACCATTTTTTTAATAAGTCATGGCAATGAAGCATTTCCATAACCGTGGAAAATAGCCTGTGTGAACACTAGTGATCGAAGAAGAATACCGTTTGCGATTGTTTTGTGATAATATTATTATGACGTGGCGGTTTGAGTTGGAGCAAGTCTGAGAAGAATGGAACGAGTTGGAATCTTTGAGAAGAAATAATATTTGTACTCGGTGATCCACAAGGATTTTTCAATATGAACGTCCGTACTTTGACAGTTAACAGCGGCCATTTTGCTGACGTGAAATACATTAAATTGGCTGACATTTATTCTATTAGCTGGGTACACATGTAACGATTTATCTTTAAGATTTGAACGATAATCGCTCATTTTTCAAATCTTTGCGAAGAAAACAATTGAAAAATGAGCGATTATCGTTCAAATCTTAAAGATAAATCGTTACGTGTGTACCCAGCTATTAACTTTGCCAAATTTAAAGAATGTAAAAAAAAAATTACAATGCATGCATACTTTTATCCAAAAAGGTATCCCGTTCGACCCACATTCGCTTATTCATTTAGATTCATCCGCTCACAATTGGATGAATGAGTGTAAAAAGAATAAGATAGAGGGTATTTGACTAATTTCCGGAAACAGTTTTAAATTATTCTACGATACATTATAAGCACATTCTCTAAATATAATATCACTCCAAACCAAATAGCTCACCAACTGCTACTTAATGGCCAAACACGTGGAAAGAAACTGAGAGTACCCATTGTCCGTGATATAGCAGAAGAAAATAACTTCTTGGGAACCCCTTGGCGCCGATCCTTTATAACATCTATACCAATGATCAACCCACACCGACGGAAACCAGACAATTTATCTACGCCGATGACACCGCGGTGGCAGCCCAGGAAGATTCGTTTGAACTGGTGGAGGAAAGGCTCACCCAAACTCTCAATGTACTCGGACAATATTACGATGCAAATAACCTCAAGCCGAACCCAAGAAAAACGCAGCTTTGCGCATTCCACTTGCGTAATAGGGACGCGGGAAAAGAGCTGAATGTCACGTGGAGGGGTGAGAGCACAGACTAGAACTGCCAGACGCCCAAATACCTTGGTGTCACACTGGACAGAACACTCTCATACAAGCAGCACCAACACCAAACCGAAAGTCTCAGCCAGAAACAACATCCTGAAAAAGCTTACTGGAACATCCTGGGGAGCATCTCCAAGTGTTCTCCGCACCACTGCCTTGAGTTTGTGCGTCTCTGCGGCCGAGTATGCTTGTCCGGTCTGGCAGATGTCTACGCACGCCAAACAGGTGGATATTGCTATAAATGAAATGGCACGGCTGGTGTCCAGATGCCTGAAGCCCACACCAGTGCACAAACTCTATCCAATTATTGGCATAGCTCCACCCAACATCAGAAGAAGGGCTGCTGCGGACGCGGAGAGGCATAGGCAGGTCCACGATACAAGACACCCCCTTTTCGGACATGAGATGGCGGCCCAGAGACTGACATCGAGGAAGAGTTTCCTTAAAACAACCACCAGTATGGATGCCTCAACGTCAATGAAACAACACAGAGAGGATCAATGGAAGCTCGAACTTGGTGACAGACTTTGGATGGCGCCTTTGGAGGGAAATAATACCGCGCACAGCCTTGACTTTCCTATCTGGAAAACTTTGAATAGGCTCAGAGTGGGGGTAACCAGATGCAGGGCCAACCAGCGAAGATGGGGATTCCTTGAGGGTGAGGAGGTGAGCTGTGACTGTGGGGAGCTGCAGGACGACCTGCACTTGTTGACGTGCCCGTCGATGCAGGTGACTTGTGGGGTGGAGGACCTTGTGAGAGCGAATGACAAAGCGATATCCGTCGCTGCATACTGGAGTGGCAAAGTCTGAAGTCCGGACTCGAAAAGTAAAGTAAGTATAAGCACATGCTCTTTATATTTTCTGAAGATATGCCATATTTTGTATGAAAATCATGTTTAAAGTATAAATATCCAAAAACGCTGTCTTGTATAATGGCGCTGGTCACGTGGTGTGCTTTACGTCACATGACAGTATTGGTATGAGCACGGCACAGACTACTTAAGTACTGGAGCACGGTATGAGTTTGATGACGTGTTAATGACTGTCATTTACTGTCGTGTGACGTCACAGGGAACACAACCATTCACAAGGCGTTTTCATCGGTGACTAATTCCATAGAAATATTTAGATTTTTATTACGTGTTTTTATAAAAAAAATAAGCCTATTTAAGTCGTAAAATAAAAGAAATAAGCTTTCTTGGGCAATTTTCAAACAGGACGACCACAATCTGTAGCTTATTTTTCATAGTGTCAAATAACCCTATTTTAACAGGTAAGGCGGTTCGTAATGACAATCCTCTTCAGATTTCATGGGATAGAATTGCGAATTTTAAAATCATAATTCGGATAAAAAGTGTGCCGGACCGCAAAGAAAAGCTCGGCGAATCGCATGCGGCCCGCGGGCATTAGGTTGAGTACCAATGGTCTATTAATTTGAGTTGCCGACCACAAAAATAATTCTTGGGAAAAAGTATAGAGCAAAAATAAGCAAAAATATTACACATGGCAATGTATTTTGACGTTTCGTAATTATTGTGGCACATTTCACAGAAAGTACAATTTTGCCGAGATACTTTGTGCCTAGTTTAGTGAAATGTTTATATATCGAGTGAAATGCGGTCGAAGTGTGTGATAAATCGATAGTTTACCATTATTTTAAGTTATTAATCAACTTTGTTTTTAATTATAAAATATATTCGTTTAATATGGCATCTTTTAATATTTTTATGCGCGCCAGTGTTCATCCAACACAGCTATATTCTAAGTTTAGACAACATAACAACTTTTCCTTTCATAATAACTTTTATTGTTTGAATCAAACCAATAATAATTGTGTCACTAAATCAGTTCCCGCAGTGTGCAGGAAATATTTGTCTACTGAATCCAATAATGAACAGCAAAATCTTAGTATGGTGGCAAGAATGAAACAAATGTATAAAGACTATTGGTATGTCCTAGTTCCTGTCCACCTTGTCACTTCAGTTTGTTGGTTGGGTGGCTTTTATTATCTTGCCAAAAGGTATTACTTACTATTTATTTTTTGAGTTAAAAACCTTTAACATGGCGTTATTATACTGTCAATTGTAGGATTTCTGATTAGCAGTCATTGAGTCTAATAGATCTGGGGGCCTAGACAAAATGCAGTTGGCGATCGACTACAAACGAATTCTTCGACAATGTAGAGTAGGAAGAAAATTAGCTGTCCACTTTTTATAATTTTATATCAGTGTCATTGCTTAGTTCAAATAATTGTTTACTTGTTCCAGTGGACAGATAATTTTTTCGCACTATACATTGGCGAAATCTTCGTTTGTAGTCGAACGCCAGTTTGTATTTGTCTACGGGGGCTGTGGTGAAAGTTGGTTTTCACAATACTGGTATTATAAGTTAATCCATTGTAAAAGAAGAGTTTGAGATTTTTTTACCTGGTTACTATACAATGGTGTTAATACAAAATTATTTCATGTTTGGTGGGGATTTCAACTGAAATACTCTCTTCACAAAGATAGTTGATGTAGCAGGCGAAACCATGTTTGAACTATTTTATTTGTTCTATGCGTTTGGAAGAAGCGAAAGAGGTTTGTTTGGATAGGAAAGAATGGAAGTCCGTACTCTCTGCCTACCCCCTTCGGGAAACGGCGTAATGGGTAAAAAAAATATATTTGTTCTATGATCCTTGATGTATAGTTGAAAATCCAGTATAACGGAATTTGACAGATTGAAGATTTTTATATCATTTCTCATACTTACATTCATCTTCATACAAGAAAATGGATTAAAATTGAACTCAAGATTGGAAAAATTGTCTGCCAAATCTTTACGTCCAACGACTTTCTGTTTGAAAAATAAAATAAATTAGTTTCCACTTTTTGCTAAAATATTTCATTATCTGAGATAAACTTTGTTATAAAGCAATACTCTCCAGTAGAATTTATATATGGACAATTTTCAGTGTAAATTGAAAGTTTGTTTTGACGAGATATGGGTGGAAAATCATATAAGAATATTTTTAAACTACAAATTAAGCTTATAAACTTAAGTATTTTGTTAAAGTTAAACAACTTACCTTTTTATTATTATTTCCAGTGGAGTCGATGTAGTGGCGCTTCTAAAATCAATTGGTTTAAGCGACAAGTTTGTAGACCCTTTAAAAGATTCCAGCATGGGTTATTTTGCCTTGACTTATGGAATGTATAAAGTCGCCACACCCATAAGATATACAGTAACTCTAGGTAATTATCAGAACATTTTATTCTATCTATCTTTTGTTGAATATTGATCACAAAAAATCCTTTATAAATAAGAACAAAATATTATAATTTTTTTACTATACTTGATTGTATACCTACATATTATTATTATTATGAAAATAAACTTATTATTATTATAGTTGCATAAAAAAAAACTAATAACATACTGTCCAGTGGTGGTAAAGGACCACTTCTCTTTGTCTCTCCGAAATGGGTGGCAACACAGAAAGACAAGATCTGCAATCTTTAATTAATCAACAAACAAACAAAAAACATACTCCCTTTAAGGCCCCCCGCACAACGCAAGCCAGCCCGGAGGAGACCAATCCGCAGCCAACCCGATCCACACGAAACCGACCCTCCAGTCCGATCAAAGTAATCAAACCGAAAATCCGGCCCCACACAAACCAAGTCCGCCGCGGATCCACCCAGACCAACCCACAAAGCGGGAGGCCTAAGCCCCACTCAGAAGCATAGGGAGGCAACAAGAGCTCTTTATTGCGCTTGAAGGCGTCCGAGGCTCATTGTGCCTTTTCTGACCACTTGAGATTTAAGGACGTGACGTGGTCAACCTCACGGTCCCGATCTGATTTTTTGATTTCCTGCCTCTTACAGGATGCTCGAAGAACCAGCAAAAAGAGCAGAGGTGCTATTCTTAGCCGGCAACCTCACGGCTAATTGATCAAACTAGAAAAATATGAGTATAATATTAAATTTGAGTTATTATTTCGTTTTCAGGTGGTACTACAGTATCTATCAAATACCTGAAAAATTTGGGCTATATAAAACCAATACCTTCAAGAGAAAAAATGAAAGAAATGTACCATGAAACCAAACAGGAGTTAAGACAACGAAAAGTCCAGTTTACCGAACGCAAGGGCAATGTTTTGAAGGATATTGCGAGATACAAGGAAGAAATGAAAAACATAAAAGAAAATGAACTGAAAAATCAGAAATAAAATAATTTGCCTTGTCAAAAGAAAATGAACTGAAAAATCAGAAATAAAATAATTTGCCTTGTCGCTTTTTTGTGATTACTAATCAAACTTAGGTTTTGTGTCTACTTGTTTTTATGAAGGCAATACCCACATATACAGATGATCAAACATTGTCACGGTGCAAAGGTCTAATATGGACATGTGTATTCTAAGCTGCTAAAATTTAATGCAATATATTGTATAGTTTTGTATATAAATATTTTGATATAATCAAACTGTTAATATAAAAGTATTGTACTATATAATTATGTTAAAAATGATAGATATTTTAAATGAATAGTTTCATTTCACACCTTTTGTCCAATTGGCTTCCTTTTCTTACCTTTAAAACATTTGAAAGGAAAAGAAAGCAATGATAATCTGGCCAATAGATAACGACAACCCTCACATCTGGTGATATGATAACACTCATTATCTGTCTAAATTGTTTTACAATATTTTGATTTAATTATTTCAGCAATTAGGAAAAATTCAGTTTTAATTTTATCTCTTTTGAGTGTCATGTCAAGTCACCACATTGCTGATAATCAATTGACAAAAGCTCTCTGTCTTCGGCAGTGTGAAACAGATACCATGCTGTTTAAATATTTTTTTCTTAGATATTTGAAAGCTAGGAAGGATAGTGTGGGTGGCCATTATCCTTTCCTTTTGTGACAACTTAAAGAAGTCTATATTATACTCCAACTCGTCTTATTTGTTAGGCCACCTCTCCGGAGCTGCAACTTGCGTCCAGGCGAAATGTCTGGGTTTTTTTTTTTATTATAGACCTCCACCCGGACTCGAGTGATTTAGGATGTCTGGGTTGTATCATTCTTAATGACCAATGATCTTTTTGTTAGCAAACTTTCACCTTTCCAAATACCAAATTTTCAGAATGACCTTTGAACAAACTACACACATTGGTTATGTATTTTATAATCCCGCAGCATCAACTTTTGGGAAGAGAGAGAATATTTATCAGTTCGTTTCAGACCACTGCCTCTTCACATGTTGTCCAACCATCTCTTTATCGCACCATCCTTATCCAACTCCGCCCCAACTATTGACCAATAATAATGTGTATCTGATATAGTCATGTGTAACTCAGATCTGATCTGAATCAAAGATCCGGATCACTCTTAATTGATCTGTGTTCTACAGATCACTTGCGGATCCAACGGTTCAACAGATCAATCAGCTCAATGAATCAACAGATCAATCAGCTCAATGAATCAACGGATCTGTGTGAGCTGTAATGATCTGTTTGAATCGCGGACTCGTTGGATCTATGTTGAATTGAGGACCCAAAGATCTGTTTGAGTTAGGTTTCTGGTTTAGACACAAAATATTTATTTTTTAATAAAAGAAGTTTAATCTGTTTTAAATAAAAACCAAATTTATAAAAAAATTAAAACTATTCTTTTTATATTTTTTTATATTAAGTATACAATAAAAATAAAAATTTACTTAAGTATTGATAAAACAATGTAAAACTTAAACATCGATTCAGAGTGTTATCTTGAATTCCCTAATGCCAACATAAATAAATAAATAACACTCTTTTATACACAGGCGTCAGTATAGCCGGCGGAACTTAATGCTTGAAACATTATCTACCAGTCAACCGGTCCCGTCCAATCTGAGACAGGATTCCAACCCCGAGTAGAAATTTCAAGTGAAAAAACACATTGAAAATTTCTGACCCGACCGGGAATCGAACCCGGGACCCTTTGATCTGAAGTCGGAGCCTTTGCCACTAGGCTACAGAGATCGGTGAGGCTACCGAGGTCGGTTATAATACAACATACTTATATCTATGATATTTATAGCAACATCCCTATGGGCAGGGGACGGGGTTCGTGACGCATGTTCATCATACTGTCCTAAAATATTGGACTTCCCCGTGTGGAGGTAATAATAATATAGCCCGACAACTTTACTGGCATATCGAGAAATGTCTATTGTCTACGCTCATAACATGTAGGTAGGTACTTAACGATTGAGGTCGGATAGTGATAAATATTATATTTCGTTTTCTCACACATGTACATATGTTTTATATTTTATCTCTTTCTAGAGTTATCTTATTTTTTACAATAATTATGCGCAGGACTTCCCTGGTTAAAGGTAAAAATACATTCCGACAAAACCAAGCGTGTATAAATATTATATATTTTTTACGGATTACGAACAATAGAACCGTAGTTTTATCATCAACTTATGAATGAACGTTTCGACTAGATTATTCTTATAAATATTGAGTATCTACTCCGTCCAGATATTACCTAAGTGTAAAAATCTCTGTACTGTATGAAGGATACAGTCGATCATAGAGAATGATCTATGTATCTACACCGGAAACAGATCTGATCCGAAGATACAGACAGGTACATAATATGCCGCAACCGGAAAGAGCCGTGAGCCGTGTATGTATCATATCTGGGCTGGGTCGCAACCAGATAGATCCGTGACACGGATCACTGATCTGATCTATCAGATCAGATCGCCGTAGTGATCTGATACGAACAGATCAGATCACTCCAAAGTGATCTGTTACCCATGACTAATCTGATAGCTCTATCAAGCAACTAGGAAGATCATAAATGTAAAAAGAATATGGCAGAAAACCAAAGTGCTGATATTTATCTCGAACTTTGTTCATTTGGAAACAAAAATGAAACTAAAGAATACTTAGAAAATTTTAATAGCGATAAAAATTAAAATAACAATTATAATAGGTATGTCATTATATACACCAAAATTTTGAAATGGATTGCTGGGAGTCATATCATAATAACATTAAGGAATAAGTTAATTATCATTCAAATGAGAAAGCATTTATGATAAGCAATATTATCTAAGTTTGATACAATATTTTAAAAATATTTCATTGCTAGCATTCTTCATGGTATACTAAAAAAACCTCCTGTCATGTAAAATAAGATCCGTAACTGAGAGAAGTTCATATTTTGTGCTAAACTCAACTAAATTATTTCACAGGTTCATTTATATGGAATTACAGGTGTCAATGATTTTAATTCATATTACTAGCTCATTTTTATTCAAAATGTTTATACAATCCTACATTATTTTGCAGTTATTTTTTTACGTAATATATATATATATATATATTTTTTTTTTTTAATTAATCTGTGCTCACTCGAAGTGAACACAAATACACTTTTGACATCTTTCACACTAACCAAAGGGTTGTGTTGTGAAAGCGGAAATGGTCGACACGGCCAGGATTCAAACCCACAACCTCCGCACGAAACAGTGCGAAAGCCGGCGTCGTAACCGCTGGTCTATCAACCACCTCATTACAAAAATACAAACCATTATGGCATTTCCTTTGTTACCAACCAAGTTTGATGAGACCTATGCGCAATCCCATGCATCTCTACATATTTTAATTGAAATAAATATGGTTTGGATTAAATTTCACGACAAAAAAATTTGAGTGGTGGAGTGGCAGCCTAGGAAACAGGGAAGAAATGTCGCAGTCAACAAATTGCCAATAGAAGATTGCTCAGTGGAACCCTTAAAGGTGAAAGCAGAGTTGGGCCACATCACCAGAGACTGAGTAAATAATTGTGCAAAATAAAACAGATTGCAAGATGTCTAAAAAAGAAAAGAAATATATTCCCCGGGGTTGCTACTCTAATTAGAGTACTCTCACAATATGAACAACTGCAAGATGTCTAAAAAAGAAAAGAAATATATTCCCCGGGGTTGCTACTCTAATTAGAGTACTCTCACAATATGAACAACTTGCAGTAACATATTGTCTTCTTAAATATGCAATGAACCTAAAGAATAATATACAACATTGTTAATCTCCTTACGTACGATGTCATATCGAATAATAATTTATAATATAACACATTGTTTTAAGAAATAACAGTAACAATTGTCAAGAAATATTTTTTATATTTACTATTTCCCATTATTTTATGGTGTAATTTTAAAAGCATAGTACATATTATACAGATCAACAGTTAAAAATAAGGCGTAGTAAAATAACCTAACAAACCAAGTATATATTATGTTACGCTTAATAAATACAAGTATAACTACATCACAATTCATTGAAAATGGAATGCTGCTCAAAATTTTCAGTTTTCCCCACCCGCCTAAAGGTTATTTTAAGATAATTGTTCATTTTCACAGTCTGTAAACTATTTATGTAAACATAACAACCTCCAAGTGTTTTTTATTTTCCAAATTTTTTTTCAAATTAATAATAAAATGTAATTTCTCAAAATAGTATTTGAACAGGGCGTAAAATATATTTAAGAAAAATACAACGTAAATATGCTTAACTGTACAATAATAAATGGTCAAAATCTGTTTCAAGTTTGTGATTTTACAGCAACATAATATATCAAGTAATTGGCAGCCTAAATCATAGCTATAAAAACAGTAAACTGCTTCTTAATTAGTACATATTTTATGTTTACATAATAATAATTATTAATATGAGCGTATTGAAATGTTAAATAATAATTACAAATTTAATAATACTTCAATCTCAAAATGTTTCGTCAGCAAAGAGTGCAATTAACCCATGTACTGATAGTTGGCAGGTGACGGTGGATGAGTAGAAGGGCATGCAAGGCTGAGGAGATGACAAGATCTGCACAAGAGACGACCGTGTAACGGATAACAACGCTTATCCGGCTCATCGGTAAGTTGCATTCCACATTCTCCACACATGTAACAATCCACGTGAAAGTCTTTATCCATTGATACTACTCTCACCGTTTCTTCTGTACCTTCAACTGGGGTAATACCTGCGACATAACAAACAATTGGATTATCCATCTTTTAATTAAAAACATATTGTTAGAAGAAGGATAATATAAAAGATTAAGTACCTTTGCCACAACTAGCGCATTTTGGGGCAAACATTCTGTGATAATCATTTACACAGTAGATCTTATTGTCCACATCTACAGTGAATGGCACACCATCCAAGCATTCATTACAAATACAGCATCTAAAGCAGCCAGGGTGGTACGACTTCCCCATTGCTTGTAAGATCTGAAACATATAAATACCAGCTTTTTGGATGCTTTGCGCTTTTCATATAAATTTGAATGCCTAAAATAAATAAAATGGAATGTTACCATTTCCATAATTAAATGACCGCATATGGCACACTTTTCCGCAGTTTGTTGGAAGCCAGAATACTAAAAACCAAATCAGAACACAAGGATTAACTATGGGCTCAGTATTGAATTAACAACCAGTATTTGATAATAATGAAAAACCAAAACCATTAAATAAAAACAAAAGAGAAAAACAATAAAGACAAATTGAAAGAGTGAAAAATATCAGTATGGATACTATTACAGCCAAACTTAGATAAACATTATTTATTTTGCAAATATTACCAGTTGTTTTGTATGTTCATTCAATTTTAAATGTTAATCCAAAGGAAGGTTAAAGGTTATATAAAAACATCTAAATATTTTCATTATTTCCTTAAAGAAATTATATGCTTTTTTTACAACTTATGTATTATGATAATCGCAAATTATTCATGTATGGTCAGGTGGCTTATACAAACATGCAAAAAACATGTTGAAAACACGTTGGGTTTCAAAAACAAGTAAAAATATATCTACTGTAAAATATACCACTTAAGTGGGATGACAAAGAGAGTGTAGACTGTAAGATAGATATGGTAGATATCTTATAATGTGAGTGATAATATTATGTTTTTTTGTAAGTACTGCTATGGTTGTTACACAAAAACGAAGACAAAAAATAACTCTTAAATAATAAAACAATGAAATAAACAAAATAAAATAAAAAATGTTATAAATACATATGTTACCAGGTAATCCTCCTCACAATATACACGACCATGTACATTATAGAAAGCTTTACCACGGAGTGCTCGCCCACACGAGCAACAAATGAAACAGTTGGTGTGATAAAGGTTTCCCATGGCCTGGCAAGCTTGTCCTGCGCCCGTCACCTTCTCACCACACGTGTGGCAGATACCTTCAAACATGTTCATATACAATTCATTATTGAGTGTTGATTACATTTTAAACTAAAAAACTTTCTGCAAAAAATAATCTTTCAATGGATAGAAACAAACACAAAAAATAAAGAAATAATAATGCAGTAAATTTTTGTACATCATCTCATCACGCATAATCCACAGAATTTACGTCCGGTTTTAATCACGGCTGATTCTTGCAATTATAACTGTAGTAATGCTAGATACAATTATTATATTTTCTTAAATAGGTATATTATTTGATATTAAATTTCTCAAATGATAGAATCTTCATAAAATTTCAGTTAAAGACAGATGGTTAAGTAAGAAGGGCATCAGATAGTTAGGTAATAATACCTATTTCTTATTATGTAAATTGACTTAGGGGTCACCTAAAGTGAATACAAGCTTCATTACATTTTTTACACTACACAAAAACGGTGTGCCCTTGGGGATTGAACCAGAAGTTATCTTCAGTATGTTAATACAAAAAACTAACTAAATATAATAAAATAATAAAACTAACCAAAATATTCTCCTTCCTCATCTTGTCTTTCCATTTCTTCTTCCAACTGTCGAGTCAGTTCTTCTACTTTTCTTTGTGCCTCCGTTAGCCCTGTGGGTCGTGGCGGAGTGACACTGTATGGCAGCAGCCCCTTGCCTCGTCCTGCCACTCCGCCCCCACCCCCTCCACCACTTCCGGCACTTATACTACTTGGAGTGGGAGAGGGTGTAGGGCTGGGCACAGAACTGCCCGTTTGCCTGCCACCATCCTGTTGTTTATTGCCCCCAGTCATACAAACGTAGTCCGAGCCATTGGAGTCATCTATGATATGTAATTTACCATGCTTGCTACTTTTAATTTTATCCACTGATAGCTGTGTGGGCACTTTGTTAGCGGAATCAAAAATGTTTTTAATAGCTTGGGAAGTAGGCAGCGAATGATAAAATTTGGGCGAAGATGAGTTCTCAACACAGGTGGCGATGTTAGCTTTTGGTCTTTGGGCACTGGGTGTAATGGAGGCATATATGGCATTGGAAGGTATTGTGACAATCTTATTTGCAGGGGCTACCGGAAGATAGTACTCACTATTACTAATATCTAAATTCGTTTGTTGCCCGGGTGGAGTATTCCTGTGCATAACAAGTGGATGATGAATAGGTTCATAGTCAGTGTTGTGTGCTGGCGCTTGTGATGGAAGGGCAACTTGAGGTTCTGCTCGTGATACTTCGTATTGGTGCATAGTTCTACCAGGATTCACCCCTGATATATTCACATTTTCATACAAAGGTGGTCCTTCCGATGACTGCATCTTTCTTGAAATACTAACTCGTTTTTGATTACCAGTAGGTACTTGTGGTTGTGCTTTACAGTACGTTGTGTTGAATGATTGGTTGTTATTCAGTTGATGATAGTACGGGGGTTGATGGGGTTCGTAATATTCCAAATTTTCGTACACGCCATCAGCATTCACTCTTTCGCTAGCTGCTTCTGGGAGTTTCTGCATGACCTGTTCTTGACTTGCCGGCAACTTTGTAAAAGTTTCTAGGCTACTTGACGATTTCACGTGAGAAACTGATGCTATAGATTCTACCTGTTTCGGGGTGGCGTATTTTGAAGATAAAATGATATTATTCCTTTCATATATTCCGTAATCTTTAGGAGGACTTGAAACATCGTGACTGGGATTCTGCAAAAGACTTTCAATAGCACCAAGCGATCTTTGCCTCAGTTGATGTGAGATTTTTTGAGATGAATCACTCGAGCTTCTTGATACATTCAACTCTTGTAGTGCGTTTAAACATTCAGTTTCTTTTTGCGTAATAGACATTTTAAAACCATTCACGATACACTAAGGTTACACAAAAGTGATTAATTTCACAGGCTTATTGATAAAAACACATTATAACAGCTGAAATAAATAAATACACCGCCCAGACGCAACACTTCACACGAAAAGTCAAAGTCAAACAATAGGTGTCGGACTGTAGTAATGTCATAGAAAAATGTTATGTTGGTACCAGAAACAGCAAATCTTTAAAGAAGCCCTAAATAATCTAAATTATTTTTCACATCACTATTAAAAAGTTATTTCTGAATAGTCGCGCGTGACTTAAAATATTCATTTTGAAAGAACTACTTACTAGTTATAATTTCTAGCAGGGACGCCCTTTTTTATTACTTCTTGACGATTCAAACTCGATTCTTGTATGAAAGTTTTTATGATCTAAACTTCATCCTTATCCACTCTTTTGAGTTCTCCTGACGATCACCTCTGCAAACATGGAAAAAGGTTGAATGTGCATACTTTTAACAGTGTATAATATTCAACGTTTTTCCATGCGATGCGTCATTTATACAGACGAATAAATTTTGTTAATGAATGGCTTTGAATACGACAAAAATGCCTACACATTGTATATTTTAATATCAAAAGCGTAAACCACTTTCCAAATTATTATGCTTAGTCCTAAGGTTACGTTGGAGCAACATTAAGATTCGTGTTAAAACCAATTATTTTACTGTCATTAGATTTGCTGTTTATTTACAATTCTCTAGGGATAATTTTTGTCTATTTTTTGCATTTAAAGCAACAATCTTGAGAGGATTATTATAAATAAAATAAAATGATATAAAGTTAAAACTATATCTACTCAATGTAAATTAAGCTACAGCTTAATTCAGAAGAAGAAGAAATTTTATATTACTTTTTTCTGTCAATAATTAATCATAGATAATATTAGAATATGAATTTTAGATCTTTGGCTTCTATAAAACATAGATAATACTGTAATACATCTGTAATATGCTATAAAAAAGCGGCTTTCTGTGGTTGTGTACAGAATTTTACGCTTTGCTTGCCCGAGCTGTTTTCCGTCGATTTGTGACGTTTTAGTTGGTTTCAGTTTAGTCATTTTCTGTCTAATTGAGTTTTAACTCCCATTGCAAAATGTATGACATGGAAGATGACCAATATGAAGAGGAAGATGCTGAAGAAATATCCTCTGAATTATGGCAGGAAGCTTGTTGGATTGTTATCAATGCATATTTCGATGAAAAAGGTCTCGTACGACAACAACTCGACAGTTTCGACGAGTTCATTCAGATGTCAGTTCAACGTATTGTAGAAGATTCTCCACAAATAGATCTTCAGGCAGAAGCACAACATACGTCAGGAGAAATTGAGACACCCCCTAAGTATTTATTGAAATTCGAACAGATATATTTATCTAGGCCTACACATTGGGAGAAAGATGGTGCTCCATCTCCTATGATGCCTAACGAAGCCAGGCTAAGAAATTTAACTTATTCGGCACCTTTATATGTTGATATTACTAAGACCATAATCAAGGAAGGAGAGGAACCTATAGAAACACAACACCAGAAAACATTCATTGGGAAAATTCCCATTATGCTTCGATCTACATATTGCTTGCTAAGTGGCTTAACTGATCGAGATCTTACTGAATTGAATGAGTGTCCGTTGGATCCTGGTGGCTATTTTATAATTAACGGTTCCGAAAAAGTGTTGATTGCTCAAGAGAAAATGGCTACAAACACAGTGTATGTGTTTAGTATGAAAGATGGAAAGTTTGCGTACAAAGCTGAGATACGATCTTGTTTAGAACATAGTTCTCGCCCAACATCCACGCTGTGGGTCAATATGATGGCTAGAGGTGGACAAAGTATCAAAAAGTCAGCTATTGGACAAAGAATTATTGCCATCGTCCCATACATCAAGCAAGAAATTCCAATAATGATTGTTTTCAGAGCATTAGGTTTTGTAGCTGACAGAGATATTTTAGAACACATCATTTATGATTTTGATGATCCTGAAATGATGGAAATGGTCAAACCATCACTTGATGAAGCCTTTGTTATACAGGAACAAAATGTTGCCCTGAACTTCATTGGAGCTCGTGGTGCTAGACCAGGTGTAACTAAAGAAAAAAGAATCAAATATGCTAGAGAAATTTTACAAAAAGAAATGTTGCCACATGTTGGCGTATCTGACTTCTGTGAAACTAAGAAAGCCTACTTCTTAGGATACATGGTTCATCGGCTTCTTTTGGCTGCTCTTGGACGAAGAGAATTAGATGACAGGGATCACTACGGGAACAAACGATTAGATCTAGCTGGACCATTGTTAGCATTTTTATTCAGAGGGTTGTTTAAAAATCTCGTCAAAGAAGTAAGGATGTATGCTCAAAAGTTCATCGACAGGGGCAAAGATTTTAACCTGGAACTTGCCATCAAAACAAAAATTATTACTGATGGTTTGAGATATTCTCTGGCTACAGGAAACTGGGGCGACCAGAAGAAGGCTCATCAGGCCCGAGCAGGAGTGTCTCAAGTGTTGAACAGATTGACATTTGCTTCCACTCTCTCACATTTGAGGCGTGTCAATTCTCCCATTGGAAGAGACGGAAAGTTAGCTAAACCTCGTCAGTTGCATAACACTTTGTGGGGGATGATATGTCCTGCTGAGACTCCGGAAGGGGCTGCTGTCGGATTGGTGAAGAATTTAGCGCTGATGGCTTATATATCTGTTGGTAGTCAACCTTCCCCCATATTAGAGTTTTTGGAAGAGTGGTCTATGGAGAACTTGGAGGAAATAGCGCCATCGGCTATTGCAGATGCTACCAAGATTTTTGTGAATGGATGTTGGGTGGGCATACATAGAGACCCTGAACAGCTGATGGCAACGCTCAGAAAACTGAGGCGACAGATGGACATTATTGTGTCCGAAGTCAGTATGATACGGGACATCAGAGATCGTGAAATTAGAATTTACACAGACGCTGGACGAATTTGCAGGCCCCTGCTCATTGTAGAGAATGGCACGTTATTATTAAAGAAACGCCACATTGACATGCTCAAGGAGAGAGATTATAACAACTATGGGTGGCAAGTGTTAGTCGCTAGTGGTGTTGTGGAGTACATCGACACACTAGAAGAAGAGACCGTCATGATCGCCATGAGTCCTGATGATTTGAGGCAAGAAAAAGAATACGCCTACTGCACAACCTACACTCATTGTGAGATCCATCCAGCAATGATACTGGGGGTTTGCGCCTCTATTATACCATTCCCAGATCATAACCAAAGTCCAAGAAACACATATCAAAGTGCTATGGGGAAACAAGCTATGGGAGTTTACATTACCAACTTCCACGTAAGGATGGACACCCTGGCTCATGTTCTTTACTACCCGCACAAACCATTGGTGACCACAAGGTCAATGGAGTATTTGCGCTTCAGGGAGTTACCTGCTGGTATTAATTCCATTGTAGCAATTTTATGTTACACTGGCTACAATCAAGAAGACAGTGTCATTCTAAATGCTTCTGCTGTGGAGAGAGGATTTTTCAGATCAGTGTTTTACCGTTCTTATAAAGATTCCGAGTCTAAGCGTATGGGAGACCAAGAAGAACAGTTTGAAAAGCCAACTAGAGCAACGTGTCAAGGCATGAGAAATGCATTGTACGACAAATTAGATGAAGACGGGATTATTGCGCCAGGCATAAGAGTTTCGGGAGATGATGTCGTGATTGGAAAAACCATCACCTTACCTGAAAATGATGATGAGTTAGATGCCACCACCAAACGTTACACAAAACGAGATGCTTCCACATTCCTCAGGAACAGTGAAACTGGAATTGTGGACCAGGTGATGCTAACATTAAACAGTGAAGGCTATAAATTCTGTAAAATCAGGGTGAGATCAGTTCGTATTCCACAAATTGGTGATAAGTTTGCTTCTCGACACGGGCAAAAAGGCACATGTGGGATACAATATAGGCAAGAAGACATGCCTTTCACGTGTGAAGGACTCACTCCAGATATTATCATCAATCCTCACGCCATCCCATCTCGTATGACAATTGGCCATTTAATTGAGTGCATTCAAGGTAAGGTGTCTTCAAACAAAGGAGAAATCGGTGATGCTACTCCTTTCAACGACGCTGTCAATGTACAGAAGATTTCTACACTCCTCCAAGAGTACGGTTACCATCTGAGAGGTAATGAAGTTATGTTCAACGGCCACACTGGTAGAAAAATTAACGCTCAAGTTTTCTTGGGGCCCACTTACTATCAAAGATTAAAACACATGGTGGATGACAAGATACATTCACGAGCCAGAGGTCCCGTCCAGATATTAGTCAGACAACCTATGGAAGGTAGGGCCAGAGATGGAGGTTTACGTTTCGGAGAAATGGAACGTGATTGCCAAATAGCTCATGGCGCTGCCCAGTTCTTGAGAGAAAGATTATTCGAAGTTTCAGACCCATACAGAATTCACGTCTGTAACTTCTGTGGGCTAATAGCCATTGCTAATTTGCGTAACAACACATTTGAATGTAAAGGTTGTAAGAACAAAACCCAGATATCTCAAGTCAGACTACCATACGCAGCCAAGTTGTTATTCCAAGAACTAATGTCGATGAACATAGCACCCAGACTTATGGTAGTCAATTGATTATTTTTTTTGTACATGGAATCGTTATTTTACTACAATTTTTTTAGACATAACAATGTGTATTTTTTAAGATTAAATATCTCTTAGAATATTTTGGTATTTTTTTATTGATTCCACCTTTAAACATCCATCCTCTACTGAATACTGAATACGGTACTGAATACTGATGAAATAATAATTCAATTGGTTTTTGAAAACATCAAACTTTGTACAGTCCTCAGAAATTGTAATCTTCTGTAAAGGTGCTCTGGTAAAATTCACAATGTATAAAAGTGTATATTTGCCACACTGCAGTATTAGCTGCTGAAAACTATGTTAGTTTGGAGGAGTCAAATAAAAGGAGATTGTGTGATAAACTTTGTATATTTATAAATGCATTTCATATAACATTAAAGAAGTAAAAACATTCGTACTGGAGGTAGACTAAAACTTACAATGTAAAATGCTTACAAAATCTACATGGAAGAATTCATAGAGTAGAATATTTTTTTGTAGATTGGAACATGAATTGACAATACAAAAAATTCACAAAGGAAATTCTAATCACGTAACACCAGTGGACCTATCTTCATCGTTCACATGTGTGAAAAAATATTTTTATTAATGAATGGCGAATATTAGATGAAAAAAATATTGTTTGCTAACTTCCATGTATTTTCGTCAAAATTGAAAACTAATAAAGATAATGCACCATGGTGTTAACTGTTGTGTAATGATGACAACATAAAATTATGATAAATTCAACACTTGGGAAGCACAGCCCTGGAGCACGAGAACGTCCTAATTTTCCTGCTAACGAAACCGTCGACATGTAAGAATGATGATAGATTATTTAAATGTATTAGTAAACTATCAAAAATTACATAGATATCTATTTGTTTTGTAAATTTTCAGAGCAAGACAGGAATTCTAATATTTTAAAGTTTGTAGACAAAATTGAAAGCTTCCGCGCAAAGTTGGTGCAGATCAGGCACGCTGTTAATGGTAGGTAGTCCGTTCCTTATGAAATGTATAGTGGAAATAAAATACGCACTAAACACCAAAAACTTCATTTTGAGATAATCTAATAAAACTGATTTTTCCCCCATACAGACATAGTACTATGATGATTTTTGGATCTGTTTTTTACGCCTTTAGATCATCGATATGGACTTAGTGCAATATTTAGGCTATTGACAATGGTTTATAGAACATTTCCTCATACTCAACTAATTTTTTTCATTTTTGGCGTTTAGTGCGTATATTATTTCCACTATACAAATGTTTCCACGTGTCATGCCTACCATTTCAGAAAAAGTGCCGGTATTGATAATGACACCCTTGGAGCTATTAGCAGAAAAATGTTTTGAAAAACAAATTTTGGTGTTCTGGGAAGGGGGGGGGGTTACGGTGTGTTTCGTTGGGGGGGGGGGTTCTAAAAAACTCATTAGTGTACCTCTGAAATTTCTTGATTTGGTAGCTGTACTTTGAACACAAAAAGTTTGCGGAACACTGTCCTAGCGTATAAACAAGTACTTTAAAAGAGAAGTACCGATTGTCTTATATGATTTATTTTGTAAAATGACAAACCAACATAGTTAAAAATTAGTTTACCTTGAAAATATGGCATTAAGTTTAGGTTAGAATTTCAACATTGATTAAAAGTGTCTGCATGCAGCAGGGCTATTTACGAAAAAGTCTAGTGTGAACTTTTCTTAATTATTTTCTTAAGGGACATTATAGCGCTTAAAAGGAATCATGTTTTATTAAATGAGACATGATCCAATTAGTCCTTTTTTGTTGGTATATAATATTCGAATTTATAAAGGACTAGATGGAAAATCAGTATATTTGGATGAAGGTTAGCTAGAAAACTCCCTGCTTCCAAAGTATTAGGAATAGCAAAAATCTGTTCAGTTAGTTGCCATCATTTCTGGGTTTTTCACTGACTAGAAAAAATATTATATGATAACCTATATAGTTAAGTTCTTGCTCAGTTTGAGAAAATTTTTACAAAATATAAACACATCTATTTATGGAATTATAAATACATAAATTGTTATAAACATATCATCAATTAAATAAATTAAGAACATAAAATTAAATATTAAAACTATTTGTGGAAGAGATTACCACTGAAAATCAGGGACCCATATTTTTTAGCTTTAAGAAATTGCAATAATAATAATAATAATATAAATTAATTACTACTGTTCGGGGCCTAAGTCAGATCTGACAAAATTACTGCCACCGTCAACATTTTGAGGGTATGTCCATAGCGATGTTGTGAGTTCTGCGAATGTTGTTTCAAATTCCCATATGAATTTGACAGTAGGTCATGTTGATCCGTTAGTGTGACAGCCATTTTTTTTACATCTGACTCAGGTCACGAGAGCTTTAGATATGTGGAATATATATTTTATTGGATTATTAATTTTTATTCTTTCTTAAAAATTGTATAACAAACTCAAATTTTTAATTTCCAATTGATAATTCCAGCCGATAAGACTCTGTCTGAGACACCAGCGGCTGCAAATGTAAATGTTTTATAAAAATTGAATTACGATTAAATTTAGATGAGAGTAATAAAACCCTTAAAATTTGATTAGTGCTAGTGTAATTAGCGAGGATTATAATGGACCAAATTAGTGTGAAATGAAATATGTAGCTACTCACTTTTATTCCATTCATATCCCACTCCTGTGTTTCCACTATACGAGATTATTGCATAATTTAAAAAATCAGTCATAGGAATAATTGCAGAATGCTAAAGGTGATTAAAGGTGATATGCTTGCCTAGGCCAATGAAATATGTAATCTTGACACTAACTTTAAAAAATATATCATTATAATTTGTAACATTACAGATAATTTCATTAAAAAACATGTTTCTTTTGTACTTATTTGCACTCCAAATATTACGCATAAAAATAACAGCAATATGAAATCACAACATGTCTTAAAATCTAATCTTGTCGTCTTTGCCCTTCCTCCTCCTCCAGTTCCTCTTCTTTGGGTCTGCTCCACTTAATCATAGTTTCAGGAGACCTGTACAGGAATACCAATTTGGCAAACAGGTCTTCTTCCAATGCCAGCTCACGAGATTCACGCACCTTAAAGATAAACCCATTATATACAAATAATTTACCATAACACATTTATGCATTTCACCACTTTTTGTATATTTCTTTGGTAGGTTTCCATAATGCGGTTGAATTTATTTCATTATAAGACTTGGTCGATATTTTGAATAAGGGTGGACAATCAAGGGCGGATCCAGCATTGGCGCCAGGGGGGGGGTCACGACATAGTAAAATAGGTCATTTCCAAAATTTGGTATCTAGAAACTAAACTTTTCCTAAAAAAAAGGGTCATTTCCATGATCCAGGGGGGGGGGGATCATGAACCACAATAACTTGTAATTATAATAGAAAAGTAGGTATTTTTTTAATAAATGTAAGTACTGTACTTCAAATTAAAGGCCTGGACCCCCCCCTGTATCCGCGCTTGTGGACAATACAGTCCTTAAGTTGAGATGGGGCAGTGCGTGAACTCCTGTCGCAGGTAAAAATTCGAAAATTTGAAAAAGAAGGTCAATTTGTAGTGTGTAAGAGACTTGACTTTCTTATTGACAATCTTCGTATCGTTTGAATGCTAGTGACAGAAATTCATTTGTGTCCACAATGAGTGAAGCTTGATACATTACTTGAAAGAAAAAAAAGGTTATACTCTACCAAATATATGTCTAGGCAAAGTTGGAAAACCCTATCCACATTAGGCAGGTCTTCAAACATAATCTTGAAGCAGATTCCAGTGAACAATCCTTTGACAAATCTTGACGCCAGTAGGACGAATGTTGTGTACAGTCCAATTATCCTTAAAATCAAAACATAATATTCGAATATCAGTACTAAACTTAAGCTATTGGACGCCTTGGCTGTCCTAATGCTGGTGTTTTCAAAGTAAAATTTTCATGCAATATGTGTAGAAACTCACCCACTGCCGGAAATAATGTTGAGGGTTGCGGAGAATAGTTTGTCGCTGAATGCATACATGACTAATTTTTCCGATGTACTATAGTAGGGTATGTGGCGCAAGTAGTTTACATGATTGTAGTCCTCAATTACTTCTTTGACTTCCCACCACAGTACATTGTTAGGTTCTTCATGCATCAACCTCAGTTCTAAGTCCCGATACATAGTATCATCTTCGTCTGTGATAAATTTAGAATGTTATTAGATTTGAAAAAATTGAAACAGAAATGGAATTTGGTACGAGTATAATTGTACCTACCTGGGACAGGGTTCATAAGTTGATGGACCACTTTGGCTTCTCCTTTGTTGAAAACTTTCACAAACTTTGGGAATATTTTGTTCAATCTAACCCTGAAAATTAATATATTAACTTAGCCTTTGATAATATTGCATTTTAATTATGAAATTTCAATAAATAAACGCCCCACTGAGAATTGTTTACCACTGAGAACTGTTTCCGTTCAACATCTCAAGCAATATGTCTCTCTGAGGATTCCTCTCTCCTTTTATCAGTGAAGGTAAAATAACATCAATCTCTTCCCGAATGACTGGAGGATTATCCTTACTGTTTGTTTTGTGTGAAATTATATACGTGAATTTCACATTGATGTCGAGATCTAAAAAATAAACATACTCATGGTTCAATAAATACTTAAATATAAAATGTGTTAAATTGAAACTACTGCATCAAACGTAATGTGCGAATAATAGACAAAAGTTTATGAATGAAAATACGCAAATTTTTTGTAAAAATTATTCTTATACTTTTATACGGACTTTGAAATCGAAAAATTCTATTCATTATGCATTATCGCGTCCCATTTTCTTCATATTAATCTAATTTTAAAGTCAGATAGTCCAACTAGATATTAAAAAAAAAAATATGAAGGTAAAATTATTTTATAACAAATTTGTGAATACGAATATTTTTTTTTTTGGTCTATAACTTTTAAATTTGTGAGTCGCCGGTAATCTAGAAAAAAGAAACTTTTAAATTTGGTCATTGAGGTAGACTTTCTAGTACGTTTAATAAAATCATAATATCTTTTTGGTGCACCAAAAGTTTGGAAAACTGGCCCTGCAAAAGGAGTATAAAATATATTTACAAAAAATGTTTACATTTTCTTCTTTCACTTAAAAACAATAAAATAATTAACCATACCAGATTCAATTTGACTCTTCAAACGTGTGATATCAGGGGGTGAAATCCCCCAAATGTTTGTTGAATTTCCGCTGAATATGACTGCCGTTAAATCATCATATACGTAATTTGATAAAAAGGTTTGGGCTGTTCTGTCTTTCTTATACACATTTGTGATGGTGTTCCATTGATTTTCATTGAATCTATAAAATTAATCATCATAATGATATTTTCATTTGTTAAGTCTCATAATTATTACATGTAGTTTACTTATTTGAGGACCACAAGCAAATATCTATTTATGTCACAGAAAACTAATAATAATAATATTACAACTCTTTCAAGATAATGATTTTTAAGGCAAAAGTTAATTTGCAATGTTCTTCGATAGAACATAAAAGTATATATGACCTTTTCAATGTATCACACTTAACAAGTATCGCCTGTATTCACCAAAAGAAACTGAGCGTACTATCAGCTCAAATTACGATCAATGTCAAAATTGGTATTCACCAAAATATTATACACCCCCTCAGCGTGATTTGAGTGAAACTTTCCCTCAAATTTTAATCGGCTATAGAGCTGGCTTACATTACGCTAAGCGTCCATCTGTCAAAATTATTCTATAGCGTCCGCCATACTTGTTGCCGCCTCCTTCCAATTTTTTTGCGTTTTTTTCGTAATTTATTCAATATTTGTAAGCAGGCATGTAATAATTTTATATGTTAATTAATCAGCTCGACAAATCGACACTTATCAATAACCAAAAAGTTCTGCTGCCTTTTTTTCTCCATGTTAAAATGCTTATATACATATAAGTATTTTAACTTTTTGACAATAGAAAGTACTATCTACTTCATTTAGCTTTGGCCTATAATCGATAGATGGCGTTGATCAAGACTGCGCTAATGGCGTCTGAAAAGAACGCGTTGAGATTTTATTTATAAAAAATATTTTTATCATTGAATTAAACTAAACAAGAAATCATAATTATATTAAATATATTTTTTTTAATAGATAAACATTATTTGTATTTATATAAATCATCAAAAATATACATTTTAGTTACTTTTTTGACTGCTTCCGTAAATAAATGACAGTTTTATCTATGGATACACACGATCAGTCTAGGCTCAGCTAAGTTTTGTAAGTTTTCGTTGATGAATGGCTATAAGCGTTGAGGGAGGCTGAGGGAGACATTAGGCTAATCTTTCGCTTAGCTGATATTACACTCAGTTTTTCTTGGTGAATACAGGGGTAAGTACATCATAATAATATTACTTAAGAAAAATAATGTGGGAAATAAAAATAAACTTAACAACATCTTCTTCTTCTTAATATGAGCATTTAGTATTTTTTTTTTTCAAAAAATGAATCTCGGCTCACCCAAAGTGAACACAAAATACACTTTCGACATGTTTCACATAAAGCAAAGCTTGTGCTGTGAAATTGAAAATGGTTGAACTGGGATTCAAACAACGAACTTCAGTACACTGTACTTACGAAAGCCATCGACTGAATATTAATTTAAAATTGAACCAAACACTTCAATGTAAAATTGGTTAGAGTAGGTGTGTTGAAAAAAGAAAGAAACGCTGACATTACAGCAATTATGATTTCAACTTTCAATCATTTTCTACTGAAAGCTGGCTTAGTTTAAAGGGGACATAAATCATTCTTTCCCAAAAAAATTGTTTTTAGAATGATCTTTCTCAGTCTGCTGTTTTTTCGAGCGGAAAATTTAAACAATAGAGATTGAACTACAAAAATTCTAAACAAGATGGTATCACTAGTTGGTTATTTTTTTTTATAAAAATGGAGTTAGAATGATATTTTATATGTTTGTAATCACAGTTTTATTTTCAACATACATCTTGATATGGTTGGATTGAGCAGACATGGTGTAGATTGGTAAATATGGACCCAGTCTAATATTGACTGTCACATCGTATGGTGGATTGGAAGTGCCTACGGAGTTTCCAAAGGCGAACAACACCAAAGGGAACCATATGAGAGCGATGAGACAGGCCAACAGGAAACCTCCAACCAGATATTTTATAAGAGGAGATTTCTTTTCGCCTCTGGGTTGAGGGTATTCACTCTCCACATGTCGGGAACACTAAAAACAGACAAATTATATAAATATATTATAAATTACCGATTTTTGTACAAAAGTGGGATAAGACCTGGGATGAATTAATAAAGTTATAGTTTGTTTCGAAATCCTGACAACCCTGGGAAGAAAATCCAAATGAATAATTTTTGAACAGAAGCTAGTGACTGTACCACTTTTTTTTTTTTTTTGATCAATTGGCATGGAATCTAATTGCCCCCTATAACACCGCGACCCTTGTTGGGTCTATTGTGTTTGCCACTTTGATTACAGGATGCCGTCGAGCCCAATGTCCACCCAGAAGTTGACAATGGTTTTTGCGGCGATGTTTGGGATATCCTCTGGGTATAGTATAAACTTCCCCAGGTGATATCGGCGTTTGCTCATCAATGGTATGCATTCGCACTCCTTACAGCTGTTTACCAGCCACGAATTGCAGCTCGCTGATGAGAGAGCCAGCAGTGCAGCCATGCTATCAGAGTTGATGTAAATTGTTTGATTAGTGTGGTGCTTTTGCAGATTAATCTCAGCACATACTAGTATGGCTAGGACCTCTGCCTGGAATATGGATGCATATTTGCCAAGATTCATTGAAACCTGATATCTTGGCCGCTCTCCATATACTCCGCATCCCACATGATCTTTGGATTTTGATCCGTCAGTATACCAGATAAGACTGCCCCTACTCCATTGGTTCCAGCCGTTAAGCCAGGAATCTCTGGTGGGCAGCTCAACCGTGTAAAACATGCGGAAATCGTGTTTCGTCGGCATATTATCCGATATCATTCCAAGGATTGGGTGTTCAAGCACAGAGTCTCGTTTAACTCTGAATTCTTTCGACAGCCAATTCTTCTTCCCTAAGTTGGCCATCCGGTACATAGCAGAGTCCGCCACCTCCTGCACATACATGTGAAGAGGCGGCATGTCCAGCAGTGCATCCAGAGCGGCCCCAGGGGTTGTTGACATAGCTCCTGTCGCAATGAGACATGCCAGCCTTTGGAGGCTGTTCATTTTGTCCACTGTCGACTAACCACTTACTTGAAACATATAAAATTGTGTACCAACTTAAATTTTTCCCACAATTATTGTAATTACTAAAAAAAGTCTATTGTAAGTTGAGGCCTTGTATTACATAACTGTCGATTCAACATATTTTTTTTTTAATAATTGGCAATATCACTATCCTCAACTACTAACTTTACTATCCTCTTTGAAATTCCACTCGTGACGATAAGGAGGTAAAAATAACTCCCCAATGCGTTCTTAATTTACAAACCAACACACCTTCATTTGAAACACATTGGCAAATATATCCTCCATTTTGAGCCAATCCATCAACGTCATTGATGTGTCAGTCCAGATCCAATCCATAAGGGTACGTAGCTCAAACAAGAAAGGAACCAGCATAAAACTGAAACAAACAAGTAGTTTCTACTTAAGTGATACTAACTATCTAGGAGAAAATCATCTCCACATAGACATAAACATTCTTACCCTTTGAATAGGAACATGTTGAGGTAATTGTAGCCTTTACATAAGAAATTACCCAAAATACGAGTGGGGTATCCGCAACGAATTTGATATGCCGACAGAAGTAAATAGATGCACTTCACCATATACCACATCGGTGGAGGGAGCAGAGCATTGAAACTCCTGAAAATTTTAAATCAAGAATGTATAAATAAAAAAAAGTCTATTGAGTAAAATCAGTGTGGCCATAAAAAAAAACAATGTTACCGTTCAGTAACAGCGGGCAGAATGAAGAACATCCAGATGTGAACCCCAATGATCAAACATATCTGGAAGAGGAGCTTGCCCAGTATGAATTTGCGCAAAAAGAGTGCCCGGTCAATGATGATAAGGGCAAATTGTAGCAAAAGCATTACTAAGAATGGTATGGGAACTTTGTTTTCTTCTAAATAAGCTTGAACACCTCCGTCTCCTTGTTGTGTCTAAAAAAAATGTGTTTGTCAGTTATAGTTGAACAGCCCTTATAAAATATATTTGGGGTTAGAATCTAGATAAATTAAGACAAAACTACTTATGGAGGGCCAAAATGAAAATCAAATGTAGGTGGCAATATTAGGGGTTCCACTAAATAATGCCAGAGTTTGTCTACCTTGGAAGTAAGAGTCTGACAATATCAATAGAAACATAGACTCCTTGTCAAAACTTACAATTGAAGTATCTGTACGGCTGTGAGACTTGGTGCCTATCCGAAAGAGATAAAAGGAGACTGGAAGCTTTTGAGATGTGGTCCTACAGAATCCTGAAGGGACCATATAACAAATGAAGAGTTCCTTCTTGAGGAACTTAAAAAGACTGCTATGGATAGGCGGTGGTGGAGAGGAAGAGTGGTCAACATTGCTGTCAACCAATCTCCAAGGACGGTGACCAGAGTAGAAGAATGATGACATATTTATTAGGAGGTGTTAGAAACATACTTATATACTTACTCCAAAAGCTGAGAAGCCAAAAATCACAACCATGAAGTTAAAGAAATCACACATGAACATATAAGCGTAAACGTCAGCTTTAACTCTCGATGTCGGGTCTAACATTCTTCCATAAAATTTCTTCACAGACTCTCCATAGCGTTTTACTCTGAAAATAATAAATACGTTAAATTAATATTACAGAAATTCTCTCGTTGACAATGTAAACTTAACGAGATTTTTAACTTACGACATTTTTAAAATATCTGGTACAGTTTTATAGGGTTCGTCTGAGATTGATGTCACCTGCACTCCGTACATTTCTTCATTATACGGTACTAATTCTTGGCTGCCCTTCGCAGCAACTGAGTCGGAACTGTCCACTTTTTCAACAGTTGAGGCTTCTTTTTCAGATCCTGACGATCCTTTGGGTGACGACTTTTCTTTACTATTATCCTCTTCGTCGGATTTCTTGGAAGATGTAGCAGTAACCACCTGGCCCTCTATCAACTCTTGTTTGTCTGATTCTATTTTGAAAGCATCCTTTTTATCAGGAGATTCCCTGAAAAACAAATATCCATAAAATGAATAATTTTCAAATATTTGACGCTATCCAACATTGACTTCCTACTATTTACAAACATTTTGCGTATAAACTTTATATTAAATATAATAATATATCAATTTTCATTATTAAATTTAATGTTAACACAGTAATAAACGACGATAACGAGTAATTAAGTTAAGAATTCTGAATATAATAATAAACTTTGATTGGACTAGGAAAACTTTATAAGTATAGTGTGTCTCAGTAAAACAACTATTTTGATTCAAAAATCATGTTTAAATTTGTGAATTTGGTTTAGTTTTCTCACAAAAAAGACTTTTAAAAATATAACAATCTACTTAGATCTTTTCGGATTATTTTCAACAGATCTCCAATAATAATTTTCTCTCTGTATATTTGACAAAACAATTTTTTTTTATAGTATACAGTAGTCTACCGAAGCTCGTTGGTTCGATCCCCGATGCCTATCATTTTCATCTTTCATGGACCAAGCTTTACTTAGTGTGAAAGATGTAAAAGAGTATTTGTATTCACTTTGGGTTGAGTCCAGATCCATTTTATAAAAAATATACACATATTATACTCGATTGAATTTCAAATATTCAACATGTGTTTTGAGTGGAATTGCAGAAAATTAAAAAAAAAAATACATGTGTTTTAGGATGCTAAGAGCATTTCAATAATGTTGAACAAAATAATACAAACTCGGCATGTTTTCTGGCAAAGAGTTGACCAATATGAAATCCTTTTCCTTCTTTGATGAGGGAGAGTTGTTTTGGTGACAAGGGGTATAATCGGTCTTCCTTCTCGTCTGAGGCAGTTTCAGATTTCCAAAGTCCCAGCGATATCAGCATGTATCTTGAAATTTAATATCAATTTAAGTCTATCTTGAAAGCATTTAATACTAATTCAATAATAATCAGGTATTATGAATAAAATATATAAACATTGAATTATATCCAGCTATTACATACTAGTAGCGGCATTCGGAACAAAAAACTCAAAATTTTATGTCACGATTTGATTTATGAGAGATGTTGAGGGGAGGGAGTAGGTAGAGATAGTAATGATTAATATTCTAGGCTAGTGACCTTTTTTCTCAAATATTCTAAGTCGGAACTTTGTTTATTAAAACAATTTCTGTCTCTTTTCTTCTGGTTGTTTTAAATTATTGTGACAAGTGTGATATCAAAATGAAAAAACTTTTAATAGGTACCTACTTGTATTTTCTAGAGACTTGAAAAAAGTATAATATTTGAAAGTACAAATTTATCTTTTATTATTTAAATATTAAATGCAAGGGTGAAAATATTTTAGGATAATAATTTAATGGATTTTGTCTGGGCGCATGGTATCTTTGTCAGTTTCTATGGTTTGCGAATGGTAAGTTTCCAGTGTCTGGTATAATAAACGTAAAAATAGGTTGGTGAAGAGTCCTTTTATCTTAATAATAAAAATATTATAATATCTAACCTGTGGAAGAAAACTATGAGCAACAATATCAAGTCATATAGAGCGTAGTTAGACTTTCTCTCTATTCCAATTATTCTTGGTGCACTGAATGGCATGTTGCTCGGTATCACGGTTTGGTTCCACCACAGAATCTCATATTGGAACATCGATTTTATTAAGACAATCACCTGAAAATAAATGGATCAAACTACTTTACCACCAGTTTTTGAAGAAACAATGATCTTTTAGGACTATGGTAGTGAGTTATGAGAGAACTACTTAAGATATCATCAAATATTCAGAGATAATAAGTACATAGGTAGATAGATATAATGAAGAAATGCCATCATGGTTTCACTGATTTTATTAATTCAGCACAGATGACTAGAGTATCAGTCAGAATGGGCCAGCCACATGGATTTGCGACCATGTATGCGGGTTTAAGGACCCCTTCATGACTTAAGTCACACTCATCTCTTACCCACCAATATCCAACTGACACTCAACTCCCCTGTGCAACCAAATCCAATAAGAAGCAGACAATTCGAGCACAGATTCATTTATAAAAAAAACTTAAGAAGACTTAAGTTTTTTTTATAAATGAATCTGTGCTCACTCAAAGTGAACACAAATACACTCTTTCACAGTAAGATACTTAAAGCTTGTGTCGTGAAAGAGGAAGATGTTCTGGATTGAACTCATGACCTACGGTACGAAAGTCAGAGACATAACCACCAGGAAACCAACCAAGCGAAGCTTTTTTGGAAGAGCATATTTCTCTGTTTTCTTATCCATCAGGATAATCCGGTCATTTGATTTCTTAACTACCTACTGATATATCCAATCCAAACTCCCTTTAGACCCCACTTAGGGGCATAGGGAGGCAACAAGAGCTCTCCATTGCGCTCGATCCTGCGCAACGTTAATGACCTCCTCCCACACCATGTCCAGATTCCTCAGCTCTGCCTCGAAGGAGCGGAACACAGTATGAGAGGGTCTTCCTCGTCTCCGGGGCCCTGATGGGAGGAAAAACAGCGCTCTCCTCGGCCAACTGTCATTCGGCATCCTTAACACATGTCCCAGCCAAGTCCATCTCCTCCACATAATAGTAGAGGTGACTGATATAAGTTTCTCAAAATAATAAATATAACAATTGTGTAATTTTTTTTTTTTTTTTAGCGGTAACGTTGTGAAGGTCCATTGTACAAATACAAAACACAAAAACTTTGTTACTTCACGTTTTATTTGGTCAATTGACTGAAAGGCCTCTGCCATATTTATAAATTTGTTTGTTTTTCAAATAAAACGTGAAGTAACAAAGTTTTTGTGTTTTGTATTTGTATAATAAATATAGTCTACAAACCTCCGTATAAGCGATTATGGTAACCCAAAATGTTTTGGATGGTCGAGGTATAGTGAGTGTACCCCACAAGAACACCATCAATGGAAGAGGCAAAGATAAAATAGCCGCAGACTGAATCTGTAATAAAATAACATCACTTATTGACTAATTCCATAAATTTAAATACTGATTGTTTCTGGCCATAGAAAAAATGCTTACTTGATTGATAAATATCATGAAATAGCAAACAATATCTGTGTGTGCTAAAATGGCATACCAAATAGCAAATAAAAATCTTAAAATATTTGGTTGGTCCGATGCAAATGTTTCATCATCATAATCTTCAATGGGTGTTGTAGAATCACTGTAACACGAGTAATTTTACTTAGTACAATTCTTTATATAGAAGTGTCAATATATTAAAAAAATGTGGTGATAAAATATGTATCAATGTTAAGGAAGTAGAGAAAATGTGCTATACATAAGGTTATACAGATGTTCCGAACCACAACATTAATCTATGGTTGAAGAACCAGAATTGGATTCTTGGGTCCATCCACTCTTTTACAACCCTTTCCTGAGAGGAATTGTTAACATCTATTCTGAAGTTGTCCTTGGTTCATCAACCTATTTGAGTAAATACAAATTTATGCTGAAACATCATTGTCTTTCCTATTTTTTTCAATTTAAAAAGACCTCTAAATATGATTTTGAATTTCAAAAATACAAGTATATTTATACTACACCACCCAATTGGCAAGTGATTTGTGCAGTAAAAAATTCAATAATTTTTTATATGAAATATTCAAGAGTTTTCTATTTTTAAAAACAGATATTGATTTAACTGTAGTCAATTTTTGTGCACTTGTTGAAGCAGTCAGATGCATCTCAAATAAGAATAATAAAACACTTTATTGGATGACGATAATACATAATTAACCAAATGAATGGGCTTATTGCCTTGGGAATTTTCTTCCAACCAACTAATGATAGAAATCGTTACAGCTGTTGATTTAGACATTGACTATCAATATAGGTGAAGTTATATAAGTAGACATGAAAAAGGCTTTCTAGTAATTATACAGAAGATTACTAGAAAAGATCTCTTTCGAACTTTATTTCCATTTTTTTATAAATAGATACATTTTTGAAAGAAGTGTTACAATTAGCCGTCAATCTGCTGCTATAACTGCTCAATATTAGGGGCCATAGTTGTTAGAGATTTATACTTAATTGCTGTGAATTTTCGTTCACCAAAAAGAACAATATGTACAAAAAAATCCCCTATAAAATTACATCAGTAATTCCAATGAAAAAAGTTAGATAATTGAAAAAGAAGAAAAATTACCATTGACCTGGAAAATACAATATGTAAGTACCTACTTAATGTTCAATATTAAAATTTTATTAGAAGCAGAAAATATGCATAAAGAAAGGAATAAAATAAAGCTTCATGATAACATTGGGGAAAAGAATGAATGTTTCAATTAAAATTGAAATTAATTGGTAAGAAAAACATTCATAAAGCTTGACTTTTTCAAAAACATTTAGATTCATATTCGTTTTAATTGTTTATTATGTAAAGTTTTCAAATGTTTCAACATCAAGAAGAAGAAAAAGTGCTTCTAAACATTTGGGAGATTATCTGATTGCCAGGCACAAAGTAATCAGGAATGCAGAGAATAGGGCTTGAGGAGTCCATATGCTTTTACTAGAGAGCGGAATTATTTATCACACATAATATCATTGCATCAGTGCGGAACACAAACCATGCTGAGGGTATTAACAATTGTATTGAAGAGGTTCATTCAGTATTGCTATAATATTTACAAACAAAATAGGTAGGTATATTTACATATCAAAAGGAAAAGACTTAACTATCTCACTAAGTGATATAGTATTTCATAAATATGTGTGCCTAATAAAATAGAAGGTGGGGGGTATGAAACTGCTGAAAGCACAAAATGATGTGGTAGTTGGAATAATAATAATGTAAATAGGAAGGAAGAACCTTGAGGATGGTATGGAGTAGACACTAGACTGTCTAATAAGTGATCTATGAAGAGGTGAATAATGTATCGGAGAGTCCAAATCTAAGCCTCGTTCCAAGCTAGGAGCCATAATTCTAATCTCCGGTATGCTCATTTCACTCTCTTTACGTCTGAAAATTCTCTTCCATATTGTATGTACGCAATAGAATCAAGATAACCTATTATTATCTATGTGTGTACAAGAATGAAACAAACCTTTTAGCTGCAGCTTGATATGAACTAGCGGATGCTTCTACAGGATGAATTTCACTATGGATACTACTTTCAGTCGACCTGCATGCATTACAATATCAGCATTATACATAATCTATTTATATACACACTATTAAATTATTCACTTGGCTAACATGTTCTAAAATTAAATTCATGTGAAAGTTAATTTGACAACATGTTTTAAAAATTAATTCATGTAAATGTTCATTTGACATTATGTTCTAAAATTGAATTCATGTAAATGTTCATTTGACATTATGTTCTAAAATTGAATTCACGTGGAAGTTCATTTGACGACGTGTTCTAAAATTAAATTTATGTGAAAGTTCATTTGACATACCTTTATAAAGAAGCACTTTCATATTAAGAAAATAAAAAGATTTTAGCAAGGAGTAAATAATGGGATATATTGAAATAAAATACAAATTATAGATTGGGGGTATGTTAATTGGAAATGGTGAATAGCCCACAGAAAAAGATCACAATTTTAATTTGAGATTTTCACTAATAATGTAAGACTGGCCCTCAAATACATTGAAAATTTTCTTTCCTTTTAGTTAAAATGATTAGTTCAATTTTTTTATACATTATTATACTAAATATACTTGTGTGTTAGTATATCTCTGACAAGATTAACTTATTGCCAGATATTTTCCCTAAACAGGGCAAGAAGAATATACACAACAACCCAGTAACAAGTACCAACTATGTGTACCTACAATATTTACAATAACTTTAAGAATTAGCAGGGAATTGAATGAAAATCTAAATTTATTAATCATTTTGCAGGTTCTATATCTTTGTAAGCGAACTTCATTCTCTTTATGCAAATCACAAATATCTCCAAAACTTAAAGCTAAAATAATAGCAAATCAAAATTCATTTTGATTGCAAAAATAATTTCTATCATGCATTACATACAACTTTCAAAGTTGGTTTGATAAGGACATACCGAGGTTTCTTCAATCTCATGAGGGTGGACGGAAGAGGCTCCCATATTCCAGTTGGACCGTCTCGTAGTCCTTTGCCAAAATCGGGCCGCTCCTGAGAACAGGTCATATCAGTTCCAACAGAAGAAAATATGTAATGATGACGGAAAAAGAATAAGACAATACCTTCAACAAAATTTTTTCTTTTGTAAGCGTTCTTGCCACATATCTATAATCTCTTGAAAACTTATTCATCCATTTCGTCAGTGACACTATCAGACTCTCAATGAATGCCCAAACAAAGAGGACATATTTACATATCAAATTCCACAGGGTCATTTTTGCTAAAACAAAATGAGATAAATATTCAGTTAGTCGACTACTTGAAATTGATATTAACAGAATTGAATATGAGAGAAATTACCCATGACTTCAGTATCTGATTCAACAGGTGATTCCAGGGGAACGTCGGAATCAGACTTGTCTTGATCTTGGTCATCCTCTTCCTGTTCTCCATCTCGTTCCAGTAAGTGCTCTTCATCTGTCGTCACGGCCTAGAATTTTTCACGGTTCAAATTTTCAAAATTGTTTAATAGAAAGAGGATTATCAACTAAATTTCAAAACAAACAAACACACTACTCTTAACTTGTAATAAATTAGATTGTATACTAGACACACCATGACACAAAACTGGCAAAGAAATAACATACAACACACACAAAAGACAGCTCAGAGCTCAACATATTATTATTTTCACTTCTTTCAATCATTTTATTTTTTAAATCAAATACATCAAGTACACGTTTTCTCAAGGCATGATATCAATCCACATTTTCTAACTTCCATTTCTATAAGTATAACTATCACCACAGTTAAGTAACGAGATTATAACTATCAGCAGTTTTTTTTAACAATTCGGCCATTTTTGAACAAACACAAAGCAAATAAGTACCACATAGGCTATCATGGTTGGCTTCAATATTGTCATAAGTATCCGGGGTGTAGTGCCGTGATCGGTTGTTCTGTGTTCTCGATATTTCACCCATCACTGTGGCGGGAAGCCCTCTCGACAGCCCGGATAAATTTGACAATAAACACATAGTAGTTTACCACAAGATGAAAAATATAGTTGCTGTCAACATAATATCCATACCAGTCCATGAGAATGTTACCAGCCAACATACATTTTACCCATACAAAACCCAATCATAAAAAAAATAACCAAACCATTTCTGTCACAATATCAAGCACAAAAATCTGACTCTGTTTTCACACCAACATTTCATATGGTATTAGGCCATCTAGAATTCTTGGTAAGAAACTTACCACAATTTTTTTTTCATGAATACTTGGCCTTAAAGAAATATTTATCAAGTACATAAAAAGTAGATTTTTTTTAGTACAAAATTCTCTTATCAGAATGTGATACCATTGAAAGCAAAAACATGCGAGCGGACAGTTATAAAAAAATAAGTCCTATTCAAGCTACTAATGGTATGTTTCATTTAAATATTGTTTAATTCCACCATTAAATAAAGTAAAAAAATATTACACTGCAAAAGAAGAGGAAGAGAAATAAAATAATGGTTGTTAACATATTATAAAGAGAAGATACTAACTACCATATTACTAGGTATACAACCATTCATTGCCAAAATGGTGAATAGAATCAAGCATAAAGTTAAAATGAACGATTTATTCAGAAATTGACAAAATATAAATAAATCCACACTTTTCTATATTATATCTGGTGGGACTTAATGCCTTAGACAATATCTACCAGTCAACTGGTCCTGTACAGTCTGAGACGGGATGTTACCTGGGTAGAAATTTTTAGAAAAACAAAAAATCGGCACCTTTATAATACTAGGCTACCGATATTGATTGTCGGTCATTCAAAATATAAGTAGATTTTTTTCAGTAGTAGGCAATTGTAAGGTACCTACCATTATTTTTCAAGGATGCTTATAAAAAATACATAATAAGTAGAGCATGCTTCTTGATTCTATTCATAACTTTGGGCATTCTATATCCATACAAGTATCAAGAAAACACTCAATATTTTAGCTGGAAACCATGAACTAATATTGCAACAAAAATACATAAAATAAAAGAGACATGGATAGATTAATAAAATAAGTGTTGAAATTTGTCTCAACTAATTTTATCATATTATTTTAGTTAAAAAGCTAAGCAACCAAGTCTAATTTTATGATGAAGTGAATCTTTGAATAACTAGTTCTATTATGAAAGCTTTACTAATGATTAATATAACATAAAGTGCTCTGATTGAAATGGTGCTATGGCAATGTACCACTCACAGTGGGTAATGCACGACGAGATCTCCGTAAAGAATGTGTAGAGAGACGCGATCTGACTGCCTGCCTCGGTATAGACTCTCTTCGCAACAATCTGGCTCTGTTCATGTCTGTTTTCAGTGCGGTGCTGAGGAACTATGGTTGGAATGTAAGGTAAGACGGTTATGCGGGGAACAAAAACACATGATTAGTCTGACTCACTATGGAAAATAAATAAATTAGGTATTCAAACACACAACTTATCTAAAATGTTTACTATAAAAAATATTGCATAATTGTAACACACACAATGTGATGTTAAACACAGTCGAACTTCTAGTGATTCATCCTGAATGCCTTCTTGAAGGTACAATGCTTGTTACATATTCTTTACAATGGATATATTGAAAATAGGGGTGTAGCTACCACCGTATCAATGATATAGGGTCACCAGGCTTAAGGGGCCCAGAAAGTTCAATGCAGGGGCCGTTCAAGTATTAGGTAACGCAATTGGGTGGGGGGGGGGGTTCTTGTAAATAAATGTAACTGTGTACTACCGGGGCAGAAATTCCCTTTTCACACATGAAAAATTCAAACTACCGACTATTAAAAGTGGTAGTTTGAATTTTTCATGTGTGAAAAGGGATAGAATTACAATAAAACATATACCCCAAGAGGTACATTTTGATTGTTGATTTGACATCACTTAGATAGTGGAATATAGAAGTTCAACTGTGTACTGAAATGCGAAATCATTTTCTGTTGAATTAAATAATAAAACAAATGAATATTTACAACAAATTCTCCACCTTATGCAGGATATTGACAGGGATTTTGTCTATGCAATAAGTTGTAATAATAAGATCTTGATATTTTGATGGAGGGGTGCAAGCGAGGTATTTTCCCACATGACAGTATCCTAAGCCCACACATACCACACAAAATAAAAGAATTACTATACACTTTGCGAATTACCTCTCCTAGAGCTGGTCTCTTATCCTCTTCTTCATCAGACTCTTTTTCCGATATAAGGTCAAGTTCTTCATCATCGAAATCATCAAACATGTAATAGTCGCCAGACCGTATAGCTGCCAATCAAAAAATATTAAATTAGATACCCAATCAATGGTACATTAATACTGCGTGTTTATTTACATGATAATTATATTAATTATATACAATACAATTATATTATAATATATACATATTTTTAAATAATGTTATCATCTTTTTCACCTTAATAAGTACAGTAATACCTTTGAAATACTTTTTGAATTACATTACCTAAAGTTACGCTAATGGTTAGAACACAAAGCCACCTTTATAAAATGTATTCATTTGTATTTAATCAACCCATATAAAAGCAATCATATTGTATTTTAAAGAAAACTGAATAACCGAATCAGCAAAAATATAAAGCAACTCTGAAATTTTCATGAAGATATTCAGAAAAAAAAACTTATTCATAAAAGAAGATTCATATAGATTTTAATAAATTTTAGCAATAATGTAAAATAAAATGAATATTATGTAATTAACAAAAAAATACGGAAATTTTTATTCAGATTCTGAACTGTTTTTTCATATTCTCAATGATGTTAAATCATTAGCATCAGTGTTATCATCAAGGTCGTCGCCAGCCCAGGGTCCAGGGGGGGAGGGGGGGCCATTCGACCCATTCATAGCCTATTCTCCGTATACCCTATATTATAGAGGACGAGGAAAATATGGATTGGCTAAATTTTTAAACCTCTAGGGGGGGGGGCAGCTGCCCTCCCTTGGGGACGCCCTTGATTATCATTAGGTACCCTTTCAGCAATCCATTAACCATTTCCATTCAATTTTGTAGCATAATGTCTTTGTTTCCACTGCATTTGATTACTTAAACCCAGAAATTAGAGCGAGTCGGTTTTTTCAAGAAATGGAATGGCCGAAAAATATTTCGATATATTTGAGCTAAAACAGTTCTTTAATACAAATATTCCAAGATAACAGCAGTAAAACATAACTATCTTTATTAATCAAAATTAATTTAAAGAGAAAAAATATACATGATTTGAAATAGGTTGTAAGAAAAGTAGAAGTCAAGGTGATGAAGGGTGCACACAGCACCTCGACATCTTTCAAAAAACAAAAAAAAGAAATTAAGATATCACTGTACGTCTGAATGAGAAATAATATTTTATTGTAAGCCCACAGCTATGAGACTTTTCGTTTCCAATACACACGGAGACGAGTGCTGCAATAAAATATAGACAATAGACAATTTTTACACAGTTTTTAATTTACCATAGACAATATTATAAAGCTTTCATTTTAGTTTAAAAGTTAAATTCGTTATGTATATTGCCAATAATAAGCTCATAAAAATATTACAAGAATTTATATCAAGACTTTAAAATATTATAAACAGTCACCAATTTGGTTATCTTATAAGCTAGTGTAATTTAACAGTTATTGTTAAATCTAAAATAGATAACTAATTTCATGCTTAGGTACATCAAGGAAGAAAATTGAAAGTTAAGTAAGAATAGAATATAGACAAGGTAAATAAAATAATGAAATAAAAATTATAAAATGTAACTTATGATGTTTGTTATATACAAAAAGGCACAAGATTTATGTTCTAATACGTCTTGAATTTGAAGTCATTCCAACTAAATATGGAAAATATGTATAAAACAAAAAAAAAATATTTGGTCAATATTGTGGATTAACTTTATCTTGAAATATCTATCTGGACCCCGAATTTCTTCTACCAGTTTTAATTCCAGGTTTACGTCTGAAATAATATTCTAAATAACTTTAATTTTTTAGCCACAATGATAAACGTTGAATGAATGCGATGTCGTGAATGATCCAAACCATGTTGCGACAACTTTTCCAATGCTGATTTTTTTTTAAAAAAAGCTGAATGTGTAATGAGATGTATTTTTCCTTTTAGTCCCCACCTTAGACAGTATATTGTAAAAGTTTATACTTTAAAATTATTGTTAAGAGCTGAAAAGTAGGCAAGAAAGATTAGAGTTGAAAGAGTGTTATTTTATTTGGCTTTTTAGAGAAGCAGTTTTATGATATACCTACAATGTTTATTTTTTAGACAGTTAACTTTTGGGGAGCATTTAATTTAAAAAAAATTCAAGGCATTTTAACAGATATATTATAAATATTTACATGATCAATTCAAATATAAACATTTTGTTATAATCATTTTTAGAAAAAATAAATAAAATCATGGCATAATGACAATTCATTAAGATTCTATGCAGATAAAAGAAGACTCAAAGGGAGTTTTGATTCGATTTGAAGAGAAATTAAAGTGTTATACCAACAAACTATAATTTGGAATGTTGTAGTCTATTTGGAATATAAAATGGTTGCAGTACAAAATTTATCAATAAACTGATCAAAAATATTTTCAAAAATGCTTTCCCCATTAAGTGAAAAGCTTAAAGATAAATACACCTTAAGATTATAATTACAAAGATTCTTGTGAACCAACACCATGTTAGGAAGCTTTTTATTGTACATAAACAGTTGACATTTTTACCCCTTGGATATGTGGAAGGTTTTACGCTTTGATGATTAGGTCTACTTGAAGGATATATGGTATCTATAAAGAGAAAATGTATGCTAAACCATTGGAATTATTTCAACATCGTAGAGTGAAGATATCAATTCATAAGTTACCCTTAAGTTTCCCTTTGTGTAAAATAAGGGTCAAGTAATGTAAACAAAATTATCTATGGTAGCATATTAGAAAATTTTTCTAACATCTATGGACTGTTAATGTGAACTGTCAAAGGAACATCTTGAAGTTACGACAATGCGATCAAATGTGAAGAGACGAAAAGACGTTGGAGAACCGTCAAAATGTAGCAACTGATACTTGCTTCAAGCTTTTAGACATATCATTCTATGTTATTTCTAACAATTTTTTTTTCCAGAACTTCTTAAGTTTTAAGGAAAAATCAATGTATATATTCTTATAAAATGAAAAAGGCTGAACAGTTTCAAATAATTTAAAATGCTCAATTTTACTACACACAATAACAGCATTCTTTTGCTTTGCAGGTATATTCGTTCTGACAACATCAGGTAACCCAGGCTAGCAATCCATAGAAATATAGGATCATTGTTGGCTAACGGTTTACCCCGAGCCATCAGTAAAGGCTACGCCGTGACTTAAAAACAAATGGGAAGTTTTCTGGGGAGCTTCCGACAATAATAAAAAAAATAATAATAAAATACACACTAGGTGGCAGAACTTCTAATCAGGTCTATTGTCAAATTCAGTGCTGCCAACGTAGAGATGTTTTTTTCAGTGATGCCAACGTTGGGAAGTTTGTTTTCCATTGCGTTGCTAAGAAGTTGTTGATTGAGTTGCTAAGAAGTTGTTGATTTTGTTGCGCATAAATTTGAGATCTATCTCTAGAAATAAATCTCAGGGGTGCTGTTCTGTATTTTTTAATTTGTATTTAGGTAGGCATATAAAAAAAGATGAACAATTTTATTTGTAATAGTATGTAAAAAATGTATAATGATTACTCTAAACCTATTGTAAGTTATCATGTATAATAATATATAAGTTGTTTAATTTGAAATAAACTAGAATGATATTTTGGAGGTTAGATTGTGAGCGACCATAAGAAGAAGAAGAAATAAATCGCCCCCGTTGGCAACACTGAATTTGACAATAGACCGGATTAGCAAGGGCGCCTCTAGCGGCACAAAAAGGAAAAAAAACATCCGATTAGGATCATTGTCTTAAAGAAATGTCAAGTCTGGCGACAGTTTCATTTTTACACCTGTTTTTTGGCTAAAGGGTTACACCAAGCCATCTGTCACGGCTACGCCGTCACTTAAAAAAAAATACACCTGTTTATCTAGTTTCCAAACAGTTTGCCAAATTGGCCAAAGGTTCACACCATGACGTTTTTAATAACAGCGGGCATCAGTTACTACAATTTTGTTTACATTAAAATATAAACACATCTTCTAAAAGGTTTATCACATGATTGATATCTCCCTCAATATATACAACTAATATGTATAAACATCTATTATTAAATTCCAACTATACACACATAAAAATATATATATTATATATCTACACAATAGACTCCTCCATTTAACTTACATATTACTGTTTCGGGATCAGATCATTTTTAGTAGAAACTCCCCCCAATATCAATTTATATCAATATCGAATCAAAATAATATAATATAATGTCAGATCAAAATTTTCATCTTTCAACTTAGAGCTTGAAGATTTAGCTACAACCATTACATTAATGCAAGTATGTTATTTACTTTGTCCACCTACTTGAGCGATCATTAGAAATACGCAATAAATATTTTTTTACAAATGTTGTATTTTTTAAGAGTGCTCTTTTATCGTGTTGTAAACAGTTATATACCAAATTCGTTCTTAATTATTTTTAGTTTAATTTTAAATCATTCACCATAAGATAATCTGATTCACTGTTATATATACAGTGTCAGAAATCAAAATATACAATTAGTGAAATGTTAAACGTTGGGAACAGAAAAGTAGAAGTATGCTTCTTGTTACAAACAAGAAGCATAAGCAAAGAGAGTATATAATCACGCAATTAGGAGCACTGTATTTAGGAGACTTGGATCTCTACGGTCATTTTTAGTTGGACATTGTTGTGCAGTTAGTTGCAGTAGTTTGATATGTATGTGTAAAAGAAGCGAAGAAGCTAGCGGGTGAATCATATCACTAGCTTTCCGGAATCCAAAATGTAAATAAGCCATTGTTGCTATTAGTCAGATTTGTTTGTTGCTGATGTGATGGTTTTGTATCGACTTTCTTTTTCATAAATCAATATTTGTTCATTCTCCTGTACATTCACTTTTAAATCATATTTTCTCTAGTAAGTATATTTGTTTTGTTTCCAACTGTACATCTACCTAAGTGTAAATTAATATACATATAAGTATAGTATATACAATGGGTAGAAACAAATAAAAATAATGTATTTTCACATGTGTGTAAAGATGAAACCATAGATATTCTATGTACAAAAGAGAACATAAAATTTGTCTAGAGGCGTGATTGATATACAAGGTGGAGAATATACTAAAATACCAATTACATTGATGATGTGAAAGTTGCGAGCGTCCTGAGAAAGAGATGACCGAGTGTCTGGGCGTGTGGAACTGTTGGGGATGTTGCGGGAGGGGCACTTGGCAGGGTCGACGTATGGCTGGTGGGGAAAATACTGGATAGGATTCAGACGGCGAGTGTACTTGTGGGTTCAGCTCGGAGGAAGGAGGCGAACCAAAAGATATTCTTCTCGGTTCAAGGTATGCGTCTAGGGAAACAGTGTTGAGGGCGGAGAAGGGAGAAGGGGGGCCTAGTGGGGAGCGCACGTGTTGGGGAGAGCCTTCCTCGCTGATGGGCGTGTGGTAGCCCCGCGGGCTGCCTGGTGTGGTGGGAGTGCGTGGTGTGGTAGGTGTACGTGGTGTGTGGTATCCTCCTAGCGGAGTTCTGACAGAGATGCAGCACTCGCTACCATTGGAGCCACTTCTCTTCAGGCTACTTTTTATTTCCGAGTTATCCTCTGTCACACATATCACAAATTTACTTATACATAAGTATCATTAAAACTATTCAATCACAATATTTTATAAATGTGGGATTCCCGCTAAACCATAATGTTAATTATTATCATTACAAAGTTTGCTTAGTCAGATAAAAATAAGCAAAAAAGTCTTTAAATACGCATTAAAGACTTATTTAATTTATTTTTACATAACCTCCTTTTATAAAGTAATAATATTTTCCCAATTTTGGTTCACTCATATTTTTGGAAATATGGAGTAAAAAAAAATATCCATTCAATGTTTTTAAACCATTGGTAGTAATAGTTACAGAAATAATAACTCTCTATGATATAGTTACATACTAATTTATCACTATAAACTGTTTCTGAGAGCGACTCCTCTTTTTATGTTTCCTTATGAAAGAGTTTACGATAGTAAATGAACACGTTAATAGCGGAACATATTGAATACTTGTTTCGTTAATTTATCAGTTTTTGTAACACCATGAGGTACCTGTTGTATAATCCATGGATGTAAGAAGAAAAGGGATAGAATATTTATATTTCTTTGAATGAAAGAATGTGAAGCACAAAGTGAGGAAGGGAATCAAATTTTTATGCATTTGTACAAAGATTGTTCACCAAGTATCAGATACATTATGTTACTCCTTAAAATGATTATGATGCCACAAAACATAATTATTTTTATATATTTAAGGAAAACTGTTCACAAAAGTGGTTCTAGCAAGATGGCTGCTGCAACTTTTTTTTGGGATTTTGATGTAAAAGTAATCATCTCAAATTTCAAGATAAAAACTTAATATTCCATCAAAATGCCAATAGATGCGAATAGAGTTATTTTTTGAGGGACAAGGATTATCAATAATAGAGTCAATTCTACAAACAGCAAAGTTAACAAATAATAAATAATAATAATATAAGACTCACCTACAAAGTGATTGGTTGTTTCTTTAAACATTGGACCTGAAAACTTTTGTTGGTTCGCTTTGATGCGATCCATCTTTATTTTTATTTTCTCTAAAATTTTCTTCTCCTGTTCATCTTGGGTTGACATTTGCTTCCTCCTCAGCTCTTCAATGAGCTCTGCACCTCTATAATAATTTACAACAAAGATTTGTATTAAGAGTTGCAAATATTTTATAACTCAAACTGTGAGAAATTTAGTAGATGAGTAATGGTAAAAATATAAAATGAATATCACTATAATAAGTCAAGAAGAAAACACATTGCATTTGTAGATTGACATACCTGGACTGCAAAATTGTAATGGCTTTTACTTCATTTATGATCCTCAAGAAGTAATGACTTTGGAATAATCTTCTTTGCATTAACAAAAATCCAAAACATACTCCATCCCATGCCAGACCAATATCTTCACGAGGTACAGAACATTCCTAGGACAATTAAAGGTTGCATAAAAAAAGTTTATAAGTTTTTCCAAAAACAATGATCATGAATTTACGAAACAGTTAAAATATAAAAAATAGTATTTTCTTTAAACAACATATGGGCCGTTTCCACTTTGCAAAATAGCAAGTGTATGTGCAAGTGCGAAGTAAGAAGGAGTAAACTTGTGTGGACAGAACTCAGGTTGCGAATGAAGTTAACAGTGTCAACTTAACATTCATAGAAGAGGGTTCTATTTTTGCGAGTAGCCTCGCCCCGCCCTCCTTCCTCACAAGTGCAGCATACGTAAATGAAGGTGCGCGCACTCTGTTTCTCAGTGCTGCCCCCGGTGGCGTAAAAAAGAAAATAAATAACACATTGAACTGAACAGAGTCTCTTTGGACTCACAATAATTTTGACATGCTACTTAACAAAGTGGCAATGACCCTTTACACACAATTGGTTAAAGTAATTTTTGATACATACATGTTCTTCCACAGGCACCTTCATCTTGAGGAAAGTCTTAAATGATTTGCCACAAAATTTATCAATACACCCAATACCAAACAGCTGAACCATCCAGCAAGCATGATCTTGCATGTATTGAATAAATATACAACCCAGAATCTGCAGGCACGCTTTGATTACAATTACAGCCACATTGTAGCCTAGTAAGATGTTCCACCTAGAGACATATAGGCAATTTTTATAAATCACATTATATCACCATAAATAATAATAAATTGAAGAAGAGATGCTTACCATTTCAATATACACTTGATTGGACGCAAATAGAGATCCGTTCCGTGCCACAAAAATATAAAGGACCCAACGAGATAGCCCATAGAGAATAAGTTGACTCTGTTTGTCCCAGTTAGAAACATAATGGCCAATGTAGCCCACAGGGATCCCATCATTGCCATTCTCTTTATGACATCCAGCCAAGATCTGGAAGAGAATTATGGAATGAAAACAAATAAATTAGATATATTGGATTTCAACAAGCTGAGCAGCGAAAATAAGCAATGCCACTATTTTAGCGAAGCTATTTGTTGTAATACTAGTTAACTCTGTCATAGGAACAGTTGGAGTTTATCTTTGCTTTAAGAAGACACTTCTTAAGAAAATAAGCAATGCCACTATTTTAGCGAAGCTCTTTGTTGTAATACTAGTTAACTCTGTCATAGGAACAGTTGGAGTTTATCTTTGCTTTAAGAAGACACTTCTTAAGAAAATAAGCAATGCCACTATTTTAGCGAAGCTATTTGTTGTAATACTAGTTAACTCTGTCATAGGAACAGTTGGAGTTTATCTTTGCTTTAAGAAGACACTTCTTAAGAAAATAAGCAATGCCACTATTTATTTATTTATTTTTTATTTATTTTATTTGCTTGCGCCATAGACCCATTAAGGGCACTTGGGCACGTCATGGAGTGCATAGTTACAATAATAAAAACAAAAAACATACAATCCTTACATAAGGCACAAAAGTTCAAAAATTAAAGATTTGCTCTAATTCAGATGTAAAGGGTCTGAAGTTAGAGCATCGTCAGTATGTATAAAAAAAGACAGAAGCAATGATTACAAAAAAAAATGGAGCCGATTGTATCAACACAATGACATGACAATCCATTAATACAAAGTTGGAGAAATAAAGAAATAAAATAATAAATAAATCTTATCAATGCTGAATGATGCATTCTGTTTCATTAAGCATATCGTCAATAGAATAAAATGATTTGTCAACCAGATACGCCTTCACCCCTCTCTCAAACCCCCCCTCATCCAAGAGCTTCACACCAGGAGGGAGCTTATTATATAATCGAACACTAGTGCAAATAAATCCCTTAGATACCCTTGATAGTCGGTGCTCGATCGCCCTGATTTTATTTCTATTCCTGGTACTGTACCCGTGAATGTCAGTGTTTCTGGGAGTGTTTGGCAGATTCCTTCTAGCATACAACAGGCACTCCCAAATATATGCACCGGGCATAGTTAGTATGCCCAGCTCCCGAAATGCGTTGCGGCATGATTCTCTGGCTCGCATATTCAGGATCACCCTAATTGCTCGCTTTTGGAGAATGAATACTCTGGACCAATCTGTCGCACGGCCCCAGAACATGATACCATATGTCATGATACTGTGGAAGTATGCAAAATATACGGATTTAGCACCTTCAAGTCCACAAATATCTCTTATCTTTTTGATTGCATAGACTGCTGTACTCAGTCTATTGCACAACACATTAATGTGTGGAGACCACTGCAGATTCTCATCAATGGTCACCCCGAGAAACCTACAGTGCCTAACCACATCAACAGACCTTTCCGCAAGCGCACACTCAACCAGATCATCGCGAGTTTTCTGTCTGAGAGAGAAGTGAATCGCATTGGTTTTCGTCATATTTAGAACTAGGTTATTGTCGCCGAACCAGGCATTAATACGATCCAAAACCGATAGAACTTCCCGTTTGGTATTCTGACTATTAATATGATCCTTGATAAGGAGTGAAGTGTCATCAGCAAACATGACAACACTGCCTTCACCATCAATTGTACAAGGCAAATCATTTATGTATACTAAAAAAAGCAAAGGACCCAGAATGGATCCTTGGGGAACACCGTATTTTATTGTATTCAGCGAAGACCTGTAACCGTTTATGTCTGTGACTTGTTGCCTACTGAACAAATAGGATCTAAAAAAGTCTAGTTCAGTTTTCTGTATTCCGTAATGTTCTAACTTATTTAATAGGATATGGTGGTGCACACAATCGAATGCCTTCGATAAGTCGCAAAACACACCGTAAGTATCATGCCTTTCCTCCCAGGACATTAAAACGGTTTCAACCAGGGATGCTATACCATCCCTGGTCCCTTTGCCCTTTTGGAAGCCAAATTGCTGTTGGTGCAGTATTCTATTTTTTACTAAGTGGGATGTTACCTGTTCAGCGACAATTTTCTCCAGTAGTTTACTCAATACAGGCAGGATCGATATTGGTCTATAGTTGTTCAGATCAGTTTTGTCACCCTTTTTATAGATAGGAATTACCCTAGCTATTTTAAATAGGTCTGGAAATACACCTTTTTCTAAACAAGTATTGAAAATCTCAACCAGATGATCAACTATATCATTAATTATTTGCTTAAGTAATCTTGGTGACATATGCCAAATATCTTGTGAATCTTTATTTTTAAGTTTTTTGGTTGTTTCTAAGATATCGTGTGATGTAATTTTTCTAAACTTAAATATGCTATATTTTCTACTATTGGGAGTCGCTAAATATTCAGCAGCTTTACTTATCGAACAGGGGTTGTCTTTTGTTATTTTTTCTGCTGCATTTATAAAAAAATTGTTAAGTTCTGATGCTAACCTTTTCAATTCGTTTTCATTCATTTCGTTATTGCCGAGGGGCAAGGTGTCATTTTTACTTGATGTTCTACCAGTTTCTTCTTTGATTATTTTCCATGTGGTTTTTACTGAGTTATTAGATTTAAGAATTCTTTGTTTAAAGAATAACTCTTTGGCTTTTCTACATACCATTTTAAAGATCCTGCTGTATGTCATAACGTGCCTTCTAAATGCATCGTTTCTTTCATTTATCAAGCTATATAAGTAAAACATATTTTCACGTGACACTTTAATGCCTTTAGTAGACCAGTCATTAAAAGAAGATTTAGGTTTTTGTTTTACACATTTAAGAGGCATTTGACAATCAAGCTCACGTACCAGAGTTTTAAAAAAATCATGAAATACAGAGTTAACATTTTTGTTTTCTTTTCGTTCCAAGCTCAAGCAGGGCAACTCACATTTTAAGCTGTTAGAAAATCTTTCCAACAGCTCGGTAGTTACAATTCTTTTTTTAATCTTAGAACCACTTTTTTTCCCGCTTAAACCTGGAATTTCGTCAGAAACAATTTCAAATGGTAATTTAGCTATAATATATTGTCCAAAATGATCCGATTTTACTAGGTTCGTCAAACTAGACTTCGTCAACAGGAGGTCCGTGAAGATATTGTCTATACTATTTTAGCGAAGCTCTTTGTTGTAATACTAGCTAACTCTGTCATAGTAACAGTTGGAGTTTATCTTTGCTTTAAGAAGACACTTCTTAAGAAAATAAGCAATGCCACTATTTTAGCGAAGCTATTTGTTGTAATACTAGTTAACTCTGTCATAGTAACAGTTGGAGTTTATCTTTGCTTTAAGAAGACACTTCTTAAGAAAATAAGCAATGCCACTATTTTAGCGAAGCTCTTTGTTGTAATACTAGCTAACTCTGTCATAGTAACAGTTGGAGTTTATCTTTGCTTTAAGAAGACACTTCTTAAGAAAATAAGCAATGCCACTATTTTAGCGAAGCTATTTGTTGTAATACTAGTTAACTCTGTCATAGTAACAGTTGGAGTTTATCTTTGCTTTAAGAAGACACTTCTTAAGAAAATAAGCAATGCCACTATTTTAGCGAAGCTCTTTGTTGTAATACTAGCTAACTCTGTCATAGTAACAGTTGGAGTTTATCTTTGCTTTAAGAAGACACTTCTTAAGAAAATAAGCAATGCCACTATTTTAGCGAAGCTATTTGTTGTAATACTAGTTAACTCTGTCATAGTAACAGTTGGAGTTTATCTTTGCTTTAAGAAGACACTTCTTAAGAAAATAAGCAATGCCACTATTTTAGCGAAGCTCTTTGTTGTAATACTAGCTAACTCTGTCATAGTAACAGTTGGAGTTTATCTTTGCTTTAAGAAGACACTTCTTAAGAAAATAAGCAATGCCACTATTTTAGCGAAGCTCTTTGTTGTAATACTAGTTAACTCTGTCATAGGAACAGTTGGAGTTTATCTTTGCTTTAAGAAGACACTTCTTAAGAAAATAAGCAATGCCACTATTTTAGCGAAGCTCTTTGTTGTAATACTAGCTAACTCTGTCATAGTAACAGTTGGAGTTTATCTTTGCTTTAAGAAGACACTTCTTAAGAAAATAAGCAATGCCACTATTTTAGCGAAGCTCTTTGTTGTAATACTAGCTAACTCTGTCATAGTAACAGTTGGAGTTTATCTTTGCTTTAAGAAGACACTTCTTAAGAAAATAAGCAATGCCACTATTTTAGCGAAGCTCTTTGTTGTAATACTAGCTAACTCTGTCATAGTAACAGTTGGAGTTTATCTTTGCTTTAAGAAGACACTTCTTAAGAAAATAAGCAATGCCACTATTTTAGCGAAGCTATTTGTTGTAATACTAGTTAACTCTGTCATAGTAACAGTTGGAGTTTATCTTTGCTTTAAGAAGACACTTCTTAAGAAAATAAGCAATGCCACTATTTTAGCGAAGCTATTTGTTGTAATACTAGTTAACTCTGTCATAGTAACAGTTGGAGTTTATCTTTGCTTTAAGAAGACACTTCTTAAGAAAATAAGCAATGCCACTATTTTAGCGAAGCTCTTTGTTGTAATACTAGCTAACTCTGTCATAGTAACAGTTGGAGTATATCTTTGCTTTAAGAAGACACTTCTTAAGAAAATAAGCAATGCCACTATTTTAGCGAAGCTCTTTGTTGTAATACTAGTTAACTCTGTCATAGGAACAGTTGGAGTTTATCTTTGCTTTAAGAAGACACTTCTTAAGAAAATAAGCAATGCCACTATTTTAGCGAAGCTCTTTGTTGTAATACTAGTTAACTCTGTCATAGGAACAGTTGGAGTTTATCTTTGCTTTAAGAAGACACTTCTTAAGAAGACAATCTTTGCTTGAGGATCTACTCAAAGCTACTGTTTGTTACCTGCACAACTTGTTTCAAAATCATCAGTTTCTATGTTAATACTCACTTAAAATACGTGACAAAGTCGGGTATGTGATTCTGAAAATCTAGTGACTCCCAATCTTCAAGAATGACATCTGAGTTGAATCCCCCTTTGTAGTTTTGTCCGTGTCTTCTTTCTATTCGGAACACAAGAGACTGTCTAGAGCACAGAATCAGGAGAATAAAGTCACAAACCAGTTTAGCCGCAAAGGGGGGATGCGTTGGGTCTGGCAACATCATCCAATTGCGAGTCCTTTGCAATATCTGAAAATAAATTGTTCATTAGGTATATCACATGCATATGTATAGGTTAACTTTGTTTTTTAATACCCTAAATAGGCTAGGCCTGGTGGGATTTCTCATGTGTATCTTTGCAATATCATTTATTTTTTTATATTTATCGTAAGTTAAGCCTATTTTTGAATATTTATTTTTATTTGTTTATATTATATATTTATTTGTGTAAGCTTTAGGTGAGCCCAGATAAATTTGTAAAAAAAATGTATAAAATAGACACTTACCTCATCATAATTCATCCAAGGGTATTCAACGCATAATTCGGGAATAACACCCACAACCAGGAGATACTGGAATGGCAGTACGACGACGATGAATCCCACAAACCATTTCCATATCCTAGATAACTTTTCTCTGCTTGAACACCACAAAATACACAGCCAACCACTGTAGAGAACTGCCCAAACGTCAAGTCGTGAGCCTATCACTCCAACTAGACACATTAAACATACCTGGAAATAATTATGTGTTATGTTATAACAAATACTTGAATTTAATTTAGTGCAAATATTTTATTTTTATTAATTAATAGGATAACTTTAAAACATTTCCAAAACTAACTTTTGCAAAATTTACTCAAGGAGGGAGGAGTCCGGACCCTACTCCCCCCCCCCTCCCTTAGCATCCGACATAATTTTAAATCGCAAATATTTAAAAGAGTATGAAATATGAAATAATCATTGGGAGTCCGGACCCTACTCCCCCCCTCTCTCCCTTAGCATCCGACATAATTTTAAATCGCAAATATTTAAGAGAGTATGAAATATGACATAATCATTGGGAATGACATAATCATGACGAAAAAAACATCCACTGCACTAGAAAGTCTGGATAGTGCGAGTATCAATTTTTTCCTACGATTTGATCGTTTAGATTTTTAGCTTTACCCTAACAACCCCTCCATGTGAAAACTATATCTATGGCTGTAGAATAGCCTCAAGTATTAAAAGAAAGCATTGCAACTTTGTTCTGAGCCGTCTTTAGAATTTAAAATATCTATCTGAAAGTTGGTTAAAAATTGATTACATGATTTGTATTAGCAAAAAGAAACCTCCACAAACAAACAAGAAATACAGTAAATAAAAAGATTGTACAAAAATTGCAAAGTTAGAAGGTGAATTGCCACATTTTAAAGAAGAAGAAGGTTCTGCTAATGAAAGCATTTTATAAATAACAATTCTCTGATTCAACAAAAAATAAAATGAAAAGAATATTCTGACCTCTACGCCAAATTTGTAGAATCCATAGTTACAAATATATTGCAGGAAATGTTTTATGTCTTTATCCGCATCTAATCTTGTGATTCTAGGGAACATCAAGTAAGGCCGAACTGTGGGATCGTTCTTCTTGAATCTGAAAAGGTTATATATTTTAAGATTAATATTAAGCCAAAATGCGAGGAGTAGTCTAAAATATTTGTTTAAGCACTAATACAAACCTAGAGATAGTCTGTCTAAATTCAACCATTGCTCTAAACGTGCTCAGTAGAATCAATGCAATATATCCCTTCACTAGACTAGGCAAAGTCAACGTATCGCCAGTTTTTTTAAATCCAAACCATTCGGCATTGTTGAACGTGACTACGGTGGCATTCTCGGCTGATGCGGGATTACCAGAATACTGGAAACAAATTAAACTAGGTAAGTAGAGCCCCAATAGATGAAACATGACAAAAATGATTTGATGAACTTACCGTACAGTTGACGGAATAAGAGGAATGCTCAATGTATTCTATTTGGTAGATCATCTTGCACAAGAGCAAAATACAGGTTATTGTTGTGATAAAATGAATGAGCACCAGTTGTAATTTTGTGTTGAATAATGATCCAATACAAACCATCAACACAAATGCAAAATGAATAGCACAAACCTGAAATTAAAAAGAAGCTGTTTATTTCCTATCTCGCTTGTCATAATAATGCGAAATAACAAGATGGAAAGTGACAAGAAGAGTTCGAATAAAATTGCAAATTAAGATGACATGAATTTTTGTTCCAAATTCCGCAGCCAGTTAGTAGGTAAGTAGGTACATAAGAATTCAATGGCAAATTATCGTAATTTTACTAGGTGGGTGGTAAAAACTTCAAAAGCTGATACAAAAATGCATCACTGCTGTAGCCAATTTTTACCAAGAAAGATTGGAAACATAAAAATTTACCAAGAAATGAAATAAATCTGTAGATTAAGGTGAAAACTTAAATTTATATTATCCTGGTTTAGGATTTTGTTAAGCTAGATGGATGGGTCAGAATATTAAGAAATGAATGAAGTTGCATGGAGAATATTGTATAGATATGAAGAAATAAATTTATTCTTCAAAAATTTGCTAGAAACGTGACTTGATAGTATGAGCTACGCTTTCAAATAGATCTTGAATAATATAATACCTATTATGTTTCTCATTTATTTAACTTACATCAAAAACACACAACAGCATTACGGAGAGCATTATGATTTTGATCAAATGCAGCTCCAGAAAGAGGTAGACAAAATCACAAAATCGGGCAAACTTTTCACAAACGATATCCTTCAGTCCTGAAATCCATGTTGCAAAGTCCATTTTAGAACTGAGGTGAGTGTAGCTTCCCGATTTGTGTTTCTCTTCAATGGTCTCTCCAACAAAATCCATATTATCA